>CM064351.1:679642-1375728 GCA_032595735.1 Pelochelys cantorii
CTCGAAAAAGATCTCTTGGCATTGGGAAAGGTTGAGAAAAGGGCAACAAAAATGATGAGGCATTTGGAAGGGGTCCCATCGGAAAAAAGACTGGGACTTCTCAGTTTAGAAAAGAGGAGACTAAGAGGGGAATCTGATAGAGGTCAATAAAATCATGACTGGGGAGGCAAAAGTGAAGAAGGAAAAGTTATTGACTTGTTCTCATAAAGTAAGAACTAGGAGGTCCCCCAATGAGATGAAGAGGCAGCAGGTTTAAAAGAAACGAAAGGAAGTTTTTCTTCGCGCAATGCCCAGTCAACCTGTGGAACTCCTTGCCAGAGGATATTGTGAAGACCAGGACTTAAAAAGGGTTAAAGAAGAGCTAAATAAATTCATGAAGGCTTGGTCCATCAATGGCTATTAGTTACGATGGGTCCCTCATCTCTGTTTGTCAGGCTGGGAATGGGCGACAGGGGAAGGATCACTGGGTGATTCCCTGTTCTGTTCCTTCACTCTCGGGCATCTGTCATTGGCCACTGAGGGATGGATGGGTCTTGCTTCGATCCAATCTGGCCATTCTGATGTTCTTACAGATGGGGTGGGGATCATAGAACCATAGAGCTGGAAGAGACCTCAGAAAGTCATTAAGTCCAGCCCCCTGCTCTAGGCAGGACCAACCTAACTCAATCAACCCAGCCAGGGCTTTGTCAAGCTGGGACTTAAACACCTCTAGGGATGGAGACTCCACTGTTTCCTTCGGTAACCCATCCCAGTGCTTCACCACCTGCCTAGGGAAATAGATTTTCCTAATCTCCAACCTGGACCTCTCCCGCCACAACTTGACACCATTGCTCCTTGTTCTGCCATCCGTCACTACTGAGAACAGCCTCTCTCCATCCTCTTTGGAACCCCCTTCAGGTAGTTGAAGGCTGCTCTCAAATCCACCCTCACTCTTCTCTTCTGCAGACTAAACAAACCCAACTCCCTCAGCATGTCCTAGTAGGTCAAGTGCTCCAGCCCCCGAATCATTTTGGTTGCCTTCCGCTGGACCCTCTCCAATGCGTCCACATCCTTTCTGTAGTGGGGGGCCCATAATGGGACACAATACTCCAGATGTGGCCTCACCAGAGCTGAATAAAGGGGAATAATTACTTCTCTGGCTCTGCTGGCAATGCTCCCTAATACGCTAGTAGCCTTAATGGCTAAAAGGACACACTGCTGACTCATCTCCAGCTTCTCATCCACTGTGATCCCCAGGTCCTTTTCTGCTGAACTGCTGCTTAGCCAGTCGGTCCCCAGCCTGTAACACTGCTTGGGATTCTACCGTCCCAAGGGCAGGACTCTGCACTTGTCCTTGTTGAACCTCATCAGATTTCTTGTGGCCCAATCCTCCCATCTGCCTAAGTCACTCTGGACCCTCTCCCTGCCCTCCAGAGTGACACATGAAGCAGCCCCAATTCCTCGCAGCCACCTCTCATGCCATGGGTGTCCACCTTACCCAGCACCCGTCCCGCTACTCATCAGGGGTACTGAAAATGGCGTCGCTGTGGGGACACGGAGCTAGAAGAGCAGATCTGGGCTCTGACAGCACCAGCCATGCCCGTGTTGTTGGGCCGAGTCCAGGCAGACAGCGCTTGGCTGGGGGCTCTGACTCTGCCCAGCTTGAAGGGGCTGGGGCGATGGATTCATCCGTGGTGGGACAGCCGTTTAGCTCCACGCTCTGTGATTTAGCAGCCCGGCTGTGACCGTTTGGAGCAGAAACAAGCTCTAGTGCCACAGGGCGAGGGGGTTCAGCCCTGCCCTCTTCTCGGGCAATAGGAACGTGGCCACGCGGGCATCCGGAGAAACATCCCATTTTGGGCGCGCCCCTATTTTCCATTCACTTATTTCAAGGCAAACAGGGGTTCCTGGGGAGCCCTTTTTCCCAGGGGGGTGCCTGGGATGTTGGAAAAACACTACAGAGGTTGGGAACCTGAGAACACTGTGGCCGCACAGTTGAGCTGTGCTTTTCAACGCTGTTCTGCGCTTTGGAGCGGCGCAGGCTGCTAGTCGCTGAACAGCACCCGGCAAGATCGGTTTCCCCCTTTCTAGGGCGAGTCCTTTTATTCCCACATTGGTAACAGAGGACTCGGAGCTGCTCCAGATGTTTGATCAAAGACGCACTTGCAAAGTGTCCCCCCTTGCAGCTCCGGGGCCGGTACTCCATGTGCCCGGCATGTCAACCCCTCCCCCATCTCATGGCCCCAGAAAACTCACTGTGGTGCTCTGAGGGGAGGTGTCCCGGCATGGGAGGCATTTATCTGCCCAGAGTCCTCAGTCCTCGCCCGTCTCCTTGTCCGTCTGTCCTGCCCTGTCTCTGCATTGTCTGTCAGACATGTCTCCAGCCAGGACTCACATCCCTGGCACGGCTCAGTCTCTGGCAGCCCCTGGCAGATGGGACCCACTGCCTAGACGGACTCCCTACGCCCCCGCGGGCAGGCTGGGTGGGAGGGGGCAGTACCAGGGATATGGGACTAAAGCCCTTCCCTGCTCTGGAGCTGGGCACACCTCAGACCCAGGCCCTGATAATTACAGCCTGAGCCTGGCCTAGAGCAGCCGAGGGCTCCGGTCCCGTCACTGGTTTGGAGCAGCCTGGTTCTTCGTTAACACTGCCTAATTATCTCAGAGTGAGCTTCCCCCTCCCCCGCTTTGCATCAGCAGCTCTGGGGAGCACCCACCAAGGGACCCACCATGTGGCTGGCTCAGGGCCGGTACCTGTGACGTAGGGGCCAGAGGTAACAGGCTGAGAGCTCAGGGCCGTGTCCCCAGCGGGGTCCACCCAGACAGCGCCACAGAGCCTGTGCCTGGAGGGGGCCGGGGGCCTTTGGAGCTCGGGGGGGGGGAGTGGGGACATTTATCCCCCTCAGCCAGGAATGGGCCCGGGAAGGAGTTTCCAGCCCGTGGTCTGTGCCCAGGAGTCGGCGCCAGGGAGAAACATTTCTCTCCAACCTGCACCCCAAATGGGGGTGGGGACACTTCAACCCACAGGTTTCAGTTCAGGCGTGGCCTCTGGGGGGGCGGCCCTCTGTCCCGTCCGGGGAGACCCTGGTCCCATCGGCAGGGAAGGAGCCCTGCCTGGCAGGTTCAATGCTCTCTTGTGTCGTTGGAGTCACGCCTGCTGGGGGGCAGCTCTGGGGGCTCATGGTGGCCAGTCCAGAGCTCCCCTTCCCTGGGGCCTGGAGCCGGCCGACCACTTGGCTTGCACTGAGCAACACCCACCCGGAATGTGGGTGAGAGGCAGGTTAGAACTGGCTTCTAACTCCCCTTGGCGGGCTCTGTTCCTGCCCTGCAGTGCTGGTCGCCCCAGCCCTGCCCTGGAGAGATGTTTCCCGCATCCTCCCTGCCCCAGCATTACCCCTGAAGTTTCTGGATTTGGCTTCTGACTTCCAGAAACTCTTCTGCCCATCGTCCTTGGATCCTGGATCACAGGTCGGGGTCCCTGCCTGCAATGGGAGCTCGGCGCCACGGCCTGCAAGCTCCACGTCCACCAGTTCCCGTCAGGGCTTTGAGGGATTCCAGGTTCCAGGCCATGGAGTTGGGTGCCTGGAGTCCTCGAGCCCATGTCTCTGGGTCAGCTTGGGCCAGGAAACCTAGGGTGGCCAGAGGCCCAGGCCAACCGGCTCCTTTTGTTTCGGCCCCTTAGACCAGAAGCCTTCTCCAGTGTGGATGAAATGCAAGGGCTGGAAACAGCAGGGCCCTGCAAGAGAAAGGAGGCGGGTTTCTTGGCAGAGGATTCTAGGGGGACAACACAAGCCTGGGTAGGTGGAGAACCATGCACTGGAGTGGGGTTACCTGAGCCACCCCCATCCCTGCCCACAGCAGCTGATACCAGGTGCCCCAGAGGGAGTGAACAGCTTCTGACAAACAGACTCAAGAGCCATTGATGTGCCTATACTTCATGATTAGATCTAGTTCTTTTTTGAACTCTGTTAAAGTCCTAAGCTATAGGTTGAGTGTGTGCTGAGTTGAACTGGGTTGGTCTGCACTGGGTTGGTCTGGGTTGAGTTGGGCTGAGCTGGGTTGAGTTGAGTTGGGGGAGGGGCTTGTTGGGAAGCCAGGTCAGTACGTTTTGGTCAGCGGCCCTAACTGAAAAAGGTTTCCCACCCCTGCTCTAGGGCAAAAGAGCAGGGGGTCTAAGTACTTCCTGTTGATCACACACTTTTATTTTACCATTCCCTATCCCCCAGAAGCAGGCAGCCAATGACTTATCCTGGAAGGGGACACATCCCTGACCATAACCACACCTACATCAAGCTGACACACATCTTCAAGCCCTATCATTTCTGGGCCATGCTATTCCCCCAAATCTGCCATCATTTATCTATTCGGTGAAGAAGTAAGATAATCACAGCACACTACCACCTTCCAAAAAATCCATTTTAGCCTAGGTGCCTATTACATTGAATTTCATATTTAAGCTTCCTTTGTCTAGCAAGGCCACAATTGTTCTTATGGAAGAGTTTTAGTGGACAATACCACTAGCAAGAACATCTGGGGATTTGAACCCAGGTCTACAAAGGGAACCTACATCCCCTCAGGGCTACCTTCACATCTGGTAGCCTCCACCCCCTGCAATCTGTGGTGGTTGAACCCCATAGGAAGTCCCTCCCACTGAAGGAATCTGACTGACACTGGATTTAGGAGTCCCTGACTCACCCTATATAAACACATGGGCTGTAGCAGGAAGCGGTCAGGGACTGGCTGAAGGTGGGTGGGCCCAGTGATGATTGTGACCTTGGGAAGGCAGGGTGGAGGGGTGGGAGTGGTGGCTACAGACTGGCTATGCTGTGGCCAGCAGAGGCAGAGGGAGAGGCAAGAGAGAACCAAGCTAGGCAATGGGACTGGGAAAAGCATTTTGGAAGTGTGGATGCAAGGCAGGAACAAGAAAAGGACAGGTTCTCTGCAGCCAGAAGAAAGACCAGCAAATAGGGAGGCAGGAGAGGGAAATGAGGGGGAAAAAACCAATAATAACAACCCTAGACAAGGATGTTAAGAAAGTGATTCTCCACCTCCAGAGAAGGGCACAATGGATCCAAAAATAGTGCTGGGGGTTGAGCAAGAGCTAAGACGTTGTAGAATTCCTGGGGCTGTGAGCTGGGCAGATGGACATCTGGGTCCCCTCTGTTCTCTAACCTAAGTTGTCCCTTGCATGGCCTGGCCATGGCCTCCTCCCTCGGCATTTTCCTGATGTCTCTGCACCCGGCGGCTTCTGTTCCCAGCCCTGCTGTTGGGCGGCAGGTGGTCCCAAGATCAGAGCTATGATGAAGCCCCCAGAGGTCACAGTTGGCTTCTTTGAGTACAGTGGGGGGAGATGGTTTATAGGGCGATTTAAAGTCAAGAAGCACAAATTCGAGGGTGGCGGATTTCCCAGGTGAATGTCCCCATCTGGGCTGCACCCGGAATCAGCCCGTGATTTTCCACCCCCAGAGAAGGGCACAATGGATCCAAAAATAGTGCTGGGGGTTGAGCAAGAGCTAAGAAGTTGTAGCATTCCTGGGGCTGTGAGCTGGGCAGATGGAATAGAATCATAGAACCATAGAGCTGGAAAAGACCTCAGAAGGTCATCAAGTCCATCCCCCTGCCCACGGCAGGACCAATCCCAACTAAATCAACCCAGCCAGGGTTTTGTCAAGCCAAGACTTAAACACCGCTAGGGATGGAGACTCCACTATTTCCCTAGGTAACCCATTCCAGTGCTTCACCACCCTACTAGTGAAAGAGTTTTTCCTTATATCCAACCTGGACCTCTCCCACCACAACTTGAGACCATAGCTCCTTGTTCTGCCATCTGTCACTACTGAGAACAGCCTTTCTCCATCCTCTTTGGACCCTCCCTTCAGGAAGTTGAAGGTTGCTATCAAATCCCCGCTCACTCTTCACTTCTGCAGACTAAACAGACCCAACTCCCTCAGCCTCTCCTCATAAGTAAGTCATATGCTCCAGCCCCCTAATCATTTTGGTTGCCCTCCACTGGACCCTCTCCAATGTGTCCGCATCCTTTTTGTAGTGGGGGGTCCAGAAGTGGACACAATACTCCAGATGTGGCCACACCAGAGCTGAATAAAGGGGAATAATCACATCTCTGGAGCTGCTGGCAATGCTCCGCTTAATGCAACCTAATATGCCATTAGCCTTCTTGGCTACAAGGACACACTGTTGACTCATATCCAGCTTCCCATCCACTGTAACCCCCAGGTCCTTTTCTGCAGAACTACTATTTAGCTGGTTGGTCCCCAGCCTGTAACAATGCTTGGGATTCTTCCGTCTCAAGTGCAGGACTCTAATTTGTCTAAGTCACTCTGGACCCTATCTCTGCTCTCGAGCATACCTGCCTCTCCCCCAGCTTAGTGTCATCTGCAAACTTGCTGAGGGTGCAATCCATCCCCTCATCCAGGTCATTAATAAAGATACTGAACAAAACCAGTCCTAGAACCGAACCTTGGGGCACTCCGCTAGAAACCGACCGCCATCCTGGCATCGAGCCGTTGATCACTACCCGCTGGGCCCGGCCTTCTAGCCAGCTTTCTATCCATCTTACCATCCATTTATCCAATCCACATTCCCTTAACTTGCTGGCAAGAATATTGTGGGAGACCGTATCAAAAGCCTTGCTAAAGTCAAGGTAGATCACATCCACTGACTTTCCCACGTCCACAGAGCCAGTTACCTCATCATAGAAGCTAATCAGATTGGTCAGGCACGACTTGCCCTTTGTGAATCCATGCTGACTATTCCTAATCACTTTCCTCTCTTCCAAGTGCCTCAAAATGGATTCCTTAAGGATCCCTTCCATGATTTTTCCAGGAACCGAGGTAAGACTGACCAGCCTATAGTTCCCTGGATCGTCCTTCTTGCCTTTTTCGAAGATGGGCACTACATTTGCCTCTTTCCAATCATCCGGGATCTCTCCCAATGTCCACGATTTTTCAAAGATAATGGCCAAAGGCTCCTCAGTGACATTTGCCAGCTCCCTCAGTACCCTCGGATGCATTAAGTCCGGACCCATGGATTTGTGTACGTTTAGCTTTTCTAAATAGTTCCTAACCTGTTCTTTACCCACCAAGAGCTGTCTATCTTCATCCCATCTTGTGTCACTTAGCGCGTTAGTCTGGGAGCCGACCTTGTCCGTGAATACAGAGGCAAAGAAAGCATTGAGTACTTCAGCTTTCCCCACATCATCTGTCACTAGGTTACCTCCTTCATCCAGTAAGGGCCCCACACCCTCTCTGATCACCTTCTTCTTGTTAACATGCCTGTAGAAACCTTTCTTGTTATCCTTCACATCCTTAGCCAGTCGCAATTCCATTTGCGCTTTTGCCTTCCTGATAACCCCCCGGCATTCTCGAGCTATACATTTAAACCCCTCCCTGGTCATTTGTCCAAGTTTCCACTTTTTGTAAGCTTCCTTTTTGTGCTTAAGTTCACCAAGGATTTCCCCTGTAAGCCAATCCACTCTCCTACCATGTTTGCCTCTCTTGCTACGCATCGGGATGGTTTCTTTTTGTGCCTTCAGTAAGGCTTCTTTAAAATACTGCCAGCTCTCCTGGACTCCTTTCCCCTTCTTGTTAGCATCCCAGGGGATTCTGCCCATCAGGTGTCTGAGGGAGTCAAAGTGTGCTTTTCTGAAGTCCAAGGTGTGTATTTTACTACTCTCTTTTCTTCCTTTGGTCAGGATCCTGAAATCTACCATCTCATGATCACTGCTTCCCAGGTTGTCACCCACCTCTACTTCCCCTATTAGTTCCTCCCTGTTTGTGAGCAGCAGGTCAAGCTGCGCATGGCCCCTAGTCGGATCCTTCAGCACTTGTGTCAAGAAGTTATCCCCAACATTCTCCAAAAACTTCCTGGATTGCCTGTGTACTGCGGTATTGGTTTCCCAACAGATGTCAGGGTGATTCAAGACCCCCACGAGAACCAGGGCCTGCGATCTGGAAGCTTCTCTCAGTTGTCCGAAGAAAGCCTCATCTACCTCATCCACCTGTTTCGGTGGCCTGTGGTAGACTCCAACCACAACATCACTGCTGTTGTTTGCACCTCTAAACTTAATCCAGAGACTCTCAACAGGTTTTTCTCCCTCTATATACTGGAGTTCAGAGCAATCATAGTTCTCTCTTACGTACAGTGCAACTCCTCCTCCTTTTCTCTCCTGCCTGTTCTTCCTGAACAGTCTATACCCTTCCATGACAGCGCTCCAGTCATGCGAGTCATCCCACCAAGTCTCTGTTATCCCGATTAAATCATATTTCTTGGACTGGGCCAGGGCCTCCAGTTCTTCCTGTTTGTTGTCCAGGCTTCTCGCATTAGTGTACAAACACCTCAGATAACCAGTTGATCGCCCTATCTTCTCCATTTGAATCAGGGGTCCTCCTTTCTTGTTCGTTCCTCTTTGCATTTCTTCCCGGTATCCGACTTTCCCACTCCCCTCAGGGTTTTGGTCACCATCCCCCAACGAACCTAGTTTAAAGCCCTCCTCACTAGGTTTGCAAGCCTGCCCGCAAAGATGCTCCTTACTCTCTTCGTTAGGTGCATCATATCTCTTCCTAACAATCCTTGTGCCCGGAATAGAGTACCATGGTCCAAGAAACCAAACCCCTCTCTGCGACACCACCTGTGCAACCACGCATTTACTTCCTCAATTCGATGATCCCTGCCCAGCCTTTTCCCTTCAACAGGGAGGATGGATGAGAACACCACTTGCGCTCCGAATTTTTGATCCTTCTTCCCAGCGCTACATAATCCACAGTAACCGCTCAAGGTCATTCTTGGCCATATCGTTAGTTCCCACGTGGAGAAGCAGGAAGGGGTAGCGATCCGAAGGTTTGATCAGTTTGGTAAGCCTCTCAGTCACATCCTGAATTCCAGCTCCCAGTAAGCAGCACACCTCTCGAGATTCCAGGTCCAGACGGCAGATGGATGGCTCAGTCCCTCTTAGGAGGGAGTCCCTGACCACCACCACCCGTCGTCTTCTTTTGTGGGTGGTGGTCATGGAACAGCCATCCCTAGGACTATGCATCCCATGCCTTCTGGGAGATGGTGTTCCCTTGCAGTTTCTTCCTTGTGAGGTCCCTTCCACAGCATTCACCACTGCAGAGCCTGTGGAGAGAGCCTGAAAGCGATCACTTACCTCTATAGCATTCCCGTGCTGGCCTTTTTCCCCTTCTAGAAGTTACATGATGTCAGTTCTCTTCCTGGTCCCGTACTGTCCTCTCTGGCTCTTCCGCCTGCCGTGCTTGCAGGATTAAATGCTGCCTTCTATCGAGGGAGTCTTCATCCTCTCTGTTGGAGCGTAGGGTCGACACTTGGGCCTCCAGTCCTCTAATTTTTTCTTCCAAAATGGCAACCAGCTCCCACTTAGTGCAGCTGAAATCCGTTCTTTCTTACGTGAGGAAGACAAACATGGCACACGCTGCACAGGTAACAACAGCAGACCTATCACCATCCATCCCTCCTATCCTGGAGAAAGGATTTAAAAAGAAAGGCAAGAAAACCTCACCCCCTTCTCTCTCCCCTTCCAAACTCCCTCTCAAAACACCCTGTTAGCTGCTCCTGTATGTAAGCTCCCTGGTTGCTGACTCACAGCTTTATAAAGCCCTGGTATCCCCTCCTGCTGACTGAGGCTCAGCCAATTAACAGAGGCTTTTAGATTTCAAACCTTTAGAAGCTCACAGCTTCCAGCTGCTGGCCACAGCACACGCTCCTTCAAACAAACAAACAAACAAACTAAACAGATAAACACAAGCTCAGCACAGAGCAAGTAACCCCCCCCCCACACACAAACACACACTACAGACAGCCACTTACCTCAAGGGTCCCATATTTACTCCTCCTTTGCCTGGATAACTCCCTCTCAAAACTCCCTGTTAGCTGCTCCTGTTCACAAGCTGGAACACTTTGTGTTTCCAGAAAGCTGCACACAATGGGTCATTCAGTGTCTCACACAAACACAGACACTTTGTGTAGCTTACAAACACAGTCTCCAAAAACACACTCATACACTGTCCAATTATATAATATGCACATACACACATACACAGTGTCTTTTACACTTCCCCCATATAATTTCCCCAAACGCCCATCAATGCTCTGTAATTCGATTCTTCCAAAGTGTTCTTTTAGTAGTCTCTTAACTGGTCTGTGCAATTCGTCATTTTGGGTATGTCTACACTGCAAAGTTAATTCGAAATAACAGCCCTTATTTCAAATTAACTTTAATAGTGTCTATACATGCCAACCGCTATTTCGAATTTAATTAGAAGTAGCGGAGCCCTTAATTTGAATTTGGTAAACCTCATTCTATGAGGAGTAACACCAAATTTGAAATAGCTATTTCAAATTAAGTGCTGTGTAGACACTTAATTTGAAATAGGGGGCCTCCAGCTTTTCCAGGGAGCCCTGGTGACCACTCTGGGCACAACCAAGAAAACTTACTCTCTTCTCCCCCAACCCCAGAGCGATTAAAGGGGTAGACTCTGGCCACAGTGCCTGTGCCAGCTCCAAGCCTGCCAGCCCAGAACCAGCAGTGGCCACCGGGGCCCCGACCCAGTGGCCCCAAAACATGAGCCAGCAAGCCACTGGCAGCCAGCCCTCCACCGCTCCCCAGGAGCAATCTGTCAGCTCCCAGGAGCCTGACAGGGGCTGGAGAAGGCGGGCGCCTTCCTGGTCTAGGGTGGAGATCATGGACCTTATTCAGGTTTGGGGGGGATGCCCCCAACGTCCATGATCTCCACACTGGACGGAGGAACGCAGCCGTCTATGGCAGGATAGTTGTCAGCCTGGCCACCAAAGGCCACATGCGAACCCAGGAGCAGGTTAGCATGAAAGTCAAGTTGCTCTGGAGAGACCCCCAACCCAGAGCTCTGAGCTTCCCCTCCCCCTTCTTCCCCTTGCTTCCCCCTTCCAGCTCCCTCCTCCCAGGTTTCCCCCTCCCCTCTCCCACCCTCTCTCTTCCCCTCTCCTACCTCCTTTTCCCAGTCTCCCCAGAGGTTCATCCCCCCCCCCAGTTTTGTTCAATAAACCCAGTTTCTATTTTTGAACATACGTGTTTTTTCTTTGACATCAGGAAGGGGGGCAAGGGAGGGGTAAGTGGAAGGACGTGAGGGAGGAATGGGGCACGAGCCCCCGGTGGGGAGGACCGGGGAGGCTCTGAGGGCTCCTCAGGGTGGACGCTCTCCCTCAGGGCCTCCTGGATCCTGACAGCCCCCCGATGGACCTCCCGGATGGCAGCCTGCAGCAAGTGCAGTCGGGCTGATGGTAACGACCCCACGAGACGCACCGGCATGCCCAGGGGCAGCTCTGGCTCCATGTGGCCGAGTGCTGTGGTGTCCCGAGTTCGGGCACTCAGGGCACTCCAAGACAGGACTGCTTTGCTGTCCCTCATCAAGGAAGACAAGCAAGCGGGGAACCCTGAGAACTGGGGGTCGGGTCCCTTTAAGCACGGAGCTCAGTTAGCCTCAGGCAGCAGCCCCACACACTAAGTCTTCACCTGATGCCCTGCTGGCACTGGTTCTGGCCAGCCTTAACTTCGGTTCAGGGTCCACTCAGTGTGGATGCGCTATGGCAAAATGCTATTTCGAAATAGTTTTTGTGTCTAGATGTGTTATTTCGAATTAGCCTTATTTGAATTAACTATTTCAAATTAAGTTAATTCGAAATAGCACTGTAGTGTAGACATACCCTTTTTTTTCTCTCTTGTACTTCCATTTAATTCTTTAAGTGGTGAATTCTACAATGCCTGACATATCCTGGATGGATGTAGTGGGGCACTATTTGAAATCTATTTGAAGCCCGCCCACTTCTAAAAGCCCCTCTCCCTGCCTTGCGGGAGGGATGACTGGACTGGGGTTCAACTGATTCCTTGGGATAAATGAAAAAAACAAGGTCAGTGGATGCCAGTCAAAGGTTTAGAACAAGGGAGCTAGATGGGGACACCGAGCAGAGAACCTCAGACAGCACCCACTGCTCCTCACAGCTGTCGATGGAGCCATGGACACCACCCAGAGGAACTCTGCAAGGATGCGTGAAACCAGGGTAGAATGGAAATAGGTTCCGCAGTCGCAGAGCACCCCCTCGTCCAGCATCCTCCTCCTGGTGTTATAGATGGCAGCTTTCACTAGGGCCAGGAGGAGGTTGACGAGGAGGTCTCACAACTTTGTGAGGACATGGAGGGGGAAATTGCAGCCAGAAGCTCAGTAAGAGGTTCTGGAGGAGCCGGAATAGGGGCTGCAACCTGGCACGTTCCAGATATGCATGTGCCAGGTTTTCTCTCACGCTGCAAAAGGGGCAGGTCTCTGGGATAGGGGTGAACCCTGCCAGGTACTCGCCCGTGCTCGTGGCTCTGTGAAGGAGCCACCAATTGCTGTCCCCGATGGGCTGTGGAATAAAGGTGGAATACATGCTGGCCCACCGGGGTTCACCTTCCACTGATCTTAGATAGTCCTACCACTTGGTGTTGGGGCAGGATACAAGGGTGAGGAAATGCAGCATGTGGAGCATGAGCGTATACAGATGGCTCCTAAGCATGGTTCAAACTCAGATTGGCTGCACATCTGGCAGCCGGCTGGGGGTTCGGGGGTGTGGAAGTCAGTGTGACTCGCAGAACAGGGACCCAAGAAAAAGGACCAGAGGACTTGTAGTGAGGGGGAGGGTTGGGGCGTACCCTCTCACAGGGCTCACCCCAGGAAATCAAGAGCATGCTGCAACAAAGCCACCTTCACCTCCCAGAGAATGTGCAGAGGGGTTCGGGGAGTAGAGCGCCCCATGCACTGAGCAAGCACTCGGGGATCCACCCAGTCCTTTCTATCATAGTCCAGGAGGTTTCTGACCTTGGTGGTTTCTGCCAGGATCAGCCTCCAGCACACCGAAGGAGCCTCCAACACTTGCACGCACAAGGCTGGATTGTGGAGAAGGGGCTCCATGAGGAGGTCTGCCCCCTCGGTGGCCACAACAGACCTGGTCACAGAGAATAGATTCCACATCGGAGGAGTTCCTCATAGAATTCTGTCAGCTCTGAGAGGTCTCACAGAAGGCCCCTCCGGTGGTTAAAAAAGAGCTGCCGGTCATATCGGAGCCCTGAGAGGCGGGGGAAAGAAGGCGCGTGCCAAAATGCTGCATGCCAGACTACCTGCACTAAAGAGGAGTCTCTGCAGGGCCTGGAGGTGGAAGGTCCAGACCTGACGGCACATGCAGACCAGACCCTGGCTCCCCCTTCTTCCAGGGGAAGACATAAGGCCCCTGCAGAGACCCAATGCATTCCTGGCCAGAAGAACTCCAGGACTATCCTCTGGAGTCTGGCAAGGACCTCTGGGGCTGGGCTCAGGGTGTTGAGCTGGTGCCAGAGCATGGACAGGACTAGTTAATTCAGCACCAGCGCCCTCCCCTATAGGGAGAGACACTGGAGCAGTCCTGTCCATCTCCGCAGCTGCTCACCCACCCTGGCCTCCAGACCTTGCCAGTTCTTCGGTGGGGAGGGATGCACGGTGGATAGAAAAATGCCCAGATGAAGCAGTGGTTCCACGCTCCACTTGATTGTCTGAAGCGTGAGTGGGAGGGAGCCTGCCTGCCACACATCCCCCATCACCAGGCCAGAGCTCTTGACCCAGTTGACCTGGGGGGAGGAAGCCGCCGAGTGGACTGCTTGGCAGGCCTCCACCTGCACCAGATCACCTGGGTCCCGGACCATGAGGAGTACATCTTCGGCATACTCCAACAGGACCAGACACAGCTCCGGCTCTCGGAGCACCAACCCCATCAACCTTTTATGGAGGAGACAGAGGAAGGGCTCAATCATGAGAGCATACAGCTGGCCTGACAGTGGACACCCCTGAGGTACTCCCCGCCTGAAGCTGACTGGTGGGCAGGGTTGAGTTCAGCCAGAACAAACGCTCCGCGAGGACATAGAGCACCCAGAGAAAACTCAGAAAACGGGGCCCAAAGCCAGAGGCTTGCAGAGTGCCGGAAAGATACCCGTGGCCCAACCTGTCAAATGCCTTCTCCTGATTCAGGAACAGGAGGGTGAACGACAGACCATCCCTACACCCAACCTCCAAGAGATCCAAGACCAAGTACAAATTGTCAAAGATACTGCTGCTCGGGATAGTGTAAGTCTGGTCAGGGTGGATCACATAGAATCATAGAATCATAGAACCATAGAGCTGGAAGAGACCTCAGGAGGTCATCAAGTCCAGGCCCCTGCCCACGGCAGGACCAATACCAACTAAATCAACCCAGCCAGGGCTTGGTCAAGTCGAGACTTAAACACCTCTAGGGATGGAGACTCCACTCCTTCCCTAGGGAACACATCCCAGTGCTTCACCACTCTCCTAGTGAAATAGTTTTTCCTAATATCCAACCTGGACCTCTCCCACTGCAACTTGAGACCATTGCTCCTTGTTCTGCCATCTGTCACTACTGAGAACAGCCTTTCTCCATCCTCTTTGGAACCTCCCTTCAGGAAGTTGAAGGTTGCTATCAAATCCCCGCTCACTCTTCTCTTCTGCAGACTAAAGAGACTCAACTCCCTTAGCCTCTCCTCGTAGGTCATATGCTCCAGCCCCCGAATCATTTTGGTTGCCCTCCACTGGACTCTCTCCGATGTGTCCACATCCTTTTTGTAGTGGGGGGTCCAGAACTGGACACAATACTCCAGATGTGGCCTCACCAGAGCTGAATAAAGGGGAATAATCACATCTCTGGAGCTGCTGGCAATGCTCCTCTTAATGCAACCTAATATGCCATTAGCCTTCTTGGCTACAAGGGCACACTGTTGACTCATATCCAGCTTCCCATCCACTGTAACCCCCAGGTCCTTTTCTGCAGAACTACTACTTAACTGGTTGGTCCCCAGCCTGTAACAATGCTTGGGATTCTTCCTTCTCAGGACTCTGCACTTGTCCTTGTTGAACCTCATCAGATTTCTTGTGGCCCAATCCTCTAATTTGTCTAGGTCACTCTGGACTCTATCTCTGCCCTCGAGCGTATCTACCTCTCCCCTTAGCTTAGTGTCATCTGCAAATTTGCTGAAGGTGCAATCCATCCCCTCATCCAGGTCATTAATAAAGATATTGAACAAAACCGGTCCTAGAACTGAACCTTGGGGCACTCCGCTAGAAACCGACCGCCATCCTGACATCGAGCCGTTGATCACTACCCACTGGGCCTGGCCTTCTAGCCAGCTTTCTATCCATCTTACCATCCATTTATCCAATCCACATTCCCTTAACTTGCTGGCAAGAATATTGTGGGAGACCGTATCAAAAGCCTTGCTAAAGTCAAGGTAGATCACATCCACTGACTTTCCCATGTCCACAGAGCCAGTTACCTCATCATAGAAGTTCGTCAGATTGGTCAGGCACGACTTGCCCTTTGTGAATCCATGCTGACTATTCCTGATCACTTTCCCCTCTTCCAAGTGCCTCAAAATGGATTCCTTAAGGATCCCTTCCATGATTTTTCCAGGAACCGAGGTAAGACTGACCGGCCTATAGTTCCCTGGATGGTCCTTCTTCCCTTTTTTGAAGATGGGCACTACATTTGCCTTTTTCCAATAATCCGGGATCTCTCCCAATGTCCACGATTTTTCAAAGATAATGGCCAAAGGCTCCTCAATGACATTTGCCAACTCCCTCAGTACCTTAGGATGTATTAAGTTGGGATTTAGCTTTTCTAAATAGTTCTTTACCCACCAAGGGCTGTCGATCTTCATCTCACAGTCGCACTGAGATGGCTTTTGCTATGACTTTGTAGTCCATGCTGTGGACTGGAGGTCCCCCCTCTTTGGTAGGAAGGCGAGCACGACTCACCTGCATGACAGAGAGAGGACCCCGCTCTCCAAGAACTCGGCCCAGATGGTGACAAGATCTGGGCTGAGGTCATCTCAGACCACGTGGTAGAACTCCACAGTCAGCCCGGCCATGCCCGGGATTTCGTTGGTGGACAAGAGAAGGAGGGCTTCTGAGAACTCGGCCAGAGTGAGAGGCAGCTCTAGCCGGTCTCGGTCCCCCATGCTGACTGTCAGGACCTCAGTCCAGAGCACCCTGCAGGTATCGACTTCAGTGGGATCCAGGGAGAATAAACTGGCATCGAAGGCCCTGGCCCTTCCACGTATTCCCTCCGGATCCATGAGGGGGGTTCTGTCCTCTGCCAAAAGGCATGTGGTGTGCTTTTTTTGCCTCCCTCTTTTTCTCCAGGGCAGAGAGGAAACGGGAGCCGCGATCGATCCCCCGAAGGAGACAGATGCGGGATCAAACAAAGGAACCCTGAGCCCGATGGTCCTCCTGCTTCTCCCGGTACACCTCACAGAGAGGTGGATTGTCGGGGTCAGATGCCAAGCGCCTCTCAAGCTTCAAAACCTCCCACTCCAGCTGCTCTATTGCCGCATCCCTCCGCCACCTGGCGCCCCGGGAGTAGTCATAGCAGAAGAGCCGGGTGCACACCTTCCCCAGGTCCCACCATCGCTGCCCCCTCTAGGCCAGCCAGAACTCCTGGAAGGATGCCATGAAGCCCACCTCCTCCAGCAGCCTATTGTTAAAATGGCAATAAGCCAGCCCCAGCCTCTCCTGGCTGAGAGGTCTTCACGGCCACCAAATGGTGGTCCATGAACGAGGCTGGCCGGATCCCCGAGGAGTGGGCTCGGGCTAGGTGGAATTAAGATAGTTAAATGTGGTCCAACTAGGAGTGGCTCAACCAATCATCTCCCACCTGGAAGTAGATGAAGGTGGTGGTGTTGTCCCAGCGCTGGTCACTCCAGACATCCACCTGGTCATCTGAACATACTTTCGCCAGGCATTATTCCATTGTGCCACAACTAGCAGGCTATAGAGCAGTAGCTACAGCAGTCTTATCCTCTGCTATTATGCAGTCACTCCATTTCCCACCATCCATCGTGGGCTCTGCTTTATAGTCACCGACAGTGGAGCACCCACAGGGACATCACCCGAAGAAGAAAAGGAAGTTACTCACTTTGTGCAGCAATGACAGTTCTTCGAGGTGTGTCCCCCCGTGGGCGCTTCACAGCCCTCCCTTCTTCCCTTCTGCTCAGAATTACGTATACTCGGGTACAAGCAAGGAACTGAGGGGGAGGGGACAGGCCGTGCACGAGGCAACTGTCAAACCGCCAATGGTGAGAGCCGCCTCCTGCCCATACGTGGCCCGACAGTTAACTGCTGGGGAAAAAGCTTCGAAGTGCAGCTCCAGGGATGACCCATCACTAACAGTGGAGCATCCACGGGGGGGGGGGGGAGGAGGACACACCTCGGAGAACAGACGTTACTGCGCAAATGAGTAACTTCCTTTTACACGCCTTTACTTGACCATTTAAAGAAATAGGGTTTAACAGATTAAAAGTGAATACAATGAATTAACAAAGGACACAGCTGTAGGGCCAGGATCCCAGTAATATGTAGGTAAGATCTTGACCACAGTCTCTGTTAAGAATCGTTCACGTATGCCCAGACTGGACGGGCCTGGTCTGAGGCCAAGCTAACAATGGACAATACGTGGCTAAAGAAAGGCTGAGATAAGCAGGGAACAGACATATTTGTTTAACCAGGCACAAACATGCTGAGTCAGCACAACCCCAGGTGGAGAGCAGTAACTGGGGCCTTATCATGAGTTACGGCAGATAATTCATGGAGAGGGGCCTCAAAGTCTACTTGCCGGTTCAGGGAGAGGGCTAACATGTTAGTATGAGTTACGGCTTCCGACCCTCACAGATGCCAGCCCGAACTCAAGGGGACATATTGATAACTCTGCACAATTGTCATTGCTGGGTACTGTTTGTAGTTAGAGGAGGGCCTAAAACCGTGGTCACCAAGCAGTCGATTGCAATTGACTGGTCGATATCGAGGCCTCGACCAGTCAAACGCGAGGCGCTGCAGGCCCCCCATTTCCCGCTTGGCCCAATAAGCCCCACTACCTACCTCGAGCACAGTGGAGGACTAGGCAGCTTCCCGCGGGGTGGACGGAAGGTCCTACAGCTGAACGTCACTTCCGGTGGTTCCGGAAATGCGCTAGCTGCTTCCTTGCCCCAGCTCCTTGGCGTTCCAGGAACTTTCCAGTACGTCCCCAGAGGCGCGCTGGGAGTTCCCTTCTCTGCGGGAGGGCGGGTTGGCCCTGAGGGGTTGTGTGCATGTGCTTCCCTGCTCGGTGGGAGGGGGGTCGGTGCCGAGGGGTCACTTGCGCCGGCTTCCCTACTCGGCAGGGGAGGGGTGGTGTCCGCCCCGGAGGGAGTGCACGACAAAGGCTTCCCTGCTCTGTGAGAAGTGGGGTCAGCCCCAAGGGGTCGCGTGTGCAGGTTTCCTTGCTCGGCGGGAGGAGGGAGTCAGGCCTGGTGGAGGCACGCGACGGGGCTTCCTTCCTCCATGGGGGGAGGGGGTCGTTCCCAGAGGGAGTGAGCAACGGAGTATTCCCTGCCCTTCGGGAGGGGGGTATTGTCCCCGAGGGGTCACATGCGCGGGTTTCACCGCTTGGCGGGAGGGGGAGGGAGCGTGCAATGGGGCTTCCTTCTTCTGTGGGGGGGGGGGTCAGCCCTGGGGGGAGCCCACGATGGAGGCTTCCCTCCAAGGCTGGTGTAGGGGACTCTCCGTCCCCACTGGCACCCTGCCCCCAAACCCTGTTTCCTCTCCCCTGCCCCCAGCCACAGAACTCTGTCCCTCTGCCCCCCCCACTGCAGAAACCTGTCCCCACCCCGAAGAAACCTGCCCCCATGGTACCCTGCCTCCCGCTGCAGAAACTTGTCCCCTGCTGGCACCCTGCCACCTGCTGCAGAAACCTGTCCCCTGCCTTCCCAGCACCCTATTCCCTCTCCCCTGCCCCCAGCTGCAGAACCCTGCCCCCACTGGCACCCTGTTCCCTGCCCCAACACCCACTAGCACCCTTCCCCAGTACCATGTCCCCTTCTCCCAACTGACCTTTCCATGGGCCAGTGACCCCTGACTCAAGACAGGTTCCCTGCCCTTCTCAGAAATAAAGACAATGCAGAAACTTTTTGTGTTTGACATAATATTTTATTTAAAAATGAAGCCTGGCCAACAAACCCCCAGTTGGAGCCAAGCCCCCATCTGGCCACAGCATCATAACACTCCTGCACTCCCCCTTCCCCCAGACCCTAGATCTGAGCCTATGGTGCACTGGAACCCCCTGCCCTGAGCCCCTCACATACCCCAACCCAAATTCCTGCACCCTCACATCCACAAACCAGTGGCTTGCTTAGTACCCCAAAACTACCCGGCCTGAAGCCCCCCTCCCTTAGCCAGCGTCCCCTTCTCCACCTCCTCCTGCATCCAGATTTCCTCCCAGAGCTTGCACCTCTCACCCCTTCCCACACCCAAATCCCTCATTCCCACCCCAGAGCCTACACATCCTGTCTCAACCCAGCAAGGGTACAGCTAGACTGCAGGAGTTTTTCAGGATTCTGCATCCAGGGATGCGTTTGGTCTTCTGCTTTTTTTAGTGGAAGAGCAAACATGCTCTTTTGGTCACTCCTATATTCCTCTTTCCACGAGGAATAAGGGGGCTTCCAAAAGAAGGGGTTCTTCAGACATTTGGTCCAGTCTAGACAGGCCAAATGTTGGAAAAACCTCTTCCTACAGAAGAATTGGGGAAAAAAAGCAGCAGTATAAGGACTGGGAGATAGCAAGTGATGGAGAAGAGGAGAATGAAGAGGGTGGGGCTTCAAGGAAGGGGCAGGGCTTCAAGGAAGGGGCAGGGTGGTAGATCTTGGCTTGGTCTGTCATTTAAAAAGTGATCTTGGGTGTAAAAAGGTTGGAGACCACTGGCCTAAAACATGCAGCACAGGCCTGGTTTGAGGCCTGAGGCCTAGTTAACAATGGGCAACACGTGGCTGACATAAAGCAAAGCTAAGCTGTGAGCAAGAGGCAGGCCCCAGCTCACAGAACTTGGCACGAACAGGGCTGAGAGCGCAAATCACTAATTGGTGCTAGGTACCGACTGCAGAACAGTCATTGGTACCGGTCATAAGTGGGAAGCACATGATGTCACTCACTCATTAAAAAAGACCTTGGTGCCCACTCCTCCCAAATACCGACCCAGGTTCAAGAAAGGGTCTAAAATGACAACATGATGGATAGAGATATCTAAACAAACCATGAGCTACAGGGTGATTGATGGGAGGTATTTAAGTAGCGGGTGGTAACCTGACAAAGTCAGCAGTGAGGTGTGATTTGCTGTACCTGTATATAAGGTGGTGTCTTGGGGGGACAGCCTTTGAATGACCTATGGGGCAGTGGGACCTCCCACTGGTAGAGTCATTCCACTAGGCAAATTGCATATCTTATTTCTAATTTATTTCTAAATAGGCTCTTTTGAAATTGGCTGCTGTCTACAGAGTATCAAATTTTGAAATAAAGTGCTATTTCAAGATATCCCTTAACCCTCATGGAATGCCGAAATACTGCGATGCTGAAATAGCATGCCTGTTATTTCGAAACAATGGGTGGCTTGCAAAGCCGTGGGGTGACTATTTCAGGATACCTCTGGTATCCCAAAATAAGCTTGATTTGTAGACATACCCGAAAACTCCCAACCCTGCACAGAATTTCATTATATGTTTTCCCATCTACAGACGCGCTCTACATTCACTCGCTGTGGTGGCAAAATATTTCCCCTAATTTCCAAGCTGTAATTAACAACAGAAGAGCCTACTCAATGGGATGTGAAAGTCATTGGATGCAGCAGCTGTGGAGGAGATCCAAAGCCACTCACAAGTTGTTAAGCTCCTTACCTACTCTGGGCACTCGTGTCCCTGTACAGATCAGTGAAGTGAAGGGCATTACTAAAATACATGTCTAGTATGAAAGATAAAAGCTGAGAAAGTAGGAGAGCTACAGGCTGAAAGGAAGAACTCAAACAAGACAAGGGGAAATAAGGTCAATTTGGAGTAACCCTCTTTTTGATGAGTCAAATGGGCCAGGTGTAAAAGAATACATCAGTTCTTCTCTATTTTACTGTACACCAAAACTTGTTCTTTCACACTCCATGCCTGTGTCTGAAATCAACCTGTTTCATAACAGCTTTTCTCAGGGACTGTTTCTGAGGCAGTAGATAACAGGGTTGATCAAAGGTATAAGGACTGTGCTCGTGACAGACAATATTTTGTACAGGATCGCAGGAGGCTGGAACAGTGAAAGCATGTAGATTGTCAATCCGCTCACATAGTAAACTGAAACCACAATGAAGTGGGAAGAGCAGGTGGAAAAGGCCTTTTGCCTCCCAGTGCTCGAAGGGATTCTTAGGATGCTGGCAATGATACAAATGTAGGTTGCCAAGGTAAACAGAAAGGCCCCAATACTCAATATGACAGACAGAATAAATGTCACCAGTCCCAGAGTTTGGATCTCGCCACAGAACCTACCATCGGATGCAAAATCACAAAAGAAATGGTCAAATACTTTGGAACCACAGTATGTTAGTTGCAGAATGAAAATGTGTATCATGATGCAGTAGGAAATGCCGAATATCCAGCACCCTGCCACCATGTGGCCACACACCCTGCCGTTCATCAGAGCAGCATAACGGAGGGGGTGGCAGATCGCTAGATACCGATCGATACACATTTCCGTGAGCAACAGACATTCTGCATTGGTCAGGATAGTATAGAAGTAAAATTGCACAAAGCAGTTCTGAAGAGAAATGGTTCTGTCCCCAGTTGCGAGACTGCCAATCAGCCTGGGCAGGGTGGTGGAGACGTAGCAGATCTCCACAGCAGACAAGTTGGCCACGAAGTAGTACATGGGGGTGTGAAGGTGCCGATCGGCCACCACGAGCACAATGATGAGGAGGTTCCCAGTCACAGCCACAATGTAGATCACTAGAAACAGCAGGAAGAGGAGGGGCTGCAGTTCAGGGCCATTCCCAAACCCTAAGAGGATCAGTTCCACGATGGGTGTTTGGTTTCTTCCTTCCATAGTACTTACCTAGAAACAGAAAATCATCAGATATGCATGGAGCACCTGAAGACAGGTTATGCTGTTGGCTACGTGGGCAGAAACCTGGGATCCCTAACCTCATACCACTGTGTCTCTCCACTTGAAAAATGAACTCAGTAAGCAGAGGAAGACTCATTTCATTGCGGGCTCGACCTTCCAAGAAATCGGAACCAAGTGCATTGCATCTTCATGAATTACAGAAATACCCACCCAGGTGCCTTGAACACTCAGAGGTTTGAAGTATCTTCATCATAATGTTGAGGACATAGCACAAGTCAACTGAGTGGAAATGGAGGATATTTAAAGCTCAAACATGGGCATATCCACTCTAGAGCTGGGAGGTGTCACTTTCAGCTGGAGTAACATGCCCGAGTTTTCATAAGGATAGCAGCATCAAATGAGCAATGAGAGCAGGGCAGCAGAGCCAGTGGCTGGTGACACACACCTGTGTCCATACCTGGGATCTCAGATGGCTGCCGGGAGTTAGTCTGTGCTGCCGAGGCTATGCTGCTAGTTTTAGCATCTGAGCTCCATCAAGGGTCGTGCCTGTAGCTCTAGGGGGGCAGGGAATTACCCTTTTGAAGTTGAGCAGAGATAAACCCCATTGTTGATTGCTACCTGATCTCAGTTACTCCAGGGTCAAGTGCATCCAGGGCCGGCTCTAGGCTTTTTACCGCCCCAAGCAAAAAAATTTTTGGCCACCCTTTCCCTCGCCCCCCCCCCCCGTCCCACTGCTGCAGGACAGGCACTGAGGAGGAAAGACCCCTTTCACCTTGCGGCTCTTTGACTCCCACCGCGCCCTCCAGTCAAACCTAGCCTACGTCCTGACTCCCCTCCACACACATCCCCGTCCACACACATCCCAACCACCCCTACTCACTGAACCCAGTTTCTACCTCCTCTCCCCTTCCAGGCAAACCCGACCCCTCAGTGACCGGACCCAGTCCACTCCCCCTTCTGTCCCCCACCTAATCCACCCTGCACCCTCTCTTCCCCCCCCCCCCACCGGAGCCAGTCCGTTCCCATCTCCCACCTACCCCAACTGATCGAACTCCGTCTCCTTTCCCTCTCCCCGCCAGACCCTCGTGTCCCCCCCCCCCACACACACCCTCCCACAGCACACGCGGAAACGTTGAAGTGCCCTGGGAGAGGGGTGAAAGTGGCACGGGTCCCCCTGAGGATGTGCGCGGACATAGCCGGGGAAATGTAAGGGGCAAGGCCAGGGACACCTCTCCCCCCCCCCAAATCTCTGAGCCGGGGCAGGCGAGACCCCCTCCAGCGGCTCTTCGCCGCCAGACCAACCAGATCGGGCTGCAAAGTAGCTCTCCCCTCCCCCCAGCCTAGGCAGCTCTGCTTGAATCATCCTTCTGCCCGGCCCCACCAAGGCTGCAGCTCTCCCCTCCCTCCTCGCCCAGCACTGAGGCAGAGAAAGGGGGAGAGAGTCGCCCCCCATTTGCCAATGGGCGCTACCCCCCCCCCCACACACACACCTGCAAACTCCTTTACCACGGGCGCCTGCTCCTGCCGGAGGGGTCGCTGGTAAGCGCAAGGCAGGCGGAGAGATGACCAAAGGCGCCTGGCTGCAGTGACCCAGGTTGCCCCTTGCCCGCCCCGGATCGCTCTGTGCAGCCTGCCCGCACAGCCCGGGGAGAGCGGCTCGCCCAGCAGGGCCGTAGTGCTCCGGCGCCGCTGCTGTTCTCAAAGCCCAGGGTGCGCCCCCCTGCACGCCCGGCCGCGCTGGCTGGTGCCAGTCAGAGGAGCGCGAACGATCCCCGGGCGCCGGAGTCTGCTTCATGGGAGGCTCCCACGGGCATTTCCCACGCACTTTTCTCCCTGGTGCGGAGGGAAGGCAGCGAGGCAGCCCCGGAACCGTGATGTCCTGGCGCCTGAGCCATCACTGCGGGGCTGCGAGCGCGACTTGCCCCGCGCACCCGCCTGCGGAGGGTGGCTCGCTGCTGGCCCATCGCGCTCCGCCGGCCGCCCATTGACTGTGCAGCCACAGGCAGGCCCGCGTCCGGCGGTGAGAGTCAGGAGTTCTCCGGCCAGCGTCTCTCAGGGCCGGCCCAAGCACTTGCTTGGTTTCCTGGTGCCGAGAGCCGGCCCTGCACCCTGCTCCCGAGCCGCTTGGCAGTGGCAGGAAGGGCTGTCGTTACCGCTCCGCTCGCTGGGGCCTCCCTCCGAATTAGCGCGTTCACACTGTGCCTGTGCGGCGGCGAGAGGCACGTTCCTTCGCCTCCCCCTCCCCCGGCTCCCCCGCCCTCGCGGTGTCACCACTGACAAATGACGAGCCTGGCTCCAGAAGGGAGATCCCCGCAAGTCTGAGCGGGCGGGCGGAGTGGAGGAGCCGCGGCTCCCGGCTCCGGCCGGCCGGCTTGGGACCCCGTGTGTGTGTGTGTGTGTGTGTGTGTGTGTGAGAGAGAGAGAGGGAGAGGGAGTGTGTGTGTATGTGTGTGTGTGTGTGTGTGTGAGAGAGAGAGAGGGAGAGGGAGTGTGTGTGTGTGTGTGTGAGAGAGAGAGAGAGAGGGAGAGGGAGTGTGTGTGTGTGTGTGTGTGTGTGTGTGTGTGTGTGTGTGAGAGAGAGAGAGAGAGAGGGAGAGGGAGTGTGTGTGTGTGTGTGTGTGTGAGAGAGAGAGGGAGAGGGAGTGTGCGTGTGTGTGTGTGTGTGTGTGTGTGTGAGAGAGAGAGAGAGAGAGAGGGAGAGGGAGGGGGGGGGGAAAGGGAATTGCGTGCGCGCTGGAGAGAGCGAGCCGGACCCAGCCCGCCCTGGGGCTTTGGTAGCGCCTGGGACTAGCCGGCTGCCTCGCCCTCCCTCCAGCCAGAGCGGAGAGTTTGTGCAGGGCGCCGCGCATTGCCATCAGGGCCCCCAGCGGGGAGCGGAGGCGGCTGCCGCTGCATGGGGCCCCCTTAGAAACGAGCAATTCCCCCTGCCCCCAAAATAGCACCTGCCCGCTCTTATCCCCCCGCCCCACTTTTCTATGCTGCTGCTTTCCCGGCGGGAGGGCACCGCGGCGGAGGGCGGCAGGCGGCGCGGCTGCGATCGCAGCTCTCCCGCCGGAGCAGGCGGTGTCTGTCTCCAGACGCTGATTGCTCGAGCACTTGGCGGGCACCGGGCGAGGCGGCTGTAGCGGCGGCAGCAGTGGGAGCCGGCTGCTGAGGGGCGGCCGGGGGAAGGTGCCTGCCGCCTGCCCCGAGCCGGAGCCGGAGCCCGGGCAGGCGGCACCCGCGGCGGGGGCCCATGCGGTGACAGCGCCGGACCGCGGGTGCCCCGTGGGTGCATTTGCGGCCCGAGGAGCCGCAGGAGGGTCTCGCTGGTCCCTGGCGCTCGGGGGATGGGCCCCGCCGCGGCAAAGCCCCAGCGCCCGCCGAGCCCCTGAGCTGCGCCCCCGTGGCCGCGGCCTGCCCCGCCGGGCTCAGCGTCACCAGCAGCAGCCGCGGCCCCTCGCCGCCCTCCAGGAAGCGCCCTGCTGGCCTCGGGGCTGCCCGCGCAGAGCTCGCAGCGCCCCGGGGCCAGGCGCAGGCTCCGAGCAGCCGGGCGTGGGGCTCCCACATGGGCGCGGCCTCCGCCGGGCTCCCCGCCTGCCCCCGCTCGGGCCGGAATGCCGCCCCGGCAATGTGCCGCCCCAAGCACCTGCTGGTTTTGCTGGTGCCTAGAGCCGGCCCTGATTGCGTCAGCCTTGTGCGCAGAACCGAGAGCTGCTTTCTAGGAGGAAAACGATTCAATGCTCCCAGTTTGAAAGATTTCAAAGATCCTTGGCTAAAGCTCCCAGGTCAGTCTGATCCGTTAGCCTGGCACTGCAAACACAGGCTGCACGAAGAATAATTCAACCACCTCCTTGACATCACCTCTCATTTTTAATGCCCCCGAAGGGATTTAGCTACCAACTGCCTCATGGTGTGAAAGGAAGTTGGGCACCTGATGGCCGAATGTGCACTCACATTTCACGTCTTGGCTGAAGGAGTAAAGGGCTATTCCCCGTAGGGGAGGTTTTGTTCGCGCTAAGCTACACACACACTTGGTGTCTCACGCATACACACACATTTTGTTTATCTTACTCACAAACACACTGTCTCCAGAAACACACTCGTACACAATTCACACGTGCACACATATATACGCTGTCTCTTTCACGTGCACCCCCCAACACATACTTGTGGTACTTCTGTGACTTCCTGAAAGGCCCATATGGTCTTTGTAAATTGATCCTTCCAAACTCTTCCTATAAAGTTCCTTAACTGGTTTGAGCGATTCCTCATTTTGTTTCTCTCTTGAACTTCCATTCAATTCTTTGAGCGGGGAATGCTACAACACCTGATATGTCCTGGACGAAATAACTATCACGGAGGCAAATTTGTAAAATTCATGTTTCCTGCAGTTGGGGCACCAAGCAGGTAACACACGTTACCTTAATAAGCCTGCATTCAATGACGGAGCATCTTTCCCTAAGATACAAAGGACTCATGATTATAAGATGCAAGACATTGTGTGGTACAGTTCTGTTTGGCCTCTCAATCACATTAAACCATTTGGCCTCTAAAACCATTATCACCTGCTAGCAGCATAATAACATCCACAGGAGGGGGCTGGCTGCAGACAGGAAGTTGGCTGGTGGGGAAGTACGGATCCGTCGATGTGCACAAAGCAGCCCAGCAAACACCAGGCTCCCTTTCGTTATGTTGCAACCCGGACAGTGTGACATGGAGGGTGATGAATTGCAAAGGAAATCGCTGCGCCCAGTCGGTTCATTGTAAAATGGAGTCAAGAGATCATGTGACCAATGTCAGTCACATCATTTGCTGTAACCCAGTAACAGTACGGCACAAGAAGAAGGGAAAAAGTGACGGGATGAATCAGTTGATATTTGTCTGCTCTGATAATTCCCTCAGAAGCGCCAGACATCGGCCAGTGCTGGGAGACAGGGCGCTGGGGCAGATGGACCTTTGGACCGGCCCAGTCTGGCCATTCTCACGTTCTAAATCCGAGAGCCGCCCAGTGCTCTGTCCTAGGCAGGTTTCCCTACAGCTCGTCGGGGCTGGCTTGGCCCCCAAGGTTCCACCTGGAGCTGGGGATCCCTTGAGCCTCTGAGCCACCAGCCTGGGATCCCGCTCGCACTGTGCTGCTGTGGCCAGCTGCAGACAAGGTCCCATTCCCGCACTTCCCCCCACACCCACACAACAGGGGCACGCAGGGCTCCCTGACTGGACACTGCTGAGGGAAGCTACAGCCAAGGTAACCACTGGCAGCCCAGGGTACGGACCTGAGGGCTGCTTCATCTGAGCCAGGTCAAACCACCAACAGGGAGGAATTTTGTTATTCTGTTCGCACCGCCAACGTGGAGAGGAAAGTGCCCACGTGTGCTCACCGAAATGAGAATTTTTTCTCCCACACATTTCAATTAAAGGCCCACTACACTCAAGTTGATGAACTACGAACAGTAGATAGAGGTGGGTATCAGGGACATCAGAGCAGATTATCAGCAACTAAACAAACACAAACTCTGTAGAACACGCGGGGCAGAGTCAGGAGGAACGAGCTCTCACCCGGAGGGATGGGACCGGCCGTCTGGCAGTTGTTTCTCAAGGCACAAGTTGGATTTGCTTAGCAGCTTGAGGTGCTCGGGTTTCCAGACACCGGGTAAGACGCCTTCAGCCTGGGTCCAGCCCTTCCGCCAGGTCACTCTGTCTTCCTCAGCTCTTTCCTGGTGTCCTCTTGCCTGGGGAGTGAAAATTGCTGATTCGATCCCCTGCCCTTATATAGCTCTGGCAAAGGGGGGATCCCTTGTTTCAAAATTGCTCCCCGGACCAGGCTGTGGAAAAACAGCAACATGGGAAGAGGGAGCCCAGAGTCGTGTGGTCTGATCCCCTGCCCTTGTGCACAATTTTGGTTGCTCTGGAGCATTTTCAGGAAGGCTCCATCTGTGAGAGTTGGGGTTCTCCTGAGACCTGTTATTTTCCCCAATGTCTCATTACAAGGCTCAGTGATCTGTCTAGAATAAGAACATAAGAACATAAGAATGGCCGTACTGGGTCAGACCAAAGGTCCATCTAGCCCAGTATCCTGTCTGCTGACAGTGGCCAGCACCAGGTGCCCCAGAGAGGGTGGACTGAAGACAATGATCAAGCAATTTGTCTCCTGCCATCCCTCTCCAGCCTCTGACAAACAGAGGCCAAAGACACCATTTTATCCCCTGGCTAATAGCCTTTTATGGACCTAACCTCCATGAAATTATCTAGCTTCTCTTTAAACTCCAGTATAGTCCTAGCCTTCACAGCCTCCTCTGGCAAGGAGTTCCACAGGCTGACTGCACGCTGTGTGAAGAAGAACTTTCTTTTATTAGTTTTAAACCTGCTACCCATTAATTTCATTTGGTGTCCTCTAGTTCTTCTATTTAGGGAACTAATAAATAACTTTTCTTTATCGGCCCTCTCCACACCACTCATGATTTTATAGACCTCTATCATATCCCCCCTCAGTCTCCTCTTTTCTAAACTGAAAAGTCCCAGTCGCTTTAACCCGTTCCAAACCCCTAATCATTTTAGTTGCCCTTTTCTGAACCCTTTCCAAGGCCAAAATATCTTTTTTGAGGTGAGGAGACCACATCTGTACACAGTATTCGAGATGTGGGCGTACCATAGTTTTATACAGGGGCAATAAGATATTTTGGGTCTTATTTTCTATCCCTTTCTTAATAATTCCTAGCATCCTATTGGCCTTTTTGACCGCCGCTACACACTGTGTGGACGTTTTCAGAGAACTGTCCATGATAACTCCAAGATCTCTTTCCTGATTTGTCGTAGCCAAATTAGCCCCCATCATACTGTACGTATAGTTGGGGTTATTTTTCCTGATGTGCATTACTTTACACTTATCCACATTAAATTTCATTTGCCATTTTGTTGCCCAATCGCTCAGTTTGGTGAGATCTTCTTGGAGTCCCTCACAGTCTGCTTCTGTCTTGACTATCCTAAACAGTTTGGTATCATCTGCAAACTTTACCACCTCACTGCTTACCCCTTTCTCCAGATCATGTATGAATAAGTTGAACAGGATTGGTCCTAGGACCGACCCTTGGGGGACACACTAGTTACCCCTCTCCATTCTGAAAATTTACCATTTATTCCTACCCTTTGTTTCCTGTCTTTTAACCAGTTCTCAAACCAAGAAAGGATCTTCCCTCTTATCCCATGGCCATGTAATTTACACAAGAGCCTTTGGTGAGGGACCTTGTCAAAGGCTTACTGAAAATCTAAGTATACTATATCTACTGGATCCCCCTTGTCCGCATGTTTGTTAACCCCTTCAAAGAACTCGGATAGATTAGTGAGACAGGATTTCCCTTTACAGAAACCATGTTGACTTTTGTCCAACAAATTATGTTCTTCTACATGCTTCACAATTTTATCCTTTACTATTGTTTTGACTAATTTGCCCGGTACTGAAGTTAGACTTACCGGTCTGTAATTGCCCGGGTCGCCTCTAGAGCCCTTTTTAAATATTCGTGTCACATTGGCTACCTTCCAGTCATTAGGTACGGAAGCCGATTTAAGGGATAGGTTACAAACCACAGATAATAGTTCAGCAATTTCCCATTTGAGTTCTTTTAGAACCCTCGGATGAATGCCATCCGGTCCCGGAGATTTGTTGACATTAAGTTTTTCTATTTGTTCCAAAACCTCCTCTCATGACACTTCAGTCTGGGATAGTTCCTCAGATTCATCACCCACAAAGGACGGTGCAGATTTGGGAATCTCCCCAACGTCCTCAGCTGTGAAGACTGAAGCAAAGAAATCATTTAATTTCTCCGCAATGGCTTTATCGTCCTTGATTGCTCCTTTTATATCTCAATTGTCCCACAGGTTTTTTAGCAGGCTTCCTGCTTCTAATGTACTTAAAAAACATTTTGTTATTTCTTTTTGAGTTTTTGGCTAGCTGTTCCTCAAAATCTTTTTTTGCTTTTCTTATTACATTTTTACACTTGATTTGACAGTGTTTATGTTCCTTTCTATTTATCTCACTAGGATTGGACTTTCACTTCTTAAAAGATGCCTTTTTGTCCCTCACTGCTTCTTTTACATGGTGGTTAAGCCACAGTGACTCTTTTTTAGGTCTCTTGCTATGTTTTTTAATTTGGGGTATACATTTAAGTTGGGCCTCTATTATGGTGTCTTTAAAAAGTTTCCATGCAGCTTGCAGGGATTTGGCTCTGGTCACTGTGCCTTTTAATTTCTGTTTAACTAGTCTCCTCATTTTTGTGTAATTCCCCTTTTTGAAATTAAATGCCAGGGTGCTGGACTGCTGAGGTGTTCTACCCACCACAGGAATGTTGAATGTTATTATATTACAGTCACTATTCCCAAGCGGTCCTGTAACGGTTATTTCCTGGACCTGATCCTGCACTCCACTCAGGACTAAATCGAGAATTGCCTCTCCCCTTGTGGGTTCCTGCACCAGCTGCTCCAAGAAGCAGTCATTTAGGCCATTGAGAAATTTTATCTCTGCTTCTCTTCCTGAGGTGACATGTACCCAGTCAATATGGGGATAATTAAAATGAATGAAAACACCTTCCCCACTGGAGAGGCAACTGTGTGAATACATTGGGAATACAGATACATGCTTCATGTTCATAATGAGAGATACAAAAATAAGGCAGGAATAAAAACCTGGTTAATCACAGTCAGTAAACTGTAACATTCCCAATGACATCTCAGAGATCCTGCCTTGCAAAAACTGCTTCAGATTTATGCTATCATAGTATCAGAATAACAGGTAGGGATGTTCCATGGCTAACTGGAAAGGAAACCAGTAAGAATGAATCTTACAGGTATGCCAATTGATTAGTCTGCTCTTGCCTGTGAAGTCCACTGGTGACTACTTGGGCTGATATAGGGCAGCCCCTCCCAAGTTGGGACTGAACAAAACTGGCCCTAGAACCGATCTTTAGGGCACTCCACTAGGAACCAACCACCAACCTGACATAGAGCCACTGATCACTTCCCATTGGGCCAAATAATTCAGCCAGCTTTCTATCCACCTTACATTTATCCAGTCCATTTCTGTCCACCTTATATTTATCCTGACCATACTTTCTTAACTTGCTGGCTAGAACATTGCGAGAGATCATATCAAAACCTTTGCTAAAGTCAAGGTGTATCACATGCACTGACCTCCCCATGTCTGCCTGCCCTCTTGGGCCGCCCATGACCCTGTCCTGCTGGGCCCAATCTTCTTGTCTCCCCCAGACCAGACACAGAGTTGGGGGGGATACTATCCCCTGCAGAGCAATGCAGACATTGAACCACTTCAGCTCAGGAGGGATACATCTCTAAGGCACAGCACCCAGAAAACCATCCCCCAGCAGAGAGCAAATCCCTGAATGAATCCTTCTTTCTTTCTTTCTCTGAGTAACATTTTACACAGTGAATGCTGATCAGATGAGCTCCCTTTCCGAATGCAAGAGAGAGATGCACACTGATGGTTACTCCCCCCAAGTAACAATTATTTACCCTGGGCCTAGTAGCCAAAAAAAGCATTTTATTAAGTGCAAAGGGTACGATTTGTGTAGTTTCAAGTGAAAACAGGCAGATCAAAGTAAGTTCCTAAATTAAAATGTGTAGACAATGCTCAGCTTGTTGTAATTCACCATGAAACTTGTTGCATGCAGATTCTGACCTCAAACAGCTGTTCAGGTGAAAAGGTTCCAATCAAAGTTGGTTTTTTACTCTGACTTGGGTCTCCAGCCCTTCAAAGTTCTTTGTTTTCTCTTAGGGTATGTCTACACTACAGCACTATTTTGAATTAACTTAATTTGAAATAGTTAATTCAAATTAAGCTAATTCAAAATAACGCATCTAGACACAAAATCTATTTCAAAATAGCATTTTGCTATTTCAAAATATCTCATCCACACTGAGTGGACCCTGAACCAAAGTTAAGGCTGGCTGGAACCAGTGCCAGCAGGGCATCAGGTTAGGAAGAAAGGAGAATGTTTGTAAGTTTGTTCACTAATAACTTGGACACTATAAGAGCTACCACAACCAAACTTTGCATGGGAGAACCTGCCCTCCAGGAGAAGGTTCTAAGGTACTCTTGGACCTGATCGAGCCTGATCTCAAGCTGTAAAAATAAAAAATAACCCGCTGCGCTGCAGGGGCCGCCCCACCCACCCTATATCCTGTGCCCGCCGCCTGCAGCCCCCAGCGCCGTCTGGGAGTCACTCTCTCCTGCCCGCGAGGTTATATAGCAACCTTCTCCCTCCCCGCCCCCCCCCGGCCTGTGTCAGCATGCAGTGCCTTGACCGCCATGCACACAATGACTCAAGCAGCTGCCCTGCCCCCCGCAGCACCTGCAGCTCCACTTTTCAAAATTTTGTTCCTCCAGTTTCCCGGGCAATGCCGGGTAAGCCCAGCTAGTTTTACGATATGTCAAAATTTGTCCTTTCAAACTCCATGCCTGTGTCTGAAAGCAACCAGTGTCAGAAGAGCTTTTCTCAGGGACTGATGGACCTCCTTGTTTCTCAGGCAGTAGAGGATGGGGTTGAGCAAGGGGACCAGGATTAGGAACCAGACAGACATTATTTTGTGGAGGATCGGGAGAGGATCGATCGCTGAAACTGCATAGACTGTTAATACGCTCACATAGAAAACTAAAACCACAATGAGGTGGGAGGAGCAGGTGGAAAAGGCTTTTTGCCTCCCCGTGCTGGAAGGGATCCTCAGGATGTTGACGATGATACAAATGTAGGACGTCAGGGTCAGTAGAAACATCCCAACATTCAATATGACACTGAAAGCAAATGTCAGCTGTTGCACAGTCTTGGTGATGGCACCACAAAACGGACGTTTAACACTTCCAAAATCACAAAAGAGAAGGTCAATTTCTTTGGGGCCACAGTATGTTAATTGCAGAAAGAAAATTTGTAGCATGATGGTGTAGGAAATGCCAAATATCCAGCACCCTGCCACCATGTGGCAACAGACCCTGCCGTTCATCAGAGCAGTGTAACGGAGGGGATGACAGATCGCTAGGTACCGATCAATACACATTGCCGTGAGCAGCAGACATTCTGCATTGGCAAAGATAATACAGAAATCAAATTGCACAAAGCAATTCTGAAGAGAAATGTTTCTATCCCCGGTCGCGAGACTGCCAATCAGCCTGGGCAGGGTGGTGGAGACGTAGCAGATCTCCACCGTGGACAAGTTGGCCACAAAGTAGTACATGGGGGTGTGAAGGTGCACATCAGCCACCACTAGGACAACGATGAGGAAGTTCCCAGCCACAGCCACAACGTAGATCATGAGAAACAGCAGGAAGAGGAGGGGCTGCAGTTCGGGGCCATTCTGAAACCCTAAGAGGATCAATTCCACGATGGGCGTTTGGTTTCCTCCTCCTATTTTCTCCATAATTTGTATCTGGAAACACAAACACATCAGACATTCAGAGAGCACCCGCAGACTTGTGCTGTTGGCCACATGGCCAAAAACCTGGGATCACTGGGTCTCTCCTCTTGAAAAATGAAGTTGTCTATAAGCAGAGGAAGATTCATTTCATTAATAGTTCAAGCTTCCAATATAGGGGAACCAAGAGCATGGAACCTTAGTGAGATACAGCAACGCCCCACCAAACTGCACCCTGCTACTGCGTGTTCTGAGAGTGGGGAGGGACGACCCAGATCCTAGCACATATCCTGTAAAGGAACACACACACACTCACACACACACACAAAGGGTGTGTCTAGACTACATGGCTCTGTCGACAGAGCCATGTAAACTAGGCTACCTGACATAGTCAATGAAGCAGGGATTAAAATATCCCCGGCTTCATTAAAGTAAAGATGGCCACCGTGCTGTGCCAGATCAGCTGATTGTCAGCACAGCGCGCGAGTCTAGACGGGGATCTGCCGACAACAGAAGCCTTTGTCGACCGATCCCTTATGCCTTGTGTCTGTCTACCGGCAGGATAATAATTTACACAGCAGGGGGCTGCAGATGGGAAGTTGACTGGTGGGGAAGGATGGATCTGACAATGTGCACAAGGCAGCCCGACAAACACCAGGCTCCCTTTGATTATTCTGCAATCCAGACAGAGTGACGTGGAGGGGGATGAATTGTACAAAGAATCGCGTCACACAGTTTGTGAAATAGAGTCTAGAGATCACACAGCCAATGCCAGGGACATTTTTTCCTAGAATCCATGAATAACATGGCACAAAAGGAAGGTAAAGAGCGACAGGGGATGAATCAGTTGATAGGTGCCTCTTCTGTTCATCTCCTCAGAAGCACCTGACGTTGGCCAGTGCTGGGAGACAGGGCGCTGGGGCAGATGGACCTTTGGACCAGCCCAGTCTGGCCATTCTCACGTTCTAAATTCAAGAGCCTCCCGTTGCTCTGTCCTAGGCAGGTTTCCCTCCAGCTCGTCTGGGCTGGGTTGGCCCCCAAGGTTCCACCTGGAGCTGGGGATCCCCTGAGCCTCTGAGCCACCAGCCTGGGATCCCGCTCGCACTGTGCTGCTGTGGCCAGCTGCAGACCACATCCAACTCCAGAGTTCCCTCCTGCATTCAGACAATACAGACACACCCATCTGCTGGTGTGTGCAGGGCTCCCTGACCGACCGCTGCATGAGGGAATCTACTGGCAGGATAACCACCCGCAGCCCAGTGTGCAACACCAGCACTGCACCTCCCTGGCCAAGTAGCACTGGCCAGTAGGAGCTTGTTATCCTGTTCGGACCCCTCTCAATGTCCAGAGTCACATGCACACGTGTGTTAGGCAAGGTGAGATCCCCCCGCCCAGGCAGGTCACTTAAAGGCCCACTGGTTTACAGAAAACTACACAAGCTCATTAACTACAAACAGGCGACGTGAGTGGTGATCATGGACAGCAAACTGGTCAGAGCGGATTATCAGCAAATGAGCCAAACAGAAAATCAGCGTAAGCCACTGGGCAGAGTCAGGAGGAACGAGCAGTTTCTCACCCTCAGTGATGACAGCAGCCGTCCGGCAGTTTCTCAAGGCCCAATTTGCCGTTGCTTTTCAGCTTGGGGTGCTCGGGTTTCCAGACACCTGGTAAGACGCCTTCAGCCTGGGTCCAGCCCTCCCCCCAGGTCAGTCTGTCTTCCTCAGCCCCTTCCCGGCGTCCTCTCGTGTGGGGAGTGAAAACGGCTGATTTCACCCCCTGCCTTATATAGCTCTGCCAAAGGGGGGGATCCTTTGTTTCAGAACTGCTCCCTGGACCAGACTGTGGAAAAACAACATGGGACGAGGGAGCCCAGAGTCGTGTGGTCTGGTCCCCTGACCCTGTGCACAGCTGTTAATTGTGGTCTCTCTGGAGTGTTGTGAGGAACAGTTGCCCTGTGGGAGTTGGGCATCTCCTGAGGCCTGTTGTTCTCCCTAATGTCTCAAGACAGGGCTCAGCGATCTGTCTGCACTGAAAGCCCTGTTCCCAGTGGGGGTACCTCTGTGTAAATACATTGGGAATAAAGATACACGCTCCATATCCATAATGAGAGAGACAAAACTAAGTCAGGAATACAAATGGGATAATCAAATGCAGCAAATCCCAATGTTTCCAATGACACCGTCTTGCCAAAATTACTCTATATTCATTAGCCTGCTCTTGTCTGTGAACTCCAGAGCCGACTGGCCAGGCCAGACCAGAGCACCCCGCACACGGAGAGACTGGCCAGTCGGGTAGTGGGAGTTTATTGCCCGAGTGGGAGTGGGCTGGGACGGACTGGTTCAGTGACCTGTGTTACCTCATAACCCAACCGTCCAATCGATGCATTTAGGAGCAAAGGTCATGCGGGGTTAGATCCACCTCTATACATGAGGCTATAGCTGGGGATTTCACTACTACGATGGAAAGACAAGACAATTTCAGGTGGATTCCAAAAGTGCATGAAAGAAAAACTGCAGCAGGCCTGTGCCAGCAGACAAGGGTTCATGGGGCTGTTTCATTGCTGGAACGAAGGATCTAGGCCCTGTGGTGAGGAAGAGCCCCAGACCTTCTGTTGCAGCCCCAACCCTTGAATGTCTTCACAGCAATAATACTTCACCTCAATCTGAGTCGGCTGGCACAGGCCAGAGGTGGCTTCTCCTTGCTTGTGTAAGCAGGGGCTGAAGTGCTGCTTGCTATCAGCCAGCTAAAAGGAGGGATGGGTGCGCCCACTACAATTGTTTAGCTCTGCAAAGTAATTAACTGTTAACTGTTGATATGTAAATACAGCTCAGGAGAGAATACAAGGTGTGGCTACGTAAATCCCATTCAGCCAGGGCTGATGGAGGGTCAGTGTTGGAATGGAATGTGGAGAATTGTAAATAATTTGGGACTGTTGTGGGGGTCACTAATCATGCTACCCCACAATGTGGGAACTGTAAAACATGCCACCAGTGCTTGCAGGAGAGACACCACCATCATGGTAAGAGGTCTCGGAGGAACAAGCCTCCCCCCTTCCAGAATTGAGTGAACTGAGCTGGGGGGAAGGGTTAAAGGGCTTGAGTCAGCCTGCTTCACACCTGCTAGGTGTGTGCTGTAAGACTGGCCCAACCTGCCCCTTTCCTCCTTTGGCTGTGTCTAGACTGGCCAGTTTTTCCAGAAAATCAGACACTTTTCCAGAAAAACTTGCTAGCTGTCTACACTGGCCACTTGAATTTGCGCAAGAGCACTGATGAGCTAATGTATGATCGTCAGTGTTCTTGCGCAAATACTATGACACTTCCGTTTGGGCAAAAGCCCTCTTGCGCAAATGCTTTTGCGCAAGAGGGCCAGTGTAGACAACCCAGAATTGTTTTGCACAAAAAAGCCCCAATGGCTAAATTGGCGATCGGGGCTTTCTTGCGCAAAAGCGCATCTAGATTGGCACGGACGCTTTTCCGCAAAAAGTGCGGAAAAGCGTCCGTGCCAATCTAGACACTCTTTTCCGCAAATGCTTTTAACAGAAAACTTTTCCGTTAAAAGCATTTGCGGAAAATCATGCCAGTCTAGATGTTGCCTTTGGTTTTAAGGACAGACCTAAAGCAGACTCCCTGAGGAGGCTTTTCTTTTGCTAGTCTAGTGGAAGCTGGATTCCTTTGCCAGTCCAGCTGTTGGCTAAAGAGTTGAAATCACTGAAAGCTGCAATCCCTGGTTTGGCTGAGCGCCAGACCCATTGCAGCCAGTGAAGCGGCAGTGACCAGCAGAGTGGCTGGTGGGAATCACTGGCTGGTGGCGTAATGTGGCTGGGAGGAGTGGCGACCAGCAGCATGGCGCGGAGCGCTGACCAGTGGCATGGCATGGCGCAGCAGCAGGCAAGGAGTGGCGACCAGCGGCGTGGTGCAGCAACCAGCGGCGTGGCGTGGAGCGGCAGCAGGCAAGGAGTGGCGACCAGCGGCGTGGTGCAGCAACCAGCGGCGTGGCGCGGAACGCCGACCAGTGGCATGGCATGTAGTGGCAGCAGGTGAGGAGTGGCGGCCAGCGGCGTAGTGCAGCGACCAGCGGCGTGGCGTGGAGCGGCGACCAGCGGCATGGCATGGAGCGGCAGCAGGCGAGGAGTGGCGACCAGCGGCGTGGTGCAACGACCAGCGGCGTGGCGTGGAGCGGCGACCAGCGGCGTGGCATGGAGCGGCAGCAGCCGAGGAGTGGCGACCAGCAGCGTTGTGCAGCCACCAGTGGCATGGCGTGGAGCGGCAGCAGGCGAGGAGTGGCGACCAGCGGCGTGGCGTGGAGCGGCAGCAGCCGAGGAGTGGTGACCAGCGGCATGGTGCAGTGACCAGCGGCGTGGCGTGGAGCGGCAGCAGGCGAGGAGTGGCGACCAGCGGCGTGGCGTGGAGCGCCAACCAGCGGCATGGCATGGAGCGGCAGCAGGTGAGGAGTGGTGACCAGCGGCATGGTGCAGCGACCAGCGGCGTGGCGTGGAGCGCCGACCAGCGGCTTGGCGTGGAGCGGCGGCAGGCGAGGAGTGGTGACCAGCAGCGTGGTGCAGCGACCAGCGGCGTGGCATGGAGCGGCAGCAGGCGAGGAGTGGCGACCAGAGGCGTGGCATGGAGCGGCAGCAGGTGAGGAGTGGCGACCAGCGGCGTGGTGCAGTGACCAGCAACGTGGCGTGGAGCGCCGACCAGCGGCATGGCATGGAGCAGCAGCAGGCGAGGAGTGGTGACCAGCAGCGTGGTGCAGCGACCAGCAGCGTGGCATGGAGCGGCAGCAGGCGAGGAGTGGCGACCAGAGGCGTGGCATGGAGCGGCAGCAGGCGAGGAGTGGCGACCAGCGGTGCGGTGCAGCGACCAGCAGCGTGGCGTGGAGCAGCAGCAGGCGAGGAGTGGCGACCAGCGGCGTGGCATGGAGCGGCAGCAGGCGAGGAGTGGCGACCAGAGGCGTGGTGCAGCGACCAGCGGCGTGGCGCGGAACGCCGACCAGTGGCATGGCATGGAGCGGCAGCAGGTGAGGAGTGGCGACCAGCGGCGTAGTGCAGCGACCAGTGGCGTGGCGTGGAGCGGCAGCAGGCGAGGAGTGGCGACCAGCGGCGTGGTGCAGCGACCAGCGGCGTGGCACGGAGTGGCAGCAGGCGAGGAGTGGCGACCAGCGGCGTGGCATGGAGCGGCAGCAGCCGAGGAGTGGCGACCAGCAACGTGGTGCAGCAACCAGTGGCGTGGCGTGGAGCGGCAGCAGGCGAGGAGTGGCGACCAGCGGCATGGTGCAGCGACCAGCGGCGTGGCGTGGAGCGCCGACCAGCGGCTTGGCGTGGAGCGGCGGCAGGCGAGGAGTGGTGACCAGCAGCGTGGTGCAGCGACCAGCGGCGTGGCATGAAGCGGCAGCAGGCGAGGAGTGGCGACCAGCGGCGCGGTGCAGCGACCAGTGGCGTGGCGTGGAGCGGCAGCAGGCGAGGAGTGGCGACCAGCGGCGTGGCGTGGAGCGGCAGCAGGCGAGGAGTGGCGACCAGCGGCGTGGCATGGAGCGGCCGGAGGCGAGGAGTGGCGACCAGCGGCGTGGTGCAGCGACCAGCGGCGTGGCACGGAGCGGCAGCAGGCGAGGAGTGGCGACCAGCGGCGTGGCGTGGAGCGCCAACCAGCGGCATGGCATGGAGCGGCAGCAGACGAGGAGTGGTGACCAGCGGCGTGGCATGGAGCGGCAGCAGCCGAGGAGTGGTGACCAGCGGTGCGGTGCAGCGACCAGCGGCGTGGCGTGGAGCGCCAACCAGCGGCATGGCGTGGAGCGGCAGCAGGCGAGGAGTGGTGACCAGCGGTGCGGTGCAGCGACCAGCGGCGTGGCATGGAGCGGCAGCAGGTGAGGAGTGGCGACCAGCGGCGTGGTGCAGCGACCAGCGGCGTGGCATGGAGCGGCAGCAGGCGAGGAGTGGCGACCAGCGGCGTGGTACAGCGACCAGCGGCGTGGCGTGGAGCGCCGACCAGCGGCATAGCATGGAGCGGCAGCAGGCGAGGAGTGGCGACCAGCGGCGCGGTGCAGCGACCAGCGGCTTGGCGTGAAGCGGCGGCAGGCGAGGAGTGGCGACCAGCGGCGTGGTATGGAGCGGCAGCAGGCGAGGAGTGGTGACCAGCGGCGCGGTGCAGCGACCAGCGGCATGGTATGGGAGCGGCGAGGAGTGGCGACCAGCGGCGTGGTGAGCGACCAGCGGCTTGGCTGGAGCGGCAGCAGCGAGGAGTGGTGACCAGCGGCTGGTGCAGCGACCAGGTGGCGTGGAGCGCCGACCAGCGGCTTGGCGTGGAGCGGCGGCAGGCGAGGAGTGGTGACCAGCAGCGTGGTGCAGCGACCAGCGGCGTGGCATGGAGCGGCAGCAGGCGAGGAGTGGCGACCAGAGGCGTGGCATGGAGCGGCAGCAGGTGAGGAGTGGCGACCAGCGGCGTGGTGCAGTGACCAGCAACGTGGCGTGGAGCGCCGACCAGCGGCATGGCATGGAGCAGCAGCAGGCGAGGAGTGGTGACCAGCAGCGTGGTGCAGCGACCAGCAGCGTGGCATGGAGCGGCAGCAGGCGAGGAGTGGCGACCAGAGGCGTGGCATGGAGCGGCAGCAGGCGAGGAGTGGCGACCAGCGGTGCGGTGCAGCGACCAGCAGCGTGGCGTGGAGCAGCAGCAGGCGAGGAGTGGCGACCAGCGGCGTGGCATGGAGCGGCAGCAGGCGAGGAGTGGCGACCAGAGGCGTGGTGCAGCGACCAGCGGCGTGGCGCGGAACGCCGACCAGTGGCATGGCATGGAGCGGCAGCAGGTGAGGAGTGGCGACCAGCGGCGTAGTGCAGCGACCAGTGGCGTGGCGTGGAGCGGCAGCAGGCGAGGAGTGGCGACCAGCGGCGTGGTGCAGCGACCAGCGGCGTGGCACGGAGTGGCAGCAGGCGAGGAGTGGCGACCAGCGGCGTGGCATGGAGCGGCAGCAGCCGAGGAGTGGCGACCAGCAACGTGGTGCAGCAACCAGTGGCGTGGCGTGGAGCGGCAGCAGGCGAGGAGTGGCGACCAGCGGCATGGTGCAGCGACCAGCGGCGTGGCGTGGAGCGCCGACCAGCGGCTTGGCGTGGAGCGGCGGCAGGCGAGGAGTGGTGACCAGCAGCGTGGTGCAGCGACCAGCGGCGTGGCATGAAGCGGCAGCAGGCGAGGAGTGGCGACCAGCGGCGCGGTGCAGCGACCAGTGGCGTGGCGTGGAGCGGCAGCAGGCGAGGAGTGGCGACCAGCGGCGTGGCGTGGAGCGGCAGCAGGCGAGGAGTGGCGACCAGCGGCGTGGCATGGAGCGGCCGGAGGCGAGGAGTGGCGACCAGCGGCGTGGTGCAGCGACCAGCGGCGTGGCACGGAGCGGCAGCAGGCGAGGAGTGGCGACCAGCGGCGTGGCGTGGAGCGCCAACCAGCGGCATGGCATGGAGCGGCAGCAGACGAGGAGTGGTGACCAGCGGCGTGGCATGGAGCGGCAGCAGCCGAGGAGTGGTGACCAGCGGTGCGGTGCAGCGACCAGCGGCGTGGCGTGGAGCGCCAACCAGCGGCATGGCGTGGAGCGGCAGCAGGCGAGGAGTGGTGACCAGCGGTGCGGTGCAGCGACCAGCGGCGTGGCATGGAGCGGCAGCAGGTGAGGAGTGGCGACCAGCGGCGTGGTGCAGCGACCAGCGGCGTGGCATGGAGCGGCAGCAGGCGAGGAGTGGCGACCAGCGGCGTGGTACAGCGACCAGCGGCGTGGCGTGGAGCGCCGACCAGCGGCATAGCATGGAGCGGCAGCCCCCCCCCCCCCCCCTTTTTTTGGCGACCAGCGGCGTGGTGCAGCGCACCAGCGGCTTGGCGTGGAGCGGCAGCAGCCGAGGAGTGGTGACCAGCGGCGTGGTGCAGCGACCAGCGGCGTGGCGTGGAGCGCCGACCAGCGGCTTGGCGTGGAGCGGCGGCAGGCGAGGAGTGGTGACCAGCAGCGTGGTGCAGCGACCAGCGGCGTGGCATGGAGCGGCAGCAGGCGAGGAGTGGCGACCAGAGGCGTGGCATGGAGCGGCAGCAGGTGAGGAGTGGCGACCAGCGGCGTGGTGCAGTGACCAGCAACGTGGCGTGGAGCGCCGACCAGCGGCATGGCATGGAGCAGCAGCAGGCGAGGAGTGGTGACCAGCAGCGTGGTGCAGCGACCAGCAGCGTGGCATGGAGCGGCAGCAGGCGAGGAGTGGCGACCAGAGGCGTGGCATGGAGCGGCAGCAGGCGAGGAGTGGCGACCAGCGGTGCGGTGCAGCGACCAGCAGCGTGGCGTGGAGCAGCAGCAGGCGAGGAGTGGCGACCAGCGGCGTGGCATGGAGCGGCAGCAGGCGAGGAGTGGCGACCAGAGGCGTGGTGCAGCGACCAGCGGCGTGGCGCGGAACGCCGACCAGTGGCATGGCATGGAGCGGCAGCAGGTGAGGAGTGGCGACCAGCGGCGTAGTGCAGCGACCAGTGGCGTGGCGTGGAGCGGCAGCAGGCGAGGAGTGGCGACCAGCGGCGTGGTGCAGCGACCAGCGGCGTGGCACGGAGTGGCAGCAGGCGAGGAGTGGCGACCAGCGGCGTGGCATGGAGCGGCAGCAGCCGAGGAGTGGCGACCAGCAACGTGGTGCAGCAACCAGTGGCGTGGCGTGGAGCGGCAGCAGGCGAGGAGTGGCGACCAGCGGCATGGTGCAGCGACCAGCGGCGTGGCGTGGAGCGCCGACCAGCGGCTTGGCGTGGAGCGGCGGCAGGCGAGGAGTGGTGACCAGCAGCGTGGTGCAGCGACCAGCGGCGTGGCATGAAGCGGCAGCAGGCGAGGAGTGGCGACCAGCGGCGCGGTGCAGCGACCAGTGGCGTGGCGTGGAGCGGCAGCAGGCGAGGAGTGGCGACCAGCGGCGTGGCGTGGAGCGGCAGCAGGCGAGGAGTGGCGACCAGCGGCGTGGCATGGAGCGGCCGGAGGCGAGGAGTGGCGACCAGCGGCGTGGTGCAGCGACCAGCGGCGTGGCACGGAGCGGCAGCAGGCGAGGAGTGGCGACCAGCGGCGTGGCGTGGAGCGCCAACCAGCGGCATGGCATGGAGCGGCAGCAGACGAGGAGTGGTGACCAGCGGCGTGGCATGGAGCGGCAGCAGCCGAGGAGTGGTGACCAGCGGTGCGGTGCAGCGACCAGCGGCGTGGCGTGGAGCGCCAACCAGCGGCATGGCGTGGAGCGGCAGCAGGCGAGGAGTGGTGACCAGCGGTGCGGTGCAGCGACCAGCGGCGTGGCATGGAGCGGCAGCAGGTGAGGAGTGGCGACCAGCGGCGTGGTGCAGCGACCAGCGGCGTGGCATGGAGCGGCAGCAGGCGAGGAGTGGCGACCAGCGGCGTGGTACAGCGACCAGCGGCGTGGCGTGGAGCGCCGACCAGCGGCATAGCATGGAGCGGCAGCAGGCGAGGAGTGGCGACCAGCGGCGCGGTGCAGCGACCAGCGGCTTGGCGTGAAGCGGCGGCAGGCGAGGAGTGGCGACCAGCGGCGTGGTATGGAGCGGCAGCAGGCGAGGAGTGGTGACCAGCGGCGCGGTGCAGCGACCAGCGGCATGGTATGGAGCGGCAGCAGGCGAGGAGTGGCGACCAGCGGCGTGGTGCAGCGACCAGCGGCTTGGCGTGGAGCGGCAGCAGCCGAGGAGTGGTGACCAGCGGCGTGGTGCAGCGACCAGCAGCGTGGCACGGAGCGGCAGCAGGCGAGGAGTGGCGACCAGCGGCGTGGCATGGAGCGGCAGCAGGCGAGGAGTGGTGACCAGCGGCGCGGTGCAGCGACCAGCGGCTTGGCGTGGAGCGGCGGCAGGCGAGGAGTGGCGACCAGCGGCGTGGCATGGAGCGGCAGCAGGCGAGGAGTGGTGACCAGCGGCGCGGTGCAGCGACCAGCGGCATGGTATGGAGCGGCAGCAGGCGAGGAGTGGTGACCAGCGGCGCGGTGCAGCGACCAGCGGCTTGGCGTGGAGCGGCGGCAGGCGAGGAGTGGCGACCAGCGGTGTGGCATGGAGCGGCAGCAGGCGAGGAGTGGTGACCAGCGGCGCGGTGCAGCGACCAGCGGCATGGTATGGAGCGGCAGCAGGCGAGGAGTGGCAACCAGCGGCGTGGCATGGAGCGGCAGCAGGCGAGGAGTGGCGACCAGCGGCGTGGTACGGCGACCAGCGGCGTGGCGTGGAGCGCCGACCAGCGGCATGGCATGGAGCGGCAGCAGGCGAGGAGTGGCGACCAGCGGCGTGGTATGGAGCGGCAGCAGGCGAGGAGTGGCGACCAGCGGCGTGGCATGGAGCGGCAGCAGGTGAGGAGTGGTGACCAGCGGCGCGGTGCAGCGACCAGAGGCTTGGCGTGGAGCGGTGGCAGGCGAGGAGTGGCGATCAGCGGCGTGGCATGGAGCGGCAGCAGGCGAGGAGTGGCGACCAGCGGCGTGGCATGGAGCGGCAGCAGGCGAGGAGTGGTGACCAGCGGCGCGGTGCAGCGACCAGCGGCTTGGCGTGGAGCGGCGGCAGGCGAGGAGTGGCGACCAGTAGCGGCAGCAGGTGAGGAGCGGGGCAGGTGACCAGCGGAGCATCCGGTGGCGTGGGACAAGACAGCTGGTAGAGCATGGCGGAGTGTCGTAAGGTGCCCCCTATCTATCCCTCCACCCCCATTTCTACCCAGGTTGGGAGTTGAAACCCTGCGGGTGAACTTTGGGACTCTGGGTGGCACGGACCAGGGACAGAGACTTTTGGGGTGTCGGACTCTTTGGACTTCAGGTGATTCTTGGCCGGGGGGGGGGCTTAGCTCACATTTGGGTTATGAACTCTGTGGTGTTTTTCCCAAGTTAATGCCGTGGCTTCTCTCTCTGTTTCATTAAATGTTTCTTTCCTGCAGTCAGACTCAGTGCTTGCGAGTGGGGAAGCATTGCCTCTCAGAGGCACCCAGGGGGGTGTGAATTTCCCAGATTACTGGGTGGGGGCTCGAGCCGGTTCTGTGTGAGATGGACCCCAAGATATTGAACCCAGCCCTGGTTACTGCCAGGCCTACCCGGCAGAAGGGTTACAGTTGGAAGACATCTCTTAAGTCATGTCAGCCATTGCTCACGTTGGGTTCTTCAATCGTTCCCCAGTCTCCAGTGACGGGTTTCTCTGTCCTGTCTGTGGAACTTGCTGGATTGAATGCTCTTAGGCAGATTTGGCACCTCCCTGCCTGTGCTGGGACATTGCCCACCTCTTCCCTCGTGTGGTCCATCAGCAGAAATCTTTTCACTTGCAGCCTCCCGGAGACTTCTGCCTTCCCGTCTCAGACAGACGGTGTTCGCTTTGTTCATCCTGTCTCTGGTTTGGCTCAGAGGGTTTGCCATTGAGCCGCCAAATTCGGCTCTCCAGAAACTCATAGCAAATAGCAAAGTCTCCCCGATGGTGAGTGCAGAATCACCGCGGCTCCGTGAAACCTGAGTGAGAGCTGGGCAGCTGGGGTTCATAGATAGATACAGCCCAGCCCCCATCTCTATGCCCCTCCTGCCAAAAATGGAGAAACACTCTTGCTCCCCCTGCTCTGAGCCCCCTACGTCCTGTCCAGCTGTGGCACCCAGCTCCCAGCCACGGCAGACTGCTTCCTGGGAGACCCTGCTGCCACCTTTACTCTTTTTAAAATGTTGTGAGAGGAGCCGAGGCAGGTACCGGCAATCCCATGGAGGTTGTTCGCCAGGTTTAGCCCCTGGTGAGCCCTAAATGCTGATTTTGCCTGCAAAGACAAAAATACCAGTGATCACAGCTCCCCTTGGCTGTGGGTCCCGAGACCTGGCCAATGGGAGGAGCCGGAAGCAGTGCAGACAAGAATATTGCTTCCCGCAGCTCCCATTGGCCAAGAATGGTGATCTTTGTCCAACCAAGGCTGGGATTGCCTGTACCTGTCACCAGCAAGTAAATATAGAGGGAGAGGCCTGCTAGAAGCGAACGCTGGCAGACCAGATCTGGGCCGTGGGCTGGTATTCACCTGCCCCTGGTCCCACAAATGTGGAGCATGAACTAACAAAGCAGGAGACTTAGTGTAGAGAGACTTAATTCTTTAATTCACTTTCTTCTGACACTTTGGTAAAACGTTTCCCACCGACTGCATTTCTGCCTGGGAGGAAGGAGGCCCATGGGCAGCCATTTAGGCCGAGATGGGCAAAGTTGCCGGTTGCTGTTGAGTGCTCAAGTCCTGTTCTTTTCAATTCATTCGTTTCCTTTTATTTTGGTGGTGAGAGAAGTCAGAGCTAATGAGCCCGCACAATTTTGTCCCACCCCCTCTGTGTGCATTTCACATCTGCATCAACACCTGTGCTGCTGTGAGTATGGACAGAGACAGAGGTGCCCATCTACAGTTGTGCTCTGCTTTCACTCACGGTGGCAGCAAAATACTTCATCTCATTTCCCTCATGTAATTGACAACAAAAGAGCCCGCTCAATAGAATGGGAATATAATAGGATTCAGCAGGTGGGGAGAAGATCCAGGAATGCTTAGAAGTTAAGCTCCTTGCACAATTTGGGCACTGGCATTTACGTATAGATCAGTGAAGTGGAGAGCGGCACTAAAATGCACGGCCGGTATGAGAGAGAAAAGCTGAGAAAATAGGAATCTAACAAACACAAAGCAAGGAATCAAGAAAGAAACAAGGTGACGTGAAGTCACTGAGGATGAACCTTCTTCTCAGGGAGTCAAATGGGCCATGTGTAAGGAAATATTTCAGTTCATCTGTGTTCTACACTATGTCATTATTTGTCCTTCACACTCCATGCCTGTGTCTGAAAGCAACTAGTGCCAGAATAGCTATTCTCGGGGACTTATGGGCCTCCTTGTTTCTCAGGCAGTAGAGGACAAGGTTGAGCACGGGGAGCAGGATTAGGAACCAGACAGACATTATTTTGTGGAGGATCGGGAGAGGGTCGATCACCGTAACTACATAGACGGCCTTTACACTCACATAATAAATGACAACCACAGTGAGGTGGGAGGAGCAGGTGGAAAGGGCTTTTTGCCTTCCCATGCTGGAAGGGATTCTCAGGATGTTTGTGATAATGTAGGATGTCAGGGTCAGTCGAAAGATCCCAACATTCAATATGATAATGAAAGCAAATGACATCAGTTGCAAGGTCTTGGTGTGGGAATCACAAAACTCATTTTTAATGGCTGCAAAATCACAAAAGAGAATGTCAATTTCTTTGGGACCACAATATCTTAATTGCAGAATAATAATTTGTAGCATGATGCAGAAGGAAATGCCTAATATCCAGGCCCATGCCACCATGTGGTCACAAACCCTGCCTTTTCATCAGAGCAGTGTAGCGGCGGGGATGGCAAACCGTTTGATACCGATCAGTACAAATGGCCATTAGCAAGAGACATTCTGCACTGGCAAGGATAATATAGAAATTGAATTGCAGAAAGCAGGAGCCAAGGCATGTAGATCCTGGAGGGTCTGTCTGCTCATCATGGCTGGGGAAGCTGGGCAGTAGGAGACACACTGGCAGTAGAGAGGAGTTCCTCAGGAGCAGAGGAGCTCCTCGTCATCAGGGGCATGCTCAGACTTCCCTTCATCCAGCAGAAGCAGCCGTCTGTGATGACTCATCACCATGTGCTCCATTGTTCCCAGTCTTCTTCAGACACACTCACACTTACACTCAGGGGAGAATGCACCTTAGAGCAAGTTACAAGCAGGTAGCTGAGTTACAAAGATTACAAAATTGCAGCATACAGTTAATTTAAGAGTTACAAAGATTGCAAAGTTTGACAAAGATCACAATGAGTTGCAGTTTAAAACCTTAGAACTTGCAACTTAGTGTAGTTTCAGAAAATGCATGTGTATAAATCAAGTAAGCTCAGGCAGCGGCTTTTTTTATGCAACAGTCTTCTATGGCCTCTTGCTCATGGAAAGCGCTCTATTGGTAGTCAGTATAAGTGCTATAAAGACATCTTACAGGCCAATATGAAGTCATGTGGCTTATCTCCCAATGATCTGGAAACTCTAGTTCAGGATAGATTGTCTTGGTGACAAACCATTGTACAGGCTCTTCATTGCGTTGAGTGTCAGCATATTCAGGCGTTGCAGGAAAAGCTCAGGATTCAAAAGAACATACAGTGCCTGCTGTTGGCGGCTTTTTATGTGACATCTGTAAATGGCTCTGCCAATCAACAGTTGGTTTAGCTGCTCACCAATGGAGTCATAGAAGATGAGATCTGTCAATCAACGGCTCAGTCCAAGAGAGGAAGAAGTCACACAGACGCTGGGGAAAACCAGCTCTTGTACACACAGGGGATTTCCATATTTTTCCATCAACTTTTCCCTTCAAAGAAATAGAAATTTCAGTAAAATGACCATTTTCTGTGGGCTTCCCAAAAAAGGTTTCCAGTTGTCATGGCGGAGCAGAGGCCAGTGTCGTCCAGAAAGCCGGCTACATTGTCAGGCTCAATTAACAGTATCAATGGTTCAATGTCTAGTTGGCAGCTAATATCAAGCGGTTGCTCCAGAGGCTGGTTCTGGGGATGGTTTTGTTCAACAGCTTCATTCATGGTCTGCATGAGGGGATGGTTTGCAGGATGGGACCCAGCTCTGATTCTCTGTTTTGTGTGTTTGTTTGTCTCCTTCTGCAGGTGACGAGGGCCATCAACTCTATCCTGCTATGCACGGTCATCTGCCTAGGAAACCTGGATCCTATTGTGGCTGGATTTGCCACCCTGGGCTTCACCAACTGTGGAGGGGCCATTCATGGAACCCGCATCCCCATCCGATCACCAGAACATTGAGCCACACAGTACATTAACCACAAGGGCTATTTCTCCTTGGTGCTGTAAGCCCTGGTCGACCTCCATGGAGAGTTCATGGATATTTTCCTCGGGTGCTCAGGGAGGGCGCATGACAAATGCACTTTCAGAAATTCCAGCTTCTATGAGAAGCTAGAGGCTGGCACATTCTTCCCCCAGTGTGACTGTCAGGTTCGGGACATGCAGATGCCACTGTGCATCATGGGGGATCTGCCCTACCCCCACATGCAATGGCTCATGAAGCCCTAAACCAACCATCCGGACCCCGGCAGGAACCAATTCAATGCCCGCCTTGGCAGGGCCCGCATGCAGGTGGACTGTGCCTTCGGGCTCTTGAAGGCACAATTCAGGTGCTTCCTGAGTTGCCTTGATTGAGAGGAGCACAACATCCCCCAGGTGGTCTCTGCATGTTGTGTTCTCCACAATCTTGTGGATGAGGTAAGTGGAGGCCTTGCTCCTTATCCCTTCACATTCCATGCCTGTGTCTGAAATCAACCGATTTCATAAGAGCTGGTCCCAGGGATTGATGGGCCTGCTTGTTTCTCAGGCAGTAGATAGGAGGGTTGATCAAAGGCATCAGGACTGTGATCGTGACTGCAGTTATTTTGTAAACGATCGCAGGGACCCGGATTTGTGTAATCACAAAGATTGTGAATCTGCTCACATAGTAAACTGCAACCACAGTGAGATGGGAGGAGCAGGTGGAAAAGGACTTTTGTTTCCTGGTGCTGGAAGGGATCATCAGGATGGTGGCGATGATACAAATGTAGATTGTCAGGGTAATCAAAAAGACCCCAATAGTCACTATGAGAGACAGAGAATTTGTCAGAAGTATCACCAGACTCCATGTCTCACCACAGAACCGACCATCAGATGCAAAATCTCAAAAGAAATGGTCAAATTCTTTGGGGCCACAGTATGTTAATTGCAGAATGAAAATGTGTAGTATGATGCAGTAGGAAATACCGAATATCCAGCACCCTGCCACCATGTGGCCACACACCCTGCCGTTCATCAGAGCAGGGTAATGGAGGGGGTGGCAGATCACTAGATACCAATCAATACACATGGTCGTGAGCAGCAGACATTCTGCACTGGAGAGGATTCCATAGATATCGAATTGCACGTGGCAGTTCTATAGAGAAATGGTTCTGTCCCCGGTCACGAGACTGGCCAGCAGCCTGGGCAGGGTGGTGGAGATGTAGCAGATCTCTACAGCAGCCGAATTGGCCAGGAAGTAGTACATGGGGGGTGAAGGTGCCGATCGGCCACCACCAGCACAATGATGAGGAGGTTCCCAGCCGCAGCTGCAATGTAGATCAGCAGAAACAGAAGGAAGAGGAGGGGCTGCAGTTCAGGGTCATTCCCAAACCCAACAAGGAACAATTCCACGATGGGCATTTGGTTTCTTCTTTCCATAATACGTGTCTAGAAACAGAAAAGCATCAGAGACGCATGGAGCTCTAAACATTCAGGGGTGTGAAGTATCTTCATCATGTCATTTCAGCCAGTCATGAGGACACAACACAAGTCAATAGTTGGGAAATGGAGGCTATTTAAAGCTCAAACTTGGGTTTGTCCACCCTGCAGCTGAGAGGTGTCACTCCCCAGCTTTGTTCAGCTTTGCAGCATCAAATGAGCAATGAGAACAGGGCAGCAGAGCCAGTGGCTGGTGACACACACCTGTGTCCGTACCTGGGATCTCAGATGGCTGCTGGCAGTTAGTCTGTGCTGCGGAGGCTTGGCTGTTAGTTTTAGCATCCGAGCTCAGTCAAGGATAGTACGCATAGCTCCGCGTTAGGGGGAGGGGGGAAATTACCCTTTTGAGGTTGAGCAGAGATAAACCTCATGAGAGAAAAACCCAACCCCCCCAAGCTTTGGTATCAGATCTAGCCAGTATCCAATGTGGCAGCAGAATCAAAGAAACAAACCCATCATTTGGAAGATGCAGCTGAGAAACAGACAAGGACACAAGAAATCTACCCTGAGTACACCCCGTGGGTTGCACCTGATCTCAGATCCTCTGGGGTCAATTGCACCAGCTTTATGAATGTCTATAGAGGCAAACTGAGAGCTGTTTTCTAGGGGGAAAAAAACAATTCAATGCTCCTGGTTTGAAAAATTTCAATGATTTTTGGCCAAAGCTCCCAGGTCAGTCTGATCTCTACACCTGAAACTCCAAACACTGGCCAGATGAAGAAAAATGGAATCTCCTTGTTGCATCGGCTCTGAGATTCAAAGGCATCCAAGGGATTTAGGTCCCAACTCGTTTAGAATGTGAAAGACAGTGTGTACGAATCACAAACACACTGTCTCAGAAAAACACACATACTCTTTCTCTCTCTGTCTCTCTCACACAAGCACACACACGCACACACACACACACACACACTGAATCTTTTACTTGGATTAGACAAACACAGGGCCATCGGTGAGAGGGACAGGGCTGCGTATGTAGGATGGGAATGGTGGAGGTGGGCTGCTGTCTCATGAACACATCTGTGCTCTGCTCCTGGGCATTCTGGGAACGGGGAGGGGAGACACAGATCCCAGAATGGATCAGATGTGGGGAAAGCAACTGTTGCCTTCCCCTGCAAAGCACTAGACCCAAAAAACCTGTCCTCGGTGACTGAGCATCTTTCCCTGAGCTGCACACAACACATGACTATCAGAGGCAAGATGTTTTTCAGTACAGAACGGTTTGGCCATTATCACCTACTAGCAGAATAATAACGTGCAGAGCAGGGGACTGGCAGAGGATGGGAAGTTGACTAGTGGGGCAGTACGGGTCTGTCGATGTGCACAAAGCAGCCCAGCAAATACCAGGCTTCCTTTAGTTATGTTGCAACCTGGACAGTGTGACATGCAGGGTGATGAATTGTAAAGGAAGAGATTTCTGGCTCCCTGTCTCAGACAGACGGTGTTTGGTTTGTCCATCCTGTGTCTGGCGCGGGCGTGGTTTGGATCAGAGGGTTTCCCATTAAGCCCCCAGAGACGTGGGCAATTGCACTGTTGTTTGCCCGGGTTAGCCCCTGGTGAGCCCCAGCTGCTACATTTACCTGCTGAGACACAGGTACTGGAGATTGCAGCTCCTGTTGGCTGAGGGTCCCCGTTCCAGGACAATGGGAGGGGCAGGAAGCAGAGCAGACAAGAACTCTGCTTCCTGCACCTCCCATTGGATTAAAATTGTGAGCTGTGGCCAGTGGGAACAGTGATTGATGGAACATATCACCAGGCCAGTGAAAACAGAGGGGAAGTCCTGCAAGAGTTATCCCTGCCATCCCAGATCCGGCCAGTGGGCTGGTATTTACCCACCCCTGGTCCCACAAATAGGAAGCAGGATCTAACCTAGCAGGGAGAGTCAGTGTAGTGAGATTTTAGACTTTAGTTCCCATTTTTCTCACACTTTGGTGATAAAAATGTTCATGCGCTGATTGCATTTCTGCCTTGAAGGAACGAAGCCCATGGGCAGCTCTGTAGGCTAAGATTGGCAAAGTTCCTGGTTGCTTTTCAGTGCTCGTGTCCTTTTCTTGTGGCATTGGAGAGGCCACACTGGAATTATTGTGTCCAGTTCGGGGCCCCAAACTATAGAAAGTATGTGGCTGCATTGGGGAGGGCGAAACTCAGGGCAACCAAACTGCTAAGGGCGCTGGAGCACATGATCTACAAGGAGAGGCTAGGGATTTGGTCTTATTTAGTCTAGGTTAGAGAAGAGTGAGGGGAGATTTGATAGCAGCCTTCAACTTCCTAATGGGGGGTGGGTGGGATTCCAAAGAGGATGGAGAGAGACTGTGCTCAATGGGGGGCAGACGGCAGAACAAGGAGCAATGGTCTCAACTTGAAGTGAGGGGGGTATAGGTATGATTTTAGGAAAAACTCTTTCCCCAGGAGGGTGGAGAAGCACTGGAATGGGTTACCCAAGGAGGGAGGGTGGAATCTCCATCCCTAGAGGTGTTTAAGTCCCAGCTTGACAAAGCCCTGGCTGGGATGATTGAGTTGAAGTTGGTCCTGCTCTGTGCAGGGGGCTGGACTCGATGACTCCTGAGGTCTCTGCCAGCCCTGGGATTCTGGGATTCTATGATTCTTATTAATTCATTCATTTCTTTTTTATTTTGATAGTGAGAGAAGTCAGATCTTATGAGCAGACTGTTGCCAAACGCCTTCTGTCTGCATTTTGTATCTCTGTACCAATATCCATAGGGTTGTCGGTATTGGAGGAGACAGAGGTGCCTTGCCTCTGACAAGTATATGGATAGGCAGGAAATGCTACTTGGAGGGACACTTAGGGTGTGTCTAGACTACAGGGTATTGTCGACAAAAGTGGACTTTTGTCGACAAAACTATACCTGCGTCTAGACTACTGCCGAGTTCTGGCGACAGAGGTGCCATTGCATCTACATTGTCCTTTGCATCTACACTGTCATGTAGACAAAGCGGCTTGCTTAGTCGACAGACCTGGATGTAGTCTAGACTCTGTCTAGTCTAGTATCTGGCAACAAAGCCTCTGTTGACAAAAGCCTGCAGTCTAGACGTACCCTAAGACTCCCAACCCCCCCTAGAATTTCATTTCTTTCCCTTCTGCAGATGTGTTCTACATTCACTCACCATGGCGGCAAAATATTTCACCTAATTTCTGAACTGTACCTGACAACAATGGGATGGGAATGTTGTAGGATTCTGGAGGTGGGGAGGAGATCCAGGATCACTCAGAAACTGTTAAGCTCCCTGCAGAATCTGGACACTTATGTCTCTTTACGGATCAGTGAAGTGGAGCATGGCACTAAAACACAGGGCTGAGATGAAAAAGAAAAGCTGAGAAGGTAGGAGAACTTCAGGCAGAAAGCAAGAAATCAAACAAGAGACAATGGGAAGAAAAGACAATTTGGTATAACCCTATTTTCAAAGAGTCCAATGGGCCAGGTATAAGAGAATACATCAGTTCTTCTCTATTTTACTGTACGCCAACATTTGTCATTTCACACTCTCTGCCTGTGTCTGAAATCAACCAATTTCATAACACCTTTTCTCAGGGACTGATGGACGTCCTTGTTTCTCAGGCAGTAGATAAGAGGATTGAGCAAAGGTATTAGGACTGTGCTCATGACAGACAATATTTTGTGCACACTTGCAGGGGGTCAGAACAGTGAAAGCACATAGATTGCAATTGTGCTCACATAGTAAACTGCAGCCACAATGAGGTGGGAGGAGCAGGTGGAAAAGGCCTTTTGCCTCCCGGTGCTGGAAGGGACCCCAAGAGAAAGATAAACAGAAAGACCCCAAGAGTCACTATGATAGACATAAACAATGTCAGCCAATCCAGAGTCTTGGTCTCGCCACAGAACCCACCACTGGATCCAAAATCACAGAAGAAATGGTCAAATTCTTTGGAACTACAATATGTTAATTGCAGAATGAAAATGTGTATCATGATGCTGCTGGAAATGCAGAATATCCAGCACCCTGCCACCATGTGGCTGCAAACACTGTCGTTCATCAGAGCAGGGTAACGGAGGGGATGGCAGATCGCTAGATACCGATCACAACACATGGCTGTGAGCAGCAGAATTTCTGTATTTGCCAGGATAACATAAAAATGGAATTGCACAAGGCAGTTCTGAAGAGAAATGGTTCTGTCCCCAGTTACGAGACTGCCAATCAGCCTGGGCAGGGTGGTGGAGACGTAGCAGATCTCCACAGCGGACAAGCTAGCCACGAAGAAGTACATGGGGGTGTGAAGGTGCTGATCAGGCACCACTAGCACAATGATGAGGAGGTTCCCAGCCACAGCTGCAATGTAGATCACTAGAAACAGCAGGAAGAGGAGGGGCTGCAGTTCAGGGTCATTCCCAAGCCCTACAAGGATCAATTCCACGATGGGTGTTTGGTTTCTTCCTTCCATAATACGTGTCTAGAAACAGAAAAGCATGAGAGATACATGGAGCATGCACAGACAGGTTGTGTTGTTGACTACCTAGCCAGGAACATGGGGTGAATAACCTTGTACCACAGTATCTGTCCACTTCAGAATTGAAGCCAGTATGCAGAGGAAGAGTTGTTTCATTGCAAGGTCGAGTTGCCAATAAATGGGAACCAAGCGAATTGATCTTCATGAATTTCAGAAATACCCACCCAAGTGCCTTCAGCACTCAGCTGGGCGAGGGCTGAGCCACTGGTCTGTGCTGCCCAGGCTACACTGCTGTTGTTAGCATCAGAGCTCACTCAGAGGTGGTGTGTGTAGCTCGGGGCGGGGGGGGGGGGGGTCAGGGAATTACCCTTTGAGGTTGAGCACAGATATTCCCATGGGAGGAAAACCAAACCCCCAAGCTTTCATTTAAAAGTCTAGCCAGTAACAGCTGGGGCAGCAGATTCAAAGCAACAAATCCACCCTTTGAAAGATGCAGCAGAGAAACAGAGAAGGACACAAAAGCCCTGCCCTGAACACACACCGTGGGTTGCTACCTGATCTCAGTTACCCCAGGATCAATTGCCTCAGGTTTGAGTGTGTTTATAGAGGCACAACTGAGAGCTGCTTTTATGAGGAAAAAAATTAAAGGCTCCCGGTTTGAAAGATTTCAAAGATTCTTGGCTAAAGCTCCCCGGTCAGTCTGATCTCTAGGCCTGGCACCCCACATGCAGGCCACATGAAGAAAAAGTCACCTTGTTGACATCAGCTGTGAGCTGTAAAGGAACCTAAGGGATTTAGGCACAAAGTGCCTTACACTGTGAAAGAGAGTTGGGCGCCAGATGTCCTATGAAGCACCCACATTTCAGGTCTCTGCTGATAGAGCGAGAGGCTCTTTACCCCCAGCGGGTACACACACACACAGTGTCTCATACATGCACACACATTCTGTGTGTTGGACTCGCAAACACAGTCTCACCCAAAAATAAACTCATACACTATCCACTCTCTCTTTCGTGTATGCACGTGCATGCTCACACACACAGACACACACTGTCTATTTCACACTCACCTCCCAACACATCCGAGTGGTGTTCTTGTGACTTCCAAAGTGTTTTTACCGTAGTTTCTCAACTGGTCTACGCCATTCGTCATTGTGTTTCTCTCGTACTTCCATTTAATTCTTTGAATAAAGAGTTCCAAAATGCCTGACATGTCCTGGATGGAGGAATTAGCCTTATAGCAATCTATAGGATATCTTGGGGTGGGGTTTCCTACCAGTTTTGCATGTAATCTTGTTATTACTGCATTGAATGAAATTTAGTCTGCACATGGGATCAAAAAATCCAGGAACATCGGTCAGAGGGACCGGGCTGCGTGTGTAGGATGGGAAAGATGGAGGGGGATTGCTGTGTTGTGAAACACACCTGCACTCTGCTGCGGTGCAGTTTTAGTGTGGGGAGGGGAGACACAGATCCTAGCACAGATCAGATGCAGAGAAAGTAACTGTTGCCTTCGCCCTGTAAAGAACCTGAACCAAAAAAGCTGTGCTCAGTGACAGAGCATCTTTCCCTGAGCTACAAAAGTTTCATGATTATAAGATGCAAGATGTTGTGCGGTACAGAACAGTTTGGTCTCTAAATGACATTAAACCATTTGGCCTCTAAAACCATTATCACCTGCTAGCAGGATAATAACGTGCAAAGCAGGGGGCTGGCTGAGGACTGGAAGTTGACTGGTGGGGAAGTACGGATCTGTGTATGGGCCCAAAGCAGCCCAAAAATATCAGGCTCCCTTCCTTATGTTGCAAACCAGACAGTGTGACATGGAGGGTGATGAATTGTAGAGGAAATGGCTCCACCCAGTCAGTTCATTGTAAAACAAAGTGAAAAGATCACATGACCAATGTCAGTCACATCGTTTGTTGTAACCAGTAACAATACGGCAGGAGAGGATGGGAAAGAGCAACAGGGGATGAATCAGTCGATAGGTGCCTGTTCTGTTCATCTCCTCGGAAGCACCTGACGTTGGCCAGTGCTGGGAGACAGGGCCCTGGGGCAGATGGATCTTTGGACCGGCCCAGTCTGGCCGTTCTCACGTTCTACATCTGAGAGCCGCCCATTGCTCTCTCCTAGGCAGGTTTTCCTACAGCTCATCTGGGCTGGATTGGCCTCCAAGGTCCTACCTGGAGGTGGGGATCCACTGAGCCTCTGAGCCACCAGCCTGGGATCCCGCTCGCACTGTGCTACTGTGGCCACTTGCAGACAAGGTCCCATTCCCGCACTTCCCCCCACACCCACACAACAGGGACACACCCATCTGCAGGGACATGCAGGGTTCCCTGGCAACCCACTGTATAAGGGAAGCTACAGTCAAGGCAACCACCGGCAGTCCAGGATACGACCCAAGGCTGCAACACCTGAGCCAGGTTGTACCACCAACGGGAGGAGTTGGTTTTCCTGTTTACACCCCCCAATATGGAGAGGAAAATGCCCACATGTGCTAACCAAGGGGAGAATTTCCCCCTCCCCCCCACACACACACATTTCCCTTAAAGTCACACTGGTTTGGGTAAAACTACACACAAGTTCATTAACTGCAAACAGTAGATTGACGTGGGTATCAGGGGCAGCAAAGCAGATTATCAGCAACTAACCAAACACAAACTCTGCAGAACACACGGGGCAGAGTCAGGAGGAACGAACAGATTCTCACCTGGAGGGATGGTACCAGCCGTCTAGCAGTTTCTCAAGGCACAAGTTGCATTTGCTTTGCAGCTTGGGGCACTCGGGTTTCCAGGCTCAGGTAAGACACCTTCAGCCTGGGTCCAGCCCTTCCCCCAGGTCAGTCTGTCTTCCTCAGCCCCTTCCCGGCATCCTCTTATGTGGGGAGTGAAAACAGCTGATTTCACACCCTGCCTTATAGTTTCCCATCTATTCTTCTTTGAATGAAATTGGGTTTTCAGTGAAATGCACGTTTTGTGTGGGCTTCCCGAAGAGGGTTCAGGCTGTCAGCCCGGAGCATAGAACACCCCAAAACCATAGCAATAAAAATCAGCACCCAGCAACCAACCAACCAGCATCAGGCCTCTGTTGCAAAGCGTTTCGTGTGCAGCCCAAAAGGGCCATGCCCAGCGACCCTCAGGACACACACGATAGATTGCGGCTGCAGATAAACAAAACCATTTTGGCTTTTAGTTTTTCAAGCAATTTCCATCCATCGATCTCAAAGCATCTGACAATGTGAACTGGGGAAACTCTGGCCTCGTGAGAGTTGTCGCCACAGACCATGTCCTCCACGTTCGGTGGGATCAGCAAAGGGTCTAAAGGAAGTGACGTGTGCAACTCTCTGGGACGTTAACTAACTTCTGGGACCCCTCTGACAAGCCGAGCCTGTATCTTTTCCTCTGTTACACTGGAGTTCCTGTCCCACTGGAGTCCCGTGCTCAGTGCTCAGGAGACGTATGTTCTAGTTCTGCTCCTACCAACCAGCCCCAGAAATGCGCTAGACCAATACCTGGGTACCAAACACTTTACTGGGTGGAGCAGGCCAAGGGCCTGATCCCTGTGGGTGGAGCTGGGTCATGTGAGCAGGGCATCCTGTGTCATGAACAACTGGCTATTCCAAGGCTCTGTTCTTGTGGCAACACTTCCTAATATTTACACACCAGCGAATGTCCCCGGCTCAGTGCAGGAGGCTGAGGGGTGGGTGGTGCAGGAGTCAGGGCTTGGAAAAGGAACGCTCTGGGCAGGGGGTGGGGGTGCAGGAGTCAGGGTTCGGGAGAGGAACGCTCTGGGCAGGGGGTGGGGGTGCAGGAAACAGAGCAGGGGGTTGGGTCTGTGTTTGTGGGGGGCTCATGACAGAGGGTGAATATGCCAGAGTCACGGCAAGGGGTGGGATCTCAAGACAGGGGTGGGCAGGGCAGGGCAGTTGTGGGGGAAGGAGCTCAGGACTGGGGTATAAGAGTGTAGCCAGACATGAACCCCATCTTGTTTCCCCCCCCCCCCCCCCGAGAGCAAGAGAAAGGCAGTCAGCCTTTGATGCCCTGGGAACGCAGGTGTGCTGCCTGTCCCTGACTCTACCATAAACAGAAACCAGACAGTAAATGGGCTAGCTGATGACCCGGGGGCCTCCTGTCGCCCTGATGGCTAGCACCAGTAATTGACACGCCTGCGCTGTCCCAGGAGAGGAATTTTCGCCCATCACATACTAGAGGTGCCCATTGTCTGCATTTTCCCAGGTGTGAATTATGCTTTGCACCCTTCCTGGGAAACTTGGCATTCAAAGCCATTTTTCCTAATTGGCCACTTGAGACCAGGAAGAAGCCTACGTGACCCAAGGGGTATAAAGAGGGGTTTAGTAGCCCACCCCATTTGAGCTCCAATCATCTACACCTGCTGGCAGGTATTGGTTGTCTCCGGAGGTCTGTGGGACGCCCAACCTTGCCCTACTTCTTCCCGAGGGGTTGAGAGAAAGACGCTGGCCATGCCAAGTCTGGAACGCAGGGGTGAGAATATATACCTGCTAGGTGTCTATTTTGCATGCATTTAATAAGAGCTCAGAGAACCAAAAGGGTTTCATGGTACCTGTAAGTGATTTATTAGTGTAATTTCTGTCCTTTCCTTTGTAGTGGCTGTGTTATCTGTAACACAGTAGTAGCATTTAACAGCTAAGTTTACCCTGTAACAATAAAATAGTAACTGTTTAAGCTGTGACCTGACTCCTTCAGTTGCTGTAACAGAACCAAGCACAATTTTAAAAAGAACTCCAGCCGGGCATAGGGGACAGATATAGGGAGAGCTTGAGCGTTGGATCATGTTGCTTCCAGGGAACAGATCCGTTGGGGCATCTCTCAGCCTCCCCAGGCTGCCCACTGCGAAGGGATCATGTATCCTATCAGTCAAAATCTGAGGTGTAATAAGCTCTCCCTGTAAACTTCTTGGGGCTCCCGTCAACCTCCTCCAGGTTGCCCACTGCTAAGGGACCCCAGTCCTAGCAGTTGAAGTCTCGGGTGTATAATACACACACACCACTCACTGCCCTGACCACCGGCTGACAAAGAGTCAGCACAAGACTCTGGGCCTCAAGATAGGGCTGAGGGGAGCAGAGAGCTGGGTGCGGTGGGGTCATGTCATCAGGAGGTGCAGAAACTAGGGCAGGTGTTGGGGGGCTCATAGTCATGGGGCAGCCACACCAGTAAGAGAGATTCAAGCAGGGCTGGCGTGTGCCCCCAACCACTCCCCCTCGGCACTTGTCCACAGCACCGGAGTGGTGTGGGGGGAAGGAAATCAGGGGCTGCGGGCAGACAGAAGGGCCCCGGTCGCTGGAGACGGAGGTTGGGGGTGAAGAGAGAAGGCCCCTGGTGGTCTCAAGGGCTGGAGGGAGACAGAAAGAACCTTTCAGCCAGAGGGACTTGGGGGGACACAAGAGGCCCTGGTGGCTTAAGGGGCTTGGGGGACAGAAGGTCCCTGCCAGCCAGAGAGTGGGGGTGGGAAGAGAGAGAAAGCCCCATAGGATGGGACCCCCCACCTGAGCCCCTCCTCACACCCCACCCCTCACTCTCACACATCCCATGTCCCCATCCTTCTCCTCTCTCCCCACCCCCACACAGTCTCATGGTCCTGAGTCCTGCACCCCCCACCCCACCAGCCCCTGCTCTGAAGGACCCAGGCTGCATCAGATAAATCTTCTAGCTGTAAATATCTGTTCCCCGGCACGTACTCCCACTGCATCCAAGCCGTCCCTTCTCCCTTGCTTTGACAAGTCCAGTCCCTGGCCCAAAGCAGGACCAACCCCAAATCAATTATCCCAGCCAGGGTTTGTCAAGCCAGGGCAGAAAAACCTCAAAGGATGGAGATTTCACTGCCTCCCTAGGGAACCCATCCCAGTGCTTCCCCACCCTCCTCGGCAAATAGGATATTTTTTTAATCTCCATCCAAACGTCCCCCACTGCAACTCGAGACCATTGTTCCTCCTTCTGCCATGTGTCATCACTGAGAACAGCCTCTCTCCATCCTCTTTGGAACCTCCCTTCAGGGAGTTGAAGGCTGCTCTCAAATCCCCCCTCACTCTTCTCTTCTGCAGACTAAACAAGCCCAAATCCCTCAGCCTCTCCTCGTGGGTCATGTGCTCCAGCCCCCAAATCATGTTGGTTGCCCTCAACTGGGCTCTCTCCAGTGCATCCACATCATTTTTTTGTGTAGGGCTGAGAATTGGATGAAAAATCTTTAAATGTGGCCTCACCATTGCCAAATAAAGGGGAATAATAATTTCTCTAGAGCCGCTGGCAATGCTCTTCCTAATGCACCCTGTGACGGACTGGGCTGGGTCTGGGCACCGCTCAGGGCATCAGCTCAGGGCGAGTTGCTCAAGACCAGGGCTCCTTACAACTAGAGTCTTTTCCCAAATATGCCACAAACCAGTCACCCAGAGCTCTTCAGCTGCCAATCTGGACAGCAGAAAGCCTCATGAGCAAAACCCCTCAGACATCCCAGCTCTCCCTGTGAGCCAATCAACCCTGGGCCTTACACACAGGTGATGGGTTGTAGGACCCGATCTTACCTACCCTGAACAGATCCTCCCGGTCCCTAAGAACCAGCCACAAATCCCCGGCCAATTTACACTTTGGATCTTACCCACACGATCACTCGGGGCCAGTCCTTTAGAATCTACAATCTAAAGGTTAATTAATAAAAGAAAGAAAAGGTTGAGAGTGAGGTTGTTAAGGAGAATACATCACAGACATCAGTCAGTGAGTGCTTGATGCAGGCTCTTAGCAGAGATGTTACAGACTGCTAGCTTAAAAGTCTTGGGTGTACATCCTATGTCAGGATGGGTCAGCAAACCTTCCCAGCTCTCTGTCCCTCACAAGTCGGCATCTGGGATCATTAGCAAGATTGAAGACAAGATGGAGACTACCTCATGGCACTTTATATCCATTCCTGCTGTGTCCCAAGCTGGAGGTGAACACATGATGGCGTGTTCCACATGCCAGCAGCCATGAGATGCTGACTGGGCTGCAGGCCTCCAGATGCATCCCTCAGGTGTGAATTGGGCCACCCTGAAAGTCCTTCTCCTTGCAGCCATGCTAATTAGCATCGTCATTCACTGGACATTCCTTCTTTACAACAGGCAGTCCAGGCCCATTGCTCTCGGAGAACAGTCACAGAACCAGCACAGAGCCCATATTCATAACTCCCCACACAAACATCACACAGGCACATGAGTAGCATACACAGAATCAGTAGAACACAGGCTTTCATTTGACAGCTCACGTGGCTCCCTTTGTATAGACTTTGGGACAAACACCCCCTGTGGGTGCAGCAGGTCACTTTAAAATCCAATAACATGACACACCCTAATATGTTGTTAACCACCTTAGCTACAAGGTCACCCTGTTGACTCATATCCAGCTTCTGCTCCACTGTTATCCCCGGGTCCTTTTCTGTTGAAGTGCTACTTAGCCAGTCGATCCCCAGCCTTTAACAGTGCTTGGGATTCTTCCACACTTGTCCTGGTTAAACCTCATCAGATTTTTTTGGCCCAACCATCCAATATGTCTAGGTCGCTCTGGGACCTATCTCTGCCCTCCAACATATCTACTTTTGCCCTAGTTTAGTGTCCTCTGCAAACTTGCTGAGGGTGCAACCCATCCCCTCATCCAGGTCATTAATAAAGATCTTGGACAAAACTGGGTCAAGAACCGATCCATGGGGCACTCCACTTGAAACTAACCACCAACCAGACATAGAGCCATCGATCACTATCTGTTGTCCCCAAAAATCTAGCCAGTTTTCTATCCACCTTACATTTCTCCAATCCATTTCTATGCAGCTTACATTTCTCCAATCCATGTTTCCTTAACTTGCTGTCTAGAACATTGTAGGAGACCATATCAAAAGCTTGCTAAAGTCAAGGGATATCACATCCACTGACTTCCCCATGTCCACAGAGCCAGTTACCTCATCATAGATGCTAACTACAGCTGGGCTGTTCCAGCAGATGAGGGTTCATGGGGCTATTTCATTGCTGTGTAAATTTCTGGACCATGAGATATAGGACAGTGTGATGTGGAAGGGCCTGAAACCTTGGGGTGCAGCTCAGGCCTGAATGTCTTCGCAGCCATAAAACATCACCGCAGCCTGAGTCAGCTGGCATGGGCCAGGCGTGGCCTTTCCTTGCTCTGTTTACATATCCCAAGTGATTTCAGGGCTTATTTCCAAGGGGCGTTGAGTGAGACTGACATTCCTAAGTCACTCAGACACTGGGGAAAACCAGCTCTTGTTTACACTGGGCTTTCCACATTTCCCAAAAAGGCTTCAGATTGTCATGGCGGAGCAGAGTCCAGCATAATCCAGAAAGCCAGCCAGATGGTCAGGCTCAATGAACAGTATCAGTGGTTCAATGTGTTGTTGGCAGCTGATATCAAGAGGATGCTCCAGAGGTTGGTCTTGGGGCTGGTTTTCTTCAACAGCTTCATTCCTGGTCTGGACGAGGGGATACTTTGCACCTGGAGCAAGTTGACAGAGGACACTGAGCTGTGGGGAGAGGTTGATACTCTGGAGGAGAGGGTGACGAGATTCCACAAGGACAAGTGCAGAGTCCTGCACTGAATATGGATGAATCCTGAGCATGGCTACAGGCTGTGGACCGATTGGCTAAGCAGCAGTTCATCAGAAAAGGACCTGGGGATTCCAGTGGAGGAGAAGCTGGATATGAGTCAACAGGGTGCCTTTGTAGCCAAGAAGGCTAACAGCATATAGGGGTGCCTTCGGCTATGTCTAGACTGCAAGCTTCTTCTGGAATAAGCATATTTCGAAAGAGAACATCCACACAGTAAAAGCGCAATGAAAAACATGGATTGGACGCTATCTCGCATTGAAGGCCACCCAGAACCAGTTCAGGCAGGGCGTTAGGTCAGCAGTTGCTTTCAGGTGCTGTTGCCTAAGGATAGCTGAGTTACATGCTTAAAGGAACACCCCAGCCACCCATTTCTCAGCTTCTGCTGCCTGCTTGCGTACCTCTCCGAGGGACAGCAAAGCTCTCGCAGTGCATGATCTGGTTGCCCAGCTTTGGGACACCACAGCACACTCCTTGCCATGGAGCCAGAGATAACTCTGCGCATGCGATGATCCCACATGGCCATGCTGCAGTTTGTGCAGCAGTTTGTGCAGGCTGCCTTTATGGCCCTGCATGAGCTGGACTCCGAGCTCATCAGGAAGACCCTCTGTCTGTGTGTGGGGGTAAGGCCCTTGAAACTGCACCCCACAGTGGAGAGACGGTTCTGGAGACTGGACACCAGTTCTGACTGGTGGGACCGGTTGTTCATGGAGTGGTGGGACAACCAGCAGTGGCTCCACAACTTCCAAATGAAGAAGGAGACGTTCATGGAGCTTTGTGCCTGGCTCGCCCCTGCCCTCTGTTAACGGGACACCCAGATGCAACATGACACCCCCCCCGGAGAAGCGGGTTGCCATCACCATCTGGAAGCTCGCCACCCCAGACAGCTACTGGTTGGTGGGCAACCTGTTCGGCATGGGAAAGTCCACTGTCGGGGCTCTCTTCATGGAGGGAAGGCAGTCTTAGGCTGCAGCCCCTGGAGAGGGGGAGTTCTGCAAACGGAGACCCTAGGAAAGGAGGGTTGGGGATGGTTGTTGGGGGGAAGCCTCGTCCCCAGGGGTTCTACCGTCCTGCCCTCATACAACCTGCAGGGGAGACAACCTCATAAGGGGTGGCTCCTGGGGTGTTTTTTGGGGGGGACGAAGTGGGGGACTCGGGGACCTCCAAAGGGCTCAGACACCCCTCTGATTCTCTGTTTTGTGTGTTTGTTTATCTCCTTCTTCAGGTGGTGAGGGCCATCAACTCTGTCCTACTGTGCAGGGTCATCCATCTGGGAGATCTGGACCCAGTCGTGGCCGGAGTTGCCACCCTGGGCTTCCCCAACTGCGGGGGAGCCATAGATGGAACCCACATCTCCATCTGAGCACTAGAACATTGAGCCACAAGGGCTATTCCTCCATGGTGCTGCAGGCCCTGGTTGACCACCATGGACAGTTCACAGACACTTTCCTTGGATGCTCAGGGAGGGTGCATGACACCCGCATTTTCAGAAATTCCAGCCTCAACCAGAAGCTGGAGGGCCTCTCTTTCTTCCCCCAGTTGGGTTGGGGACTGTCAGGCTGGCGACATGCAGATGCCACTGTGCATCGTCGGGGCGCTGCCTAACCCCTCACGCCGTGGCTCATGAAGCCCTACACCGGCCACCTGGACCCCAGCAGGGACTGATTCAATGCTCGCCTGGGCAGGGCCCCCATGCAGGTGAAATGCGCCTTCGGGCACTTGAAGGCGCGGTTCAGGTGCCACTTCACCTGCCTTGATGGGGGGGAGCACAACATCCCCAAAGTGGTCTCCACATGTTGTGTTCTCCACAACATTGTGGAGAGAAAGGGGGAAGCCTTGCTACTGGGGTGGGGGGCAGAGGATGCCCAGAAGGGAAGGGACTTCAAGCAGCCATCCACCACTGCCATCCACCAGGCCCATCAGGAAGTGAAGTGCATCTGGGGAGCCCTGAGGGAGAATTTCTCTCAAGGACCCCAGGAACTCCCCAGTAGGGGGTCTGTGCCTTACCCCACTATGCCTTTCCCACAACAACCCCTCCCTTCCCCCCTTCCCTGTAAACTAAATTACAAGAATGTTTTGTTTTCAAACCATAACTTTGTATTTTCTTTTCCAGTAAAAGTAACTGTGGGGGGGGGGGAGGCTGAGAACCTGGATAGTAGGAGGAAGGAGGGGGGCTCAGAGTTGGGGCTGGGAGTGGCATGTAGTGTGGCTGGGAGTTCAGTCTTGTATCAAACAAGAGACAAGGCAAAGTAAAGTCAATTTGGTGTAACCCTCTTTTCAGTGACCCAAATGGGCCAGGTGTAATACATCAGTTCTTCTTTATTTTACTGTACACCAGTGTTTGTCCTTTCACACTCCATGCCTGTGTCTGAAATCAACCAGTTTCAGACCAGCTTTTCTCAGGGCCTGATGGACGTCCTTGTTTCGCAGGCAGTAGATAAGAGGGTTGAGCAAGGGTATCAGGACTGTGATCGAGACAGACAATACTTTGTGCACGATCGCAGGGGGCTGAAACTCTGAAACGACATAAATTGTCAGTCCGCTCACAAAGTAAACTGTAACCAGAATGAGGTGGGAGGAGCAGGTGGAAAAAGCTTTTTGCTGCCCGGTGCTGGAAGGGATTCTCAGGATGGTGGCGATGATACAAATGTAGGTTGCCAGGGTAACCAGAAAGACCCCAATAGTCAATATGACAGACAGGAAAAATGACACCAGTGCCAGAGTCCGGGTCTCGCCACAGAACCTACCATCGGATGCAAAATCACAAAAGAAATGGTCAAATATTTTGGAACCACAGTATGTTAATTTCTGAATGCAAATTTGTAGTATGATGCTGCAGGAAATGCTGAATATCCAGCACCCTGCCACCATGTGGCCACATACCCTGCCATTCCTCAGAGCAGGATAACGGAGGGGGTGGCAGATTGCTAGATACCGATCAATACACATGGCTGTGAGCAGCAGACATTCTGCATTGGACAGGATAATATAGAACTGAAATTGCACAAAACAGTTCTGAAAAGAAATGGTTCTGTCCCCGGTCACGAGGCTGCCAATCAGCCTGGGCAGGGTGGTGGAGACGTAGCAGATCTCCACACCAGACAAGCTGGCCACGAAGTAGTACATGGGGGTGTGAAGGTGCCGATCAGGCAGCACTAGCACAATGATGAGAAGATTCCCAGCCACAGCTGCAATGTAGATCACTAGAAACAGCAGGAAGAGGAGGGGCTGCAGTTCAGGGTCATTCCCAAACCCTAGAAGAATCAATTCCACGATGGGTGTTTGGTTTCTTCCTTCCATAGTACGTATCTAGAAACAGAAAAGCATGAGAGATGCACGGAGCCCATGCAGACAGGTTGTGCTGTTGGCTACCTGGCCGGACACCTGAGGTCAGTAACCTCATACAACTGCATCTCTCCACTTGAAAATTGAAGTCAATATGCAGAGAGAGACTCATTTCATTGCACAGTCGAGCTGCCAATAAATGGGAACCAAGTGAATTGCATCTTTATGATTTACGGAAATACCCACCCAAGTGCCTTCAACACTCAGATGGTCTAGGTCTGGGCAGCTGGTCTGGGCTGCCCAGGATACATGTTGTTGTTAGCACCAGAGCTCACTCAGAGGTTGTGTGTGTAGCTCAAGGGGGGAGGGGAGAGGGAATTAGAACATAAGAACATAAGAATGGTCATACTGGGTCAGACCAAAGGTCCATCTAGCCCAGTATCTTGTCTGACAACAGTGGCCAGTGCCAGGCGCCCCCAGAGGGGGTGGACCAAAGACAATGATCACGCATTTTGTCTCCTGCTATCCTTCTCCAGCCTTTGGCACACAGAGGCCAGGGGCACCATTCTTTACCCCCTGGCTAATAGCCTTGTATGGACCTAAGCTCCATGAATTTATCTAACTCTTTTTAAACACTGTTATAGTCCTAGTCTTCACAGCCTCCTCTGGCAAGGAGTTCCACAGGTTGACTGTTCACTGTGTGAAGAGGAACTTTCTTTTATTAGTTTTAAACCTGCTACCCATTCATTTCAGATTCAAAGTAACAAATCTATCCTTTGAAATATGCAGCAGAGAAACAGACAGGGACACAAAAGCCCTGCCCTGAACACACACCGTGGGCTGCTACCTGACCTCAGATACTCCACGGTCAATTGCATCTGTTTTGTGTGTGTTTATATTGGCACAACTGAGAGCTGCTTTTATGAGAAAAAAAATGCAATGCTCCCGGTTTGAAAGATTTCAAAGATTCTTGACGTAAGCTCCCCAGTCAGTCTGAACTCTCGGCCTGGCACCCCAAACACAGGCCACGTGAAGAAACATTCAATCACATTGTTGACATCAGCTGTGAGTTTTAAAAGAAATTACGGGATTTAGGCATGAATTACCTTACACTGTGAAAGAGAGTTGGGCACCTGATGGCCTAGTAATCACCCACATTGCAGGTCTCTGCTGAAAGAGCAAAAGCCTCTTTCACACTCACCTCCCAACACATACTTGTGGTGTTCTTGTGACTTCCAAAGTGTTTTTACCATAGTTTCTTAACTGGTCTTCGCCATTCATCATAGTGTTTCTCTCGCACTTCCATTTCATTCTTTGAATAATGAGTTCCAAAATGCCTGACATGTCCTGAATGGAGGAATTACTGTTAATGGTAAAGTGGACTGGTGGGGAAGTACGGGTCTGTCGACGTGCACAAAGAAGCTAAACAAATACCAGGCTCCCTTCATTATGTTGCAACCCGGACAGTGTGACATGGAGGGAGATGAATTGTGAAGGAAATCACTGCACCCAGTTGGCTCACTGTAAAATATAGTCAAGGGATCACCTGACCAATGTCAGTCACATCGTTTGCTATAACCCAGTAACAATACGGCACAAGAGAAAGGGTAAGAGCAACAGGGGATGAATCAGTAGATAGGTACCTGTTCTGTTCATCCCCTCAGGAGCATCTGATGTTGCCCAGTGTTGGAAGACAGGGCACTGGGGCAGTGGAAAAGCCTGTTGAGAGTCTATAGGTTAAATTTAGAGGTGGAAGCAACAGTGCTGATGTTGTGGTTGGTGTCTTCTATAGACCACCGGATCAGGTGGATAAGGTAGACGAGGCTTTCTTCAGACAACTGAGAGAAGCTTCCAGATCGCAGGCCCTGGTTCTCATAGGGGACTTTAACCACACTGACATCTGTTGGGAGACCAATACAGCAGTACACAGACAATCCAGGAAGTTTTTGGAGAATGTAGGGGATAACCTCTTTGTAGAAGTACTCAAGGAACCAACTATGGGCCGTGCGCAGCTTGACCTGCTGCTCACAAATAAGGAGGAATTAGTAGGGGCAGTAGAGGAGGGTGCCAACCTGGGAAGCAGTGATCATGAGATGGCAGATTTCAGGATCCTTGATGAAAGGAAGAAAGGAGAGTAGCAAAATACACACTCTGGACTTCAGAAAAGCAGATTTTGACTCTCTCAGAGAACTGATGGGCAAGATTCCTGGGACGCGTACATGAAGGGGAAAGGAGCCCAGGAGAGCTGGCAGTATTTCAAAGAAGCCTTATTAAAGGCACAGGAAGAAACCATCCTGATGCAGAGTAAGAAAAGCAAATATGGTAGGCGACCAGATTGGCTTACCAGGGAAATGCTTGGTGAGCTTCAACACAAAAAGGAAACTTACAAGAAGTGGAAACTTGGACAGATAACTAGGGAGGAGTATAAATATATTGCTCGAGAATACAGGGGAGTTATCAGGAAGGCAAAAGAGTAATTGGAATTACAGCTAGCAAGGGATGTGAAGGGTAACAAGAAAGGTTTCTACAGGCATGTTAGCAAGAAGAGGGTGATCAGAGAGGGTGAGGAGCCCTTACTGAATGAGGGAGATAACCTAGTGACAGATGATGTGGGAAAAGCTGAAGTACTCAATGCTTTCTTTACCTCTGTCTTCATGGACAAGATCAGCTCCCAGACTAATGTGCTAGGCAACGCAGTATGGGAAGGAGGTGGGCAGTCCACGGTGGGGAAAGAACCATTTAGGAACTATTTATAAAAGCTAAACATACACAAATCCCTGGGCCTGGATTTAATGCATCCAAGGGTACTGAGGGAGTTAGCAAATGTCATTGTGGAGCCTTTGGCCATTATCTTTGAAAAGTCGTGTAGATCGGGAGAAATCCCGGATGATTGGAAAAAGGCAAATGTAGTGCCCATCTTTAAAAAAGGAAGGAAGGACAATCCAAGGAACTACAGACAAGTCAGCCTCACCTCAGTCCCCTGAGAAATCATGGAGGGGATCCCCATGGAATCCACTCTGAAGCACTTGGAAGAGGGGAAAGTGAGCAGGAATAGCCAACATGGATTCACAAAGGGCAAGTTGTGCCTGACCAATCTGATTAGCTTCTACGATGAGGTAACTGGCTCTGTAGACATGGGGAAGTCAGTGGATGTGATCTACCTTGACTTTAGCAAAGCTTTTGATAAGGGCTCCCACATTATTCTTGTGAGGAAGTTAAGGAAGAATGGATTGGATAAATGGACTATAAGATGGGTAGAAAGCTGGCTAGACTTTCGGGCCCAACGGCTACAGATCAACGGGTTGATGTCAGGTTGGCGGTTGGTTTCTAGAGGAGTGCCCCAAAGATCTGTTCTAGGACCAGTTTTGTTCAACTTCTTTATTAATGACATGGATGAGGGGATAGATTACACCCTCAGCATGAATCTAGATGACACTAAGCTAGGGGGAGGGCAGGGATACACTGGATGGCAGGGATAGGGTCCAGACTGACTTAAACAGATTAGAGGATTGGGCCAAAAGAAATCTGATGAGGTTCAACAAGGACAAGTGCAGAGTCCTGTCCTTGTTATGGAAGAATCCCAAGCATTGCTACAGGCTGGGGACCGACTGGCTAAGTGGCAGTTCGGCAGAAAAGGACCTGGGGATTACAGCAGGTGAGAAGCTGGATATGAGTCAACAGGGTGCCCTTGTACCCAAAAAGGCTAATGGCATATTAGGTTGCATTAAGAGGAGCATTGCCAGCACATCCAGAGATGTCATTATTCCCCTTTATTCGGCTCTGGTGAGGCCTCATATAGAGTATTGTATCCAGTTCTGGGCCCCCTACTATAGAAAGGATGTGCATGAATTGGAGAGGGTCCAGCAGAGGGTGACAAAAATGATTAGGGGGTTGGAGCACATGACCTACGAGGAGAGACTGAGGGATTTGGGTTTGTTTAGTCTTCAGAAAAGAAGAGAGAGGAAGGATTTGAGAGCAGCCTTCACGTTCATATAGGGAGGTTCCAGAGAGGCTGGAGAGAGGCTGTTCTCAGTGGTGGCGGATGGCAGAACAAGGAGCAATGGTCTCAAGTTACTGTGGGGGTGGTCTAGGTTGGATATTAGGAAAAATTATTTAACTAGGAGGATGGGGAAGCACTGGGATTCTAAGCTGGAGCTGGGGATCCACTGAGCCTCTGAGCCACCAGCCTGGGATCCCGCTCGCACTGTGCTGCTGTGGCCAGCTACAGACAACAACCCACTCCTGCACTTCTTCCTGCATTCAGACAATACAGACACACCCATCTGCTGGTGTGTGCAGGGCTCCCTGACCGACCGCTGCATGAGGGAATCTACTGGCAGGATAACCACCCGCAGCCCAGTGTGCAACACCAGCACTGCACCTCCCTGGCCAAGTAGCACTGGCCAGTAGGAGCTTGTTATCCTGTTCGGACCCCTCTCAATGTGCAGAGTCACATGCACACGTGTGTTAGGCAAGGTGAGATCCCCCCGCCCAGGCAGGTCACTTAAAGGCCCACTGGTTTACAGAAAACTACACAAGCTCATTAACTACAAACAGGCGACGTGAGTGGTGATCATGGACAGCAAACTGGTCAGAGCGGATTATCAGCAAATGAGCCAAACAGAAAATCAGCATAACCCATGGGGCAGAGTCAGGAGGAACGAGCAGTTTCTCACCCTCAGTGATGACAGCAGCCGTCCGGCAGTTTCTCAAGGCCCAATTTGCCGTTGCTTTTCAGCTTGGGGTGCTCGGGTTTCCAGACACCTGGTAAGACGCCTTCAGCCTGGGTCCAACCCTTCCCCCAGGTCAGTCTGTCTTCTTCAGCTCCTTCCCGGCGTCCTCTTGTGTGGGGAGTGAAAACGGCTGATTTCACCCCCTGCCTTATATAGCTCTGCCAAAGGGGGGGATCCTTTGTTTCAAAACTGCTCCCCGGACCAGGCTGTGGAAAAACAACATGGGAAGAGGGAGCCCAGAGACGTGTGGTCTGATCCCCTGACCCTGTGCACAGCTGTTAATTGTGGTCTCTCTGGAGCGCTCTGAGGAACAGTTGCCCTGTGGGAGTTGGGCATCTCCTGAGGCCTGTTGTTCTCCCTAATGTCTCATTACAGGGCTCAGCGATCTGTCTGCTCTGAAAGCCCCTTCCCCAGTGGGGTACCTCTGTGTAAATACTTTGGGAATAAAGATACACGCTCCATATTCATAATGAGAGGGACAAAACTAAGGCAGGAAAACAAATGGGATCATCAAATGCAGCAAATCCCAATGTTTCCAATGACATTGTAAATGTGCCGTCTTCCTGAAATTGCTTCATATTTCTGCAATAACGATATCTCAGTAATGGGTAGGGGTGTTGCATGAGTAACCAGTCAGGGTACCAGTAAGAAGGAGTCTTACAGGTACCCTTACCGATCAGCCTGCGAACTCCAGAGCTGACTGGCCAGGCCAGACCAGAGAACCCCTCACACGGAGAGACTAGCCAGTCGGGTGGCGGGAGCTTATGGCCCCAGTGGGAGTGGGCTGGGACAGACTGGCTCAGTGATCTGTTATCTCATAACCCAACCGTCCAATCGATGCATTTAGGAGACAAAGGTGATGTTGGGTTAGCTCAGCCTTGAGGGCCTCTAAACTCCAGGCTACAGGGTTGGATTTTACTGCTGCGGTGGAAAAATAGGAAACAATGGGATGGATTCCAAAGTGCCTAACGCCACGTCTCTTCATGAAAGAAAAAGCACAGCTGGCCTGTGGCAGCAGGCGACGGTTCATGGGGCTGTTTCATTGCTGGAACAAGGGATCTAGGCCCGGAGATGTGGAAGGTTCTCAGACTTGGTGTTGCAGCCCCAACTTGAAAATCTTCTCAGCAATAAAACTTCACCTCAGTCTGATTCAGCTGGCAGGGCCAGAGGTGACTTCTCCTTGCTTGGTAGACGTGTCTTATGTCACTTCAGCCATTGCTCACGTTGGGTACTTCAGTCGTTCCCCAATGTCTCCAGTGACGGGTTTTTCTGTCGTGTCTGTGGAACTTGCTGGATTGAATGCTCTTAGGCAGATTTGGCACCTCCCTGCCTGTGCTGGGACATTGCCCACCTCTTCCCTCGTGTGGTCCATCAGCAGAAATCTTTTCACTTGTAGCCTCCTGGAGACTTCTGCCTTCCCGTCTCAGACAGACGGTGTTCACTTTGTCTGTCCTGTCTCTGGCACTGGTGTGGTCTGGATCAGAGGGTTTGCCATTGAGCCCCCAGTTTTGGCTATCCAGAAACTCATAGCGAATAGCAAAGTCTTCCAGATGCTGAGTGCAGACTCACCACGGCTCCATGAAACCTGACCGAGAGCTGGGCATCTGGGTTCATAGATACAGCCACAGCCCCCATCTCCCCACTGCTCCTGCCAAAAATAGAGACACACTCTTTCTCCCCCTGCTCTGGGCCCCCTGCCTCCTGTCCAGCTATGGCACCCAGCTCCCAGCCATGGCAGACTTGTTCCCAGGAGACCCTGCTGCCATCTTTACTCTTTTTAAAATGTTGTGAGAGGAGCCCAGGCTGGTGCCGGCAATCCCATGGTGGATGCTCGCCAGGGTTAGCCCCTGGTGAGCCCCTAATGCTGATTTTGCCTGCAAAGATGGAAATACCAGTGATCACAGCTCCCCTGGGCTGTGGGTCCCCAGACCTGGCCAATGGGAGAGGCCGGAAGCAGTGCAGACAAGAATATTGCTTCCCGCAGCTCCCATTGGCCAAGAATGGTGATCTTTGTCCAGCCAGGGCTGGGATTGCCTGTACCTGTCACCAGCAAGTAAATATAGAGGGAGAGGCCTGCTAGAAGCTAACACTGGCAGACCAGATCCGGGCTGTGGGCTGGTATTCACCTGCCCCTGGTCCCACAAATGTGGAGCATGAACTAACAGAGCAGGAGATTTAGTGTAGAGAGACTTAATTCTTTAATTCATTTTTTACTGACACTTTGGTAAAATGTTTGCACATCCATTGCATTTCTGCCTGGGAGGAAGGAGGCCCATGGGCAAAGTTGCTGGTTGCTGTTGGGTGCTCAAGTCCTGTTCTTTTCAATTCATTCGTTTCCTTTTATTTTGGTGGAGAGAGAAGTCAGAGCTAATGAGCCTGCACAATTTTGTCCCACCCCCTCTGTGTGCATTTCACATCTGCATCAACACCTGTGCTGCTGTGAGTATGGACAGAGACAGAAGTGCCTCGACTCTGGCAAGTGTATGGAAAGGCAGGAATTGACATGGAGAAGGACACTAAAACTCCCTTCCCTGCACAGAGTTTCATAGTTTCTTTCCCCTCTACAGTTGTGTTCTACTTTCATTCACGGTGGCGGCAAATACTTCACCTCATTTCCCTCATGTAATTGACAACAGAAGAGCCCACTCAATAGAATGGGAATATAATAGGATTCAGCAGGTGGGGAGGAGATCCAGGAATGCTCAGAAGTTAAGCTCCTTGCACAATTTGGGCACTGGCATTTACGTACAGATCAGTGAAGTGGAGCGCAGCACAAAAATGCTCGGCCGGTATGAGAGAGAAAAGCTGAGAAAATAGGAGACTAACAAACACAAAGCAAGGAATCAAGAAAGAAACAAGTTGACATGAGGCCATTGAGGGTGAATCCTCTTGTTAGGGAGTCAAATGGGCCATGTGTAAGGAAATATTTCAGTTCATCTCTATTCTACTCTGTCAAAATTTGTCTTTCACACTCCATGCCTGTGTCTGAAAGCAACTAGAGCCAGAATAGCTTTTCTCAGGGAGTGATGGACCTCCTTGTTTCTGAGGCAGTAGAGGACAAGGTTGAGCAAAAGGACCAGGAATAGGAACCAGACAGACATTATTTTGTGGAGGATCGGAAGAGGGTCAATCACTGTAACTACATAGACGGCCTTTACACTCACATAATAAATGACAAGAACAGGGAGGTGGGGGAGGAACAGGTAGAAACAGCCTCCCCATCCTGTAACGGATTCCCAGAATGTTGGTGATAATGGAAATGTAGGACGTCAGGGTCAGTAGAAAGATCCCAACTTTCAATATGAGAGTGAAAGCAAATGACATCAGTTGCAGAGTCCTGGTGTACACATCACAGAACGCCCCTTTAACAGCTGCAAAATCACAAAAGAGAATGTCAGTTTCTTTGGGACCACAATATGGGTATGTCTACACTACAGCACTAATTCAAACTAACTTAATTCGAATTAGTTAATTCAAACTAAGCTAATTCGAATTAGCGCATCTAGACCTAAAAACTAATTCAAATTAGCGTTTTGCTAATTCGAACTAGCATGTCCACATTGAGTGGATCCTGAACCGAAGTTAAGGCTGGCCAGAACCAGTACCAGCAGGGCATCAGGTTAGGGCTTAGAGTGTGGAGCTGCTGCCTCAGGCTAGCCAAGGGCTGTGCTTAAAGGGACCCGACCCCCACCCCGGACAGACAGTTCTCAGGGTTCCCCGCTTGCTTGTCTACCTCGATGAGGGACAGCAAAGCAGTCCTGACTTGGAGTGCCCTGAGTGCCCACCCTCGGCACATCACAGCACTTGGCCATCAGCCCGGCTGCACTTGCCGCAGGCTGCCATCCGGGGGGGTCATTTGGGGGGCTGTCAGGATCCAGGAGGCCCTGCAGGAGAGCTTCCACCCCGAGGAGCCCGCAGAGCCACCCCAGTCCTCCCCATCGGGGGCTCGTGCCCCATTCCTCCCTCACCTCCTTCCATTTACCCTTCCCTAGCCCCCCTTCCTGATGTAAAAAATAAAGGACACGTGTTCAAAAATAGAAACTCTCTTTATTTAACAAAACTGGGGGGGGGGGATTAACCTCTGGGGAGACTGGGAAAAGGAGGTGGGAGAGGGGAAGAGAGAGGGTGGGAGAGGGGAGGTGGAAACCTGGGAGGAGGGAGCTGGAAGGGGGAAGCCAGGGGAAGAAGGAGGAGGGGAAGTCTAAAACTATGGTACGCCATATCTTCAGTATTGTGTAGAGATGTGGTCTCCTCACCTCAAAAAAGATATTTTGGCCTTGGAAAGGGTTCAGAAAAGGGCAACTAAAATGATTAGGGGTTTGGAACAGGTCCCATATGAAGAGAGGCTAAAGAGACTGGGACTTTTCAGCTTAGAAAAGAGGAGACTGAGGGGGGATATGATAGAGGTCTATAAAATCATGAGTGGTGTGGAGAGGGTGCATAAAGAAAAGTTCTTCATTAGTTCCCATAATAAAAGGACTAGAAGACACCAAATGAAATGAACGGGGAGCAGGCTTCAAACTAATAAAAGAAAGTTCTTCTTCACAAAGCAAATAGTCAACCTGTGGAACTCCTTGCCACAGGAGGCTGTGAAGGTGAGAACTAGAACAGAGTTTAAAGAGAAGTTAGATAAAGTCATGGAGGTTGGGTCCATGGAGTGCTATTAGCCAGGGGGTAGGAACGGTGTCCCTGGCCTCTGTTTGTGGAAGGCTGGAGATGGATGGCACGAGACAAATGGCTTGGTTATTGTCTTCGGTCCATCCCCTCCGGGGTACCTGGTGTTGGCCACTGTCGGCAGACAGGCTACTGGGTTAGATGGACCTTTGGTCTGACCCAGTACGGCCGTTCTTATGTTCTAAGCTCAGGGTCGGGGGTCTCACTGGACCAACCCGATTTTCATGCAAACCTGCTCCTGGGTTTGCATGTGGCCTTTGGTGGCCAGGCTGGCAGCTATCCTGCCCTAGAGGGCCGCATTCCTGTGCCTAGTACGGAGATTGTGGATGTTGGATGCCCCCCCCCCCCAAACCTCAATGAGGTCCACGATCTCCGCACTAGACCATGCGGGCGCCTGCCTCTTGCAGCCCCAGGCAGGCTCCTGGGAGCCGCCAGCCTGGTCCTGGGAAGAGGGGGAGGGCTGGGTGGCAGCGGGTGGCTGGCTCGTGCTGTGCCAGGTGCAGGGTCTGCTGGCTGGGTGCTGGCAGGCTTGCACCTGGCACGGGCACTGTAGCCAGACCGTGGCCTTTTAAGGGCTCCGGGGCTGGGAGGGGGGCAGAAGAGTTTCCCTGGCTTGGCTCAGAGTGGCCACCAGGGCAACCTGGGAAGGGCTAGCCTCCCACTAGTTCGAATTAAGTGGCTACACAGCCCTTAATTCGAACTACTTAATTCGAACTAGGCGTTAGTTCTTGTAGAATGAGGTTTACCTAGTTTGAATTATGTGCTCCGCTAGTTCGAATTAAGTTCGAACTAGCGGTTTGCATGTGTAGCGCCTATGAAAGTTAATTCGAACTAACGGCTGTTAGTTTGAATTAACTTTGTAGTGTAGACATACCCTATCTTAATTGCAGAATGATCATTTGTAGCATGATGCAGAAGGAAATGCCTAATATCCAGGCCCATGCCACCATGTGGTCACAAACCCTGCCTTTTCATCAGAGCAGTGTAGCGGCGGGGATGGCAAACCGTTTGATACCGATCAGTACAAATGGCCATTAGCAAGAGACATTCTGCATTGACAATGATAATATAGAAATCAAATTGAAGAAAGCAGGGGGCCAAGGCATGTAGATCCTGGAGGGTCTGTCTGCTCATCATGGCTGGGGAAGCTGGGCAGTAGGAGACACACTGGCAGTAGAGAGGAGTTCCTCAGGAGCAGAGGAGCTCCTCGTCATCAGGGAGCATGCTCAGACTTCCCTTCATCCAGCAGAAGCAGCCGTCTGTGATGACTCATCACCATGTGCTCCATTGTTCCCAGTCTTCTTCAGACACACTCACACTTACACTCTGGGGAGAATGCACCTTAGAGCAAGTTACAAGCAGGTAGCTGAGTTACAAAGATTACAAAATTGCAGCATACAGTAAATGTAAAAGTTACAAAGATTGCAAAGTTTGACAAAGATCACAATGAGTTGGAGTTTAAAACCTGAGAACTTGCAGTTTAGTGTAGTTTCAGAAAATGCATGTGTATAAATCAAGCAAGCTCAGGCACATGCTTTTTTTAAGCCAGTTTGTGGCGGCGCGTCGGGGTCCCCCGACTCCTGCACCCCCGTCATGGCACGGACAGACTCCACCAGCCAGTAGAATAGAGGGAGTCTATTGCTTCTCCAGGATACAGCACAGCACAGATGTCATCTGGTTACAGGAACCGGGCCTAGGATGCCTCAGCCCCCCTTGAGACGGGGGATGCTGGGCCCCTAAATTCCAGCCCCTCTGGTCCCTAGGCCGTCTCCTCCATGATCCCAGACAGCCCAACTAAAACCCACTCCCTTCCAGCCCTGCCCCCAGCCAGGTCTGGCCTCGCCCCCCTCCTTCCCATTGTTCCGCTCCATGGGAGATACCTGTCTGACGAGTTTCGAAGCCCCCTTGCATAATGACTCATCCCCTGCCCTGCTGGGCCGTGCTGCAGACAGCAGCCAGTGGGCGTCACCGACAACCCACCACCCAGCATAGCAACCAGCAAGGTACCCACACTATGTCACACAGTTTACTACAGCCTCTTGCTCATGGAAAGCGCTCTATTGGTAGTCAGTGTAAGTGCTATAAAGACATCTTACAGGCCAATATGAAGCATGTGGCTTATCTCCCAATGATCTGGAAAGTCTAATTCAGGAGAGATTGTCCTGGTGATAAGCCATTGTACAGGCTCTTCATTGCACTGAGAGTCAGTATATTCAGGCGTTGCAGGAAAAGTGCAGGATTCAAACGAACACAGAGCACCTGCAATTGGTGGCTTTTTATGTGACGTCTGTAATCAGCTCTGCCGATCAAGGATTGGTTTAGCTGCTCACCAATGGAGTCATAGAAGATGAGATCTGTCAATCAACAGCTCAGTCCAAGAGAGGAAGAATTCACACAGACGCTGGGGAAAACCAGCTCTTGTTCACATGGGGGATTTCCATTTTTTTCCCATCAACTTTCCCCTTTAAAGAAACAGAAATTTCAGTAAAATGACCAATTTCCACGGACTTCCAAAGAAAGGTTTCCAGTTGTCATGGTGGAGCAGAGCCCGGTGTAGTCCAGAAAGCCGGCTACATCGTCAGGCTTAGTGAGCAATATCAATCGTTCAATGTCTAGCTGGCAGCTAATATCAAGTGAATGCTCCAGAGGCTGGTTCTGGGGATGGTTTTGTTCAAAAACATCATTCGTGGTCTTTATGAGGGGATGGTTTACATGACGGGCCCCTTCTCCGATTCCCTGTTTTGTGTGTTCGTTTGTCTCCTTCTGCAGGAGGCGAGTGCCATCAACTCTATCCTGCTGTGCACGGTCATCTGCCTGGGAGAGCTGGACCCTATTGTGGCTGGATTTGCCATCCTGGGCTTCCCCAATTGTGGAGGGGCCATTGATGGAACCCGCATACGATCACCAGAGCAATGAGCCACACAGTACTTTAACCACAAGGGCTATTTCTCCATGGTGCTGCAGGCCCTGGTCGACCTCCATGGAGAGTTCATGGATATTTTCCTCGGGTGCTCAGGGAGGGCGCATGACAAATGCACTTTCAGAAATTCCAGCTTGTATGAGAAACTGGCGTGTTTATAGAGGCAGAACTGAGAGCTGCGTTCTAGGGGAAAAACAATTAAATGTCCCCGGTTTGAGAGATTCAACAATTTTTGGCCAAAGCTCCCAGGCCAGTCTGACCTGTAGACCTGGCTCTCCAAACACTGGCCATGTGAACAAAAGAGTGACCCGTGCGGAAGGTGAGTGGAGCAAGGAAAATGATTTGGCGGCTGGAGCACATGACCTACAAGGAGAGGCTGAGAGATTTCGGTCTATTAAGTCAGCAAAAGAGGAGCGTGAGGGGGGATTTGAGAGCAGCCTTCAACTACCTCAAAGGGGGTTCCAAAGAGGAGGGAGAGAGGCTGTTCCCAGTGGTGACAGATGACAGAACGAAGAGCAATGGTCTCACGTTGCAGTGGGAGAGGTCTAGGCTGTCTATTAGGAAAAACTCTTTCCCTAGGAGGGTGGGGAAGCACTGGGATGGGTTCCCTGGCGGGGCGGGGGGGAGTCTCCATCCCTAGAGGTGTTTCAGTCCCGGCTTGACAAAGCCCTGGCTGGGATGATTGAGTTGGGATTGGTCCTGCTCTGGGCCGGGGGCTGGACTCGATGACTCCTGAGGTCTCTGCCAGGCCTGGGATTCTGTAATTCTATGATTCTTATTCATTCATTCATTTCTTTTTATTTTGATTGTGAGAGAAGTTAGATCTTATGAGCATGGAGATTGTTGCCAAATGCCTTCTGTTTGCATTTTATCTCTCTGTACCAATATCCATAGGGCTGTCAGTATCGGAGGAGACAGAGATGCCTTGCGTTTGGACACGCAGGAAATGCTGCTTGGAGGGACACTTAGACTCCTAACCCCCCACAGAGTTTCATTGCTCTTCCAGCTGCAGATGTATTCTATATTTACTCACCATGGCAGCAAAATATTTCACTTAATTTCCAAACTGTATCTGACAACAGAAGAGCCTAGTCAATGGGATGGGAATGTCGTAGAATTCAGTAGCTGGGGAAGAGATCCGGGGTCACTCAGAAGCTGTTAAGCTCCCTGCAGAATCTGGGCACTTGTGTTCCTGTACGGATCAGTGAAGTGGAGCGTGGCACTAAAACACAGGGCTGATATGAAAGAGAAAAGCTGAGAAAGATGGAGAACTACAGGCAGAAAGCATAAAATCAAACAAGAGATAAGGCGAAGTAAGGCCCATTTGGGAGTAACCCTCTTTTCATATAGTCAAATGGACTGATGTAAGAGAATACATCAGTTCTTTATTTTACTGTTCGCTAACATTTGTCCTTTCACGCTCCATGCCTGTGTCCGAAATCAACCAGTTTCATACCAGCTTTTCTCAGGGACTGATGGACCTCCTTGTTTCTCAGGCAGTAGATAAGAGGGTTGAGCAAAGGTATCAGGACTGTGCTCAAGAAAGAACATTTTGTACAGGATCGCAGGGGGCCAGAACTGTGAGAGCACATAGATTGTCAATACACTCTCGTAGTAAACCACAACCAGAATGAGGTGGGACGAGCAGGTGGAGAAGGCCTTTTGCTTCCTGGTGTTGGAAGGGATTCTCAGGATGGTGGCAATGATACAAATGTAGGTTGCCAGCGTAAACAGAAAGATGACAACGGTTATTATGATAGCCAGAATATATGTCAGTGCAGCAGTATCGGAAATCTTCTTTTGCTACACAACAGACCATTGGACAAAAAGTCACAAAAGAAATGGTTAAATTCTTTGGGTCCACAGTATGTTGACTGCAGAATAATTATTTGTATCATGAAGGTGTAGGAAATGCTGAATACCCAGCACCCTGCCACTATGGGGGCACACACCCTGCCATTCATCAGAGCAGGGTAGCGGAGGGGGTGGCAGATCGCTAGATACCGATCATAACACATGGCCGTGAGCAGCATAAATTCTGCAGAACAAAGGATTCCATAGAAATAGAATTGCACGTAGCAGTTCTGTAGAGAAATGGTCCTGTCTCCAGTTGCAAGACTGCCAATCAGCCTGGGCAAGGTGTTGGAGACGTAGCAGATCTCCACAGTGGATAAGTTGGCCATGAAGTAGTACATGGGGGTGTGAAGGTGCCGATCAGGCACCACTAGCACAATGATGAGGAGGTTCCCAGCAACAGTAGCAATGTAGCTCACCAGAAACAGCAGGAAGAGGAGGGGCTGCAGTTCAGGGTCATTCTCAAACCCGACAAGGATCAATTCCACGATGGGCGTTTGGTTTCTTTCTGCCATAATACGTGTCTAGAAACAGAAAAGCATCAGAAATACATGGAGCCTTCAACACTCAGGGGTGTGAAGTATCCTCATCATGTCAGGATCCTGTCAACCAATGTCGAGGACATAACACAAGACAATGGTCTGGAAATGGAAGATATTTAAAATTCAAATATGGCTTTGTCCACCCTGAAGCTGAGAGGTGTCACTCCCAGATGGAGTAACATGCTCCAGCTTCGATCAAGTTAGCAGCATTGAATTTGCAATGAGAACAGGGGAGCAGAGTCAGTGGCTGTTGACACACCCCTGTGTCCATACCTGGGATATTCGGGTATGTCTACACTACAAAGTTAATTTGAACTAACAGCTGTTAGTTCGAATTAACTTTCATAGGCGCTACACATGCAAACCGCTAGTTCAAACTTAATTCGAACAAGGTAAATCTCATTCTACGAGGACTAACACCTAGTTCGAATTAAGTAGTTCGAATTAAGGGCTGTGTAGCCACTTAATTCAAACTAGTGGGAGGCTAGCCCTTCCCAGGTTGCCCTGGTGGCCACTCTGGGCCAAGCCAGGGAAACTCGTCTGCCTCCCACCCGGCCCCGGAGCCCTTAAAGGGCCACGGTTTGGCTACGGTGCCCGTGCCAGGTGCAAGCCTGCCAGCACCCAGCCAGCAGACCCTGCACCTGGCACAGCACGAGCCAGCCACCCGCTGCCACCCAGCCCTCCCCCTCTTCCCAGGACCAGGCTGGCAGCTCCCAGGAGCCTGCCCGGGGCCGCAAGAGGCGGACGCCCGCCGGGTCTAGTGCGGAGATCGTGGACCTCATGCAGGTTTGGGGGGAAGCCTCCAACGTCCACAATCTCCGCACTAGGCACAGGACTGCGGCCGTCTAGGGCAGGATAGCTGCCAGCCTGGCCACCAAAGGCCACATGCGAACCCAGGAGCAGGTTTGCATGAAAATCAAGTTGGTCCAGTGAGACCCCCGACCCTGAGCTTAGAACATAAGAACATAAGAACAGCCGTACTGGGTCAGACCAAAGGTCCATCTAGCCCAGTAGCCTGTCTGCCGACAGTGGCCAACACCAGGTACCCCGGAGGGGATGGACCGAAGACAATAACCAAGCCATTTGTCTCGTGCCATCCATCTCCAGCCTTCCACAAACAGAGGCCAGGGACACCGTTCCTACCCCCTGGCTAATAGCACTCCATGGACCCAACCTCCATGACTTTATCTAACTTCTCTTTAAACTCTGTTCTAGTTCTCACCTTCACAGCCTCCTGTGGCAAGGAGTTCCACAGGTTGACTATTTGCTTTGTGAAGAACTTTCTTTTATTAGTTTGAAGCCTGCTCTCCATTCATTTCATTTGGTGTCCTCTAGTCCTTTTATTATGGGAACTAATGAAGAACTTTTCTTTATGCACCCTCTCCAAACCACTCATGATTTTATAGACCTCTATCATATCCCCGCTCAGTCTCCTTTTTTCTAAGCTGAAAAGTCCCAGTCTCTTTAGCCTCTCTTCATATGGGACCAGTTCCAAACCCCTAATCATTTTAGTTATCTTTTTCTGAACCCTTTCCAAGGCCAAAATATCTTTTTTGAGGTGAGGAGACCCCATCTCTACACAATACTGAAGATATGGCGTACCATAGTTTTAGACTTCCCCTCCTCTTTCTTCCCCTGGCTTCCCCCTTCCAGCTCCCTCCTCCCAGGTTTCCACCTCCCCTCTCCCACCCTCTCTCTTCCCCTCTCCCACCTCCTTTTCCCAGTCTCCCCAGAGGTTAATCCCACCACCCCCAGTTTTGTTAAATAAAGAGAGTTTCTATTTTTGAACACACGTGTCCTTTATTTTTTACATCAGGAAGGGGGCTGGGGAGGGGTAAGTGGAAGGAGGTGAGGGAGGAATGGGGCACGAGCCCCCGATGGGGAGGACTGGAGTGGCTCTGCGGGCTCCTCGGGGTGGAAGCTCTCCTGCAGGGCCTCCTGGATCCTGACAGCCCCCCAAATGACCCCCACGGATGGCAGCCTGCGGAAAGTGCAGCCAGGCTGATGATAAACCCCATGACAGGAAAACTGAAACCCCCAAACCTAACTAGTATCCACGCCTAGCCACTATCCAGTGTTGCAGCAGATTCAAAGAAACAAACCCACCATTTGAAAGATGCAGCTGAGAAACAGAGAAGGACACAAGAAATCTACCGAGAACACACCCCGTGGGTTCCTACCTGATCTCAGATCCTCCAGGGTCAATTGCACCAGCTTTATGAGCGTTTACAGAGGCAGAACTGAGAGCTACTTTCTATGAAGAAAAAAACAATTCAATGCTCCTGTTCTGAAAGATTTCAAAGATTTTTTGGGCAAAAATCTGATCTCTAGATCTGATCTCTAGATCTCCAGGTCAATCTGATCTCTAGATCTGGAACTCCAAACACCGGCCATGTGAAGAAAAATTGAATCTCCTTGTCGCATCAGCTCTGAGATTTAAAGGCACCTAAAGGATTTTTAGGCACCAACTACTTTAGAATGTGAAAGACAACGTGTTGAAATCACAAACACACTATCTCACAAAAACACACTTATAGGTGCTAACACATGCTCACACACACACAACACACACACACACACACACACACACACACACACACACACACACTGTGTCTTTCACACTCACCTCCCAAAATATACTTATGGTTCTCTTGTAACTTACTGAATGACCCATATGTGCTTTGTAATTTGACTCTCCCAAAGTGTTCTTACAACTGGTCTGTGCAATTCCTCACTTTGTTTCACCCTTGTACGTCTGTTTAATTCCTTGAATAATGAGCTCTCCAATGCCTGACATGTCTTAGATGGACCAATTACCCCTATGCAAAATGTATCTGCATGATAGCTTGGGATGAGGGTTCCTCCCAGTTGTGCACAGATGTACATTACCTTGATATTACTGCACAGAACAAAATTCATTCTGCACTTGGATTAGACAAGCACAGGGCCATCTGTGAGAGGGACAGGGCTGCATATGTTGGATGGGAAAGGTGGAGGTGAATCGCTGTCTCGTGAAACACACCTGCCTGCTGCTGCTGGGCATTCTGGGAGTGGGAAGGGGAGAGACAGATCCCAGCACAGATGATATGCAGAGAAGGTAAGTGTTGCCTTCCCCTGTAAAGGACCTGACCCAAAAAGCCAGCACTCAGTGACTGAGCGGCTTTCCCTGAGCTACAGAGGACTCATGAATATACAAGGGAAGATGTGCGGTAGAGTCTGGTTTGGTCTTTTATTAACAGCATTATAAGGTGCACAGGAGGGGCTGGCTGTGGACGGGAAGTTAGCAGACAAGGTCTCATTCCAGCACGTCCTTCACACACAATAGGAACTCACCCATCTGCAGGGACATGCAGGGGTACCTGACTGGAGACTGCTGAGGGGAGCTACTGGCAAGGTAACCACCGGCAGCCCAGGGTATGACCCCAGGGCTGCAACACCCGAGCCAGGCTGAACCACCAACAGGGAGGAATTTGTTATCCTGTTTGTACCCCCCAACCTGGAGAGGAAAATGCCCACGTGTGCTAACCGAGGGGAGAATTTTCCCCCACACATTTCACTTCAGGGCTCACTGGTTTAGGTGAAACTACACACAAGTTTATTAGCTACAGACAGTACATTGACATGGGTTTCAGGGACAGCAAAGCAGATTATCAGCAGCTAATCAAAACACAGAATACGGGCTGCAACCTGGCACATTCCAGGTACACTTGCGCCAGGTTTTCCCTCATGCCGCAAAAGGGGCAAGTGTCCAGGATGGGAGTGAACCACACCAAAGGAGCGTCCAACTAAAGTCCCCAATGGGCCACAGGATAAAGGTTGAATACACGCTGGCCCATCGGGGTTCCCAGCCCTCCACAAGTCTTAAGTAGTCATGCCACTTAGGCTGCGTCTAGACTGGCATGATTTTCCGCAAATGCTTTTAACGGAAAAGTTTTCCGTTAAAAGCATTTGCAGAAAAGAGCGTCTAGATTGGCACGGACGCTTTTCCGCAAAAGCACTTTTTGCGGAAAAGTGTCCCTGGCCAATCTAGACGTGCTTTTGCGCAAGAAAGCCCCGATCGCCATTTTAGCCATCGGGGCTTTTTTGTGCAAAACAATACCATGTTGTCTACACTGGCCCTCTTGCGCAAAAGCATTTGCGCAAGAGGGCTTTTGCCCGAACGGGAGCAGCGTAGTATTTCCGCTAGAACACTGACGATCATACATGAGATCATCAGTGTTCTTGCGGAAATTCAAGCGGCCAGTGTAGACAGCTGGCAAGTTTTTCCGGAAAAGCGGCTGATTTTCCGGAAAAACTTGCCAGTCTAGACACAGCCTTGGTGTCTGGGCAGGGTGAGGAAATGAAGAGTGTGGAGCACTAGCGTGTACAGGTGTTCTCTTCGCATGGTTCGGAAAGAGATCGGCTGCAAATCCTGCAGCTGTCTGTGAGTCCAGGGGTGGGGAAGCCGGGGGGCCCTGCAGAACAATGAATGGAGGGTTTGCAGGAAGGGAGGGGCGGGGAGAGCCCTCTTGCAGGGCTCTCTACAGGAAAAGTGGGCTGTGGGAGAGTACCTTCACCTCCTGGAACAGGCGCAGGGCATTCCTGGCCAAAAGAACTCCAGGGCCGTCCTATGGGGCTGGGCCAGGTCCTCCGGGGCCAGGCTCAGGGTTTTGAGCCAGTGCCAGAATGTGGACAGGACCACGAAGGGAGAGACACTGGAGCAGCCCTGTCCATCTCTGCAGCTGCTCACCCACCATGGCCTCCAAACCTTGCCAGTTCTGCCACCATCGCCGTGCCGAGGGAAAGGCGGGCTGCTGCCCCTGCCAGGCCTGCCAGAACTCCCGGAAGGATGCTACAAAGCCCAAGTCCTCCAGCAGGCTATTATTGAAGCTGCCCCAGCCCCACCGCCCCTTCTCCAGGAGAGGCCAGCAGCTGAGGAGCCCAGCCCCAGACCCTTTGGCTCTCCAAACCCCCTGCCATGAACCCACTGCCCCAAGCCCAGGACTTCTGCCCCCCACCCTCTGCCCAAAGGGCCTTTCTCATCCTTGCCAATCCCCAATCCCTGCTCTGATTCCTCCCCCTTCCTCACCCTGTCCTGTCCCCCAACCCCCAGGCCCTGCCCCAATTCCTGCCCCCACCACTCCCTGCTCTGAGGCCTGCCCCCCATGCAACCGCCTGCCCTTCCTTCTGCAATGCCCAGGGGCAGGAGGGCTGAACACATGGGGCTGAGGTGAAGGAGTGAGGGCAGGGGGTGGAGGACTCAGAGTACAGGGTTTGGTGTGGGGGAGGGGCTCAGGCTGGGTAAAAGGAGGTTCAGGTGGTCAGGGCAGGGTGGGACGGGGATGCAGTAGAGAGGGAGTTTCCCAGGACCAACTCTGGCTGCAACTGTGGCAGGCTGTGGTGGCTCCTTTCTCCAGCCACTGGTTTGCCCTGTGGGGCAGGGCTGCAGTTCTCACTTGGCATCTGTCTGCGGAGGTGGGGGGGCAAATCTCCATGGTTTAACCCTGGCCTTTAGCAGCCCCCACCCCTGTGGCCAGCAGCCTGTGTGTGAGGCCTCCATGGCTTTCAGCCTGTCCAAGGGAGCAAGGCTCTGAGATACGGCCCCAGGCTCAAGTGATCCCTCTGGACTGCAGCCTAGTGTGTCCCCTGCAGTCTGGAGGCTTGCCACGGGGGGCAGGCCCCAAGGGCTGTCCCAGTGGCCTCCATGCCTGGGTCTCTGTTGGGAGGCCTCCTAGAAGGGGAAGGGGAGTCTTGGTTCGGGGAGTGGGAGAGATGGGGCAGTGGGGGTGGAGTCTGAGGAGGCCTCAGAAGGGGCTGGCAGCCTGGGTTTGAGTTCCTGAGTTGTGGGGGGGGATCAGAAGTGGGGAGTCCTGGGGATGTGGGGACCAGGGATTCTCCCCCGTGCCACTGAGCGACTCTGTTGCAGAATCCCGCCCCCACCTGTCCAGTCTCTTGCTGATGCAGCTGTTCCCAATGCTCACTCTCCAGTCCCTGCCGGCTCGCTGCCCCTAGTGGCCATGCTCAGTATCGCAGCTCCTCTCTCTGCCCCTCCCTTTGCGAATTATGGAAACCAGCCCCATTCCCAGCACTTCCCATTGTCCAGGCACAACCACACCCTGCCCTTGTTTTCATTTAGGGTACGAGGAAAATGCTTCTTGCCCTACCTGCCTGCCAAATGTCGTGGTCCTAGCTCTTTTGAGGAAAAACTATTTCCCTAGGCAGATGGGGAAGCACTGGGATGGGTTCCCTAGGGAGGGGAAATCTCCATCCCTAGAGATTTTTAAGTCCCAGCTTGACAGAACCCTGGCTGGGATGGTTTCATTTGGGTTGGTCCTGCTTGGGGCAGGGGGCTGGACTCGATGACTCCTGAGGTCCCTTCCGGCCCTCGCATTCTATGATTGTTTCCTTTTCGGAGTTCTTGAACAAATAGACAGTGAGACAGATGCGCTCACATGTATGTTCTTATAAACAGTGTTCATCCCACCCCTTACCTTTCCCTTTGATAAGCTAAATACATTGAAATCCATGAATCCAATACTGCAAGGTGCATTTGGTAAATATCAGTCATTCACTGGCTTTTCTCTGCACCAACCGCAACGGATCAATATTCAACGTGAATTGCGGGCTGCAAAACTGAGCACAGTGTCCCAGAAGCTGTCATGGCCAGGGCTCCAAACAAGGGGAAATAAGCTGCCCTCTCTGCCTTGAGATTACCCTGTGTGTGCCTCCACGGCCACATTCGCTCTTAAGATGCATAACTACCCCACCTCACTGCTCGATTTTCATTGCTCCCTGACTGTGTGATTGGTCGGGTTCTGCCATAAAGAATGGAGTTTCACATGTTCCTATTAATGGAAAAGTTTTATTGTTTCCTAAAGGTTGTCCTTTCACACATGATGCCTGTTTGAAAAACCAACCACTTTCAGCAGAGCTTTTCTCAGGGACTGATGGACCTCCTTGTTTCTCAGGCAGTAGACAATCGGGTTGATCAAAGGTATCAGGACCGCGAACAAGACAGACAATATTTTGTGCAGGATCGCAGGAAGCTGGAGCATTGGAACCACATAGGCTGCAATTAGACTCGCATAGTAAACTGCAACCATAATGAGGTGGGAGGAGCAGGTGGAAAAGGCCTTTTGCCTCCCTGTGGTGGAAGGGATTCTTAGGATGAAGATGATGATAGAAATGTAGGATGCCAGGGTCAGTAGAATGACTAGAAAAGTCATTATGATAGATATGGAGCTTGTCAGATATGTTAGATTTGCAGCTTCGCCACAGAATGGGTATTTCACGGCTGAAAAATCACAAAGGAAATGGTCAATTTCTTTGGGACCACAGTATGTTAATTCCAAAATGAAAATCTGTAGCATGATGCAGATCAGAAAGCAGATTATCCAAATCGCTGCTACCATGTGGCCACACACCCGGCCGTTCATCAGAGCAGAGTAATGGAGGGGGTGACAGATCGCTAGGTACCGATCAATACACATGTCTGTGAGCAGCAGACATTCTGCATCGGACAGAATGATATAGAAGTGAAATTGCACAATACATTTGTCCCCCGTGATCAGTTGGACATGGGTCCAGTTGTCCCTCCCGTAAGGCTGGGGAGGGGCTTTTAGAACGTGGGCAGGCTGCTCGGTTTTCAAATAGAACCCACCCCACCCCACTCTAGAGAAGGAGGAGAGAGAGCAGGTTTGTTTAAAAGACTGAGGGTTTTTTTTTCATCTGCTCCAGGGGTGGTGGTGAACTGAGCTGTTGAAAGGGGGAGTTGGGGGAGAGGCTCAGAGCCCTCCCCCTAGTCCAGCTGCCCCCCCCATTGCCACCACCCCCAATGCCCCCTCCACCGCCCTTCACCATCTGGACTGTCTCTTCTCTCCCTGGCGGGGTTTCCTGCCCCACTCTCCACCTGGGACTCTGCTGCAGCGGTGGGCGAGGTCGAGCTCTCACAGTACTCGTGGGCGTGCTCCCTCCCCACCCCCTTGGACTTGGCCCCCCTCCCTCAGCTACATTTAGGTGGGGGGGCCTCCCCTATCCCTTATCCCTGGTCACCCATCCTACCCCAGCAGCTTGTTTCCTTCCCCACTGCCTGCCCTGCCCCTCCCTGCCAGCCCAGCTTGCTCTTTCCCTCCCTCCCCAAAGTCACTTACCCACCACATTCACTCCCAAAGTTTGTTACCTGCCACACCCCTGCCCCAGCCAGCCTAGTTGTGTGTGTGCCCCACCCCTCCCAGCTGCTGTTTTGCTTCTATTTTGCCCTTCCCCCCCAGCTGTCTGCCAGCCCTTGAGCACTGCCCAGTCTGCCTTGTTCCCCCAGCTCCCGAGCGCTTGTGCTCCATCCCTCCCCTTTTAGTTAGTCCCTCTGGTCACTGCATTCCCCCCCCCCAATGGTCCCACAGTTTCCCTTTATACCCCAGTGCAGCCGGAGGAGCCGGCCCCCGCCCTGCACCTGTAACCATGTTCCCTGTCTCACCCTGCCAGCGCCCTCTTCCTCTGTCCCCAGCCTTACAGGGAGGAGTGGTTGCTGGCCCCTCGGTTCCCTGTTCATATCCACCCCTGGTAGAACCCTCCCTCCCTGTAATCAGTCAGTGGGAAGGAGTGGTTGTTCCCCCCTCTTTTTTTGCCCTCCTTCCCCAATTGCGTACCCCCTTCCCTCGCGTGTCCTTCCCCCTGCAATAGCGCTCTCCTCCTCTGCCACAGCCTAGCAGGGAGGAGAGGCTGCTAAACTCCTCCCCTTCCTAGTTGCCCCTCCCTGAAACCTGTACCCTTCCTCTCTCCCCCCATTTCCCCTCACTGACGCCCTCCTCCCCTGCCTGTTGTTCGGTGGGGAGGAGCGGCTAATCCCTGCCCCTGCCCCCCCGCCATCTGTGACTCCTTCCTCCTTCCTCTCACGATGGAGGAAACCCCTGCCCCTGTCGGTCCCATGGTGCCCCCATTGCCACTGGGCCCAAAGAATGCTGCGGCAGACCTCCCAACCCCCGGCTCAAGCTCCGCTGCTGCCACGGCCGACGTTCCCTCAGGACTGGGAGCAGCCTCCACCTCGGCCGGAAAAAAGGGCCGGGGAGGAAAGAAGGGCAAAGGCCCGGCCCCGAAGACCAAACCTCCCATGGCCGAGGCTGCCCCGCCCACTGTGGTCCTGCCGTCCGCCACTGCCCTTCCTTCCCCTGCTGTTCCCCCCACCAGCTCTGGGGGTGATTCAACCACGGCCCCCAGAGCGTACTCCCAGGTGGCCGCTGCCGTCCCCCCACGTGCCGTGTCATCTGCCCCGACTGCCGCCTCCAGTTCCATTCCTGGTGGCCGGGGCCCCTTTCCCACCATGACCAAGAGGCATGGTGTTCGCTGCCTCCTGGTCGCTGCCTCGCCCCACGTCGGGCGTTGGCGAGGGTGGTGAGGGCTTCGGCCATGGTGGCGGCCTCCAAGATGTACGGCAAGGTGGTGTTCTTCCTTGCCTCGGAGGCCGCCGCCCAGGAGGTGGTGGAGAGGGGCCTGGCGGTGGGGGGCGTGCACGTGCCCCTCGAATCGCTGGAGTGGTACGGGTGGTTCTCACTTCCGTCCTGCCCTTCCTCCCCAATGCCGTCCTGTTGCCTTCCCTTTCCACCCTAGGGAAGCCAATTTCCATCATCAGCCCTCTCCCATTGGGCTGTAAGGACCCCACCCTCCGCCATGTTTTGTCTTTCCGCCGGCAGGTGCAACTGCAAATGCCGCCGGTGGCGCGTGGCAGGATGGCACTAGAGGGGTCCTTTATGGTGCCCTACCAGGGGGCCCTCTACCGGGTCCTCTATTCAACGGGGGAGGCCCGGTGCTTCCTCTGCCGGGCAATGGGGCACGTTCGGAGGGACTGCCCCTTGGCCTGGTCGGGGGAGGCGTCCAGGACCCCCGGGGCCCGGGAGGGCGCCAGCCCTACCACCGCCGGCCCCCCTGGTATTCCGGCCTCCGCGGCTGCCCTTCCTCCAACCGACGGCTCAGCTCGGGAGTAGGAGGCGCCCCCTCTGGCGGACACGCCCCCTCTGGCGTGCCTGAGCGAGCAGGCAGGCCCCGCTTTCATTCCATCCAGCACCGCGGGGCCCGAGGAGGAGAGGGTGGCGTGGTCGCTGCTGGGCGAGGGAGAGGGCTCCCCCCAGGTGGAGGTTTCCCTACCCTCCTCTCTCTCTCCCCTGCTTCAACGCCCCTCCCGAAAACCAACTGCACCCCCTGGCTTTGCCTCTGCTGACCAGCCTTCCACCTCCACCTTGGAGGGCTGGACGCTCATCGGAGGAAAGCTCAATCTCCCCCCTCCAATGAGGAGGGCGGGAAGGTCCCCCTCCGCAAGATTCCGAGGGGGGCCAGCGCTACCGAGATCGCCCCCGGCAAGCGTCAGCAGGAGGCGCCGGCCGAGGAAGCCATGGCAGCGAGGGATGCCGTCCCCCCTGCGGAGCTCACTCCTGAGGAAGCCTCGAGTGGAGCTCCCCCGGCCCTGGTACCAGCTGAGCCCCCTGCCGTCACTGCCGAGGTAAGTGTCGCCTCGGCAGCCGGCGGGGAAGGCTCCAGGGCCGAAGGGATGGAATTGAGCTCCATCTTCGAGGAGATCGAGGCCCTGGGTCTGACCCTGGTCACCCAGGGGGATGACGACCCTCCGCCAGAGGGCCTCGGTCTGGGCGGCGCCTCTCTCTAACCCTAACCCTAACTCTATGTCCCAGGGGGCTGACCCCGTCCTCACACTTGGGTGCCCCTTGTATTATCTATTGGCCCGGCCGACTCAGGCGCCGGAGCTGAAGCCGCTGAGCCCTCCGAGGCGACGGCTGGCGCCGAGCGGCCGGGTCTTGAGCTCGGGGGTGCCCCCTCTCCAGCAAGCGAGGCGGGGCGGTCATCTTCCCTTCCCTTTGGGGGCCCAGCAGAGAACACCATTCAGGCCGACGCCGTGGTGACAACTCCTGCCTTTCCATCTGCGCCCGGCATCAGCGCAGGCCCCCTCCCTTCTCCTGTTCCTGTCCCCCTGGTTCCCATTCGGGAGGAGCCGCAGCCCGGTGCAACAAACCCGGGGGATCCTCCCTTAGACCCCGCCCCAATTTCTGGTCCCCTTCCCTGTCCCGATCCTCTCCTCACCCCTGTATGTACCCTTGGCCCCGACCCTACACTTTATGAACCTATTTCCAGCCCCGAGTCCTCCCCTGTCCCTGATCCCTCTCCTACCATCACCGCCCCCCTTTGCAACATTGAACGCCCGGGGCTGTAGGGCGGGTCTCCACAGGAGCCGGGTGCTCTCCTTCCTTCGGGAGGGGGGGTACTCGGTGGCCTTCCTGCAGGAGACCCACACGACTCCAGCCATTGAGGCTGGCTGGCGGCTGGAGTGGGGGGACAGGGTGTACTTTAGCCACCTCGGCGCTCGCTCAGCCGGGGTGGCCACCCTGTTCTCCCCTGCCCTACGGCCCGAGGTGCTGGGGACTGCCGAGGTTGTCCTGGGCCGCCTGCTGCACGTCCGGGCCTGCGTGGAGGGGCTGACGTTGAACTTGGTCAACGTCTACACCCGAAACGCGGGCCCGGACCAGGTCACCTTTTATCGGCAGGCGGCCACCTTCCTCGGCACTTTGCATCCTCGTGAGTGTCTGGTCCTGGGCGGGGACTTGAACACCACCCTCGATGACCGGGACCATGTAGGACGCGCGAACTGCCAGGCCACAGCAGGCGTCCTCAGGGAGATCGTGGACAATCACTCCCTGGTGGATGTCTGGCGAGACCACCACCCGGACGACAATACCACCTTCACCTACGTCCGGGTGGAGGATGATCGGTCGAGCCACTCCCGGTTGGATTGTATCTACCTCTCCCATTTCCATGTGGCGCGAGCCCACTCCTCCAGCATCCGGCCGGCCCCATTCACAGACCACCATTTGGTGGCCGTGAAAGCCTCTCTGAGTTCGGAGAGGCTGGGGCCGGCCTATTGGCACTTTAATAATAGTTTGCTGGAGGACGTGGGCTTCGTGGCGTCCTTCCGGGAGTTCTGGCTGGCCTGGCAGGGACAGCGGCCCGCCTTTCCCTCGGCGCGGCAATGGTGGGACGTGGGGAAGGTGCGCACCCAGCTCCTCTGCCGCGACTACTCCCGGGGTGCCAGCCGGCGGAGGGATGCGGCAATAGAGCAGTTGGAACGGGAGGTTTTGAAGCTTGAGAGGTGCCTGGCATCTGCCCCCGAGGATCCACCCTCTGCGAGGCGTACCGGGAGAAGCGGGAGGAGCTCTGGGCCCTGGAAGATCACAGGGCCCGGGGTGCCTTCGTTCGATCTCGCATCCAGCTCCTTCGGGAGATGGATCGCGGCTTCCGCTTCTTCTATGCCCTGGAGAAAAGGAGGCGGGGTGAAAAAGCACGTCACCTGCCTTTTGGCGGAGGACAGCACCCCCCTCACGGATCCGGTGGAGATGCGTGGAAGGGCCAGGGCCTCCTACGCCAGTTTGTTCTCCCCGGATCCAACCGAAGCCGACGCCTGCAAGGTGCTCTGGACCGAGCTCCCGACGGTCAGCGCGGGCGACCGAGACCGGCTGGAGATGCCTCTCACTCTGGCCGAGTTCTCAGAAGCCCTCCGTCTCATGCCCAACAATAAATCCTGGGCATGGACAGGCTGACCGTGGAGTTTTACCGCATGTTCTGGGACATCCTTGGCCCAGACCTCGTCACTGTCTGGGCCGAGTCCTTGGAGAGCGGGGTCCTCCCTCTGTCGTGCAGGCGAGTCGTGCTCGCCTTGCTACCGAAGAGGGGGGACCTCCGCGACCTTCGGAATTGGCGTCCCGTCTCGCTCCTCAGCACGGACTACAAGGTCGTAGCAAAAGCCATCTCGCTGCGACTGCAGTCCGTGCTGGTGGACGTGATCCATCCCGACCAGACCTACACCGTCCCGGGCCGTAGCATTTTCGATAACTTGTATTTGGTCCGGGATCTCTTGTATTTGGTCCATGGTTTTCAAAGAGAACCCCACTACAGTCCATAAAACATCACCTCAGCCTGAGTCAACTGGCCTGTGCCAAGGATGGCTTTTCCTTGCTCTGTTTACATATCCAAAGTGATTTCAGTGCTTATATTGGAGGGGCTTTGAGTGGGACTGACATTCCTAAGTCACTCAGGGTATGTCTACACTACAGCATTAATTCGAGTTAACTTAATTCGAAATAGTTAATTCAAATTAAGTTAATTCAAAATAACGCATCTATACACAAAATCTATTTCAAAATACCATTTTGCTATTTCGAAATAGTGCTTCCACACTAAGTGGACCCTGAACTGAAGTTAAGACTGGCTGGAACCAATGCCAGCAGGGCATCAGGTGAGGACTTAGTGTGTGGGGCTACTGACTGAGGCTAACTGAGCTCCATGCTCAAAGGGACCCTACCCCCACCCCGGACAGACAGTTCTCAGGGTTCCCCGCTTGCTTGTCTACCTCAATGAGGGACAGCAAAGCAGTCCTGTCTTGGAGTGCCCTGAGTGCCCACACTCGGGACACCACAGCACTCGGCCACATGGAGCCAGAGCTGCCCCTGAACATGCCGGTGCATCTCGTGGGGTCTACCCAGCACTTAATTCGAAATAACTATTTTGAATTTGGCATTAGTCCTCCTAGAATGAGGTTTACCAAATTCGAATTAAGCACTCCACTATTTCAAAATAATTTTGAAATAGCAGATTGCATGTATAGATGCTATTACAGTTAATTCGAAATAACTGCTGTTATTTTGAATTAACTTTGCAGTGTAGACAGACCCTCAGAGGCTGTGGAAAACCAGCTCTTGTTCACTCAGGGGATTTTCATTTTTTCCCATTAAAGAAATAGAATTTTCAGTAAAAAGACCATTTTCTGTGGGCTTCCCAAAAAAGGTTTCACATTGTCATCTTGAAGCATAGTCCAGCGCAGTCCAGAATCAATGGTTCAATATGTCGTTGGCAGCTGATATCAAGCAGATGCTCCAGAGGTTGGTCCGGGGTCTGGTTTTGTTCAACAGCTTCTTCATGGTCTGGATGAGAGGATGGTATGCACCCTCAGCAAGTTGACAGAGGACACTGAGCCGTGGGGAGAGGTTGATACGCTGGAGGAGAGGGTGACGAGATTCCACAAGGACAAGTGCAGATGAATTAGTACGGCTAAAGGCTGAGGACCGACTGGCTAAGAAGCAGTTCAGCAGAAATGGACAGGGGGATTACAGTGGATAAGAAGCTGAATATGAGTCAACTGAGTGACCTTGTAGCCAAGGCTAATGGCATATTGGGGTGCCTTATGCTACATCTAGACTGTAAACTTCTTTTGGAATAAGCTTCCAAAAAAGTTTATTTCAAAAGGGAGCATCCACAGAGCAAAAGTGCAAAGAAAAACACAGATTGGATGCTATTTTGCATTGAAGGCCCCCCGGAAGCAGTTCAGGCAGGGCGTTAGGTCAGCAGTTGCTTCCGGGTGCTGTTGCCTAAGGCTAGCTGAGACGCATGCTTAAAGGGACCCCTCCGGCCCTCATTTTTTGAGTCATAGAGGATCTGTCGAAAAAGGGTTTATTGTTGATAGATCCGCGTCTAGACTGCCGTTTTTTTTTCGAAAAAAGTCTGTGTAAAAAAAAAGCGGCAGCCATGTTTATGCTAATGAAGCGCGGGATATTTAAATCCCCGCCTCATTAGCAATTTCAACATGCGTAATCTACATCTCTCTGTCGACAGAGAGTTGTAGTCTAGACACAGCCTTAGATATCCTCCATGTCAGAAACAATAGGCTTGCTTGTACCATCAGGGAAAGAAAATACAAGTAGATGGTATGAGTTCGGACCCTATAGCCTTCACAGTGATGTTATCATGATATGATTATAACATAATTACACATTTTATGCAAGATGGGTCATGTGAGGTGTCACTGGAAAAGTTTTGATGTACTGAACGTGATTATCCTATTTGCATGTATCATTTTTATCTGAAGTTCCGAATATTGACTCTGTATTTGTATTTCCAATGTAGCTGCACCTAGGTAACTCCCACAAGGGAAGGTGCTTTCAGTCAACACAACAGTTTGGGAAGGGCTTATTCAGAGTAATGAGCCATTAGGGAAAATCAGAAGCTTATCTCCCACCTGCTGAGCCTTCCTGAGAATGCCCCAGAGAGTCTGTAACTAATGGTTGCTAAGGACTCTACAGGTGACCAGACTGCATGACTGGACTCCATCTTGGGAAGTCTGTGTTTTTCTATAAACAGTTCTGGGAATACAGATTTGAAACAAAAGGTTCCCACTCCCCACCTATGCTACAGCTATATAAGGCAGGGAGTGATCTCTCCTGTTCCTGTCCACTCCCCACAAGAGGCCTCCTGGAAAGACCTAAGGAAAAAAGACTGAACTGGGGGACGTGCTGGACCCAGGCGAAAGTAATTTCTAGCCCATGTATTTAAACCTGAGAAATGAAAGCTACAAAGCAAATGCGGCTATTGCCTTGAGAGTCTGCCAGACGGCTGGTATCATCAGTCAAGGTGAGAAACTGCTCGTTCCTACTCAGTCTCGCCAATACGTTGTGCTTCTTTTTTTGTTTGTTTGTTTAGTTGCTGGTAATCAGCTTTGCTCTCTTTGCTCTCTGTTATAATCATTTCAACTCTCTTATTTTTTGTAAAAAAAAAAACTTGAACAAGTGTCTAGGCCTTGGACAAGTGTGCATATCACTCTCCGTATCGTAGGAGAGGCAAACCAGGTTACACATTCATACTGATTGGTGTTTCAACCAGGGCGGGGCAGTACAGATCTGAGGATCTAGCTGGAAGCTGATGTTTCTTTTCACGGTAGCTTCCTGTTCTCGGGGCATGCAGTGGCTGGTCAGCGTGTTTATGCCGGTGGGAATGTTCGAGGACACGTCAGATCTCGAGTGGGTCTACAGCTTGCTACAGGGAGCAAAACGGGTGGGTCAGGGGGCTCAGTGCAACACCAGTTCCAGGTAGCTCCCCTGGGGAACTTAGCACAGACATGTTGGATTATAGCTAAGCATGCCGAAGGAAAAGCAAGACTCTCGGATTTAGAACATACAGCTCAGATCAAAGGTCCTTCCAGCCTAGTTTCTGGTCTTCCAACAGTGGCCAATGGCAGGTGTTTCATGTGGAATGAATGGAACAAGCGATCATCGAGTGATCCATCTCCTGTCTCCCAGTCCCTTTGTCCTGTGCCATAATAATAGTGGTTTGTAGCAATATACTTGAGTGGCATCCGTTATTTGGTCCTTTGAATATATTTGACATTAAACCAAAGTGAGAGAAGCAATTTACTATGCAATTCATTAACACTAAGCAACATTGTATGGGTTGCAATATAATGAAAGAGAGAACAGCATCTGTTAGACTGATTTGTGTACGTCTTTAGATCGATACCTCCCCATGAGTCAACTTTCTATCACCAACCTGCCACCTACTGGATAAGTTGTCACCCTGTTAATAGGCACAAAATCAGAGCCAAACCATTCTTCATTTCACTATTGCTTATATTGTCCAGCTTTTTGCATCTTATAAACATGAACCAGACAGAAAGTGCTTTGGGGTTAAGGGGATATCTCTCAGTCCTTGACTGCAAGGCATTTTGTGACAGGCTCCATATGGGGCAAAAGTAACAATTATTTTCTCCACATCTGATATGAGCCAATATCCACGTCCCCTCTGCACAGTCTCAAAACAAACTGTTACAAGACATCTATGCACTTCCACCTGTCACACCTCGTGGAATGTGTAACAGTTAATTTGAACTAAGGACTTAGTTCAAATTAACTTTTAACTGCCGCGTGTAGCTGCGGGCAGTTAGTTCGGACTAGGGGGATTTAAAAATGGAGCCCGCCCGGGAACATGCAAATGAAGCCTGGGATATTTAAATCCCGGGCTTCATTTGCAAGTTCGAATGCCTACATTAGACTCCCTAGTTCGAACTAGGGGCTAGTGTAGACATACCCTTAGACACAATAACAACAAAAATTTCCAACAGATCTATTATATATTTTAGAGAAAAACAACAAATGATCTGGTAGCATTTTAGAGCGTTCGTCTGTCTGTGTGACTGTCTGTCTGTTCAAGAACTCTTCCTAAACGGTAAGTGCTAGGACCACCAAATTTGTTGTGCAGCTTCCTCCTATCGTATCTTAAAGGGAGGTACGGGTGTGGTTGTGCCAGGAAAATGGGATGTGCCTGGAATGGGAATGCTTCTCATAAACCATGCAGAAAAGAGACAGAATCACTAGGTAGGTGAAAGGAGTTGGCTGGGGATGCCACTCCAGCCCCCGATCCCCCGTCTGTGACTATTCCAATCCTGAGCCTTCCAGCCACAGGCACCCTTCGGGACAGCAGGGGGGCAACTGGGCTCCCCCCAGATTCATAGGAGGATGTTGCTGATTGTTCCCCTTCGTTGGGGAGCGAGGGGAAAATGACTAGTTTGCTGTATTCCTCGCTCTGGCTGAGGAGCACAAAAGCAGACAAACCTTGACCTGCCCCATATTTTTTCCTTTTGTTTTACTCCTAAATGTCCTCTAAGAACGCAGTAAACAGTGGAAGTGTTGATAATGCTACCAGACAATACTGATCTCCTGTGGCCTGGGAAATTCTGGTTCGGAACCAGTCAGGTCCCAAAGATGCCAGACTAGAGAGGTTCGCCCTGTGGTAGAAGAGAGAGGGAAATCTAATGGAAGCACTATAATCTTATGGCAGAACATCTGAAGGCAGGGCTAAGGAGTGGGTGCAGCTGGCAATGGATGATGAGTGAGAAGGGAAAAGGCAGCACCATTGAAATGAAATAATCTGAAAGAAAATGATTGTTTGTTCAATCCAGGGAGAAAGTGTAGGAATGTAGATGGGCTTGAACAAAACATGCCTAAGAAAGAGCAATCTCTCCGATTTAGAACGTAAAAACCAGCCATATCACATGAGACCAAACGACCATCTTGCCAAGTATCCTGTCTTCTGACAGTGACCAAAGCCAGCTGCTTCATACGGAAAGAAGAGAACAAGAGACAATCAAATGACCTATTTTCTATGACCTTTTCTCATTTTCCAACAAACAGTGACTAGGAACTCCATCCCTGCCCATCCTGGTTAATAGTCTTTGATGGACCTAACCTCCATGAAGAACTAGAGTTCTTTGACTCATATTGTGTGTGTTTTATTTTTAACAGAGTGAGTTTTATTGCTCACAAACATTTTGGAAATCAAATCATGGTCTCTCTTCTATGCGTTTTTTATATATTTCCATTTTTCTTTCATAACATTTATCACTGTACCATTACACAATGTACCAGTATCAATGCACCATTGCCACTGCTGAGGTAGAGACAGTTTACATGGGTGAACAATGAATCAGAGGGTGAAGAGATCAGAAGGCAAAATATGGAAAGAAGCATGTAGGGGGAAAGCAAGGCTCTAATACCTTTTTTATAACAGCAAGGATCTGCTATTTCTATTTACATATATTTGTATTTTATTGCTCACAACATTTGAAGAAATAAATAGTCTCTCTTTTTGTCTATCGGTATTTTTATCTTATTCAGTACTTATAAATCTCCTCCTTTTTCTCTCCAGTTTTTCATTGGATGCACAATCAATCTTCTGGGGTTTAATTTAATGGGTCTAGTGAAGACCTGCTAAATTGAACTGAGGGGTTGCCCCCAATCAGCACTTGTACTCCTGCTCTTCGTGAGAGTAAGGGAAACCAACAGGAGCATTTGCTGTGTGGATGGTGATTTAACTCAGTTATGCAATTAATGTACAAAAGCTTCAGGGGGGAGCTGAGTTAGTCTGTAACTGGAAAATCTTAAAAAAATAGTGAATGGTCTAGCAGCACCTTAAAGACTAATAAAACATGCAGATGGTATCACAAGCTTTCACGGGTATAACCCACTTCTTCAAATGAATGGAGAATTAAAAGTCCAGTTCCAAAATAAATAGCGGCTGGGGGGGAGAAGGAAGGGGAAAAAATAGTAGTGAATTAGAGTGCTCATGTTACATGAAGCCAACAGAGAAGGTGCAAATTGCTCTTGAGAACCCATTGTTTGGGTGGTTAAGTCCTTAGGATGTGGAAGATAGGGTGCTAGCCAGGTAATGTCTTTGTTCATACCTTTCAGATGGGTCCCAAAACTGTAAATGAAGTTAAGTTCCAAAGCTTGTGGAATTGACTTGGAACAACATTGTGACCTTGAGATCCATGTATGAGTGCCCAGGCAGGTTAATGTGTTCTCCAGCAGGTTTTTGTGTGTTGCCTTTTCGGATATCTGATTTGTATCCATTAATTCTTTCCCATGGAGACTGTCCAGTTTGGCCAATATACACGGCAGTGAGGCATTGCTACTGGAGTTCTGTATCTTAGGTCAACCTTCCACTCCAGTGTGGACTGGGCCTTGAGGAAATACATATGAATCTGGTTCAACTTTTCATGGTATAATTGAAATAAACTAACAGCCTGTGGTGTGTGTTTGGGGGCTTTTTGTGGGTCTCTCTCAGCTTCATTTCTCAAATGGTTCACATTTTCTCTGAATCTTTTTGGGACAGAGGACAGCTGGAGAGACCTTCATACAAACCACAGCCTCTTTGGTATTTCGGTATCGCTGCTTGATCCAACCTAGTGCGTGTTGGTGTCTCCAAGCTGGGAATTATACCTCCTGGATGCAGAGTAGAAGGCTGAACTCTCAATATCTTTCATTTCTAATCTAATGACTTTTGTCAGGTCTTCTACGTTTTCCTGATATGATGCTGATATGACGAAGATGTTTAAAATCCCAAGCTATAAGTCTTTCTTTAAAGTTCAAAAGAGTTTAAGGGAGTTAGATGGGACATTTCTGTCATTCAATAAGGTTCCATGCTCTAGGTTCATCTACTTTGGAAGCTCTTAATGATATGAGTCTTCCTCTGTTTATGGACAACATTATTTTTCCAGTAGAGAGATGCTGTGGTATGAGGTTTGTGCCAGTGTAGCAGACAACACAACGTGGCCGTGTGCACTCCATCAATATTTAATGGTTTTCTGTCTTTAGACACAACTTATGGAGAAAGCAGAAGGAAGAAACCAAACGTCCATCGTGGAATTCATCCTCTTAGGATTTGGGAATGGCCCTGAACTGCAGCCCCTCCTCTTCCTGCTGTTTCTAGTCATCTACATTGTGACAGTGGCTGGCAACATGCTATTTGTTGCACTAGTGGTGGCTGATCAGCATCTTCACATCCCCATGTACTTCTTCCTGGGGAACTTGTCCTGCTTGGAGACCTGCTACACTTCAACCACCCTGCCCCGGCTGCTGGCCAGTCTCCTGACTGGCGACAGAACCATCTCTGTCCAGGGATGCCTGGTGCAATTATATTTCTTTGGTGTCCTGACAAATACAGAAAATCTCCTGCTCACGGCCATGTCTTACGATCGGTACCTAGCGATCTGCCACCCCCTGCGTTATGCTGTTCTGATGAATGGCAGGGTTTGTTGCCTGCTAGTGGCAGGGGGCTGGCTAAGTAGCCTACTGAGCAGCACCATAGTACAAGTTTACCTGTGGCAATTAACGTTTTGTGATTCCAAAGAAATCGACCATTTCTTCTGTGATTTTTCACCCATTTTAAATTTGTCCTGTAGCGACATCCAGACTCTAGAATTGGTGGCATTTATTCTTGCTGTCATAGGCACATTTCTTCCCTTTCTACTGACTCTGACATCTTATATTTGTATAATCATCAATATCCTGAGAATCCCTTCCAACACTGGGAGGAAAAAGGCCTTTTCCACCTGCTCCTCTCACCTCATTGTGCTTGCAATTTTGTATGTGACTGTGTTAACTGTCTATGTGGTTCCAATACCCGACAGTCACAAGGTCCTACAGAAAATATTCTCTGTCTTCTACACAGTCCTGACTCCCATTATCAACCCGCTTATCTACAGCCTGAGAAACAAGGAGGTCAAAGAGTCCCTGAGAAAAGCTCTTCTGAAACTAGCAGCTTACAGAAACGTGCACACAATGTGAAAGGACAAATGTTAGCCTAGAGTAAAGTAGAGATGAATTGATCTACGTTCTTACACTTAGCCCGTTTGAGTTATTGAGAACATGATTAGCTCTTCCTTCCTTCCTTCCGGATCTTAACATCTTTTGAGTTGTCCTGATTCTTCTGCACTCCCACTGAATGCAACAATATTCATTCTCCACTGATTAGTACTCTCTGTGTTGTGCCCACACTGGCCTTTCACTGGGCAACATTTTATACATATTTGGGAAAACAAACAAAGAAAAATTAAAGTGTTTAGAGGTGTGGTTTTCTCAGTGCCCTGCTATGTGAAATTTCCTGCCCTCATTTTTCAGGGTCAACAAAACAATGAAATGTATATAGTCTTATAGATATGGATATGGATATATAAAATGCAAATATAAGACATATGGCCACAATTTTCAAGGCTCATCAGACCCAACTTGCCTCCCTACCCAAATGAAAAAGAAATGAATGAATTAAAACAAACAGGAAATGAGCACCCAAAACCACTAGCCAACTTGGCAAATCTCAGCCAACATCTTGCTCCATGGGGTTTCCTTGCCCCAGGCAGAAATGCGCTATACACATAAAAGTGTTTCCCACTAGTTTGATGAAAAATTGAATTAAAGAATAAAACCTCATGGAGTCTCCCTGGCATTTTCGTTCTTCTAACCCATTTTTTAGCCTCGTTTGTCTCCAAAATATATTTTCATTCTCCTGGTTGCCTTGATTCTCCTGGTTAGGTGCCAACTACTTCCCTGACCAACCATCCCCACCCTGCTGCTGTTCATTGAGACAGTGCCATGTGGGTGCCTACACAGAGGTATGTTTCATTTGTGGACTCATGGAAGCCCAAAGTGGCTACGAAATGTGTCCCAAATGAACATCCATCAAAACTTGCCCATCCAGGGGTGGGCAATAATGTTTGATGGGGGGCACTCTAAGAATTTGGAAATTGGGCAGCGGCCGTGCTCTTTAATAATATTGATAGAAGAGGTGCAGGGTCTGGGATGGAAGTTGGGTGCAGAAGGGAGCTTGTGGTAAGGGATTGGGGTCCAGGAGTGGTGTGGGATGGAGTCTGATGAGGTCACAGAATCACAGAACACTAGAACTGGAAGAATAGTAATAGAGATGTAGCCGTGTTAGTCTGGTCTAGCTGAAACAAAAGACAGGACTATGCAGCACTTTAAAGACTAACAAGATGGTTTATTAGGTGATGAGCTTCCGTGGGCCAGACCCACGAACTGGAAGGGACTTCGAGAGGTCATCGAGTCCAGTCCCCTGCCCTCACAGCAGGACCAAGCACCATCTAGACCATCCCTGATAGCTGTCTATCTAACCTGCTCTTAAAGGTCAGGCTTTTCTTTCACAGAACTGCCAGAGAATTGAAAAATCAGGGGTTCACTGATCGCTAATTGCCATCTTCTGCCACAGAGCGGCAGGCAAGATCGAAATACACCCTGAATGGGTTCTCCATCAAGGGCTGGGTGTGGTTAAGACACGGGTGTGAGAATCAGGACTTTTTAATCTTTCTTCCCAGAACTGTTACCTATTGCCTGTAGGCAAGAAACTTTGTCACAAACTAATTCATCTTTATAAGGACTGAGATGTATTGGAAACTGCGTTAAAATGACAAGCTATTATTTGCCCACCTCCCTGCTTAGGGGTATGTCTACACTACAGCACTAATTCGAATTAACTTAATTTAAATTAGTTAATTCGAACTAAGCTAATTCGAACTAGTGCATCTAGACCTAAAAACTAATTCGAATTAGCGTTTTGCTAATTCGAACTAGCATGTCCACATTGAGTGGACCCTGAACCGAAGTTAAGGCTGGCAGGAACCAGTACCAGCAGGGCATCAGGTTAGGACTTAGAGTGTGGAGCTGCTGCCTCAGGCTAGCCGAGGGCTGTGCTTAAAGGGACCCCGACCCCCACCCCGGACAGACAGTTCTCAGGGTTCCCCGCTTGCTTGTCTACCTCGATGAGGGACAGCAAAGCAGCCCTGACTTGGAGTGCCCTGAGCGCCCACGGTCGGCACATCAGAACACTCGGCCATCAGCCCGGCTGCACTTGCCGCAGGCTGCCATCCGGGGGGGTCATTCGGGAGGCTGTCAGGATCCAGGAGGCCCTGCAGGAGAGCTTCCACCCCGAGGAGCCCGCAGAGCCACCCCAGTCCTCCCCATCGGGGGCTCGTGCCCCATTCCTCCCTCACCTCCTTCCACTTACCCCTCCCCAGCCCCCCTTCCTGATGTAAAAAATAAAGGACACGTGTTCAAAAATAGAAACTCTCTTTATTTCACAAAACTGGGGGTGGTGGGATTAACCTCTGGGGAGACTGGGAAAAGGAGGTTGGAGAGGGGAAGCGAGACGGTGGGAGAGGGGAGGTGGAAACCTGGGAGGAGGGAGCTGGAAGCGGGAAGCCAGGGGAAGAAGGAGGAGGGGAAGTATAAAACTATGGTACGCCATATCTTCAGTATTGTGTAGAGATGGGGTCTCCTCACCTCAAAAAAGATATTTTGGCCTTGGAAAAGGTTCAGAAAAGGGCAACTAAAATGATTAGGGGTTTGGAACTGGTCCCATATGAAGAGAGGCTAAAGAGACTGGGACTTTTCAGCTTAGAAAAAAGGAGACTGAGGGGGGATATGATAGAGGTCTATAAAATCATGAGTGGTGTGGAGAGGGTGCATAAAGAAAAGTTCTTCATTAGTTCCCATAATAGAAGGACTAGAGGACACCAAATGAAATGAATGGGGAGCAAGCTTCAAACTAATAAAAGAAAGTTCTTCTTCACAAAGCAAATAGTCAACCTGTGGAACTCCTTGCCACAGGAGGCTGTGAAGGCTAGAACTATAACAGAGTTTAAAGAGAAGTTAGATAAAGTCATGGAGGTTGGGTCCATGGAGTGCTATTAGCCAGGGGGTAGGAATGGTTTCCCTGGCCTCTGTTTGTGGAAGGCTGGAGATGGATGGCACGAGACAAATGGCTTGGTCATTGTCTTCGGTCCATCCCCTCCGGGGTACCTGGTGCTGGCCACTGTCGGCAGACAAGCTTCTGAGCTAGATGGACCTTTGGTCTGACCCAGTACGGCCGTTCTTATGTTCTTATGTTCTAAGCTCAGGGTCGGGGGTCTCACTGGACCAACTTGATTTTCATGCAAACCTGCTCCTGGGTTCGCATGTGGCCTTTCGTGGACAGAGTGGCAGCTATCCTGCCCTAGACGGCCTCATTCCTGTGCCTAGTGCAGAGGTCGTGGACGTTGTGGAGGCCTCCCCCCAAACCTCGATGAGGTCCACGATCTCCGCACTAGACCAGGCGGGCGCCCGCCTCTTGCAGCCCCGGGCAGGCTCCTGGGAGCCGCCAGCCTGGTCCTGGGAAGAGGCGGAGGGCTGGGTGGCAGCTGATGGCTGGCTCATGCCATGCCAGGTGCAGGGTCTGCTGGCTGGGTGCTGGAAGGCTTGCACCTGGCACGAGCACTGTAGCCAGACCGTGGCCCTTTAAGGGCTCCGGGGCTGGAAGGGGGGCAGAAGAGTTTCCCTGGCTTGGCCCAGAAAGGCCACCAGGGCAAGTTGGGAAGGGTTAGCCTCCAACTAGTTCGAATTAAGTGGCTACACAGCCCTTAATTCGAACTACTTAATTCGAACTAGGAGTTAGTCCTCGTAGAATGAGGGTTACCTAGTTTGAATTAAGCGCTCCGCTAGTTCGAATTAAGTTCGAACTAGCGGTTTGCGTGTGTAGCGCCTATGAAAGTTAATTCGAACTAACGGCTGTTAGTTCGAATTAACTTTGTAGTGTAGACATACCCTTGGGGACCAGCCTGCCTTGTAGACATGTATGGGTCTGAAGGCTAAGAAACGAACTCACGTTACATGCTGCAAACTTCAATCAAGGCTTATCACTAGGCACAGGGTTGCTAGGCGGTTTCCGTGGTGATGTCCACCCAATGCCATTCAGGCCTGTGAGTGGTCCCTTTATTTTGTGACTGGGCCCTCTAGCCAGGATACTTTCTGTCTCCTCTCTTCTGGGGTAAAACAAAGAGTCCAACAAAGGAATAGAAATTCTTCAAACCCTCTGCCCCCAATTCTCAATCCCATCAGGGACCCCCTCCGCCCCCCATAGCCCACCCCCAATAGAGGCCTGGACCTCCAAGCTGTGGGAGGCCAGAAACAGCTTCCTGAGCCTGCCCGCCATGGCAGACCTGCAGGCTGTGAGGGGGTGCTCTGCAGCCCAGGAGTGGCCCACAGAGCCTTGCACGCCCTGTCACAGGTTGCAGGCTGGGAGGCAATTGGAGGCCAGGGTCAGACCTCGGATCTTCATCCCCTCCACCCCAAACAGGCGGCAGGCCACAGGGGACCACTGCAAGCCAGGACCGGCCCCTGGAACCTTGTGCGCCCCTAGAGGCTGCAGGCCGTGCGAGGCACTGGAGTCTGGGACTGGACCTCAGAGCCTCTCCAGACCCTCCCTGGATGGGCTGCAGGCCTGGGGTGGGTCACGGGGTGGGTCATGAGAGGCATTTACTGGCCCCCAGTGCACAGGCTGCAGGGCCCAAAGGTGGGGTGCACTGCAGGCTGGGACTGACACCTGGAGCCTTGCACGCCCCACAGGCCGCAGTCCACGGCCACTGCAGGCCAGGGTCAGCCTCCAGAGCCTGTTCCCCCCAAGGCGAGCCCGCAGTCTGCTGGGGGCTGCTGCAGGATGCAGGCCACCCTCAGACCCTCCTCACCAGAGAGCCTGCAGGCCATGGGAGTGCCAATGCAGGCTGAAGGTGGCCCCGGAGCCTGCCCCTCCCCATGCAGACAGCTTGAAGGCTGCACTGTGGCTGCTGCAGGTCAGGGACAGCCCCTGAACCCTGCACCCCCCCACCAGAAACCCTGCAGGCTGTGTATGGTGTGGGGGGGGGGGAGTACCGTGGGCCTGGGCTGGCCCCTGGAGCTCTAAAAGCCAAGGCCAGTCCCCCGAGCCTAACCCCCGGAGAGGCTGCAGGCAACAAGACTCTCTTACCCGAGGCTATGCTATGGGGGTCACTGCAAGCCCGGGCCAGCCTCCAGAGCCTCATGCCCACCAGGCACCTATCAACTGGGACCACAGCCCCGACCCTGCAGGAGAAGCTGCCAGTTGGAAAAACAGCCCCAATGCGCCACAGAATGCCACCACCCAGGCACCAAGTCCCCCTCCCACCATCCTGCCTTGACTCCTAAAGCTCTCCACACCCTGCCCTGCACACTCTGCACTCCTCCACACATACAGCCTCCTGCCCTGACTCCTGCATCCCCTTTGCTTGACAAAGACTAAAGGACACTCCAGCCTGTGTCTCGAAACAAGAGAAATCTGAGCTGCAAAGCCAATGGCACCTGCACCATGAGAGCCTGCCCGTCCGCCGGCTTCTGCCATCAGGGAGAGGAAATGTTCATTCCCACTCAACGTTACCAGGGTGTTCTGCTTAGCTTGTGGTGTTGCTTATTTGTAGGTAAACTGCTTGGATCTCTTACAATGACTTAAAATCCATCTTTTCTGGTTAAACTTGTTTGTAGTTTAATCTAATGTGCCTTTAAAGTGAAGTGTCTGAGGAAATATCTCAGCTTGTTTTGCACAAGTGTTCGTATTCTTCTCCACATTGACGGAGGGCAACTCAGTAATACGTTCCAACTGGCCAGTGATTTGACCAGAGGAGGGCTGTACAGCTCTGGGGTCCTAAACTGAGATAATTTCTGTTTAACAATACAGCTATCCACCTCCTCCTTTGCCATCCCATACATTCAGCATGTTCCCTGACACTAACATTGCCTTTATTTTTCTCTGTCTCTGTGTGGATAGAATTTTGTTGTGTGCACCAATACTGAGGTAATGTGTGGATGTGTTCCTCCAGCAGAACAACAGCCCTATTTATGGTATAAATATTTTGTAGATGTTAACATAGAGATTCATACTCCACCCAAGACAAGTTTGGCATTTCAGAACTCACTACTAAAAGAATTCAAATTAAGCACAAGAAAGCAGTAAAATTGTGAAATGCATAGAGCAGTCAACAAATATAATAAAAGTGTTTTTTTTCCCCTCCATTTCTGTGTGGAGAGAATTTTGTTGTGTGCACCAGTACTGAGGTAATGTGTGGATGTGAGAGCCTGTATGTGTGTGTGAGGAAGAGACATGTGTATGCATGTGGGAGAGACACAGAGATTTTGTATGTGTGTGTATGTGTGAGAGACACAGAAAGAGTCAAAGTATGTGTGAATGTAAGAAACAGTGTATAGTAATAGAGATGTAGCCGTGTTAGTCTGGTCTTGCTGAAACAAAAGGCAGGACTATGCAGCACTTTAAAGACTAACAAGATGGTTTATTAGGTGATGAGTTTTCGTGGTCCAGACCCACTTCCTCAGATCAAATTGTGAAAGAAAATTGGCATGACCATATATACCACAGGGATACAATCAAAAAAAGTGAACACATATAAAATAGACAAATCAGATTTTAGAACAGAGAGGGGATGGGGGGGGGGGGAGGTTAATGTCTATGAGATAATGATATTAGATAGGATAATGAGTCTTGTGGATAAGGGAGAAGTGGTGGATGTGGTATACCTAGACTTTAGTAAGGCGTTTGATATGGTCTTGCATGATATTCTTATCAATAAACTAGGTAAATACAACTTAGATGGGGCTACTATAAGGTGGGTGTATCACTGGCTGGATAACCATACTCAGAGAGTAGTTATTAATGGTTCACAATCCTGCTGGAAAGGCATAACAAGTGGGGTTCCACAGGGCTCTGTTTTGGGACCAGCTCTGTTCAATATCTTCATCAACGATTTAGATATTGGTATAGAAAGTACACTTATTAAGTTTGCAGATGATACCAAGCTGGGAGGGGTTGCAACTAATCTGGAGGATAGGGTCATCATTCAAAATGACCCGGATTAATTGGAGAAATGGTCTGAGGTAAATAGGATGAAGTTTAATAAAGACAAATGCAAAGTGCTCCACTTAGGAAGGAACAATCAGTTTCATACATACAGAGTGGGAAGTGACTGTCTGAGAAGGAGTACGTCAGAAAGGGATCTAGGGGTTATAGTGGACCACAAGTTGAATATGAGTCAGCAGTGTGATGCTGTTGCAAAGAAAGCAAACATGATTCTGGGATGCATTAACAGGTGTATTGTGAGCAAGTCACGAGAAGTCATTCTTTCGCTTTACTCTCTGCTGGTTAGGCCTCAATTGGAGTATTGTGTTCAGTTCTGGGCACCGCATTTCAAGAAAGATGTGAAGAAATTGGAGAGGGTCCTGAGAAGAGCAACGAGAATGATTAAAGGTCTAGAGAACATGACCTATGAGGGAAGACTGAAGGAATTGGGTTTGTTTAGTTTAGAAAAGAGAAGATTGAGGGGGGACATGATAGCAGTTTTCAGATATCTAAAAGGGTGTCATAAGGAGGAGGGAGAAAACTTGTTCATCTTGGCCTCTGAGGATAGAAGAAGAAGCAATGGGCTTAAACTGCAGCAAGGGAGGTTTAGGTTGGACATTAGGAAAAAGTTCCTAAATGTCAGGGTGGTCTAACACTGGAATAAATTGCCCAGGGAGGTTGTGGAATCCCCATCTCTGGAGATATTTAAGAGTAAGTTAGATAAATGTCTATCACAGACGGTCACGACAGTATTTGGTCCTGCCATGGGGGCAGGAGACTGGACTCTATGGCCTCTCGAGGTCCCTTCCAGTCCTAGTATTCTATGATTATATGATTTCTCAGCGACAGTGTATCTGTGACTCTGGGCATGGTGGGGATGGGGGGCGTTTATAATCAGAGCCTAGAGGCAAAGGTATTCAAGGTCTTTGTGGGTCCCTACCTTCTGCACTTGGAGTGCCAGAGTGGGGAGTAGCCCTCATAGGCTCATAGACTTTAAGGTCAGAAGGGACCATTATGATCATCTAGTCTGACCCCCTGCACAATGCAGGCCACAGAATCTCACCCACCCACTCCTAGAATAATCCTCTCACCTATATCTCAGATATTAAAGTCCTTGAAACAATGGTTCAAAGACCCCAAGATGCAGAGAATCCTCCAGCTGTGATCTGTACCCCATGCTACAGAGGAAGGTGAAAAACCTCCAGGGCCTCTGCCAATCTACCCTGGAGGAAAATTCCTTCCTGACCCCAAATATGGCGATCAGCTGAACCCTGAGCATGTGGGCAAGACTCACCAGCCAGACACCCAGAAAGTTCTCTATAGTAACTCCTATCATCCCTCCATTGACCTATTTACCACTGATAATGAATGATCAACTAGTTACCAAGATCATGTTATCTCATCAAACCACCCCCTTCATAAACCCATCTAATTTAATCTTGAAGCCAGATAGATCTTTTGCCCCCACTACTTCCCTTGGAAGGCCATTCCAGAACCTCACTCCTCTAATGGTTAGAAACCTTCGTCTAATCTCAAGTCTAAACTTCCTACTAGCCAGCTTATATCCATTTGTTCTTGTGTCCACATTGGTATTAAGCTTAAATAATTCCTCTCTCTCCCTGGTATTTATCCCTCTAATATATTTAAAGAATGCAATCATGTCCCCCCTCAGCCTTCTTTTGGTTAAGGTAAACAAGCCAAGCTCCCTGAGTCTCCTTTCATAAGACAGGTTTTCCATTCCTCGGATCATCCTAGTGGCCCTTCTTTGTACCTGTTCTAGTTTGAATTCATCCTTCTTAAACATGGGAGACCAGAACTGCACACAGTATTCCAAATGGGGTCTCACCAATGCCTTGTATAACGGCACTAACACCTCCTTATCCCTACTGGAAATACCTCGCCTAATACATCCCAAGACCGTATTAGCCTTTTTCATGGCCATGTCACAATGGCGGCTCATAGTCATCCTATAATCAACCAGGACTCCGAGGTCCTTCTCCTCCTCCGTTACTTCCAACTGATGTGTCCCCACCTTATAACTAAAATTCTTGTTATTAATCCCTAAATGCATAACCTTACACTTCTCACTATTAAATTTCATCCTATTGCTATCGCTCCAATTTACAAGGTCATCCAGATCTTCCTGTATGATATCCCGATCCTTTTCTGAATTGGTAATACCTCCCAACTTTGTGTCATCCGCAAATTTTATCAGAACACTTCCACTTTTGGTGCCAAGGTCAGCAATAAAAAGATTAAATAAAATTGGCCCCAAAACTGATCCCTGAGGAACTCCGCTAGTAACCTTCCTCCAACCTGACAGTTCACCTTTCAATATGACCCGCTGTAGTCTCCCCTTTAACCAGTTGCTTATCCACCTCTCAACTTTCATATTAATCCCTGACAAACATCTAATCTAATAGCTAGTCCATGTGTATGTTCAATATCCCAGACACACATGTGAGCAGGGGAAATTTTCAGTCTCCCACACTGGGAAAATTGCATTGGCCTTCGGAATACTCTCTGCATAAGCTCTCTCTCTCTCTCTCATCTTAAAGTGGTTTCATTTTAGAGTAAATAATTAACAGGGAGACGAACTTTGACCTCCTGCAGCCAAATGTTCATCTTGAGTACCAGCCTGCAGAGCCATCCTTGGACTTGCTTTTACTCCATCGTAAGTGACAGTGAGTGGTCCTTGGGCAGGGCAAAGCAAGTGAGAAGAACATCCTAGCCAGGGGTCAGACTTTTCTTTTCCAGAACTGCCCAAGACATGAGAAATCGGTGGTTCATACTTCCTACCAAGGGCTGCGTGTTTCCTGGCTATGAAACAGGTGCACAGTCAACCTGTGGAACTCCTTGCCAGAGGAGGCTGTGAAGGCTAGGACTACAACAGAGTTTAAAGAGAAGCTAGATAAATTCATGGAGGTTAGGTCCATAAAAGGCTATTAGCCAGGGGGTAAGGAATGGTGCCTCAGACCTCTATTTGCCAAAGGCTGAAGAAGGATGGCAGGAGACAAACTGTTTGATCATTGTCTTCAGTCCACCCCCTCTGGGGCACCTGGTGCTGGCCACTGTCGGCAGACAGGATACTGGGCTGGATGGACCTTTGGTCTGACCTTGTATGGCCGTTCCTATGTTCTTATGTGTCGGTATGTCTACACTTGCACCCTATTTTGAAATAGGGATGCAAATGCAAACATTCAAAATTGCAGATGAAGCCAGGATTTAAATATCCAGTGCTTCATTTGCATAAATCGCATTATGGCACTATTTCAAAATAGCGCTATTTCTAATTAACAGACGCTGTGTAGATGAGGTTATTTAGAGAGAAAACCCTTCTTTCGAAATAACCCTTATTCCTCATAAAATGAGGGTTAACAGTTATTTCAAGAGAAGGGTTTTCATTCAAAATATCCGAATCTACACAGCGTGTTAATTCGAAATAGCGCAATTTCTAAACAGCGCCAGAATGTGATTATGCAAATGAATGCGGGATATTTAAATCCCAGCTTCATTTGCAATTTCGAATGTCTGCATTTGCATCCCTATTTCGAAATAGGGTGCAAGTGTTGACATATCCTGTGAGAATCAGGACTTGTTCATTTCTCTTCCTAGATCAGCCACTGTACTTCCTGTAGGCTAGAAACTTGGTCACAAAGGGCATGTCTACACTACAGTGCTATTTTGACTTAACTTAATTTGAAATAGTTAATTTGAAATAAGCTAATTCGAAATAACGCATCTATACACAAAAACTATTTCGAAATAGCACTTTGCTATTTCGAAATTGCGCGTCCACACTGAGTGGACCCTGAACCGAAATTAAGGCTGGCCGGAACCAGTGCTGGCAGGGCATCAGGTTAGGACTTAGTGTGTGGGGCTGCTGCCTGAGGCTAACTGAGCTCTGTGCTTAAAGGAACCTTATCCCCGCCCCGGACACACAGTTCCCAGGGTTCCCTGCTTGCTTGTCTACCTCGATGAGGGACAGCAAAGCAGTCCTGTCTTGGAGTGCCCTGAGTGCCACACTCGGGACACCACAGCACTCGGCCACATGGAGCCAGAGCTGCCCCTGGGCATGCCGGTGCATCTCATGGGGTCGTTGCCATCAGCCCAGCTGCACTTGCTGCAAGTTGCCATCCGGGGGGGTCCATCGGGGGCTGTCAGGATCCAGGAGGCCCTGAGGGAGAGTGTCTACCCCAAGGAGCCCTCAGTGCCTCCCTGGTCCTCCCCACCGGGGGCTCATGCCCCATTCCTCCCTCACATCCTTCCACTTACCCCTCCCTAGCCCCCCTTCCTGATGTCAAACAAAAGACACGTATGTTCAAAAATAGAAACTGGGTTTATTGAACAAAACTGGGGGGGGGGATGAACCTCTGGGGAGACTGGGAAAAGGAGGTGGGAGAGGGGAAGAGAGAGGGTGGGAGAGGGGAGGGGGAAACATGGGAGGAGGGATCTGGAAGGGGGAAACAAGGGGAAGAAGGGGGAGGGGAAGCTCAGGGTTCAGGGTTCGGGGTCTCACCAGACCAACTTGACTTTCATGCTAACCTGCTCCTGGGTTCGCATGTGGCCTTTGGTGGCCAGGCTGGCAGCTATCCTGCCATAGACGGCCACGTTCCTCCGTCTAGTGCAGAGATTGTGGACATTGGGGGCATCCCCCCCCAAACCTGAATAAGGTCCATGATCTCCACCCTGGACCAGGAAGGCACCTGCCTTCTCCAGCCTCTGTCAGGCTCCTGGGAGCTGGCAGACTGCTCCTGGGGAGTGGTGGAGGGCTGGCTGCCAGTGGCTTGCTGGCTCCTGTTTTCGGACCACTGGGTCAAGGGCCCCGGTGCCCACTGCTGGCTCTGGGCTGGCAGGCTTGGAGCTGGCACCGGCACTGTGGCCAGGGTCTATCCCTTTAATGGCTCTGGGGCTGGGGAGAGGAGAGTAAGTTTTCCTGGTTGTGCCCAGAGTGGCCACCAGGGCTCCCTGGGAAGGGCTGGAGGCCCCCTATTTCGAATTAAGTGTCTACACAGCACTTAATTCGAAATAGCTATTTCCAATTTGGTGTTACTCCTCGTAGAATGAGGTTTACCAAATTCGAAATAAGGGCTCCCCTATTTTGAATTTATTTCAAAATAGCGGTTTGCCTCTGTAGACACTATTAAAGTTAATTCGAAATAACGGCTGTTATTTCGAATTAACTTTGTAGTGTAGACATACCCGAACTAATTCATCCTTATGCACTGAAAACTGTGTTAAAATTACAAGCTAGTGTAAGGCTTTTCCGGTCCTTCTTGCAGACTGGGGGGCTCTTTAGGGAAGCCAAAGCTCTGGCTGTTGTGATTCATTCTGCAGTCCGCAAGTATAGGATAACGCCTTTCTTATGGAGGGAGCAACCTGCCTGGTCTCTCACTTTTTGTCTGGGTGCTTGTGGGTCTGAGTCCTACAAAATAAAGTCATGTGACATTGTGACCTTTGCCTGTATTTCCACGGGACTCAGGGAGCAGGGGACTCAGGGCAGGGTCCTCAGAGGTCCAGTCTGCTTAGAGGTGACCAGGGAGGGTGTTGCTGGACTCCCAGCCAGTGGTCTGAGGCTGAGCCTCCAGCTGTCTCCCTCCAAACCAGGCTCCAGCTTGCCCGATTGGGAAAGCGCTCTGCAGGCCAGTCTTGCAGTGTAGCTGCCCACCTCCAGCTGGTCTCAAGGGGGCTGTGGGCTGGCATCAGCCTCTAGTTTCCCCCCAACCTTAAGCCAGTCTGGGAGGATTACAGCTCTATGGGCCAGCCCTGACCTGCAGCTGCCTGCCTCATACCTTACAGCTGGTCCAGAGAGTGGCGGGGCTTTGGTTCCCAGCCTTAGTATCATCTGGTGTGGGGGGGGGAGCATACCACAGTTTCCAGCCCCAACATCTTCTGGGGGACCAAGCTGCACTGCCCAAGTTGGGGTTGTCCTGGGGGGACTGCAGCAGCAGGGCTGGTGGGCAGGGCATCTCCCCCCACCCCAGCAATGTTTGAGGCAGCCATGCAGAATGAAATGTGGAAAATCCTGTCACCAGCTAGACACTCTGTTGCTGGTGTGGCTGCCCCTGCCTATAGCGACGCCCATACTCACTGCCCCTTCTGTACCTCCTATCAGTCCCCTCCCTTTTGGTATTATGGAAAACGATCCCACAGTCTGTTTTCCTGGCACAACCAAATCCATCCTTGCTTTAAGTTTGGATGGGAGGAAGCTGCCTACCAAACTTGGTGGTCCAAGCTCTTATGATTTAGGAGAACTTCTGGAGCAAATAGATTCAGACAGATGGACAGACTGACAAGACAGATGCACAAAAGTGTAAACTTTATCTCTAGTATGGAGGAACTCACAGTGACTTAGAAAAGGGCCATTTGACTCGTTTGAGGCCTTGAGAGCAGGTTTTTCCCTTATTGACACTTTTCCTTTCTTCCTTCCTTCCTTCTATGGATTTATTATATGATCATAGCACAAATTTGATGCATTTTGTGCAAGACAAGTCTCTTAAGGCATCATTGGAAAAGTTATGAATTGCTATTTGTATCTGCGCATTATTTTTGGCTCTGAAAATATGAACATGGATTTTGTAACTTTATTTCTGATGTAGTTACACCTGGGTATCTCCCACTAGGGAAGATGATTTCAGTCTAGAAAGATCATTGGGAAAGGCCCGTGCAAGGTAATGAACTTTTAGGGAAAACAATAACCCTTAGGAGAAGCTTATATTACACCTCCTGAGACCTCCTGAAAATGCTTCACAGCGCCTGTGATTAATGGTTGCTGTGATTCTGCAAGGGCAGGTTACCAGAACACATGACTCTGGGCTCCATCCTGCAATGTCTCTATTTTTCCACAGCCTAGCCTGGGGAGCACATTTTGAAACAAAGGGTTCCTGCCCTATGCTGAAGCTATAAAGGCAGGTAGTGAAATCAGCAGTGCTTCACTCCCCCCGAAAGAGGATTGCAAAGACCTGAGGAACAAAGACTGAAGTGGGGGAAGTGCTGGACCCAGGCTAAAGAGATTTCTAGCCTGTGTATGGAGACCTGAGAAAGCAAATGTAGCTTGTGCCTTGAGCAACTAAAAGCCGGCTGGTGAGAAACTCCATCTGACAATGTGCTATGCTTCATTTGTATTTATCTTTAGTTGCTAAGAGTGTGTTTTGACCTCTTTGCTGTACCTTCTAATCACTTACATCTGTTCTTTGTAGTTAATAAATCCAGTGTGCCTTTAAGTGAAGAATCTGGGGAAAACTAAGACAAGCGTGGTTGACACAAATGTGGATAACTCTCTCCGCATTGAGGGGAGGCAAATAGAAAACAAATTCCTACTGGTCAGTGTTTTGACCTGAGATCAGCAGCTCTCATGTTGTGGGCTGGGAGCTGGTGATTACCTTCACTGTAGCTTCCCTATTGTTGGTTCATGACATGGCTGGTCAGGGAGCCTGAATGTACTTGCAGCTCGCTGTGTTTCTACCTGTGTGAACACCGGAGAAAGTGTAGAACTGTGAGTGGGTCTGCAGTTTGCCACAGCAGCACGATGTCAGAAGCTCACTGGATCCTCTGTAGCTCCAGGTATAACCCTGGTTGGGGGAGGGGGCGGGTGGAACCCGTCACAGATGGCTTATAGGAAACATGCCTACAAAAGAGCAAGGAATGGCTCTCAGATTTAGAACATAAGAATGGCCATAATGGGCCAGTCCAAAGGTTCATCTATCCCAGTACTGTCTTTCAACAGGAGCCAATATCAGGTGCTTCAGAGGGAATTAAAGGACCAAGTGATTCATCCTCTGTCACCCATTCCCTTTTTCTTGTACCAGATTGTTACTGGTTTATAGCAATTAATGTGTCTGATGCTGGTTCTTTTATAATGAACCAAAGTGGGGGAAGCAATGTTCTGTAAAATTCACCACCATTCTTGTAATACTGTGAAGGCTGCAATATAGTTAAAGATTGAAAGGTCCATGTTGGACTGTTTTCTGCACATCATCAGGGGCATATTTCCCCATGAGTCTGTTTCCCATCATCATCCGGCCCCTACTGTATAAACGATTATATCGGTAGTAGATACAAAATAGAAGACAAAGCATGTTTATCTCACTGCATTTCGTATGCCACATCTTGTATCTTATGATCATTAGCCACGGCCAAAATTCAGGACAGGGACTCATTCTCTGAGGGCAGGGTGGTTTTGTCACACCCATAACAAGGCAAATGCAACAGTTACTTTCTCCACTTGCGATATGCACTGAGATCTGTGTCTTCCCTGCCCACTCACAGAATCCATAGTAGCAGACTGCAGGAATGGTTTAGAATACAGCAGTCCACCTCCGCCTTTCCTACCCCACATTCACAGCCATTTCCCTCTCACCAATGTTCCTTTTATTTTTTAATCCACCTACAGAATGATTTTTTGTATGCACTAATACTGAGGTAAAGTGTGGTGTGAACCACTGGAAAAGAGGAAAACAGTATATAAAATACATTTTTTAAAAGTTTCCATAGGGATCATTACAGATATCCAGGTAGGAACCTCACTGAAGATAATCTAGAATAGGAGACACGGGAAAATCTAGCGCAAAAACAGAATCTTATCTCAGACAATCATATATTCCCACTTCTGTGAAACACACATTAGGGACACCATCCTTCTCCAACCTGGCTAATAGCCATGGATGGACCTATCTGTACTGATCTGGTTTATGGGCTCCTTGCGTGTGGGTTTTATTTTTCACCATGTGAGTTTTATTACCTGTAAAAATATGGGAAGAAAATAAAATTGTCCTTCTTCCCTCTGTGTTGGTGCCCATTTTTCTAGATTTCAATTGTTCTGTCATACATTTATGTGCCACCATACACCAGTGCCAATGTACCATTGCCGTTCCTGGTGTAGATATAGTGTATGTGGGTACAAAATGTGTCAGTGGATGCAGAGATTAGGAGGTAAGATGTATCAGAAGTATGGAGGAGAAAATCAAGAAAGAGATTTCAGGCTGATCGCCTCTGACACCTTTGCATTTACAGCAGAGATGTGCTACTTCTATTTAAACAGATCTGTTCATAAAATGCTCATAAAATTTGGAGAAATAAACCATCTCCACTTCCCTCCCAGTTTTTGTCTCATTCCTTCGCTCCAATTTCTAAAGGCACTTTCTCTCCTCTGGATAAAAAAAAAAGATTCTTCTTTCTCTTTTCATGCATTTTCATGGTTTGTTTTTTCACTTACATTTCTTTATATGGATTTGGTTTTGGATCGCAGTTCTGCCTCTGGAAATCCACATAAGCCTGATGAAATTTATCTACCACTATCTGAGACTACTGGTGTGGTCTGTTTACAGTGGATTTTTTTTCCTCTGGCTGTGTCTATTTCTCAGCTGCAGATTTCAAATGTTGTATTTAATGTTATTTCAATCTGCTGTAATAGAAGATAGCTGAGCAGACCTTCATACAAGCTGTGGCCTCTTTGCTGCTGTGGATTTTGTCTAATGGAATATTTCTGTGTGCAATTTTGAAAGGGCAATTCCCTGCTCCACTAGAGCTACACACACAACCTTTGAATGGTCTCTTGTGCTCAAAATAGCAGCATAGCCTGGGCAGCACAGACTAGCTGCCACAGCCCAATCCCATCAGAAATCCAAGGGACATCCACAGATGTGTGTCCCAAGCCCCTGCCTCTACTGCCCTGTTCTCATTGCTAAATTCACCCTGCTAGACTGATCAAACCTAGTGTGTGCTACTTCATATGGGAGTGACACCTCCCAGGTGCAGGGTAGACATAACCAAGTTTGAAGTTTAAATATCCTTCCTTTCCAGTCGATTGACTTTTGTTATGTCCTCGACATTGGCTCACATGAAACTGACATGATGAAGACATTTCCAAAACCTAGTCACAAAGACTTTATTTAAATGTCAAGCGAGTGCAAGGTAGGTAGGTGGAACATTTCTGGAAACTCACGAAGGTTCCATGATCTTGGTTCACCTATACTGGAAGCTGGATATTTTAATGAAATGAGTCATCTTCTGCTTATTGACATAACTTTTCAAGGGAGAGATGCAGCAGTACATGGTTGCTGATCCCAAGCTTCTGGCCACATAGCCAACAGAGCAACAACCTGTCTGCATGTGCTCCAGGAATATTTAATGCTTTTTCTGTTTCTAGATACAAATTATGGAGAAAACAGAAGGAAGAAACCAAACTCCCATCATGGAATTGATCCTCTTAGGGTTTGGGAAAATCCCTGAACTGCAGCCTCTTCTCTCGCTGCTGTTTCTGGTAATCTACAGTGTGGCTGTGGTTGGGAACCTCCTCATCATTGTGCTAGTGGTGGCTGATCGGCACCTTCACACCCCCATGTACTACTTCGTGGCCAACTTGTCCGCTGTGGAGATCTGCTACGTCTCCAACACCCTGCCCAGGCTGATTGGCAGTCTTGTGACTGGAGATAGAATGATTACTCTTAAGAACTGTTTTGTACAGTTCTATTTTTATGGTATCCCGTCCAATACAGAATGTCTGCTGCTTACAGCAATGTGCTATGATCGGTATTTGGCGATATGCCATCCCCTGCGTTATGGTGTTCTGATGAACGGCAGGATCTGTTGCCACATGGTGGCATGGTCCTGGATAATCAGCTTTCTGGTCTATATCATGCTACAGATTTTCAGTTTGCAACTAACATACTGTGGTCCTAAAGAATTTGACCATTTCTTTTGTGATTTTGCACCCATGAAAAAACCATTCTGTGGCAATGCTGAGAAACTGACAATTGTGACAAATTACGTGTCTATCATATTGACACTTCTGATCTTTCTACTGACCCTGGCATCCTACATTTCTATCATCATCTCCAACCTGAAAATCCCTTCCAGCACTGGGAGGCAAAAGGCCTTTTCCACTTGCTCCTCTCACCTCATTGTGGTTGCAGTTTACAATGCATGTGTAATCACAACCTATGTGGTTCCACTGCTCAAACCTCCCGTGATACTGCACAAAATATTGTCAGTGTTGTACGCAGTCCTGATACCCTTGCTCAATCCTGTCATATACTGCCTGAGGTCACACAATCCCTGAGAAAAGCCATGCATAAACTGGTTGCTTTCAGACACCGGCATGGAGTGTGAAAGGACAAATTTTAGCAGATAGTAAAACTAGCCCTCTTACCCGGCCTTGCTCAGATCCTTAACTGTGATAAGTTGTTTTTTTGAAATTAAAAGAAAAATGTATCAGCTTTATTTTAATGATGATTGTATAGGGCAGGGGGTTGGAAGGTGTGGGAGGTCTCAGACAGGGGATAAGGGTTAAGTAGTTTTGGCAGGGATGGGAGTGCCCACCCCTGGCACAAACCGCCTGTACTCCGGGGCCGGAGCTGGGCTGTTTTTCCAGGGCCTGGCCTGAGGAAGGTGGGGGTGTCCCTTCCCCCACGCCAGCCTGAGCTCCAGGGCGAGGTATGCGACTTTGTGCTGGGTTGGGGCGAACCCTGACACAGCCTGATGTTGGAAGGAGGGCAGGCTGCTATGCCTGGCTCTGGCCTGTCCTGGGGTTTCCCCACCCAAGCCTCAGTGTTGCGGGGCCCGGGCCATGCTGGGTGTTGTGATTCATTCTGGAGCCCCCCAGCATAGAATAACACCTTTTGCGTTTACACAGCAGCCTGCTTTGTCACTCCGGTTTTGAGTTCTTGCATGTCATGGGTCTGAGTCCTACGAAATAAAGCCATGTGACATTGCGACCTTTGCCTGTATTTTCACTCAGCCTCCTTTCCTCTCAGCTTAAATGTGCTCCATCTGCATCACATCCCCCACACGGACAATCCCTTCCACCACGGGGAGGGAAAAAGCTTCTTCCGCCTGCTCCTCCTACCTCATCTTTCTTATACTGTTCTACAAGACTTGCACTGTTGTCAATATATTGACCATGTCCAACTCACTGAGGTTACACCTACCCTGAAACATTATTTTGAGATACTGGATTATCCCAAAATAGCTGTCTTGTGTCTTCACAGCAAGCTCGCTATTCCAACATCCCTGTAATCCTCATTCCACAAGGAGTAAGGGACATTTTGGAATAATGGGTTATTCTGAAATTTGGCACTGTGTAGACTGCATAGCTCAAATGATGTCTCTTATTTTGAACTACAGTACAATGTAGATATAGCCTGAGAGACCTGAACAATGAATTCTTTCTCTTCTGTTCAATCCTGACTTCTCTGAGAAGGGAAGCCCTGAGAAATTCTGTAGGTAAATTGGGCCCTGCAGATGAATTCAGAGAATCCAACTGATTTAACAAATAAACGAAAGGGGAATACATTCTGATTGTTTGCTACATGAAGATCCCTCAATATCCAATAGCCACTTCCACATATAGAAGGATCAGAAGTAGTGGAGAAAATCTATATGAACACTCGTGAATTCAAGGAGAACATTTTTGAATATGAACATAAGAATGGCCATACTGGGTCAGGCCAAAGGTCCACATAGCACAGTATCCAGTCTGCTGACAGTGACCAATACCAGATGTCCCAGAGAGAGGGAACACAACAGGTAATCATCACATGATCCCTCTCCTGTCATTCGTTTCCAAAAAACAGAGGCTAGGGACACCATTCCTACCCAATCTGGGTAATAGCTATTGATGGACCTAATTGCCATGAATTTATCTAGCTCTTTTTTGAACCTTATTAAAGTCCTAGTCTTCACAACATCCTCTGGCAAGGAGTTCCACAGGTTGACTGTGCACTGAGTGGAGAAAAACTTCCTTTTGTTTTAAACCTGCTGCCTATTAATTTTATTTGGTGACCCCTAGTTCTTATATTGTGGGAATAAGTAAATAACTTTTCCTTATTCACTTTTTCCACACCAGTCTTTTTAATCTCTCTTTATATGGGGCCCATTCCAAACCCCTAATCATTTTTGTTGCCTTTTTCTGTGCCTTTTCCAATGTCAATAGATCTTTTTTGAGATGAGATGACCACATCTGTTCACAGTATTCAAGATGTGGGCATATTGTGGTCTCATATAGAGACAATATGATATTCTCCGTCTTATTCTCTGTCCCTTTTAAAATTATTGCTAACATTCTGTTTGCTTTTTTGACTGCCACTGCACACTGAGTGGATGTTTTCAGAGAACTATTCACAATGACCCCAAGATCACTCTTGGACATCTGGGTTTCTAAAGTTAATTTCCTCATCCAAATAGTAATATAGGAACCCCAGGACAAGATTTCCAATGTTGCAAATTTTGGCCCAATTATTCTTTCTGTTTTTCTATCTAGGAACACTGGAATCTTCTGACTCGGCTTAGATTCAGTTTTCCAGAGCTATCAAGTGGCAAAACTCTGCACTCATGTTTCTCAGTTTTTCAGATTAATTCTAGGAGTGATGAACAAAGCCAGTTATTAAACAAGAATTTTAATTTGGGGCATTTTGCTTTTTTTTTCTTCTACAGTCCTCCCAGGAAGAAGTGGAGTCCTGTAACTAGAGTAGAGTCATTCTTCTATTGCCTGTTTTCCTCACTGAATTATTCCACTAATTATTCAGCATGGAAGAAGCTGAAGAGACAGGAAAAGCCCCACACACCAGATTATGCAGAGCCCTTCCCAGCCTCCAACAGAGGGGGAATTGGAACCAGAGTTGTCTGACTTCCCACCTCAGCATCCTAGCCACTGGGTTAAATGTGAGAATGGAGTCCCCCTTCCATCCCAATTTTTAGCGTGAGCTCACCTGCCCCATTGGGCCCCTCAGGTGAGTTATTTGGAAGAAATCTGGGATCTGTGCATCTGGATTCCTTTCCTGGGGCTGGGCTGCACATGCCTGGAGATAGAAACCTAAGAGACCTAGTGAATTTCCCTGGACAAAGCAGGCTGCAGGTTGAGTTTAGACACCGACAGAAGTCAGGTGAAATTAACTGGAGGTTTAAGGTATCCTACTGGGGCCAGATTCTGCGATTTAGGTACCTAGTGTGGTCGATTTATTTTTGGTGCCTCACTGACTTTGGAAATCTCACTAGGTTCTACCTGCATCTTTAGGCAAAGAAACGCTGTTAAAATTCTGTCCCTGAGTGTTTGGGAATAAAGGACCAGGGCTCTAAACCCAGCTCCCAGCTCTCTGTGTGTATTTTACACTCTGTGTTGTAACTGTGCCTCTCATCCGTGTGCAGCAGGCTGTGGTTACAGTTGAAGCATGATATGTAGCAGTTCTCTCATGTTCTCCTTTTTCCAGGAGTATTTGTGTCACCCATTCTGCTGTGATGTGGGAAACTCTTGTGCCCAATGGCCCTGATTCTCATCCCATTTACATGAATGTAAATATGGAGTAATTCCATTTATTCCTGTGGCATAGCTGTTATCAGAACCTGGTTCAGTATCTCAGTGATCAGATCAGGGGTGCAGGCAAACTCCTGGTGTAAGCACAGGGAAATGAGAGGAGTTACACCAGGGAACAAATTGAACCACGCTATTCAAAACACACTGCCACTGCCTTGTAAAATTTCAGAGGACATGTCTAATCAGGGTTGCAGTTAATTAACACCTAGAGGTCTTAATTACAAACCCTCTATCCCCAGGAGGATATATTAGTGAGGACACAGTTTAGAGTCCATCGAGGAATTCTAGTATGGTGCTTATATATGAGTTATTTAAATCCCTAATGCCCCAGCTGTTGCTAACAGGAGAGCAAACTGACCCCTGGGCTTTTCCCCGATCTGAATCCAGGGGCTGTCACTGCTTTCCCAATGCTGGCAAAACTTGACCCTTTGGCCTAGTTCCTAGTGGCACAGGCCAGCCCATAGCCGCAGCTGACAGAGAGATGACAAAGAGCTGGGGCCAAGAAAAGATTTGGCCACACCCAAGTTTTCACAACAAAATTCACCACAGAGATCTAGTTCCTGGACTTCAAATTAAGGAAACGTGTGTGAATTAAAACTGTGTCCAGTCCCTTTCCCTCTCTCTCTCACACACGCGCTGTGTCTGAGTCCATCTGTTCAAGAACTCCTCCTGAGTAGTCAGTGCTAGGGCCACTACATTTGCTTTGCAGGTTCCTCTTACCCTAACTTAAAACAAGATCTGGGTCTGGCTGTGCTTGGACAATGGGAAGTGCTGGCAATGGGGCTGGTTTCCATAAGTTGCAAAGGGAGGAGCAGAGATTGGTGATGCAATACTGAGTGTGGCCACTGGGGGCAGCGAGCCCGCAGGGGAGGTCTGTGCTGCAGAACGCCCATTGGCGCAGCTGCAACAAGAAGGGACTGGCCAGATGGGGATGGGACTTTCCCACAGAGGAGGTAAGTGGCGCTGGGAAGGAAGCCCCATCCCACTCCATCCCCAACTCCCAGCCCCAGCATTCCACACCACTCCCCGTTCAGCTGGCCCACCAAACCCAGGCCAACAGCCCCCTCTGAGCCCCTAGATTCCACCTTCTTCTGCCCCCCACACTCAAGACCCCCCCAAGCTGCTGAGAAGTTTCCCCCCAAGAATGCCCCAAGTCCCCGCCAACTCCACAAGGCTGCTGGGGCAGCGGCTACAACCCAGGGTCAGCCCATGGAGCTTAGCCCCATGCCCCAAGCCTACAGGCCATGGTGGGGCTGCTGCAGCCCATGGGCAGGCCGAGCCTACACCCCACAGCCACACTCCAGGGCTGCAGGAGTCAAGGCAGAGAAATTGGAGAGGGTCAAAGCAGAGGGATTTGCAGGAGTGAGGGCAGGAGGTGGGAGGGATCACAGAGTAGGACATGGGGGGGCACTGGAGACAGGGCAAGGTGTTGGAGGCTTAGAGCAGGGTGTGCTCAGGGCAGGGTGTGAGGGGTTCAGGAGTCAGAGCAAGAGCCTGGGAGGTCTGGGGCTGGGCTCCTCAGACAGTAGCTCCTCCCAGGGGAGGGGCTGGGGCAGCACAGGCTGGCTCCAACTTCCAATTTGTCGGGGGGGAGGGTATCCAGTAACCTGAGGACCAGCCCCAGGCTCCAGCTGACAGCCACCCCCCCCCCCCAAGACTCCAACATGTCCAGTTGGGGAAGCACCCTGCAGGCCAGCCATGGAGTGCAGCTGCCACCCCCTCCAGCTGGTTTTGCGGGGGAGGTGGTTCAAGGCTCCATGGGCCAGCAATGGCCTGCAGCACGCGCGCGCACACACACACACACACACACACACACACAAACACATGGATTTGTTTCCCAGCCCTGGGATCCCTTTCAGGGGGAGCAGCACAAAGTTTCCATCCCGGCATCTTCTGGGAGGCCAAACTGCACTACCCGGCATGGGTTTGTCGTGGGGGCACTGCAACAGTGGGGCTGGTAGGTAGGGAGTCTCCTAAAGGGGGCAGCAATGTGGCTGGCAATGTAAAATGCCCAGGCCCCAAGTGGACACACACTGCTGTGGCCACCTCCCCTCCCCCACACTCACTGCCCCCAGCGGTCACTCTGCAGTACCGCTGTCCTGCCTATCAGCCTCCTCCCTTTTAATATTATGGAAAACGATCCTATCCCAACCACATCCCATCTTCCTGGCACAACCAAACCCATCCTTGCTTTACGTTAGCAAAGGAGGAAGCTGCCTAACAAACTCGGTGGGCCTAGCTCTTTAGGATTTAGGAGGAGTTCTGGAGCAAATGGATTCCTAGATGGATGGATGGACTCATAGACAAAACTCTAAAATATATCTATAGATATAGAGGAACTGCCATAGTGACTTACACAAGGCCCATTTGAATCATTTGAATCCTTTAGAACAGGGTTATCCCTGAGGCTACGTCCAGACTACATGGTTTTTTTGGGATACCACTTGTATCCCGGAAAAACTGTTCTGTGTCCAGGGAACATGTTTGCTCTTCTGCTTTTTTTGTGGAAGAGCAAATGCGCTCTTTCAGAAGCCCCTGTATCCCTCCACGAGGAATAAGGGGGCTTCTGAAAGAGGGGGGGTTTCTGACATTTTGCCCAGTCTAGATGGGCCAAATGTTGGAAAAACCTCTTCCGACAAAAGAACTGGAAAAAGCTACGGAAATTACACAGTGCATTTTGCGTAGCTTTTTCCGAAAAACCTGCCAGGGCAACAGTGTACACCTAGTCTTTCTTTCTTTCTTCCTTTCTGCTACTTTATGAGCAGTCATCTTTGACTGATGTAATACACATTTCTTGATATGAAAACTGATACTGCAAAAGACGTATTTAATGAAATGACAGGGGAGTCAACAGCCTTGCCAGACCTGCTGCAAAGGTATGGGGGGGGGGAGGCCAGCTGAGCGGTTTGCTCCAGGAAGAGTCATGGTCTCAGGTGGAAGGGGTGCAGATGGGACAGCCACCACACCAGGCCCCCCACTGTGTCTCAACAGTTTTCCTGTCTCCATTATTTTTCCTTTGGAAACCATCATTAATTGTAATGAGATCTGGTAGCTTTGATGTTCTCGCAGCTCATGTTCCTTGCTTTACACATATCACATGAGCACAGAATGAAAAATATTCTAGATCTGGAAGGGACCTTGAAAGGTCATCAAGTCCTGTCCCCTGCCCTCATGGCAGGACTAAGCACTGTCTAGATCAGTGTTTTTCAACCTTTTTCTTTTAATAATTATAAGTACCCGCAGTACCCTTTTAAAATTATAAGTACCCGCATTACCTACAGTTTTCAGACACACAATATTTTTTTCTACAATTGCAACACATTTGTTTAACAACATAGTCATAGCCGGGGTGGGGGGGGGCGATGAAATTTTTTGGTGTAAAAAGTGCAAAAATTAAAAAGTGCTGTAAAACTTCAAACAAAAATTCAATTTTCTCCAAATGTCAGTTGTGTTGATGTACCCCCCAAACTTCTCTTGAATACCCCTAAAGGTACTCATACCACTTGCTGAGAAATGCTGATCTAGATCATCCCTGACCATGTGTATGTCTTCTCTTCTCTTCAATACCTCCACTGATGGAGATTCCACAAGGCCCCAAGGCAATTTATTGCAGTGCTTAACCACCCTGACTGTTAGGAATTTTTTCTTAATGTTCAACCTAAACCTCCCTAGCTACAATTTAAGCCCATTGCTTCTTAGAACATAAGAACGGCCAGACTGGGTCAGACCAAAGGTCCATCCAGCCCAGTACCCTGTCTGCCAACAGTGGCCAATGCCGGGTGCTCCAGAGGGACTGAACCGAACAGGTAATGATCAAGTGATCTCTCTCCTGCCATCCATCTCCACCCTCTGACAAACAGAGGCTAGGGACACCATTCCTTACCCATCCTGGCTAATAGCCATTCATGGACTTAACCTCCATGAATTTATCAAGCTCTGTTTTAAACTCTGTTAGGGTATGTCTACACTACAAAATTAATTCGAACTAACAGCTGTTAGTTCGAATTAACTTTCGTAGGCGCTACACACGCAAACCGCTAGTTCGAACTTAATTCGAACTAGGTAAACCTCATTCTACGAGGACTAACGCCTAGTTCGAATTAAGTAGTTCGAATTAAGGGCTGTGTAGCCACTTAATTCGAACTAGTGGGAGGCTAGCCCTTCCCAGGTTGCCCTGGTGACCACTCTGGGCCAAGCCAGGGAAACTCGTCTGCCCCCCTGCCGGCCCCGGAGCCCTTAAAGGGGCATAGTCTGGCAATGGTGCCCGTGCCAGGTGCAAGCCTTCCAGCACCCAGACAGCAGACCCTGCACCTGGCATGGGATGAGCCAGCCACCCGTTGCCACCCAGCCCTCCCCCTCTTCCCAGGACCAGGCTGGCGGCTCCCAGGAGCCTGCCCGGGGCCGCAAGAGGCAGACGCCCGCCTGGTCTAGTGCGGAGATCGTGGACCTCATTCAGGTTTGGGGGGAGACCTCCAATGTCCACAATATCCGCACTAGGCACAGGAAAGTGGCCGTCTAGGGCAGGATAGCTGCCAGCCTGGCCACCAAAGGCCACATGCGAACCCAGGAGCAGGGTTGCATGAAAATCAAGTTGGTCCAGTGAGACCCCCGACCCTGAGCTTAGAACATAAGAACATAAGAACGGCCGTACTGGGTCAGACCAAAGATCCATCTCGCCCAGTAGCCTGTCTGCCAACAGCGGCCAACACCAGGTACCCCGGAGGGGATGGACCGAAGACAATGACCAAGCCATTTGTCTCGTGCCATCCATCTCCAGCCTTCCACAAACAGAGGCCAGGGACACCATTCCTACCCCCTGGCTAATAGCACTCCATGGACCCAACCTCCATGACTTTATCTAACTTCTCTTTAAACTCTGTTCTAGTTCTCACCCTCACAGCCTCCTGTGGCAAGGAGTTCCACAGGTTGACTATTTGCTTTGTGAAGAAGAACTTTCTTTTATTAGTTTGAAGCCTGCTACCCATTCATTTCATTTGGTGTCCTCTAGTCCTTCTGTTATGGAAACTAATGAAGAACTTTTCTTTATGAACCCTCTCCACACCACTCATGATTTTATAGACCTCTATCATATACCCCCTCAGTTTCCTCTTTTCTAAGCTGAAAAGTCCCAGTCTCTTTTGCCTCTCTTCATATGGGACCAGTTCCAAACCCCTAATCATTTTAGTTGCCCTTTTCTGAACCCTTTCCAAGGCCAAAATATCTTTTTTGAGGTGAGGAGACCCCATCTCTACACAATACTGAAGATATGGCGTACCATAGTTTTAGACTTCCCCTCCTCCTTCTTCCCCTGGCTTCCCCCTTCCAGCTCCCTCCTCCCAGGTTTCCACCTCCCCTCTCCCACCCTCTCTCTTCCCCTCTCCCACCTCCTTTTCCCAGTCTCCCCAGAGGTTAATCCCCCCCCCCCTCAGTTTTGTTAAATAAAGAGAGTTTCTATTTTTGAACACACGTGTCCTTTATTTTTTACATCAGGAAGGGGGGCTAGGGAAGGGTAAGTGGAAGGAGGTGAGGGAAGAATGGGGCACGAGCCCCCGATGGGGAGGACTGGGGTGGCTCTGGGGGCTCCTCGGGGTAGAAGCTCTCCTGCAGGGCCTCCTGGATCCTGACAGCCTCCCGAATGACCCCCCCTGGATGGCAGCCTGCGGCAAGTGCAGCTGGGCTGATGGCCGAGTGCTGTGATGTGCCGAGTGTGGGCACTCAGGGCACTCCAAGACAGGACTGCTTTGCTGTCCCTCATCGAGGTAGACAAGCAAGTGGGGAACCCTGAGAACTGTCTGTCCGGGGTGGGGGTCGGGTCCCTTTAAGCACAGCCCTCGGCTAGCCTGAGGCAGCAGCTCCACGCTATAAGTCCTAACCTGATGCCCTGCCGGCACTGGTTCCGGCCAGCCTTAACTTCAGTTCAGGGTCCACTCAATGTGGACATGCTAGTTCGAATTAGCAAAATGCTAATTCGAACTAGTTTTTAGGTCTTGATGCGCTAATTCGAATTAGCTTAGTTCGAATTAACTAATTCAAACTAAGTTAGTTCGAATTAGTGCTGTAGTGTAGACATACCCTTATAGTCCTAGCCTTCACAACCTCCTCAGGCAAGGAGTTCCACAGGTTGACTGTGTGCTGTATGAAGAAAAACTTCTTTTATTTGTTTTAAACCTGTTGCCCCTTAACTTTATTTGGTGACCCCTAGTTCTTATATTATGGGAACAAGTGAATAACTTTTCCTTATTCATTTTTTCCACCCCGTCATGACTTTATAGACCTCTATCATATCCCCGCTTAATCTCATCTTTTCTAAGCTGAAAAGTCCTAGTCTCTTTAATCTCTCTTCATATGGGACCCATTCCAAACCCCTTATCATTTTAGTTTCTCTTTTCTGGACTTTTTCTAATGCCAGTGTAACGTTTTTGAGATTAGGAGACCACATCTGTATGCAGTATTCAAGATGTGGGCATACCATGGATTTATATAAAGGCATAAGGTATTCTCCGTCCTATTCTCTATCCCTTTTTTAATGATTCCTAACATCCTGTTTGCTTTTTTGACTGCCACTTAACACTGCGTAGATGTTTTCAGAGAACTATCCATGATGACTCCAAGATCTCTTTCCTGATTAGTTGTAGCTAATACATTTTAACCCTTCCCACCCCTCAACTTTCCTGAGAGACATTTAGAGTTCTGCATTTTCCAGTCTCCCCTACTATTGGTAGTTTGCAATTATCCCAGTAAACTCAAATTCAGTTCGCTCAGGTCCAGTTCCAGTCCTCGAATCCCCTCTAGCGGCCCATGGAGCACCCCTTTCTGGCAGGGGTCTGAGGAGGGAGAGGATCTTGGTGCATGCCCTCTCTAATTGGGAGAAAGAGCAAGAGAGATCCTTGTCTCAACAGCGCTCCCAGAATGGCCAAACTCCTGGGGGAGGCTTGTTCCACCCATGTGGAATGTGACATCACTGGCAGCAAGACCAACAGCGAACAAGGAGGCAGCGAACCCTGTTGTAATTCTGACCTGTTTCAAAGTTCACAATCATTCATGTTTTCCCCTGATATATCAGCTGCCACTTGTAAGGGTCCACTGAGTTGTGGTCTCAGCTCCATCATGTACTGCTCTTTGGGGATGTTGTACCCAAGACAGGCCCTTTCCAGCTTTACTGAGAAGGCCTCTGCATCATCTTAGACAAAAAACCAGTCCCTATCTAATGGTGCGAAGGGAGCCGGCAGAAGTCATTGCTGAGCCTTTGACTATTACTTTTGAAAACTTGTGCAGGTTGGGGGAGGTCCCGGATGAGTGGAAAAAGGCAAATGCAGTGCCCATCTTTAAAAAAGGAAAGGACAATCTAGGGAACTACAAACCAGACAGCCTCATCTCAATCCCCCCAAAATGGAGGGGATCCTCAAGGAATGCATTTTGAAGCACTGGAAGAGGGGAAAGTGATCAGAAATAGTCAGCAATGATTTACAAAGGGCAAGTCGTGCCTGACCAATCTGATTACCTTCTACGACAAGGTAACTGGTTTCTTGGATATGGGGAAGTCAGTGGATGTGATCTACCTTGACTTTAGCAAAGCTTTTGATACAGTCTCCCACAATATTCTAGCCAGGAAGTTAAGGAAATGTGGATTGGATAAATGGTTTGTGAGGTGGATAGAAAGCTGGCTAGATTGACAGGCTCAGCGGGTAGTGATCAACAGCTCAATGTCTGGTTGGCAGCTGGTATGAAGCGAAGTGCCCCAAGGGCAAGTTTTGTTCAACATCTTTATTAATTGCTTCAGGGGTAGCCAAATTAGTCTGTACAGGAAAAAACAACAAATGGTCTGGAATTCCAGTCATCTAAAGAAGTGGGCTGTGCCCACGAAAGCTTATGATACCGTCTACATGTTTTGTTAGTCTATAAAGTGCTACCAGACCATTTATTATCTTTATTAATGATGTGGATGAAGGAATGGATTGCACCCTCAGTAAGTTCGTGGATGACACTAAGCTAGGGGGAGAGGTAGATACATTGGAGGGCAGGGAGAGGGTCCAGAGTAACCTAAACAAATTGGAGGTTTGGGCCAAAAGAAATCTGATGAGGGTCAACAAGGACAAGTGCAGAGTCCTGCACTTGGGACGGAAGAATCCCAAGCACCGTTATAGGCTGGGGACCAACTGGCTAAACAGCAATTTGGCAGAAAAGGACCTGGGGATTCCAGCGGATGAGAAGCTGGATATGAGTCCACAAGGTGCTTTTGTAGCCAAGAAGGCAAATGGCGTATTAGGTTGCATTAGGAGCAGCATTTCCTGTAGATCTAGGGAGCTGGTTATTCCTCTTTATTTGGCACTGGTAAGGCCACATCTGGAGTATTGTGTCCAGTTCTGCCCCGTCCCTCCGCCCACTACAGAAAGGATGTGGGTGCGTTGGAGAAGGTCTAGCAGAAGGCAACAAAAATGCTGAAGGGGTAGGGTTGCCAGGTGTCCGGTTTTGAACCAGACAGTCCAGTATTTGAGCTTTCTGTTCAGGAAACAAATTGAGAAAATAGAAATGTCTGGTATTTTCTAAATAAGATGGAATGTAGATTACGATGTAATGTCAAGCGTGTCCAGTATTTTCTGTGGAAACCATCTGGCAGTCCTATGAGGGGGCCAGAGCACATGACCTACAAGGAGAGGCTGAGGGAGTTGGGTTTGTTTAGTTCGCAGAAGAGCAGAGTGAGGGGGGATTTGAGAGCAGCCTGCAACATCCCCCCTAGCCCCTCAGACACACAGCCCCTATTGCAATGCAGGGCCTGTGGTGGTGGCGGGATTGTGAGTGTCCACCTCCACAGCCCCGTATTGCTCCTGGTTGTTTCTCCCCCCCCCCCAAGTCTGTACGCTCCCCCCCCTCCATTTTCCAGCCCCGACAGCCTGACCCGGCTCCCCACACCACCCCCTGGCCCGCTCCGGGGCCCCGACCTGATTCCTGGCCCTGCGAGGGTTGTCCCCTGCCCAGGTCTCCCAGGATCGGCCCTTGGGTTAGGCAGCCGCCCCCCCCCCGCCCCCCAGTGATATGGGGCGGGGTTCTCGTTGAAGCAGCTTTTTTAAACTCACGCAGCTGTTAAACAACAGTAGGGTGGGCGCTGAATGGTGGGAAAACGAGCAACGGTCTCTCGCACGCGTCACATATCTGTGCATGCGCTGCTGCCGCGGCGGCTTGGGCATTCTCCCATCAACATGCGGCGCTTCCTCCCTTCAACATCCCAGCGGCGATTCGCGCCGCCCTTTGGGGAGGGGACAGACGGGGAGCGGGACGTATCACTGTAGAGAAGTGGGGGGGAGAGAAGAGAGGCCGCACAATCCATCCAGCGTGGCCGCGTTGGCCACGACACAGTTTAACTAGTGGCTGGTAGCGCAAAAGGCCTCCAAACCAGCTGTTTAAACACCGTCACCCCCCACTGAGGGAATGGTTGGGTCCGCCTGGTCCTGCCTGGCTTCTGCCCCCCAAAGACAGGGGCTGTGAGGGAGAGGCAGCATGGGGTAGGGACGGGGTCTGGTCAATAGGGCGCTTCCCCACAGGCTGCCCCATGGGGGAGCCATGCCAGGGACCCACGCCAATGGGGCACCCGCACACCCGCTCCTGATCCACAGGAACATGGCGCCCAGGGGTTCCCCGTGTAACAGCATTCGCACACCCGCTCCTGGTGCACGTCAATGGGGCACTCACACGCCCACCTGATCCAGGTGCACATCAACAGGGCACTCGCACGCCTGCTCCAGGTGCACATCAACAGGGAACTCACACGCCCGCTCCTGGTGCACGTCAACGGGGCACTCGTACACCCACTCCTGGCGCACGTCAACGGGGCACTTGTACACCCACTCCTGGCGCACGTCAACGGGGCACTCGTACGCCCACCCGCTCCTAGTGCACATCAATGGGGAACTCACACGTCCGCTCCTGGTGCACATCAACAGGGCATTTGCACGCCCACTCCTGGTGCATGTCAAAGGGACAAATGCATGCCCGCTCCTGGGGCATGTCTACGGGGCACCTGCACGCCCCTACTGGTGCATGTCAATGGGACAACTGCACACCCCCTCCTGGCCCATGTCAATGGAACCCTCACTGCCCAACCCATGATAACTCACTTGTTCCTGAACAACATGAAATTGAAATCCAGGGGTTCCCAATTTAAAAGGCACTTGTATGCCCACTCCCTGACCCACCTTTGTAAAGCACCCACACACCCACTCCACATCAACAGGGCATCCCCATGCCCTCTCCTGGACCATGTTAAAGTGGCACCCATAGGATCCCAGTGAAAACAGCACCCCCATGTCTGCTCCTGCAGACATGTTTGAGAGTTTGAGGCGCAAGTGGAATTGTCACCCAACCGTCCTGTGGAAGGAAAAGGTCCAGGTAGGGATCCTCAAATTTTGGAAGTAAATGCGGAATTGTGCAGTTGGTGTTGGAGAGAGAAAGGCTTTGGACTCTTCAGCCATGGGATGATGTTCTGGGCACAAGGAGTGCGAGGAGGAGATAGGACCCACCCAACAAAGTGCATCTTTAGAGGCAGGCTTGCAAGCCTAGTGAGGAGGGCTTCAAGCTAGGTTCATCGGGGATAGTGATCTAAGCCCGGAGGTACATGGGGAAGTGAGATACTAGGAAGAAACACAAGGTGCACACAATTTTCATGGCTGTGAATTTGGTATGACCCTAATTCTGATGAACAGAGATACAACTCTGTGATCTACCATAAGGATCACAACGTGGCCTTCCAGGCGATCTGTTGCCAACAGGTTTGTAGATAACATGGCTGGATAATCATTTCCCAGTCCAGCATACACAGACTATTTTCTTATGGGTTTTTTTGACAACCAATAGAGCCAATGCACTGCAGACAAATCTCCACCCAGTCCATGCAGCGTTGACAACTGTTCAGTCTATTTAGATGCCAACTGTATCCCAGACAGCACTGGTGGTAACAGTGTTTGAGTAGTCTTGCCTGTTATCTCTCCTATCCTATGGCCACAAGAGGTTTTCTCTGTGAGTTTGGAGGCCAGTGATTACACCTATGGAGGCTGAGATTTTAGGTGGTAGGGGGAGATAGGTGCCTAATTCCCTTAGGTTTCTTCGAAACAGCCAGACCTGCTTTATTGTTATTGTTTGATCATTCTGAAGGTTAATATCACTGTTGACTTTTAAGCATTTTTTTAGATTTATATCAATTAGGGTATGTCAACACTACCACCCTAGCTCGAACTAGGGTGGTTAATGTAGGCATTCGAAGTTGCAAATGAAGCCCGGGATTTAAATATCCCGGGCTTCATTTGCATCTTGCCGGGTGGGCGCCATTTTTAAATCCTCTTAGGTCGAACTCCGTGCCCGCGGCTACACGCGGCACGGAGTAGGTAGTTTGAATTAGGATCTCTAATTCGAACTACCATTACTCCTCGTGCATGCCTCATGGTTGTGTCTGAAGTGAGGAATATTGACAATGTGTCTGTATTTGCAATGTAGTTACACCTGGGTAGCTCCCACTAGGCAAGATGCTTTCATTGGAGATAGGGGGTTGGGAAGGGCCTGTTCATGTTAAAGAGCCATTAGGGGAATCATTGAGCCTCTGCAGAAGTTTCTCTCCCACCAGGTGAGGCTGCCAGAGACACTCTAGAGCACTGTTTCCCAATTTTATTTGGCCATGGAACCCTTTTCAGAATTTCAAGGAACCCCTAGATTTGTCAAGCAAAGAAAAAAAAGGGGGGGGGATCCCACCAATGCATGCAAATCACATTCCTTCCCCAAGACCCCACCCTTTTGAGGCCCCATCTCCTCTCCATCACTTGCTATCCCCAGCCCTTATACACTCTCACTGGGTTGAGACAGGAGGTGTGGGCTCTGGGGTGGGAATGAGGGATTTGGGTGTGGGAAGGGGTGAGAAGTGCAAGCTCTGGGAGGGAATTTGGATGCAGGAGAAGGGGATGCTGGCTTGGGGAGGGGGCTCCAGGCTGGGGAGTGTTGGGCTCAGGTGGAAGGATGGAGTACTGAGCAAGTCACAGGCTTGTGGATGTGAGGGTGCAGGAGTTTGGGTTGGATATGTGCGGGGCTCAGGGCAAGGAGGCTGTGAGTATGATGGGCTCAGGACACAGATTTGTCATGTGTGGATGGTGCAGGAGTGTTGTGGCAGAAGACTGAGGATGTGGGGATGCAGGAGTTTGGGGATGTGAGAGGCTCAGGACAGGGGGTTTCAGTGTATGATAGGCTCAGATTTGGGGTCAGGTGGTGCAGGAGTGTTACGATGATGCAGTGAGATGGGGATTTGGTCAGTTGCGGCCAAACAAGTGAGATGCAAAAAAAAAAAAAAAAAAATCCCAAACCTCACTAATGCAGTCCCAACTGTGCTGGTGCAGGCAGAAGACAGGGTGCTAGTGGGTGCTAGGGAGAGGGTGCTGCTGGGTGGCAGGATGCTGGCACAGGTGGTGGGGTGCTGGGGCAGGATGCTGGGGTCAGGGACGTGGTCCTGCTGGGCACTGGGGTGGGTGGCAGGGTGCTGGGACAAGGAACAGGGTGCTGCTGGGTGCTAGGATGGGTGGCAGGGTGCTGGGGCTAGGGACAGGGTCTTGTGGTGGGTGGCAGGGTGCTGGGGCCAGGGCCAGGGCCAGGGTCATGCTGGGTGCTAGGGTGGATGGCACGGCACTGGGGCTGGAGACAGGGTGGTGCTGGGTGCTGGGATGAGTGGCAGAGTGCTGGGGCCAGGGCCAGGGTCCTGGGGTGGTGGCAACATGCTGCGGCTGAGGCCAAGGCCAGGGTCCTGGGGTGGTGGCAGGGTGCTGGGGATGGGGACAGGGTGCTGCTGGGTCCTGGGGTGGGCAGCAGGGTGCTGGGGCTGGGGACAGGGTGCTGCTGGGTCCTGGGGTGGCGGCAGGGTGCTGGGGACGGAGACAGGGTGCTGCTGGGTCCTGGGGTGGGCAGCAGGGTGCTGGTGCTGGGAACAGGGTGCTGCTGGGTCCTGGGGTGGCGGCAGGGTGCTGGGGCTGGGGACAGGGTGCTGCTGGGTCCTGGGGTGGGCAGCAGGGTGCTGGGGCTGGGAACAGGGTGCTGCTGGGTCCTGGGGTGGTGGCAGGGTGCTGGGGATGGGGACAGGGTGCTGTTGGGTCCTGGGGTGGGCAGCAGGGTGCTGGGGCTGGGAACAGGGTGCTGCTGGGTCCTGGGGTGGTGGCAGGGTGCTGGGGATGGGGACAGGGTGCTGCTGGGTGCTGGGGACAGTGCTGGTGGGGGCAGGGGACAGGGTACACGGGGGGGGGGGGCCTGGGCAGGGGCAGCTGGGACCAGTACCTGGCAATCCTGCAGCACCTCTAGGTTCTGGGAAGTGTGCAACTGCACTTCCCCTCTCCACACAGCTGGCATGTGCACTGCCTGAACAGCAGGGGCTCTTGCACTCCAGCAACTTTCTTCCACGATGCTGTCCTGTGGGGCCGGGGGGGGGGAGGCGCGGTGAGTCCCATGGCAGAGCGCGCTGCCTGCACAGTCGGAGCTGCACAGACCCAGGTCTCCTGACCTCCCTTCCCCCCACACCACGCAGAAAGGCAGCAGAACTAAGTTGCTGGGTGCCACAGCTCCAGCTGTTCAGGAAGCACGCGCAGGCTCCTTTGGGGAGGGGAAGTGCTTCCCTCCCTGCTGTGGGTCACGTGGGGTCACTCCTGTCCAACACCCCCCAAGTGTGCCAGCTGGGAGCAACTGTTCTCCTCTGCCCCTGCCTCGCTACACCTCTGCATCACCAGGGAGAAACGGGAAACAAGCGTGCTGCTTCTTTAAGAAGCTGGCTAGGCGGTGCTCTTGCTTTCTAAGGGGGCGGGAGAGTGCTGGCTCTTTGTGGAACCCCTACTTTTGCTTCCGCGGAGCACCAATTGGAAAATGCTGAGTTGGGGTAAGAGGAACCTGCATAGCAAATGTGGTGGCCCTAGTTCTTACTACTTTGGAGGAGTTCTTGAACAGATGGACTCAGACAGACACACCGTGTGTGTGAGAGAAGGAAAGAGAGAGAGGGAGAGATTTGTTCCCCATGTATATTATAAACTCACCCATCCTAGCACCCGCCCCTTCCCCTTCATTGTGATAAGGGAAATACATTAAGATCCATGAATCTAACATTGCGAGGTGCATTTTATAAATGTCAGTCCTTCTAGTGGCTCTTCTCTGCACTGTCTGCCATGTATCAGTATTCTACTGTAATTGTGGGCAGCAAAACTGAGCACAGTGTCCCAGCAGCTGTCAATCCAGGGCTCCAAACAAGGGGAAATAAGCTCCCCTCTCTGACTTGAGATCCCTTGTGCCTGCCTCCCGTGGCCACATTGCTCCTGAGATGCATAAATACCCCACCTCCCTGCTCAATTTGCATTGCCCCTGACAGCATGATTGATTGGGTTCTGCCATAAAGCATGACGTGTGACACGGTCCCCACCGTGGCCACAGTTGGATGGTTCATAGTGAGGAACAAGAGACCAGTGTTGTCTTCAAGTCGTCATTGTCAAGTCCAAGTCAAGTCTCAAGTCACTACAGTTCAAGTCTCAAGTCAAGTCTCGAGTCCCTAAAGTCACTTTCGAGTAAAGTCCCAAGTGAAGTCTGAAGTCTTAATTTAAAAAAATGTCAAGTCACTTTTGTACAAGCCTCAATATTGGCATTTTCAGACAATTTTTTCACCAAGTCTATTTAACAAAATACGCAAGTCCCAAGTCGAGTCTCAAGTCACAAACAATGAACCCGACTCGAGTCTCAAGTCGAGTCACCTCGACGACTTAAGTCAGACTCGAGTTCAAGTCCTGGGATTCGAGTCAACAACTCTGCAAGGGTATGTCTACACAACAAAGTTAATTCGAAATAACAGCAGTTATTTCGAATTAACTTAAATAGCATCTACACAGGCAAACTGCTATTTTGAAATAAATTCGAAATAGTGGAGCCCTTATTTCGAATTTGGTAAACCTCATTCTACGAGGAGTAACACCAAATTCAAAATAGCTATTTCAAATTAAGTGCTGTGTAGACACTTAATTCAAAATAGGGGGGGCTCCAGCCCTTCCCAGGGAGCCCTGGTGGCCACTCTGGGCACAACCAGGAAAGCTTACTCTTCTCTCCCCCAGCCCCGGAGCCATTAAAGGGGTAGAGCCTGGCCACAGTGCCGGTGCCAGCTCCAAGCCTGCCAGCCCAGAGCCAGCAGTGGCCACCGAGGCCCCTGACCCAGTGGTCCCAAAACATTAGCCAGCAAGCCACTGGCAGCCAGCCCTCCACCCCTCTCCAGGAGCAGTCTGCCAGCTCCTAGGAGCCTGACAGGGGCTGGAGAAGGCGGGTGCCTTCCTGGTCCAGGGTGGAGATCATGGACCTTATTCAGGTTTGGGGGGGATGCCCCCAATGTCCATGATCTCCACACTAGATGGAAGAATGCAGCCATCTATGGCAGGATAGCTGCCAGCCTGGCCACCAAAGGCCACATGCGAACCCAGGAGCAGGTTTGCATGGAAGTCAGGTTGGTCCAGCGAGACCCCCAACCCTGAGCCCTGAGCTTCCCCTCCCCCTTCTTCCCCTTGTTTCCCACTTCCAGCTCCCTCCTCCCAGGTTTCCCCCTCCCCTCTCCCACCCTCTCTCTTCCCCTCTCCCACCTCCTTTTCCCAGTCTCCCCAGAGGTTCATCCCCCCCCCCCCGTTTTGTTCAATAAACCCAGTTTCTATTTTGGAACATACACGTCTTTTATTTGACATCAGGAAGGGGGGCTAGGGAGGGGTAAGTGGAAGGAGGTGAGGGAGGAATGGGGCACGAGCCCCCGGTGGGGAGGACTGGGGAGGCTCTGAGGGCTCCTCGGGGTGGATGCTCTCCCTCAGGGCCTCCTGGATCCTGACAGCCTCCGGATGGACCCCTCCTGGATGGCAGCCTGCAGCAAGTGCAGTCGGTGTGATGGCAATGACCCCACGAGATGCACCGGCGTGCTCCATGTGGCCGAGTGCTGTGGTGTCTATCATGGTGTTAGACAAGCAAGTGGGGAACCCTGGGAACAGTCTATCTGGGGTGGGGGTAGGGTCTCTTTAAGCACGGAGCTCAGTTAGCCTCAGGCAGCAGCCCCACACACTAAGTCCTAAACTGATGCCCTGCCGGCACTGGTTCCGGCCAGCCTTAACTTCGATTCAGGGTCCACTCAGTGTGGACGTGCTATTTTGAATTAGAAAAATGCTATTTAGAATTAGTTTTGGTGTCTAGATGCGTTATTTCGAATTAGCTTAATTCGAATTAACTAATTCGAAATAAGTTAATTCGAAATAGTGCTGTAGTGTAGACATACCCTTAGGGATTTAAATAACTCGTATATAAGCACAATACTAGAATTCCTCAATGGACTCTAAACTATGTCCTCACTAATATATCCCCCTGGGGATAGAGGGTTTGTAATTAATATCTCTGGGTGTTAATTAACAGCAACACTGACTGGGCATGTCCTCTGAAATTTTACAAGGCAGTGGCAGTGTGTTTTGAATAGTGTGGATCAATTAGTTCCCTGGTGTAACTCCTCTCATTTTCCTAGGGGCATGCCTGCACCCCTGATCTGATCACTGAGATACTGATCCAGGTTCTGATATCAGCTACGCCACAGGAGTAAATGGAATTACTCCATATTTACATTTGTGTAAATGGGATGAGAATCAGGGCCGTTGGGCACAAGAGTTTCCAGCATCTAGGAAGAATGGGTGACACAAATACTTCTGGCAAAAGGAGAACATGGGAGAATTGCTACATATCACTCTTCAACTGTAAGCAACGCCTGCTGCACACGGACAAGAAGTGCCATTACAACACAGAGTGTAAAATGCACACACAGAGCTGGGGAGCTGGGTTTAGAGCCCTGGTCCGTTATTCCCAAACACTCAGGGACAGAATTTTCACAGCGTTTCTTTGCCTAAAGACGCAGGTAGAGCCTAGTGAGATTTCCAAAAGCTGTGAGGCACCAGAAACCAACAAACCATCCACACTAGGTGCCTAAATCCCAGAATCTGGTCCCAATAGGATTCCTTAAATCTCCAGTTAACTTCACCTGACTTCTGTAGGTGTCTACACTCAAACTGCAGCCTACTTTGTCCAGGGAAATTCACTAGGACTCTTAGGTTTCTATCTCCAGGCATGTGCACCCAGCCCCAGGAAAGGAATCCAGACACACAGATCCCAGATTTCTTCCAGCTAACTCACCTGAGGGGTCCAATGGGTCAGGTGAGCTCATTTCTCACATTTAGTCAAGTGGCCAGGGTGCTGAGGTGGGAAGTCAGAGAACCCTGGTTCCAATTCCCCCTCTGTTGGAGGGTGGGAAGGGCTTTGTATCATCTGGTGCATGGACCTTCTCCTGTCTTTTCAGTTAAGCTTCTTCCATGCTTAATAACTCGTGCAATAATCCAGTGAGGAAAACAGGCAATATAAGAATGACTCTACTGCCTGCCATTTACTGGACTCCACTTCTTCCTGGGAGGACTGGAGAAATAAAACACAAAATGCCCTAAAATTGAAATCATTGTTTCATAACTGGCTTTGTTCATCACTCCTAGAATTAATCTGAAAAACTGAGAAACATGAGTGCAGAGTTTTGCCAGTCCTTACTTCATAACACTAGAAAACTGAATCTAAGCTGAATGACTAGATTCCAGAATTCCTACATAGAAAGATAGAAAAAGTACTTGGGCCAAAATTTGCAACATTGGAAATTTTGTCCTGAGGTTCCTACATTACTATTTGGATGAGGAAATTAACTTTAGAAACCCAGATGTCCAAGAGAGATCTTGGAGTCATTGTGAATAGTTCTCTGAAAGCATCCACTCAGTGTGCAGCAGCAGTCAAGAAGCAAACAGAATGTTAGCAATAATTTTAAAGGGATAGAGAATAAGACAGAGAACATCTTATTGCTTCTAATTAAGACCACGGTATGCCCATATCCTGAATGCTGTGTACAGATGCCTCATCTCAAAACAGATCTATTGACATTGGAAAAGGTACAGAAAAAGGCAACAAAAATGATTAGGGGTTTGGAATGGGCCCCATATAAAGAGAGATTAAAAAGACTGGTGTGGAAAAAGTGAATAAGGAAAAGTTATTTACTTATTCCCACAATATAAGAACTAGGGGTCACCAAATAAAATTAATAGGCAGCAGGTTTAAAACAAAAGGAAGTTTTTCTCCACTCAGTGCACAGTCAACCTGTGGAACTCCTTGCCAGAGGATGTGGTGAAGACTAGGACTTTAATAGGGTTAAAAAAAGAGCTAGATAAATTCATGGAGGTTAGGTCCATCAATGGCTACTAGCCAGATTGGGTAGGAATGGTGTCCCTAGCCTCTGTTTGTTTGGAAATAAATGACAGAAATGGGATCATATGATGATTACCCATTTTAAGTGTTCCCTCCGGGTATGTCTACACGTTCACCCTCTTTTGAGAGAGAGATGCGAATGTAGACATTCAAAATTGTAAAAGAAGCTGGGATTTAAATATCCTGTGTTTCATTTGCATATTCGTGGATGGGCACTATTTCGAAATTCTTTATTTTGAAATAAAAAACGCTGTTTAGATGCGGTTATTTCAGGAGAAAACCCTTCTTCTCAAATAACCCTTATTCCTCATACAATGAGGTTTAAAGGTTATTTAGGAAGAAGGGTTTTCTCCCGAAATAACCATGTCTAAATAGCATTTTTATTTCGAAAGAAAGTATTTCGAAATAGTGCCCATCCGTGAATATGCAAACAAAGCATCTGATATTTAAATCCCAGCTTCATTTACAATTTTGAATGTCTATCTTTGCATCCCTCCCTCAAAAGAGGGTGCAAGTTTAGACATACCCAGAGAGAGTCAAAGTGAATGGAGGGGAGGGAAAGAGGGGTTTGAAGAGAAATAGGAACATAGGGAGACATGTGCCAAGCGAGATTTCTATTAACTTGTTATGTCTCTGAGGGTCAGGAGCTCCTTGTAATGGGTGCACACATACACCACCCGCCCATAGGGCAGGTAATCATACATGTTACACTCGACGCAATAAACAGGATAGCCCCCACTCTGCTGCTGGGCTTCTGTCTCCATTTTTCTTATGAATAAGTTTAAGTATAAACTGGGCTTCTTATTAAATGTTTGGACTATAGATTATTATAAAAGTTATGTTTAAAGAAGGTCAGAAGTCACTAGCGCCCTCTAACCTCCCCCTCTAAAATCCCTCTCCAAACTCCCTGTTAGCTGCTCTTGGGGCATGTCTCTCTTGCTTTACTTCCTCCTGGCCGGTCCCAGGTGTCTGCTGTGATGTTACATTCTGTCCAGGAGAGAGAGGGATTTTCTGGCCTCTTCTCAGTTAATGTATCTGCTTGCAGGGGCTTTGCCTTTTTGGTTGGGTTGGGTATTTCTCATTCATACCTCACACACATCCCACAGGTTACATACACATTCATAAGCAATATGGTTTCTAGGTAAAATTCAGCTTTATGGCCTTAAGTAACCAGAAACCTTCCATAAACCAGATTACTTGACATACTCAAAGGACCTAATGTAAATAAGATGGGTTAACATACCAAAGGCATGATAAAGGCGTTAACATAAATTGTAGCTAAGAGAGGAAGGGTGAAGGGAAAAAGGGAAAGCAGAGAAGTATGTCCAGTCAGCTACATGCCAGTGTTGGGGAGGGGGGTCATGTCCAAATGGCTACATGAATAACTTTACAGATGTTGCCCACCTAACCGCCTGAAGCCCTCTTGAATATTTAATAAAGTCTCTTAGGTTGGGATTCTGGAGTATCTACATTATGGCAACGTCTTTGCAGCCAATGTCGAGGACATAACAAGTCAATAGAAAGGAATGATGTTTAAAGTTCAAACATGGGTACATCTACCCTGCAGCTGTGAGATGTCATTCCCAACTGAGGTAACATGCACTAGCTTTGATCGAATGAGCAAGGTAAAATTAGCAATGAGAACAGAGCAGCAGAGCCTAGTTTGAGACACACACCTGTGTATGTACACTGGACCCCAGATGGAACTGGGTTGGGGCAGTTAGTTACACTATTTTTAAACCAAGGCTCAGTCAAAGGTTGTTTGTGCCAATTTAAGGGAGCAAGGAATAACCCTTTACTATGTGGAACACAGATATACCACATAAGACAAAAACCAAAATACCAATGAGGCCACAGTTTGCTGAAGGTCTGTCCAGCTATCCACTATCACAGCAGATGAACATAAAGTTAATTGGGCCATTTGAAAGATGCAGCTGAGAAACAAGGACAGAAAAAAAAGCCCACCATAAAGAGCCCATGACACTGGTCTCAGAAAATTGCAGGTAAATTGAATGAGGTTTATGTGGATTTACAGAGGCAGAACTGAGATCCGAAACCAAACCCATATAAAGAAATATAAGTGAAATAAAAAAGAAAAAAAGAATCTATTCAGGTTTTTCATCCAGAAGGGAGAAAGTGTCTGGAGAACAATGAAAAATGGGAGAGATGTAGAAACAGGAGACAAAATTTGAGAGATGGTGACAGTTTATTCCTCCAAATTTTATGAGCATTTTATGAACAGATCTGTTTACATAGAAGTGGCACGTCCCTCTTACTAACACAAAAGGGTCAGAGACAAGGGGCCTTTCTTGATTTTCCTCTCTACACTTCCAATATATCTTATCTGCTAACCTCTTCTTCCACAAACGTATTTTGTGCCCACAGACAGGGCCGGCTCTAGGTCTTTTGCCGCCCCAAGCAAAAACATTTTTGACCGCCCTCCCTTTTTTGTTGGCTTTTACACATTTGCACTTTGCAAATTGTTTTCATGAAAAGATGAAAACAGAAAATTTGTAGTTAGTGAAATAAAACAATTTCCTACTAGTTTACTCATTTAATTTTAAGAAAATCACAATTACCAAAACCAAATTGATAGACTGGAGATGGAGGTCCAAAAGCCATGCTTACAGAAAATGGGCTAATAAGGAGAAGTCCTGTGGCACCTCAGGGTATGTCTACACTAGCCCCCTAGTTCGAACTAGGGAGGCTAATGTAGGCATTCGAACTTGCAAAGGAAGCCCGGGATTTAAATATCCCGGGCTTCATTTGCATGTTCCCGGGCGGGCGCCATTTTTAAATCCCCCTAGTCCGAACTAATTGCCCGCGGCTACACGCGGCAGTTAAAAGTTAATTCGAACGAAGTCCTTAGTTCAAATTAACTGTTACACCTCGTGGAATGAGACGCACCGGCGTGCCCAGGGGCAGCTCTGGCTCCATGTGGCCGAGTGCTGTGGTGTCCCAAGTGCGGGCACTCAGGGCACTCCAAGACAGGACTGCTTTGCTGTCCCTCATCGAGGTAGACAAGCAAGCGGGGAACCCTGAGAACTGTCTGTCCGGAGTGGGGGTAGGGTCCCTTTAAGCACGAAGCTCAGTTAGCCTCAGGCAGCAACCCCATACACTAAGTCCTAACCTGATGCCCTGCCGGCACTGGTTCTGGCCAGCCTTAACTTCGGTTCAGGGTCCACTCAGTGTGGACATGCTATTTCGAAATAGCTTTTGTGTATAGATGCATTATTTTGAATTAGCTTAATTCGAATTAACTATTTTGAATTAAGTTAATTTGAAATAGCACTGTAGTGTAGACATACCCTCAGTCTATAAGGTGCCACAGGATTTCTGGTTGTTTATGCAGATTCAGATTAACAGGGCTACCCTTCTGATTCTAAGCTAATAAGGATTGTGAAACCTATTGTGTCAAATGTATTGGTAAACTCCTTGAGGGAGACTATATGGATTTTCTATACCTGGTCCATACAGTGCCCAATAGAGAACAGAACCATAGTTTAGCAAACACAGCAATAACAGCAATCCATAATTGCCCATTAGAGGGAGATCAGTAAATCTACCGCCCACGTAGAGATGTTTGTAGGCGCAGCTCAGGATGCATTGGTTGGTTATAAAGCCCTGGAGACTAGCTGGTTTATCTTCTCATTTAAAAGAGTGTGTATGGGTTTTAGCTGGAAGGTTCCCTAGGCTGCGTAGGCGTGTTTCCTTCTAACCAGCTCTTGATCATTCGCAGGAGGGAATCGGCTTGCCTAGCAACCTATTCCAGGTTGTGTAAGTCTGGAGGATATTTGGGCTTTTATTTCCGAACTCCGAGTAGTGAGAGAAAAAGGAACTCAGGGGTCCTACGGCCCGGGTGTGTCCTGGGAGCCATAAATCTGTGCGCACCAGAGCAGGAAGCTCCTCTCTCTCCCTCTCTCTCTCTCCTTCGCTCCCTAGGAGGCTGGGGATTCACTGTCCCCCAAAGCAGCTCTGTGTCCGATACAGACGGAAGGGCTGGGAGGAAGGGGATGTTACTGCTGAGGCTGAGCGCCCTGTATTCACACGGGACTCTGACTTCTCTTTCGTTCCCTTGCATCCCACCCCAACTTCCCCGCCTTTGGCCAGGCTGCTGGAGAACCCCTCGGGGAAGTAGGGGGTCGGGATTGCGTGCGTGCCTGGCCGCTATTCGCTGTCACCCTGCTCCCGAGCCGCTTGGCAGTGGCAGGAAGGGCTGTCGTTACCGCTCCGCTCGCTGGGGCCTCCCTCCGAATTAGCGCGTTCACACTGTGCCTGTGCGGCGGCGAGAGGCACGTTCCTTCGCCTCCCCCTCCCCCGGCTCCCCCGCCCTCGCGGTGTCACCACTGACAAATGACGAGCCTGGCTCCAGAAGGGAGATCCCCGCAAGTCTGAGCGGGCGGGCGGAGTGGAGGAGCCGCGGCTCCCGGCTCCGGCCGGCCGGCTTGGGACCCCGTGTGTGTGTGTGTGTGTGTGTGTGTGTGTGTGTGTGTGTGTGTGTGTGTGTGTGTGTGTGTGTGTGTGTGTGTGTGTGTGTGTGTGTGTGTGTGTGTGTGTGTGTGTGTGTGTGTGTGTGTGTGTGTGTGTGTGTGTGTGTGTGTGTGTGTGTGTGTGTGTGTGTGTGTGTGTGTGTGTGTGTGTGTGTGTGTGTGTGTGTGTGTGTGTGTGAGAGAGAGAGAGAGAGAGAGAGAGAGAGAGAGAGAGAGAGAGAGAGAGAGAGAGGGAGTGTGTGTGTGTGTGTGTGAGAGAGAGAGAGAGAGAGAGAGGGAGTGTGTGTGTGTGTGTGTGTGTGAGAGAGAGAGAGAGAGAGAGGGAGTGTGTGTGTGTGTGTGTGAGAGAGAGAGAGAGAGAGAGAGAGAGAGGGAGAGGGAGTGTGCGTGTGTGTGTGTGTGTGTGAGTGAGAGAGAGAGAGAGGGAGGGGGGGGGGAAAGGGAATTGCGTGCGCGCTGGAGAGAGCGAGCCGGACCCAGCCCGCCCTGGGGCTTTGGTAGCGCCTGGGACTAGCCGGCTGCCTCGCCCTCCCTCCAGCCAGAGCGGAGAGTTTGTGCAGGGCGCCGCGCATTGCCATCAGGGCCCCCAGCGGGGAGCGGAGGCGGCTGCCGCTGCATGGGGCCCCCTTAGAAACGAGCAATTCCCCCTGCCCCCAAAATAGCACCCGCCCGCTCTTATCCCCCCGCCCCACTTTTCTCTGCTGCTGCTTTCCCGGCGGGAGGGCACCGCGGCGGAGGGCGGCAGGCGGCGCGGCTGCGATCGCAGCTCTCCCGCCGGAGCAGGCGGTGTCTGTCTCCAGACGCTGATTGCTCGAGCACTTGGCGGGCACCGGGCGAGGCGGCTGTAGCGGCGGCAGCAGCGGGAGCCGGCTGCTGAGGGGCGGCCGGGGGAAGGTGCCTGCCGCCTGCCCCGAGCCGGAGCCGGAGCCCGGGCAGGCGGCACCCGCGGCGGGGGCCCATGCGGTGACAGCGCCGGACCGCGGGTGCCCCGTGGGTGCATTTGCGGCCCGAGGAGCCGCAGGAGGGTCTCGCTGGTCCCTGGCGCTCGGGGGATGGGCCCCGCCGCGGCAAAGCCCCAGCGCCCGCCGAGCCCCTGAGCTGCGCCCCCGTGGCCGCGGCCTGCCCCGCCGGGCTCAGCGTCACCAGCAGCAGCCGCGGCCCCTCGCCGCCCTCCAGGAAGCGCCCCAGCAGGGGCCGGGCCTCGGGGCTGCCCGCGCAGAGCTCGCAGCGCCCCGGGGCCAGGCGCAGGCTCCGAGCAGCCGGGCGTGGGGCTCCCACATGGGCGCGGCCTCCGCCGGGCTCCCCGCCTGCCCCCGCTCGGGCCGGAATGCCGCCCCGGCAATGTGCCGCCCCAAGCACCTGCTGGTTTTGCTGGTGCCTAGAGCCGGCCCTGCCCACAGACACTGGATCTACACCAGGAGTGGCAACGGTACGCGGGCATCGGTGCCACATAAATGTGACAGACACCGAAATCTAGAAAACCAGGCACCAACGCAGAGGGCCCATTCAGGGATCTCTCCTGTGGGAGGATGAGGTATGAAAAGGGAGCAGGGATGGACAGCAAGGGCAGGGAGACTTTGGGAGCAAATATTTGTACTATGAGAAATAACAGTCAGATGTGAGATGAGGGTGGTTGTTTTTGAAGAATTTATGGAAAGGATTAGTAGGGGTCAGTGTTCCTGGCTCTCTATGCTCATTAACCACCGTCTCGGGGGGGGGGGGGGGGGGGCAGACAAATGTCTATTTGAGATAAAGACAGTTATTTTTGAAGAATTTAAAGAATTACATGTCTGAAGAGGCAAGCATTTAAGGATAAAGAGGTCCTAAAATAAGACGAAGGGTGGTGGTGGTCGGGGACTCCCTCGTAAGAGAGGACTGAGTCATCCATCTGCTGTCCGGACCTGCAGTCTCGAGAGGTGTGCTGCTTACCAGGAGCTCACATTCAAGATGTGACTGAGAGTCTTCCAAAAATGATCAAACCTTCAGATCCTACCCCTTCCTGCTTCTGCATGTAGGAACTAACGATAGGGCCAAGAATGACCTTGAGCGGGTCACAGCAGATTATGTAGTGCTGGGTAGAAGGATCAAGGAATTTGAAGTGCAAGTGGTGTTCTCGTCCATCCTTCCGGTTGAAGGAAAAGGTCCAGGAAGGGATCGTCAAATTGAGGAAGTAAATACATGGTTGCGCAGGTCGTATCAGAGAGAGGGCTTTGGTTTCTTCGACCACGAGACTTGTTCTGGGCACAAGGATTCTTAGGAAGAGGTGGGATCCACCTAACTAAGAGAGGAAAGAACATCTCGGGCAGGCTTGAAAATCTAGTGAGGAGGGCTTTAAACTAGGTTCGTTAGGGGACTGTGACCAAAACCCTGGGCTATGTGAGGAAGTCAGATACTGGGAAGAAACACAAGTAGGAAAGAGCAACAAAGAAGGACCCCTGACTCAAATGGAGAAGCTAAGGCAATCAACTGGTTATCTAAGCTGTTTGTATCTAACGTGTTTGTATACAAATGCAAGAAGCCTGGGAAACAAACAGGAGGAATTAGAAGCCCAGGCCCAGTCAAAACTATGATTTGATTGGAATAACAGACTTGTTGGGATGTCTCACATGACTGGAGCACTGTCATGGAACCATATAAACTGTTCAGGAAGAACAGGCGGGGGATAAAAGGAGGAGGAGTTGAATTGTATGTAAGACAGCAGTATGATTGCTTGGAGCTCCAGTATTTAGAAGGAGACAAGACTGCTGAGAGTCTATTGCTTAAATTTAGAGGTGCAAACAACAGGAGTGATGTTGTGGTTAGTGCCTGCTGTAGACCGCCGGATCAGGTGGATGAGGTAGACAAGGCTTTCTTCGAAAAACTGAAAGAAGCTTCCAGATCTCAGGCCCTGATTCTCATAGGGGACTTAAATCATCCTGACATCTGTTGGGAAATTAATACAGCAGTACACAGACAATCCAGGACGTTTTTGGAGAATATTGGGGATAACTTCTTGGAACAAGTGCTGAAGGAACCGACCAGGGACAATGCACAGCTTGACCTGCTGCCCACCAAAAGGGAGGAACTATTAGGGGAAGTAAAGGTGGGTGACAACCTGGGTAGCAACAAAGAGTCCTGTAGCACCTTATAGACTAACAGATTTATTGGGGCATAAGCTTTCGTGGGCAAAGACCCACTTCGTCAGATGCATGTAGTGGAAAATTAATTCACGTAGTGGAAACCAAGCTAACAGTGATCATGAGATGGTAGATTACAGGATTATGACCAAAGGAAGGGTATGTCTACACTACAGTGCTATTTTGAATTAACTTAATTCGAAATAGTTAATTAGAATTAAGCTCATTCAAAATAACGCATCTATACGCAAAAACTATTTCAAAATAGCATTTTGCTATTTCGAAATAGGACGTCCACACTGAGTGGACCCTGAACCGAAATTAACGCTGGCCAGAACCAATGCCAGCAGGGCATCAGGTTGGGACTTAGTGTGTGGGGCTGCTGCCTGCGACTAACTGAGCCCCATACTTAAAGGGACCCTACCCGCACCCCAGACAGACAGTTCTCAGGGTTCCCCGCTTGCTTGTCTACCTCGATGAGGGACAGCAAAGCAGTCCTGTCTTGGAGTGCCCTGAGTGCCCGCACTCGGGACACCACAGCACTTGGCCACATGGAGCCAGAGCTGCCCCTGGGCACGCTGGTGCGTCTCGTGGGGTCGTTGCCATCAGCCCAGCTGCACTTGCTGCAGGCTGCCATCCAGGGGGGTCCATCGGGGGACTGTCAGGATCCAGGAGGCCCTGAGGGAGAGTGTCCACCCCAAGAAGCCCTCAGAGCCTCCCCGGTCCTCCCCACGAGGAGCCCGTGCCCCATTCCTCCCTCACATCCTTCCACTTACCCCTCCACAGCCCCCCTTCCTGATGTCAAAGAAAAGACACCTATGTTTCAAAATAGAAACTGGGTTTATTGAACAAAACTGGGGGGGGGGATGAACCTCTGGGGAGACTGGGAAAAGGAGGTGGGAGAGGGGAAGAGAGAGGGTGGGAAAGGGGAGGAGGAAACCTGGGAGGAGAGAGCTGGAAGGGGGAAGCAAGGGGAAGAAGGGAGAGGGGAAGCTCAGGGCTCAGGGTTGGGGGTCTCACCGGACCAACTTGACTTTCATGCAAACCTGCTCCTGGGTTCGCATGTGGCCTTTGGTGGCCAGGCTGGCAGTTATCCTGCCATAGACGGCTGCGTTCCTCCGTCTAGTGCGGAGATCATGGACATTGGAGGCATCCCCCCCAAACCTGAATAAGGTCCATGATCTCCACCCTGGACCAGGAAGGCGCCCGCCTTCTCCGGCCCGTGTCAGGCTCCTGGGAGCTGGCAGACTGCTCCTGGGGAGCGGTGGAGGGCTGGCTGCCAGTGGCTTGCTGGCTTGTGTTTTGGGGCCACTGGGTCAGGGGCCCCGGTGGCCACTGCTGGCTCTGGGCTGGCAGGCTTGGAGCTGGCACAGGCACTGTGGCCAGGGTCTACCCCTTTAATGGCTAGGGGCTGGGGAGAGGAGAGTAAGTTTTCCTGGTTGTGCCCAGAGTGGCACCAGGGTTCCCTGGGAAGGGCTGGAGGCCCCCTATTTCGAATTAAGTGTCTACACAGCACTTAATTCGAAATAGCTATTTCGAATTTGGTGTTATTCATCGTAGAATGAGATTTACCAAATTTGAAATAAGGGCTCCACTATTTGGAATTTATTTCGAAATAGCGGTTTGCCTGTGCAGACGCTATTGAAGTTCATTCAGAATAACTGCTGTTATTTCGAATTAACTTTGTAGTGTAGACATACCCGAAGAGGGTAGCAGAATACACACCCTGGACTTCAGAAAAGTGGACTTTGACTCTCTCAGAGAACTGATGGACAGGATTTCCTGGGATGCTTACGTGAAGGGGAAAGGAATTCAGGAGAGCTGGTAGTATTTTCAAGATGCCTTATTAAAGGCACAGGAAGAAACCATCCCAATGTGCAACAAGAAAAGCAAATATGGTAGGAGACCAGATTGGCTTACCGGAGATTTCTTTGGTGAGCCTAAACACAAAAAGGAAGCTTACAAGAAGTGGAAACATGGAGGGATGCCTTGGGAGGAGTATAACTATATTGCTCAAGCATGCAGGGGAATTATCAGGAAGGTGAAAGAGTAATTGGAATTACAGCTAGCAAGAGATGTGAAGTGTAACAAGAAAGGTTTCTACAGGCATGTTAGCAATACAGAGGGTGATCAGAGAGTGTGTGGGGCCCTTACTGAATGAGGGAGGTAACCTAGTGACAGATGATGTGGGAAAAGCTGAAGTACTCAATGCTTTCTTTACCTCTGTCTTCACAGAATAGGTCAGCTCCCACACAAATGCACTAGGCAACGCAGTATGGGAAGGAGGTGGACAGCCCTTGGTGGGGAAAGAACAGGTTAGGAACTATTTAGAAAAGCTAAACATACACAAATCCATGAGGCTGTATCTAATGTATCCAAGGGTACTGAGGGAGTTGGCAAATGTCATTGCAGAGACTTTGGCCATTATCGTTGAAAACTCGTGGAAATTGGGAGAGATCCCCAATTATTAGAAAAAGGCAAATGTAGTGCCCATCTTTAAAAAAGGGAAGAAAGACAATCTAGGAAACTTCAGACCAGTCAGCCTTACCTCAGTCCCCGGAAAAATCATGGAGGGGATCCTCAAGGACTCCATTTTGAAGCATTTGGAAGAGGGGAAAGTGATCAGGAAGAGTCAACATGGATTCACAAAGGGCAAGTTGTGCCTGACCAATCTGATTAGCTTCTATGATGAGGTAACTGGCTCTGTGGACATGGGAAAGTCAGTGGATGTGATCTACCTTGATTTTAGCAAAGCTTTTGATACGGTCTCCCACAATATTCTTGCCAGCAATTTAAGAGAATAAGGATTGGATAAATGGACTGTAAGATGGGTAGAAAGCTGGCTAGACTGTTGGGTCCAACCATGACTTGATGTCAGGTTTGCAGTCGGTTTCTAGCAGAGTGCCCCAAGGCCACATATGAACCCAGGAGCAGGTTCGCATGAAAATCAAGTTGGTCTGGCAAGACCCCCAACCCTGAGCCCTGAGCTTCCCCTCCCCCTTCTTCCCCTTGCTTCCCCCTTCCAGCTCCCTCCTCCCAGGTTTCCCCCTCCCCTCTCCCACCCTCTCTCCTCCCGTCTCCTGCTTCCTTTCTCCAGTCTCACCAGAGTTTCAGCCCCCCCCCCCAGTTTTGTTAAATAAAGAGAGTTTGTGTTTATGAAAATTCGTGTATTTATTTGACATCAGGAAGGAGGGCTGGGGGGAGTAAGTGGAAAGACGTGAGCGAGGAATGAGGCACAAGCCCCCCGTGGGGCAGACTAGGGAGGCTCTTAGTGCTCCTCAGGTGGAAGATCTCCCGCAGGGCCTCCTAGATACTGACAGCCCCCCGATGGACCTCCTGGATGGCAGCCTGCAGAAAGTACAGCCAGGATCAGAGCAACGCATTCACAAGAAGCACCAGAGCGCCCAGGGGCAGCTCTGGCTCCATGTTGCAGAGTGCTGTGGTGTCCCAAGTCAGGGCAACCAGAGCACACAGAGACACAAATTCTTTGCTGTCCCTCATCGAGGTAGGCAATCAAGCAGGGGAACCTGAGAACCGGCTGCTTGGGGGGTGGTCCCTTTCAGGCAGCAGCCACACAAATAAACTCCTGACCTGATGCCCTGCCTGACTTGGTTCCAACTGGCCTTCAATGCGATTCAGTGTCCACTCAATGTGGATGCGCTATTTCGAAATGGCAAAATGCTATTTCGAAATGCATTTTGTGTGTAGATGTGTTATTTCGAAATAAGTTATTTCAAAATAACATTGTAGTGTAGACATACCCTTAGACTTAATTTTCATTTTTATCTATTTGCTAGATAAACTGCATTGACCTGGTTGCTATCCCTTCGCATCACTTTGTAGCTATTTCTCAGTAGTTAATAAACAGGCTTTGTCTTAACCAGTATGTTCTGAGTGAGGTGTCTGGGGAAAATCCCAGCCTGCATCACACAGGCTAGTCATGCAGATCCCCCACTTTGTGGAGGAGGCAATACTCCTAATCAGTGCAGAGTAGAGCGGGAGAATGACTTCTTGAGTTCCAGAATCATGTTGGTTTTGTTTTCTTTTGTTTTCACTTTTCTGCGGCCTCCAACCATTTTTCTGTGGCTCTGGAGCCTGCAACCCCCCAAAAATTCTCCCCCCTGATCTATATGGAAAGTTCAGGAAGTGAAGTGGCCATCCCCGCAGTCCCACCAGGGGTGTTTAACTGGGCGTGGGGAGGATCCTAGACAACGTGGAGCGTGTTTATATCTATAAATTGCCCCTTTGTCATCAAAACCCATGTTTGGCCAATACATGGGCTGACTCCGGGTGCAGCACAGATGGGGATGTTCACCTGGGAAATCTGCCACCCTTGAATTCATGCTTGTTGCCTTTAAATCGCCCTTCAAACCAGCTCCCTCCACGGCACTCATAGAGTCCAACAGCAACCTCTGGGGGCTTCATCATAGCTCTGATCTTGGGAACAGCTGCGGCCCAACAGCAGGGCTGGGATCAGAAGCCACTGGGTGCAGAGACGTCAGACATACTCTGAGGGAGGAAGCAACGGCCAGGCCATGTAAGACAACTTAGGTTAGAGAACTGAGGGTACCCACATGTTCATCTGCCTAGCTCACAGCCCCGGGAATGCTACAACATCTTAGCTCTTGCTCAGTCTCCAGCACTTTTTTTGATCCATTCTGCCATTCTCTGGAGGGTGGAAAATCACTTTCTTAATGTTTTTGTCTAGGGTTGTTATTATTATTGGTTATTTCCCCACCATTTCCCTCTTCTGCCCCCCTATTTCCTGGTCTTTCTTCTGGCTCCAGACATCGCGTTCTTTTCTTGTTCCTGGCTTGCATCCACGCTTCCAAAATGCTTTCCCCAGCCGCATTGCCAAGCCTGGTTCTCTCTTCCTCTCCCTCTGCCAGCCACAGCATAGTCAGCCTTTAGCCACCGCTCCCACCCCCTCCACCCTGCCTTCCCAAGGTCACAATCACCACTGAACCCACCCCCCTTCAGCCAGGCCCTGACTGCTTCCTGCTATAGCCCATGAGTTTATACAGGGTCAAGGAGCCAATCAGGAACTCCTAAATCCAGTGTCAGTCAGATTGCTTCAGTGGGTGGGACTTCCTATGAGGGTCAACCACCACAGATTGCAGGGGAGGGCTCACCAGATGGTTCCCTGTTTTGTTCACGCCCTCTGGCTGCTTTGGGCAGGGAGGGGGTAGCTCAGGCAACCCTGCTCCAGTGCACAGATCTCCACCTACCCAGGTTTGCATTGTCCCCGTGGGGCACATCAAAACTACAATTTTTCAAAGGAGGATATGCAAATTCTGTGGGAATTTGCATATCTTCTTCTGATCTCACTTTCAAAAGATGATCTCTCGAACCTGAAAGTAGTCTGGATGCATTTTATGGGGGGGAAAAAACCCTTTTTCTAAAAAACCGCTCTTCCTTAAAAAAGGAGGTTTACAAGGTTTTTTCGAAAAAGGGTTTTTTTTCCCCCAAAAACCCCACGTCCAAACTACTTTCACATTCGAAAGATCCTTTTTTGAAAGCGATATCAGGAGAAGATATGCAAATTCCCACAGAATTTGCATATACTCTTTCAAATATTCTACATAGTCTAGACATAGAATTAGAGTCCTGCACCAAGAAACCCGCCTCTTTTCTCCTGCAGGGACCTGACATCGCTTCCAACCCCTGCTCTTGCTCCACATTGGAGAAGTCTTCTGGCCTAAGGGGCCGAAACAAGGAGCTGATTGACCTGGGCCTCTGTCCGCCTTCGGTTTTCTGGCCCAGGCTGACCCAGAGCCAGGGGCTCGAGGACTCTAGGTGCCCAGCTCCATGGCCTGGAACCTGGAATCCCTCAAAGCCCTGACGTGAGCTTGCAGGCTGTGGCACCGGGCTCCCATGGCAGGCAGGGACCCCAGCCTGTTATCCAGGATCCAAGGATGACGGGGAGAAGAGTTTCCAGGAGTCGGAAACCAAATCCAAAAGCTGCAGGGGTAATGCTGGGGCAGGGAGGATGCGGGAAGCATCTCTCCAGGGCAGGGCTGGGGCGACCAGCACAGCAGGGCAGGAACAGTGTCCGCCAAAGGGAGTTAGAAGCCAGTTCTAACCTGCCTCTCACCCGCATCCTGTGAAAGGTGCATTTAGCTTCAAACCTTGGGTGGAACCGCCCAGGGAGAGGGGGGGAGTGTTGCTCAGCCCAGGCCAAGTGGTCAGCCAGCTCTGGGCCCCAGGGAAGGGGAGCTCTGGACCCACTGCCGTGAGTCCCCACAGCCACCCCCCCAGCAGATGTGACTCCAATGACACAAGGGAGCATTGAACCCGCCGGGCAGGGCCCCTTCCCTGCTGATGGGGCCAGGGTCTCTCCCAGCTGGGACAGAGGGCTGCCCCCCTGAGGCCATGCCTGAATGGAGGCCTGTGGGTTGAAGTATCCCCACCCCCATTTGGGGTGCAGGTAGGGGAGGAACATTTCTGTCTGGCTCTGACTCCCAGGCACAGACCACGGGCTGGAAACTCCTTCCCGGGCCCGTTCCCAGCTGAGGGAGATAAAGGTCACCCCCCAAGCTCCAAAGACCACTGGCCCCCTCCGGGCACAGGCTCCGTGGTGCTGTCTGGGTTGACTCCTCTTGGGGTACGGCCCTGAGCTCTCAGCCTGTGGTCTCTGACCCCTATGTCACAGGGACCAGCCTTGAGCCAGCCCCATGGTGGGGCCCTTGGTGGCTGCTCCCCAGGGCTGCTGATGCAACACAGGAGAGTGAGGGGGAAGCTCACTCTAAGGGTATGTCTACACTAGCCCCCTAGTTCGAACTAGGGAGGCTAATGTAGGCATTCGAACTTGCAAATGAAGCCCGGAATTTAAATATCCCGGGCTTCATTTGCATGTTCCCGGGTGGGCGCCATTTTTAAATGCCCCGTAGTTCGAACTGACTGCCCGCGGCTACACGCGGCAGTCAGAAGTTAATCCGAACTAAGTCCTTAGTTCGGATTAATTGGGTGCCTGTGTCACCCAATTCTTTCTCTTTTTAGTCTTCATATCAACTGATCTTCACTTGCTCACTGTCATGGCCTACGACTGGTACGTTGCCATCTGCTACCCACCTGCGCTACAAGCGAGTGATGAACAGGAGAGCCTGTGTCCTCATGGCCACCGGTCCCTGGCTCACTGGTATCGTCTATGCGGCCCTGCACACTGGGAACACCTTCCGGTTACCCTTCTGCCAGGCCAACGACATTAACCAGTTCTTCTGTGAGATCCCCCAGCTGCTCAATCTGGCCTGCTCCAACTCCTACCACAGTGAAGTTGGAGTTACGGCCTTTGGTGTATTTTTGGCTTTTAATTGCTTCGCTTTCATCGTTGTGTCATATGTTCAGATCTTCAGAGCGGTGCTGAGAATCCCCTCGGAGCAGGGCCGGCACAAAGCCTTCTCCACCTGCCTCCCCCACCTCCTTGTTACTGAGCACGGCCTTCTTTGCCTACCTGAAACCTACCTCCAGTGCTCCTTCAGGTCTGGATCTCGCGATGGGCATTCTCTACACCGTGGTGCCTCCAGTGATGAATCCGGTCATCTACAGCCTGAGGAACAGGGAGCTCAAGGTGGCATTGAAGAAACTGTTTGGGTGGAGATTAGACTCCAAGAATTAAAATGTCCTTCATCCATCCTGGGTCACAATTTCATTTGGCGTTATCAACGGAGGACCAGATTGTATCCTTCTGAGCAAAAGGTGCAATTCTTATGCTTAAACGAAGCACACAAGATGTTTTATAAGGGAAAAGGCAGTATGCCACATTCCTTGAGAATACAACAGTAGCATATGCTACACCATCTAGATAATGACTCAGCAAGTCTTGCAAGGACATATGACCACACCACATGACACTGAGCTCCATTTTAGTACCTGTATTTTTCCACAAGCTGGACTGGGAACTTTACTTGGAACAAAACATTCCTGCCAAAAGTTGGGGTTGGGGACTTATTTAAGAGAGAAAAACTGAAAAAACAACAATGGTCCTAGAGCAAAAAAACCCCTGACATAATTGTCTGTGCTCAGAGAGTGGGCTGTAAGTGCCCAATACGTTACTTTTGGTGTAATTTGGGGGTTGAATGTAATGGCTCATCCAATTCATGTCTATGTTCAAGCCATAGCACTTCATGGTATATTTCACATACACGCAGCATCCAGTGCCAGCCATGCCCCTCTGCCATGGATACTGGCCAAACTGGGGAGTCTCTGCGAGAAAGGATCAATGGACCCAAATCAGGCGTTCAAAATAACAACACACAGACACCTCTTGGGAACATTTCCACTTGCCCAGGCGCTCACTCGTGGATCTCAAAGTGGCTCTTCTCCTACAAAGTAATCTCTGGAACCAAACAGAGAGAGAGTCTGTGGAACAGGCCTTCAAATGCCAATTGGACACTATCTCTTATGGCTTCCACAAAGACACAAACTGGATGGGCCGTCATAGTCAACACCCAAATGAGATCAACAGCTGAGTATCGGGCACTTACAGCCCACTCTATTAGCATCATTTAGCATGGCACTTTAATTGACAGGGTTTTTTTTCATTCCCTCCTGGTTTGCCCTCTTTATCTGCTTTACAATTCAACCTCTGTGCCTCTTGCTCCATATTTGTCATCTGAAGAAGAGGGTTGTACCCACGAAAGCTCATGATACTATTTATATATTTTTGGGGGTTAGTCTCTAAGATGCGAGAGGACCATTGCTGTTTTTTAAGTTGTTTTACTTACAGACTAACACCGCTCCCCCTCTGAGATTATACAAATTGGGGTATGACATCCTCTCTTAACCTCACTGCCCACAAAAGACAAATCCAGGAAAAATCCAAGGAACAAAGACTGAACTGGGATGAATTTTGGTCCCAGGCTAAAGGGATTTTTACTCTCTGTAGGGAAAGTTGATGGACTGATTATGTCATCAATCAGGATGAGAAATTGCTAATTCCGATCCTATCCATCTAGTGCATTAGGTTTAGTTTTCATTTTTATTTATTTGCTAGATAATCGGCTTTGCTCTGTTTGCTATCCCTTAACATCACTTTGTATGTATCTTTTTGTAGTTAATACACGTGCTTTGTCTTAACCAGTGTGTTTGGAGTGGGGTGTCGGGGGACAATCTCATCTTGGATCTCACATGCTAGTTGAAATTTACTTTACATTCAGTTTCCTGCGTGTTTGTGAAATGGCAGAGATTCAGCAGTAATCCTCCTCTGACCATGGGTGACCCCTTGCACCACAGTCCACAGAATCTCACCCACCCAATCCTGTATCAGACCCCCAGCCTGTGGCTGAGAGGCTGACATCCTGAAATACCGAGGTGGGCAAATACCAGCCTGCAGGATGGATCCAGTCCAGCAGGGTGAGCTCTGGGTACAACCCCGCTGCCCTCGGACAGGCCACATGCAAACAGCACAGCACCAGCAGTGGCTTCTCGGTACTTGACCAGGAACAACTTCATAGCTCTGAATGAGCTACACCTCGCTGGGACCGGCTCCGACCAAGCACCAGCAGAGGTCTCACCGCCAGGAGGCAAAAGGCCTTGCCCACCTGTTCTCCCACCTCACTGCGCTGATCATATTCCATGGTCCATTTTTTATCTAGGCCCATGCGGAAGGGGAGGTTGGGCAAAAAAGAGGTCAGAGGGAGGCTAAAGACCATTGTGGTTCTCACAGCAAGGCGGTGGAAGAGACCCCTGTGGTTGGAAAACTGATGGGACCCAGCTGTCCATATTTTATCCCATGCGTTGGCAGTGGCAGTTTGCTCCTGCTAAATCTCCTGCACTTTTTTGAGCATTTCTGCTAGTTTAAGAAGGTTGGTGTCCTCTCTCTTTGTGTCCTTATATAGGGATTTTACTGTTCGGTCATTTCTCCCCATTTCCTTCTCTTGCCCTCCGATATGCGAGTTCCTCTTCTGGTCCCAGAGAATCTCCCCATTTTGTTTTCCTGGCCTGCACCCCCTCTTCCTCGGTACTTTCCCCACCAGGGACAGAACCAAGGGCCCAGTCAGGAAATGCTGAAACCACTGTCCATATGATGGCGTGATGCGAGGCAACATCAAATTACAGGGAGCAAAGCAATGTGGAGATTTGGGTTTCCTGGTAGCCCTAGAGCACTGGGTTCAATTCTCCTAGGCAGTACATCACTCCTGCTAATAGAACCACCCACCCTGGTTCCTCTCTGAGGCCTTGCTCAGCAGACAAGTGAGGTCTGTGTATAGAACTAGGAGCGATCGCAACTCAGGGCCGAGATAGGGTTTCGACGAGGGGTAGGCTGCTGAGAAGCTCTCACTGAATAAGTAAAGGAGAGGAAGTCTTGGAGAAGAGGGTCTCTCAGAAATGATGTCAGCTGCTCGTGGGTGTGATAATGGTCTGGGAGCTGTCCGTGACAATTGGTTATTCTATATCCGAAATGAGTAGCCAGGGGTGTTGTCAAGGCTGTTCCCCACTCTGACGTGACAAATGCAGAAGTGGGGGGCCCACAAGAGCACCCCAAAACCTTGCCTGACTCTGGTACAAAAACTTCCCCCCAAAGCCTAATACCTGGATTTTGGAGAATCCGCTGCCACCATCAAGTGATTTTAAATCCACAACCAGGGATGGACACTTGAAACCAGCCTAAGTGTACCCCAAGCTCTTTTTCTCAAAAGACCTTGAAAAAAGAAAAGAGAAAACCAAGCTGCAGTCTGTGGTAGCTGGGCCCTCAGTCAGCAATGCACATACACACAGATGGACGTTCCAGGACACAAAGATCAACCAATGCCGGTTAATTAAAAAATATATATATTATCAAAACAAAGCTACAGTTGCAAGCATAGTAAAGTGGCTAGTTGGAGAGAGCCATCAATTGATCTACATATTCAGGGGAACCCCCATGGGCCAAAACTTTAGTTACAAAAGAAGTAAAAAGTCTGTTTGGGGAGAGAGACGGGCCTCCCATCTCCTTCAGTCTTGGAAGAAACATCTCTAAATCTCAAAGAAAGAAACAGAGAGAAAAACCGCTCTTTTCCCATTTGAAATTCCTACCTGCACTGTTCTTTGCTGACCACCCGATGCCTGGCTAGCTACAGGAGATATAGTTAACCACTTAGTCACTGGGTGCTGGTCAGCCCTCCTGATTATGACAGGTGTACTTCTGTAAAAGTTCCAATGGACATTTCCTTCACGCTGAAGCAGCAAGCTTTAGAATGAAGATGTAGAATGGAGTTCAGTGCACACCCAGGGCAGAAGTGCAGTTGCTGGATGCCCATGGATCCCCAAATTGGCCCATGTGTGACATTCTCCTCTACAGGGAGGTGTCTGTGTCCTTCTGTTGGATATCGAAAGTGCTAATACAGGTTGGACCTCCCTGGTCTGGCACCTCCAGTCCTCACCAGCCCTGGAGGGGGGATTTTGCTGGACCAGGAGAAACCATTTCTGTCCCCACTGCCACCAACCCCCCCTATTCCTGACCTGGCCCATTGGCTTCCCAGCTACTTCCCACCTACAATGGGCCCCAGTGCTCGGCTGAGATCACACTTTTGCCTTGGCCACCAATCTTGATGGGAAGCCTCATGGCCATGCCCTGGGCAGTGTCCCCGGCAGCTACCTGTAGATAGCCCGCTGCCCCGCTGCCTTATAGGACTCCCTCCTGTTGGTCCTCCACCAACCCTGCACTTAAGTAACCATCAACCAGACTCAGGCTGCAAAGCCTCAGGGATGAGGACACTTTGGAAAATGAGACCGAAGCACCTAAATCACTAAAACGATACCTGTGCAAATTAGCCAAGGTCATTGGAGGGGGACAGGCCACCATGTGTGTGCTTGCTAGAGAGGGCAACAGAACATTTGTTTAGACAAAGTAATAGAGCTGGTCCTTGAACACCCAGGGTCCTAAACAGGAATATTTCTGGGAGTCCCTTCCCATAATGCTCAAATAAATGTATTCAACTGTGGGTGGTTAGAACCCCAAAGCAACTGCATAGTCTGTACGTGCTTAATCCCACCTTTAACTATGGTGACCCTTTCAAAATTGCCTAAGGGAACTGGAAGAGATCCTGGTGTCTAAATCACTTAGGCTGCCTTGGAAATCTCAACAATAACATTTATTCCTAGAAAGAGCAAGTTATTTCTTCACAATCTCAGCAGCATTCACCCGGCCAAGAGAGATTTGCTGGAGGATGAAATGCTTTTTTTCTCATCCTGACTTTCCCTTGGAGACTAGAAGTTTGACTCTGCCGGTGTTATCTCGAATGAATCAGACACTGACGTTTCCTTGCATGTTAGATTCTCCATGCAGACGCGCCTCAGGAGACTGCCCCTTCCCATGGAAGGAGATATAATGATCCAGAAAAGACTCTCCCCATTTGGCAGTGTCTGAGGGCAGGTAACCAGACATAGGGATGGAGACACAGTAGCTGTTCTGCCTTGTGATGTTCTGTTTGCTGGGAACATCGAGGCAGGTGAGTGCAGTGGGGTGAGTAACTGGACTGATTAACATGGATCCTGGTCCCTGAAACCATTAGCGTGGAGAAGACATCAGAGATCTTAGCTTGTGACAGACCCACCACAGAGGTAAATCAACCTTCCCTCCCCTGGTCCTTAGAAGCTCATGGTTTTTGAAGCAACCTAAGTTTGTTAAAATAAGTAATACCCTGGGAATCCAAGGGGGATTTGGCAGGGGTCTCTCAGACTCCGAGCCCAATGCAAAATGCCAGAATTTAGGTGGAAAAGGAAAAAACTTTTCCAGTCACTTCTAGCCTAGCTCCGAAATGTCCTAACACCCTTGGACCTGACAACTTCACAGCCCTGAAAGTTGGTATCATCCCCCTCCCTGGGAGGGGTTGACTTCCCTGCTTCCCAGACAGATCCCTGACACGCAGTGGGAGGGATTTCAAGAGGTATTTTTGGTGCTTGACCACAGAGTCACGCCTGGTGAGGTTGGATATCTGTGGCTGCTGAAACGGCCCCTCACCATGCACAGGTGCTGTACACCTGCATAATCCTGCCTGAACATCACACACGGAGTTGGTGACAAAGGCGGGATTTGAATGAACATCTCCAAAGTCCAGGGTGAGTCCTTCAACCACCAGAGCAGCCTCGCTTCCCCTCCCAGCATCCCGGGTGCATTTCTAGCTGGCGGCAACCTCGCTGGGGCCAGGAGAAGGTTAGTGAGAGGAGGTGAGGACAGCAGAGCTGACAAAGGCTGCCAGACTCAGCACTAGGGACAGACACCAGCTCTGAGTAGGCCTGGCAGAACGTGGGGTTTTCCCCCAAAGTTGGTGATTATTATTCATGTTGAAGCTTTTCTCAATTATTATGATTGCAGGACACTGAGGAAGAAGAGGGAGTAGCAGGGTTGGGATCAGGCTGAGAATAGAGGTGCCAGGGGGTACCCAGCAGGGACTCCCAGCAGTGAACAATGGGACCCCTGTAAGGCCCGGGGGGGAGACAAGAACTGGGGGGTAAGGGGCAGGTGTGAACTGCTCTGAGAACCCAGTGGAGATGCACAGTGACAACGGGGAGGTGGAGGAGGATGAGAAGCCCCTGACCACAGGGGGTCCACCCCATAAGTGCAGAGATCCATCCATGCATAGAAGCCATTGAGCAGTGCTCAGACTGCCCCACAGCCAGGCACTCACCCGCCCCCTTACAGCCCAGGCTGGAGATCTCTGCTCTGGGCAGCCTCCCCGGCCACTTGCACCTGTGGGGATGTCTCCAGCCCCACAGCCAGACAGGGAGCCATGGCCTGCTCGCCCACCCCGGCTTGGTGCAGAGGGCTCCCTGCTGAGCCATGGGGCCAGTGACCCCGTCCCCACAGGCACAATGGGGGCGGGAGGCTGCCCAACCCGCGAATGAGTCATTGTTCATTTCAGCCCATCGGCCAACACTAACACACACCAACATCGACCCTCTGAAATTGAACATTGCCGAGCCCCACCGGGAATTCCATGGACAGCAGGAGCTGTCCCCGGCCCCATGGAATCCCGTGGCTCATTTCTGGAGCCAGTGGAAATGTTTTTGTTTAACGGCAGCCATTGCTGACTGGCATAGAAGAGAATTATCTGTAGCATTAACCTGGTTCAGAAGAGAGTCTTTATTAGCACTTAATAAGCTTTAGTCAATTTGTCTAGGAAAAGATCTCACCTCACCCATCTTATCTCTTGAAATATTCATAATGGTGAGGCATCATGGGCAGATGTGACCGTTGCAATCTAGGAGAGAGACCTGATTCATATTTTAACTGACTAGAAAGATAAAAAACATATGAATGGCCAGACATGGTCAGACCAAAGGTCCATCCAGCCCAGTGTCCTGTCTGCTGACAGTGGCCAGGTGTCCCACAGGGAGGGAACAGTACAGGTCATCCTCACATGATCCCTTCCAGTTTCCCATTCCCAGGCCCTGATAAGCAGAGGCTAGCCAATAGCCATTGATGGACCTTCCCTCCGTTAATTTATCTAATTCATTCTAGAACTTTGTTAAACTCCTGGACTTCACAACACCCAGTGGCAAGGAGTTCCCCAGGTTGACTGTGCATTGTATGAAGAAATGCTTCCTTTTCTTTGTTGTAAACCCACTGCTTATTCATTTCATTTGGTGACCCCTCGTTCTTTTATTATGGGAAAGTTCCTTATCCACTTTATACACACCAGTCTTGATTTTATAGACCTCAATCATGTGCCTCCTTAGTCTGCTGTTTTCCAAGTTAACAAGCCCCAGTCTTTTTAATCTCTCCTCAAACAGAAACCATTCCATGTCACTGATCATTTTTGTCGCCCTTTTCTGAACCTTTTCCAGTGCCATTTTTAAGCTGGAATCTTGCATCCTCATGCAGCCTTCAAGACGTGGGTGTAACATGGAGGTATATCGATGCCAAGTGGTGTTTTCTGACTTATTCCCTCTCCCTTTTTTCTCTGCTGCTGCACACTGAATGGATGTCTTCTAAAAGCTCCCCATCATGACTCTAAGGTCTTGAGTGAGGATAGCTAATTTAAACCCCATCATTTTACACAGATAGTTGGGATCAAGTTTGCAATATTCAATATTATCAGTATTAAATGTCAGATGATATTTTATTGATATTTTATTGTCCAGTCACTCAGCTTTTTTTGAGATATTTGTGTAGCTCTTCATGGTCTACTTATCTATCCTGAGATTTTTATAGCATGTGCACATTTTACCACCTCACTCTTTACACCTTTCTCCAGATCAGTGGTCCCCAACCTTTCGGGGCTACCGGGCATCCGGGGGGGGGGCCACTCACATGCTGGGCATCTGGGGCTGGCAGCACACATGTGCCACGTGCTGGGGATGGGGCCAGCCCAGATGATTCGGCAGGCACACATAAATGCCCCGGTGGGCGCCATGGCGCCCGCGGGCACCGCGTTGGGGACCACTGCTCCAGATGATACAAAATAGGTTGAATAGGATTGGTCCTAGTATGGCCCGTCGGGAGACCCCACTAGTTACCTCTCTTCATTCTTAAAACTGACCATTTAGTCCTACCCTTTGTTTCCTGTCTGTTAACCAGTTACCAGTCCATGAAAGGACCTTCCGTCTTATCCTATGACAGCTTCCTTTTGCTGAAGAGCCTTTGGTGAGGGACCTTGTCAAAGACTTTCTAGAAATTTACTAGATCCACTGGATCCCCCTTGTTCTTATGCTTGTTGACCCCCTCAAAGAACTCTAGGACATTCCTGCACAGCTGGGCAAAAGTTGAATGAAACTACGCAACTTCAGCTACAACAATTGCGTAGCTCAGGTCGAAATAATTTAATTCGGCTTTTAGTGCTGTCTGCACTGCAGGAAGACAAAGGAAAAATACCCTACCTTCAACTTCCCTTCTATCTATCTAGCTATTAGTCCTTTGGGCTCCTAATGGAGCATAGGGCCTCCACAATCATTCTCCATCTCTTGCGATCCTTAGCGATAGTCTTGATTTGATCCTATATTAAGCCAGCTGCTTTTACTTCATCCAGGCAGCTTCGTCGCCATGTTTGTTTGGGATGTCCTCTTTTCCTCTTTCCCTTTGGATTCCAATCTCACACTTGTCTTGTGATACATTCCTCACAGTCCTTACACAGAATGTGGCCTGCCCATCGCCATTTTCTTTTCTTAATCTGGACCTCCATTGGTTTCTGATTTGTTCTGGTCCACGAGGTTTCATTTGGCACTCTAACGTACCACTTTAGCTGGAGAATGTGACTAAGGCATTTATTGACAAATGTCTGAATTCTTTTAGTGTTGCTCTGGACAATGTGCCACGCTTCCAAGCCATACAGCAACACTGATTTCACACTGGAATTGAAAATACGTTGTTTAGTTCTTGGTGAAATGGCTCTTGTACCCCAGACTGGTCGTAATATGGCAAAAGCTTCTTGTGCCTTTCTTATTCTTGCACTGATGTCCTCTTCAGTTCCCCCATTCTTGCTGATAACACTCCCCAAGTATACAAACTGATCTACCTCTTGCACTGCTTTTCCTTCAACTGTAATTTCACCTTCCTGTCTGTTGTTAATATGCATCAACTTGGTCTTCTCTTGACTAATTTTGAAGTCCACTTGCTCTGCTGTTTCCTGTAGGGCATCTGTCTTGATCTAAATTGTCTGCAAGCAGGGCTAAGTTGTCTGCAAACTCTAGATCTTCAAGTTTCCTAGTTTGAGTCCATTGGAGTCCCCTTTCTGAGTCAGCATATGCTGTTTTTGTGACCCAGTCTAAGACAATCAGGAAGAGTAATGGTGAAAGAAGGCAGCCTTGGCATACACCTGTTGTGACCTGGAATTTTTCCGACAATTTTCCATCATGGATGACCTGGCAAGAGTATTCTTCATACAGTTTCTTGATGATGGTAATCAGTTTGCCTGGAACTCCGTAATGTTGCATGATGGTCCAGATGGACTGCCTGTCCACACTATCGAAGGCTTTCTATGAAGTTGATATAGAGTGGTGCTTGCCATTCAATGCATTGTTCTACAATCTGGTCTGTGTAATATCGTCCTCTCCTAAACCCTGCCTGTTCTTCTCTTAGTTTGTGGTCTATGGCATCTTTCATTCATTCCAGGATGATTCTGGTTAATACTTTGCTTGGGATGGACAGGAAAGTAATCCCCCTCCACTTTTCACACAGTGACAGATCACTGGAGCTAGGGAGTTGCACTAGCAGCCCATTTCTCCAATCCTTTGGGATCTCTTCTGTTGTCCATATCAGATTTAGCAAACTGTGTAGCTGGACCACTATAGCAGCTGCTCCTTCTTTTAATACTTCAGGTGGAATATTATCAGGTCCTGCTGCCTTGCCATTCTTTAGGTTCCTTATTGCCTTGCAGACTTCCTCTTTTGTAATTGCCCCAGTGTTGATGTCTAGGGGTTCCCCTACTTCTAGCTGTAGTGGATTTGATGGTGGTGGTCCGTTTAACACTTCTTCAAAATGTTCCTTCCGTCTGGCTAGCTGCTCATCCACTGAGGTAAGTAGCTGACCATCTTTGTTTTTGACTGGTCTGTTTGGGTTTCTCTTCCTTCCACTCAGGACTCGAGTTGTATTGTACAGGGTTTTCAAGTCCCCTTGTTTAGATGCTGCCTCTGCTTTTTCTGCAATCTCGTTTATAAAATTTCTCTTTTCCCTGTGGAAACTTTTCTTTACTTCCTCAGCGATTTCATGGTATCTGGATGATGCAGCTTGTTTCTGGCCTCTTGTTCTTGCTTGGTTAACTTGTTGTTTGAGTGCCTTCTGTTCTTCGATCATTCTCCATGTCTGATCTGTGATCCATTCCTTCCGGTTAATGGAACATTGCCCTAATACCACCTTGCATGTTTCCACTATTGCTTCCTTCATTGAGCTCCAGACTCCCTCCGCAGTTTGTTCTGCTCCTTCCTTGCTTTGGAGTGCCTCAAAGTGGCTGCTCAAGGTAATCTGGAAGACTTCTTTCATTTCTTGTATCCTCAGCTTCCCCATATCAAATCTAGTTCTTGTGCTGGGCTGTTGTTTTCTTGCTGCAAGTTTCATTTTAAGTTTAGCAACTACTAAGTGGTGGTCTGGTCCGATGTCTGCTCTGCGCCTAGCCCACACATCTTCTAGAGATCTTTGCCATCTCCTTCGGACTGCGAAGTGATCCATTTGGTTTTGTGTATGATTATCAGGTGATACCCAAGTTACTTTATGGCAATGTTTGTGTGGAAAAAGTGTACCTCCAATTATAAGTTCATTAATGACACACATGTCTGCAAGGAGTTCACCATTTTCATTCATCTGTCCTAAACCATGTGTTCCCATTTCTTTTTCCCTAAGGTGTTGTCACTGCCTATCTTGGCATTCATGTCTCCCATCAGGATCAGCATATCGCATCTAAGTATCTTGTCAAGCACCGATTGCAGTTGTATATAAAACTGTTCTTTCTCTTCTTCTTCTACTGCATTAGTTGGGGCATAGCACATTGTGAAGGTAACCTTACATAAGAACATAAGAATGGCCATACTGGGTCAGACCAAAAGTCCATCTAGCCCAGTAGCCTGTCTGCCGACAGTGGCCAGCACCAGGTGCCCCAGAGGGGGTGGATTGAAGACAATGATCAAGCGATTTGTCTCGTGCCATCCATCTCCAGCCTCTGACAAACAGAGGCCAGGGACACCATTCCTACCCCCTGGCTAATAGCCTTTTATAGACCTAACCTGCATGAATTTATCTAGCTTCTGGAATTGGGATTCAAATCTGGCTCTGATCAGATGCTCTGATACTGGCTCCCAATCTATCAGACTTCTGGAGGCTTCTTTGGACAACAGAAGAGCTACTCCTGCTTCATGGATGTCATCGTCCTTCTTTTTTCCTGAATATAATAAGGTCTCTCCTGACTTCAGCCTAGTCTCCCCAAAGGTATTCCATCTGGCCTCACAAATGCCTAGGATGGAGAGTTTGTATACTTGCATTTCTTTTGCCACTTGTACACATCTCCCTTCTCTCAGCATTCTTACATTCCACGTGCCAATCATCATGCATTTCTTGTGTGAAAGCAGCTTATTCCACAGGGACATCTGAGGTTGACTAAGGGTCATCAGTACGACAGAGTCCTTCCGGGTTTGGCTGTTATACATCATAAGCCTCCACTGAGGAGCCCTTGGCCTTCCCTGGACTGAGATGGTTTTGATTTTGAAAGATGTAGAGGTTTCCATAACAATATTTTTTTTTCACAGGGATGAGTTGTTAGCCCATCACCCAACCCCCAAGCTGGAGGACCAGGGAATTGCTTTTTGTCTGGTCTCTACCTGTTGACCTGTCCAGCTTGGGTGGCCTTACTAGGAGCAGTAAGCTCCCGCTGGCATAGCGCTGAGGGTCCCTGAGACATGCAAGCCCCCCACCACATCAAGGTAGCTATCCCATCGGGGGAGTCAACTTCCCTTCCTGCTCATGAAATGAGGATTACAGAGGTGGGAGTAATAAGCCCTCCAGCTCACCATCATTATGAGATGGTGTGATTCCATTTGTTCAAGAACACCTTCTAAGGATAAGAGCTAAGTCCAAATTGAGAAGTGGATAAGCAACTGGTTAAAGGGGAGACTACAGCAGGTCATACTGAAAGGTGAACTGTCAGGTTGGAGGAAGGTTACTAGCGGAGTTCCTCAGGGATTAGTTTTGGGACCAATCTTATTTAATCTTTTTATTACTGATCTTGGCACCAAAAGTGGGAGTGTCCTAATAAAGTTTGCAGATGACACAAAGTTGGGAGGTATTGCCAATTCAGTAAAGGATCGGGATATCATACAGGAAGATCTGGATGATCTTGTAAATTGGAGTGATAGCAATAGGATGAAATTTAATAGTGAGAAGTGTAAGGTTATGCATTTAGGGATTAATAACAAGAATTTTAGTTATAAGCTGGGGACACATCAGTTGGAAGTAACGGAAGAGGAGAAGGACCTCGGAGTCTTGGATGATCATAGGATGACTATGAGCCGCCATTGTGACATGGACGTGGAAAAAGGCTAATACGGTCTTGGGATGCATTAGGCGAGGTATTTCCAGTAGGGATAAGGAGGTGTTAGTGCCGTTATACAAGGCATTGGTGAGACCCCATTTGGAATACTGTGTGCAGTTCTGGTCTCCCATGTTTAAGAAGGATGAATTCAAACTGGAACAGGTACAAAGAAGGGCCACTAGGATGATCCGAGGAATGGAAAACCTGTCTTATGAAAGGAGACTCAAGGAGCTTGGCTTGTTTACCTTAACCAAAAGAACATGATTGTTCTCTTTAAATATATTAGAGGGACAAATACCAGGGAGGGAGAGGAATTATTTAAGCTTAATACCAATGTGGACACAAGAACAAATGGATATAAGCTGGCTATTAGGAAGTTTAGACTTGAAATTAGACGAAGTTTCTAACCATTAGAGGAGTCAAGTTCTGGATCAGCCTTCCAAGGGAAGTAGTGGGGGGCAAAAAACCTATCTGGCTTCAAGATTAAGCGAGATGGGTTTATGAAGGGGATGGTTTGATGAGATGACATGAGCTTGGTAACTAATTGTAATTGACCTTTCACTATCCGTGGTAAATAGGCCAATGGTGGGATGATAGGAGTTACTATAGAGAACTTTTCCTGGGTCTCTGGCTGGTGAGTCTTGCCCACATGCTCAGGGTTCAGCTGATCGCCATATTTGGGGTAGGGAAGGAATTTTCCTCCAGGGTAGATTGGCAGAAGCCCTAGAAGTTTTTCACCTTCCTCTGTAGCATGGGGCACGGGTCACTTGCTGGAGGATTATCTGCATCTTGGGGTCTTTAAACCATCTGAGGACTTCAATATCTGAGATATAGGTGAGAGGATTATTCTAGGAGGGGGTGGGTGAGATTCTGTGGCCTGCATTGTGCAGGGGGTCAGACTAGATGATCATAATGGTCCCTTCTGACCTTAAAGTCTATGAGTCTATGAGTCCACCAAATGTGTTATGCAGCTTCCTCTGTCTGTGTCTCTTTACTGTTGTATCTGAATCCCTATTCCTATAGGTGCCATCTGTCAAGGTGCCATGCAGGTTTGCAGAGAGATGGGTGTGTTGCTTTAACTTCCAGTCCGCTCAGTTATGGAATCAGTCCTAAGGATCCAGAGACAGCATTTCCTCATCCTTGGGCCCCACGACCCTCTCAGCTGTTGTGCCTGGAGCTAGAAGAAAAAAAATGTTAATATTTCTTGCATGAATGTTCTTTTCTTTCTGGGAGTTCATTACCTTCCCATAGACCAACCCCATGGCGAACCCAGAACACGGAAATGAAACGTCCATCACAGAATTCATCCTCCTGGGACTCGGAATTCTTCCCGAACTGCAAACTTTTCTCTTCCTGCTCTTTTTAGTCATCTACATTTTAACTGTGGCTGGGAACCTCCTTATTGTGGTGCTGGTGGTGGCTGATCAGCACCTTCACACCCCCATGTACTTCTTTCTGGGGAACTTGTCCTGCCTGGAGACCTGCTACACCTCCACCCTCCTGCCCAAGATGCTGGCTGGGCTCCTGACTGGGGACCAGACGATTTCCTTCAGTGGGTGCCTCACACAATATTATTTCTTTGGTTCTCTGGCTGCCACCGAATGCTTTCTCTTATCGGTGATGTCCTATGACCGGTATCTGGCGATATGCCACCCACTGCATTATGCAGCCCACATGATTGCCAGGGCCTGGCTGCAGCTGGCAGGAGGCTCATGGCTAGGGGGATCCCTAGGTAATGTCATAACAACGTTGTTGGTATCCCAGTTAACTTTCTGTGGCCCCAACACTATTGACCATTTCTTTTGTGATTTTGTCCCTCTGATACGTCTCTCCTGCAATGACCCTAAGATGATAGAAACTCTGGCTTTCATATTCAGCTTGATTTTCTTACTACTCCCCTTCCTGCTCACCTTGACATCCTACATCTGTATCATCACCACCATCCTGAGGATCCCGTCTACCAGCGGGCGGCAAAAGGCCTTTTCTACCTGCTCCTCCCACCTCATTGTGGTGACCATTTACTATGGAACGCTGCTTATTGTCTACATGTTCCCAACCACTCACCTGCTGGGGGACTTGAAGAAAGTTCTCTCTGTTGTCTACACGGTCCTGACCCCCCTGGCCAATCCTCTCATCTACAGCTTGAGAAACAAAGAGGTGAAGGAAGCCCTGAGGAAAGCTAGGAAGAAATTCTTATTTGGATGATTCCAAAATAAAATTGATAGAAGACAAGACAAGCAAAGACAAGAAAAGAAAAGATAAGACAAGAAAAATTGAAAATAGATATAACATTGTCTGGAATAGGTCGTAAACCAAAGTGCACCCAAGTCTAAGGACCTGTTCCATTAGATTAATTAGGTTTCATGTGATGCTTCAAGGTATGTCTACACTGCAAAGTTAATTCGAAATAACAGCCCTTATTTCGAAATAACTTCAATAGCATCTATACATGCAAATCACTATTTCAAATTTAATTCGAAATAGCGGAGCCCTTAATTCGAATCTGGTAAACCTCATTCTACGAGGAGTAACACCAAATTCAAAATAGCTATTTCAAATTAAGTGCTGTGTAGACATTTAATTCGAAATAGGAGGCCTCCAGCCCTTCCCAAGGAACCCTGGTGGCCATTATCAGCACAACCAGGAAAACTTACTCTCCTCTCCCCCAGCCCCACAGCCATTAAAGGGGTAGACCCTGGCCACAGTGCCTGTGCCAGCTCCAAGCCTGCCAGCCCAGAGCCGGCAGTGGCCACTGGGGCCCCTGACCCAGTGGCCCCAAAACATGAGTCAGCAAGCCACTGGCAGCCAGCCCTCCACCGCTCTCCAGGAGCAGTCTGCCAGTTCCCAGGAGCCTGACAGAGGCTGGAGAAGGTGGGCGCCTTCCTGGTCCAGGGTGGAGATCATGGACCTTATTCAGGTTTGGGGGGGATGCCCCCAATGTCCATGATCTCTGCACTAGACAGAGGAACGCAGCCATCTATGGCAGGATAGCTGCCAGCCTGGCCACCAAAGGCCACATGCAAACCCAGAGGCAGGTTTGCATGAAAATCAAGGGGGTCCAGCAAGACCCCCGACCCTGAGCCCTGAGCTTCCCCTCCCCCTTCTCCTTCTTGCTTCCCCCTTCCAGCTCCCTCCACCCAGTTTTCCCCCTCCCCTCTTCCACTCAGGGCACTCCAAGACAGGACTGTTTTGCTGTCCCTCATCGAGGTAGACAAGCAAGCGGGGAACCCTGAGAACTGTCTGTCCGGGGTGGGGGTAGGGTCCCTTTAAGCACGGGGCTCAGGTAGTCTCAGGCAGCAGCCCCACACACTAAGTCCTAACCTGATGCCCTGCCGGCACTGGTTCCAGCCTGCCTTAACTTCAGTTCAGGGTCTACTCAGTGTGGACGTGCTATTTTGAAATAGCAAAACGCTATTTTGAAATAGTTTTTGTGTATAGATGTGTTATTTCGAATTAGCTTAATTCGAATTACTATTTTGAATTGTTAACTCACATTAATGCTGTAGTGTAGACATATCCTTATAGAGTCACAGCCATGGGAGATATCTACAAATCATTTTTCCCTAGTTTTTTGAACTCTTCACATTTTCCACATTGGTAGCAGTGGACTTGGCAGGAGAATGCCTCTAGTTTCACATAGAGCAACATGCATAGGGGGTGTTCCCAACAAGGCGACGGAGCCTCAACAGCTCTTCTTGGATACAACGTTCTATTTACAGGGAACATGAAGGAACATGACTGTGGTGGGGAAGGAAAATGGAGTGTCACACCTTGATCCTCATCCCAGGATTGCTGCATGAGGAGATAGTAGAGAGACTCCAATTGAGACCTGCCTTAGAGGTAAATCAGTCTGAACTTAAATCTTAAATCAATCCTGCTGCTTGCAGCTTGAGGATTTTGTAGCTATGTAGATTGGCTGCCCTACTTGTTCCATGGAAACCCAAGGGGAATTTGGTAACAATCCTTCTCAAACTCATGACCTGACACAAAAGGGCTGAATTTCAAAAGGGAACAGAGCTATCAGCTATCATGCCAGCTCCTGGACTGTGGAAGAGGTGATCCTTCCCGTAAATCATAGAATGCTAGAACTGGAAGGAACCTCGAGAGGTCATCAAGTCCAATTCCCTGCCCTCATGGCAGGACCTAGCACCATCTAGATCATGTTTCAGACAGTCTATGAGCAAGGCATGATAGCACATAGAATCATAGACTCATAGAGCTGGAAGAGACCTCAGGAGTCATCAAGTCCAGCCCCCTGCCCAAGGCAGGACCAATGCCAACTAAATCAACCCGGTCAGGCTTTGTCAAGCTGAGAGTTAAAAACCTCTAGGGATGCATATTCCACCACCTCCCTAGGGAACCCATTCCAGTGCTTCCCCACCCTCCCGGTGAAAAAGTATTTACTAATAGCCAACCTAGACCTCCCCCACTGCTCCTTATTCTGCCATCTGCCACCAATAAGAACAGCCTCTCTCCAGCCTCTTTGGAACACCCCTTCAGGAAGCTGAAGGCTGCTCTCAAATCCCCCCTCACTCTTCTATTCTGCAGACTAAACAAGCCCAAATCCCTCAGTTTCTGCTCCATGTGCTCCAGCCCCCTAATCATTTTGGTTGCCCTCTGCTGGACCCTCCCCAATGCTGGACATAATACTCCAGGTCTGGCCTCAGAACTGTCTGTCCGGGGTGGGGGTCGGGTCCCTTTAAGCACAGAGCTCAGTTAGCCTCAGGCAGCAGCCCCACGCACTAAGTCCTAACCTGATGCCCTGCCGGCACTGGTTCCGGCCAGCCTTAACTTTGGTTCAGGGTCCACTCACTGTGGATGAGCTATTTCAAAATAGCAAAACGCTATTTTGAAATAATTTTTGTGTATAGATGCGTTATTTCAAATTACCTTAATTCAAATTAACTATTTCAAATTAAGTTAATTCGAAATAGCGCTGTAGTGTAGACATACCCCAATGCCTGACATGTCCTAGATGGACCACCTACCCGTATGGCAAATTTTTAAAATCTGCATAATACCTTGGGGTGAGGGTTCCTCCCAGTTGTGCACAGACATACGTTACCTTGATATTACTGCACAGAACGAAATTCATTCTACACTTGCATTAGAAAAACACTGGGACATCGGTGAGAGGGAAAGGGCTGTGTACGTAGGACAGGAAAGGCGTAGTTGGATTGATGTATTGTAAAACAGACCTGCACTCTACTGCTGTGCATTCTGGGAGTGGGGAGGGAGACACAGATCCCAGCATAGATCAGATGTGGGGAAAGTAACTGCTCCCTTCCCCCTGTAATAAGGTACACAGAAGGGGGCTGGCTGCGGACGGGAAGTTGGCTGGTGGGGAAGTACCAATCTGTCGATGTGCACAAAGCAGCCAAACAAACACCAGGCTCCCTTTCGTTGTGTTGCATCCCGGACAGCATGACACGGAGGGTGATGAATTGCAAAGAAAATCCCTGTGCCCTCTTGGTTCATTGTAAATTATAGTCAAGCGATCACATGACCAATGTCAGTCACATCATTTGCTGTAACCCAGTAACAATACGGCACAAGAGGAAAGGAAAGAGCGAGAGGGGATGAATCAGTTGGTAGGTACCTGTTCTGTTGGCCAGTGATGGGAGACAGGGCACTGGGGCAGATGGACTTTGGACCGGCCCAGTCTGGCCGTTCTTACATGCTAAATTCAAGAACCATCCATTGCTCTTTCCTAGGCAGGTTTTCCTACAGCTCATCTGGGCTGGGTTGGCCCCCAAAGTTCTACCTGGAGCTGGGGATCCACTGAGCCTCTGAACCACCAGCCTGAGGTCCCATTTGCACTGTGCTGCTGTGGACATCTGCAGACAAGGTCCCATTCCCGCACTTCCTCCTTCACCCACAGAATAGGGAGACACCCATCCTCAGGGACACCCAGGGCTCCCTGACTGAGTCCCTGACCTGCCCCTCCTGCCAAACATGGAGAAACACTCTTGCTCCCCTTTCCCCAGGGCCCCCTGCCTCCTGTCCAGCTATGGGCACCCAGCTCCCAGCCACGGCAGACTGGTCCTTAAGAGACTCTGTCTATCTATTAGTCCTTTGGGCTTCTGATGGATCATAGGGCCTCCACAGTCATTCTCCATCTCTTGCGATCCTTAGCCATAGTCTTGATTTGATGCCATGTTAAGCAGCTGTTTTTACCTTGGAGACCCTGCTGCCACCCACCTCTGTTTTCCCTTCATTAGCCCGGCACAGGGGTGGGCAATCCCACCGCAGTCGTTTGGCCAATGTGATCTGTGGCCAATGGGAGCTGTCACCAGGAAGGTGAACACAGAGGGGGTGGCCTGGCAAGAGCTAACCCTGGCAAGCCAGGTCCGGCCCGTGGGCCTGTATTTACCAACCTTTGTGCCCACAAATACAGAAGATGTATTAACATAGCAGGAATCCTGGCGTAGTGAGATTTCATTCCTTAGTGCACTTTTTTTGGACTCTTTGGAGGTAAAAATGTTTATGCATCGATTGCATTTCACCCTGGGAGGAAGGAGGCCCATGGGCAGCTATGTAGGCTGAGATTGGAAAAATTGCCTGGTGCTTTTGGGTGCCCATGCGAGGCCACACCTGCAGTATCGTGTCTCATTCTGGGCCCCCCTCTGCAGAGAGGATATGGACGCACTGGAGAAACAAATTGGTGGCCGTAGACAAATTAGAGGTTTGGGCCAAAAGAAAAATGATGAGGTTCAACAGGGACAAGTGCAGAGTCCTGCACTTGGGATGGAAGAATCCCAAGCATTGTTACAGGCTGGGGACTGACTGGCTAAGAAGCAGTGATGCATAAAAGGACCTGGGGATTACAGCGGACGGGAAGCTGGATATGAGTCAACAGTGTGTCCTTGTAGCCAAGAGGGCTAATGGCATATTAGGATGCATTAGGAGGAGCATTGCCAGCAGATCCAGAGAAGTGATTATTCTCCTTTATTCGGCTCTGGGTAGGCCACATCTGGAGTATTTTGTCCAGTTCTGGGCCCCCAAAGAAGGATATGGATGCATTGGAGAGGGTCCAGCGGAGGGTGACCAAAATGATTAGGGGGCTGGAGCGCATGACCTATGGGGAAAGGCTGATAGATTTGCGTTTCTTTAGTCTGCAGAAGAGAAGAGTGAGGGGGGATTTCGTAGCTGCCTTCAACGTCCTGAAGGGGGGTTGCAAAGAGGCTGGAGAGAGGCTGTTCTCAGTGGTGGCAGATGGCAGAACAAAGATCAATGGTCTCAAGTTGCAGTGGGGGAGGTCTAGGTTGGAGATTAGGAAAAAAGTATTTCCCTAGGAGGGTGGGGAAGCACTGGGATGGGTTCCCTAGGGAGGGGGTGGAATCCCCATCCCTAGAGGTTTTTAAGTCTCGGCTTGACCAAGCCCTGGCTGGGATGATTGAGTTGGGATTGGTCCTGCCATGGGCAGGGGGCTGAACTCAAGGACTCTGGAGGCCTCTCCCAGCTCTAGTTTCTATGATTCAATGAGAGGGCCTAGCGCAGGGAATGAAAATGATTTGGGGGCTGGAGCACATGACCAATGAGGAGAGGCTGAGGGATTTGGGCTTGTTTAGTCTGCAGGAGAGAAGAGTGAGGGGGGAGTTGAGAGCAACCTTCAACTCACACCGTGGTTGTTCACCGGGGTTAGCCCCTGGTGAGCCCCAGCTGCTGAATTTACCTGCAGAGACACGGGTACCAGCGATCGCAGCTCCCATTGGCTGTGGGTCCCCATTCCCGGTGAATGGGAGTGCCAGGAAACAGTGCAGACAACACTACTTCCTGCAACTCCCTTTGGCCAATGGGAGCTGTGGGTCCCAGTACTTGTCACCAGGCTGGTAATTATAGAGGAAGAAGCCTGCTAGAAGCTAACCCTGGCAGACCAGATCCGGCCTGTGGGCTAGTATTTATCCACTCCTGGACCTACAAACATGGACCATGAACTAACCTAGCAGGGAGACTTGGTGTAGTGCGATTCAATTCTTTAGTTCACTTCTTCTCACATTTTGGTGGTAAAAATGTTCACGCATCGCTTGCATATCTGCCTGGAGGAAGGAGGCCCATGGACAGCTGTATAGGCTGAGATTGGCAAAGTTGCCAGTGGCTTTTCGGTGCTCGTGTCCTGTTCTATTCAATTCCATCATGTCCTTTTATTTTGGTAGTGAGCGAAATCAGCTCTAATGAGCACGGAAAATTGTTTCCAAACCCCTTCTGTTTGCATTTCACCTCTGTGTCAATATCCATATGGTTCTCCGTATGGAAAGAGGGAGAGGTGCTTTGACAGGCAGGTAATGCCACTTGGAAGGACACTAAAACTCCCAACCCTGCACAGAATGTTATATTTTGTTTTCGCAACTACAGTTCTGTTCTACTTTCACTCACTGGGGCAGCAAAATATTTCACCTAATTTCCACGATGTTATTTATAACAAAAGAGACCAGTCAATGGAATGTGAATGCCATAGGCTTCCGTAGGTAGGGAGGAGATCCAGGAGCACTCAGAAGTCGTTAAGCACCTTGCAGAATTTGGGCACTTGTGTTTATGTACAGATCATAGAATGATAGAACACTAGGACTGAAAGGGACCTCTAGAGGTCATCGAATCCAGTCCCCTGCCCTCATGGCAGGACCCAGCACTGTCTAGATCATCCCCGACAGACATTTATCTAACCTGCTCTTAAATATCTCCAGAGATGGAGATTCCACTACCACCCTAGGCAACTTATTCCAGTGCTTAACCACCCTGACAGTTCGGAAGTTCATCCTAATGTGCAACCTAAACCTCCCTTGCTGCAGTTTAAGACCATTGCTTCTTGTTCTATCCTCAGAGGCCAAGAAGAACGATTTTTCTCCCTCCTCCTTGTGACACCCTTTTAGATACCTGAAAACCGCTATCATGTCCCCTCTCACTCTTCTCTTTTACAAACTAAAGAAGCCCAATTATTTCAGTCTTCCTTCATAGGTCATGTTCTCTAGACCTTTAATCATTCTTGTTGCTCTTCTCCAGACCTTCTCCAATTTCTCCATATCTTTCGTGAAATGTGGTACCCAGAACTGAGGCCTAGATCAGTGAAGTGGAGCGCGGTACTAAAATGCATGGCTGAGATCAACGCAAATAGCTCAGAAAGTAGGAGACTAACAAACACAAAGCAAGGAATCAGAAAAGAAACAAGGTGACGTAAGGTGATTGACAGTGAACCCTGTTGTCAGGGAGTCAATGCGCCATGTGTAAGGAAATAGTTCAGTCCGTCTCTATTTTACGATATGTCAAAATGTGTCCTTTCAAACTCCATGCCTGTGTCTGAAAGCAACCGGTGTCAGAAGAGCTTTTCTCAGGGACTGATGGACCTCCTTGTTTCTCAGGCAGTAAAGAACGGGGTTGAGCAAGGGGATCAAGATTAAGAACCAGACAGACATTATTTTGTGGAGGATCGGGAGAGGATCGATCGCTGAAACTGCATAGACTGTTAATACGCTCACATAGAAAACTAAAACCACAATGAGGTGGGAGGAGCAGGTGGAAAATGCTTTTTGCCTCCCCGTGCTGGAAGGGATCCTCAGGATGTTGGTGATGATGCAAATGTAGGACGTCAGGGTCAGTAGAAAGATCCCAATATTCAATATGATAGTGAAAGCAAATGTCACCTGTTGCACAGTCTTGGTGTTGCGACCACAGAACGCGCCTTTAACACTCGCAAAATCACAAAAGAGAAGGTCAATTTCTCTGGGACCACAGTATGTTGATTGCAGAAAGAAAATTTGTAGCATGATGGTGTAGGAAATGCCGAATATCCAGGCCGATGCTACCATGTGGCAACAAACCCTGCCGTTCATCAGAGCAGTGTAACGGAGAGGATGACATATCGCTAGGTACCGATCAATACACATTGCCGTGAGCAGCAGACATTCTGCATTGGCAAAGATAATATAGAAATCAAATTGCACAAAGCAGTTCTGAAGAGAGATAGTTCTGTCCCCGGTCGCGAGACTGCCAATCAGCCTAGGCAGGGTGGTGGAGACGTAGCAGATCTCCACACCGGACAAGTTGGCCACGAAGTAGTACATGGGGGTGTGAAGGTGCAGATCAGCCACCACTAGGACAACAATGAGCAGGTTCCAAGCCACAGCCGCAATGTAGATCACGAGAAACAGCAGGAAGAGGAGGGGCTGCAGTTCAGGGACGTTCCCAAACCCTAAGAGGATCAATTCCACGATGGGCGTTTGGTTTCCTCCTCCTGTTTTCTCCATAATTTGTATCTAGAAACAGAAACACATCAGACATTCAGGGAGCACCTGTAGACTTGTTGTGCTATTGGCCACATAGCCAAAAACCTGGGATCTCTCCACTTGAAAAATGAAGTTGTCCATAAGCAGAGGGAGATTTATTTCATTAATAGGTCGAGCTTCCAGTAAAAGGAACCAAGAGCATGGAACCTTAGCGAGATACAGGAACGTCCCACGGAATTGCTTTTAGGCCGGGATTTTGAACTATCTTCATCATGTCGCTGTCGTTTCAGCCAATGTCGAGGACATAAAAAAGGTCAGCAGATTGGAAAGGAAGGATATTTAAAGTTCCAACAAGGATACATCTACCCTGCAGCTGGGAGGTGTCATTCCCAGCTGGGGTGACATGCACTAGCCTTAAGTTATCAGCATAAAATTAGCAATGAGAACCTGGCAGCACGAGAAGCGGTTTGGGAGACACCCCTGTGTGCATACCTTGGATCTCAAGTGGGATTGGGTTGGCGGCAGCTGGTCTGTGCTGCTGAGGCTATACTGCTAATGTTAGCAGCAGAGCTCAGTCAAAGGGGGGGTGCATTGCTCTAGGGGAGCAGGGAATTACCCTTTTGAGATTGGGTATAGTTATAACCCATAAGACAGAAACTGGAACCCCAAAGTTTTACATGAAGATTTTGTCAGTATCCGTTGTGGCAGAAGATACAAAGAAAGAAAATTCCACCATTTGAAAGGTGCAGTTGAGAAACAAAGACAAAAAAGGATACAGAAAGGACCCCACCCTAAATGCACACCCTGGGCTGTCACTTGATCTCAGATACTCCAAGGTCAATTCCATCAGGTTTACATGAAGGTGTACAGGTGGAACGGAGAGCTGCTTTCTAGGAGGAAAAAATTAAATGCTCCCAATTTGAAAGATTTGAAAGATTCTTGGCTAAAGCTCCCAGGTCAGTTTGATCTCTAGGCGTGGCACTCCAAATGCAGGCCACACGAAGAAAAATTCGAGCACCCTGTTAACATCAGCCATGAGTCAACCTGCACTCTGCTCCTCATTGCAGAAGGAGTAACAGTAGTCCAAATTAGGGGCTTTAGTTCGAACTACCTAGCCCGTGCCACATGTAGCCGTGGGCAGGGTGTCTGAACTACGGGGCATTTAAAAATGGCGGCGCCCGGGAACATGCAAATAAAGCCCGGGATATTTTAATCCCGGGCTTCATTTGCAAGTTCGAATGACTACATTAGCCACTCTAGTTCAAACTAGGGTGGCTAGTGTAGACATACCCTAAGGGATTTAGGCACCAACTATCAGTGTGAAAGAGAGTTGGGCACTTGATGGCCTCATGTGCACCCACACTTCAGGTCTTTGTGAAACCAGCAAATGGCTCCTTCAAAGGAGGGTGTGTTCCTGTAAAGCGACACACTCTGGGTCATTCAGTGTCTCACACAAACGCACACAGTTTGTGTATCTTACAAACACAGTCTCCAAAACCGCACTTATACACTGTCTAATTATATCCTGCGCACACGCGTACACACACACACACACACACACACACACACACACAAAACCTCTTTCACACTCATGTCCCAACAGGTTCTTGTGGTATTCTTGTAATTTCCCAAAAGAACAAATATATTCTCTGTAATTTGATTCTTGCAAAGAGTTCTTATAGAGGTTTCCTAACTGGTCTGTGCAATTCCTCATTTTGTCTCTCTCTCGTATTTCCATTTACCTCTTTAAGTGGTGAACTCTACAATGTCTGACATGTCCTGGACGGAGTAATTATCACTAAGGCAAATTTTTAAAATCAATATTATTTCCTGCAGTGGGGGCTCCTACCAGCTGTGCACAGACACACCTTACCTTGATAGTCCTGCACATAATGAAATTCATTCTGCACTTGGATTAGAAAATCACAGGGACATTGGTGAGAGGGACAGGGCTGCATATGTGGGACGGGAACGGTGGAGGTGCTGTTGTGAAACACACCTGCACTCTGCTACTGTGTGTTGTGAGAGTGGGGAGACTCTCTCTCTCTCTCTCACACACACACACACACACACACAGACAAACAACCCTACTCAATGACTGAGAATGTTTCCCTGCACTACAAAGGACTGATGAATATAAGATGCAGGATGCTGTTAAGGAAAGTGCGGTTTGGCCTCCCTTTTGTATCTACTGGCAGAATAATAATTTACACAGCCGGGGGCTGCGGATGGGAAGTTGACTGGTGGGGAAGGACGGATCTGACAATGTGCACAAGGCAGCCCGACAAACACCAGGCTCCCTTTGATTATTCTGCAATCTGGACAGAGTGACGTGGAGGGGGATGAATTGTGCAGAGAATCGCGTCACACCGTTTGTAAAATAGAGTCTAGAGATCACACACCCAACACCAGTGACATTTTGTCCTAGAATCCAGGAATAACACAGCACAAGAGGAAGGGAAAGAGTGACAGGGGATGAATTAGTTGATAGGTACCTGTTCTGTTCAACACCTCAGAAGCACCTAATGTTGGTCAGTGCTGGGGCAGAGGGACATTTGGACCGGCCCAGTCTGGCCATTCCCATGTTCTAAATCCGACGGCCTCCCGTTGCTCTGTCCTAGGCAGGTTTCCCTACAGCTCGTCTGGGCTGGGTTGGCCCCCAAGGTTCCACCTGGAGCTGGGGATCCACTGAGCCTCTGAGCCACCAGCCTGGGATCCCGCTCGCACTGTGCTGCTGTGGCCAGCTGCAGACAACACCCAACTACTACACAGACAAGGTCCCATTCCTGCACTTCCTCCAGCACCCGTACAATAGGGACATGCCCATCTCCGGAGACTTGCAGGGCTCCCGACCAGGGAGGAATTGGCTCTCCTGCTTGCACTGCCCCCAAAGTGGGGAGGAAAATGCTCACGTGTGGTAAGCAAGGTGAGAATTTTTTCTCTCACGTTTCACTTAACGGCTCACTGGTTTCAGTAAAACTACACACAAGTCGATTAACTGCAAACAGTAGATCGACGTGGGTATCAGGGGCAGCAAAGCCGATTATCAGCAACTAACCAAACACAAACTCTGCAGAACACGCGGGGCAGAGTCAGGAGGAACGAGCAGATTCTCACCCGGAGGGATGGGACCGGCCGTCTGGCAGTTTCTCAAGGCACAAGTTGCATTTGCTTTGTAGCTTGGGGCACTCGGGTTTCCAGACACCGGGTAAGACGCCTTCAGCCTGGGTCCAGCCCTTCCCCCAGGTCAGTCTGTCTTCCTCAGCCCCTTCCCGGCGTCCTCCTGTGTGGGGAGTGAAAACGGCTGATTTCACCCCCTACCTTATATAGCTCTGGCAAAGGGGGGGATCCTTTGTTTCAAAACTGCTCCCCGACCAGGCTGTGGAAAAACAGCAACATGGGACGAGGGAGCCCAGAGTCGTGTGGGCTGATCCCCTGACCTTGTGCACAGCTGTTAATTGTGGTTTCTCTGGAGCGCTCTGAGGAAGGTTCTCCCTCTGGGAGCTGGGCTTCTCCTGAGGCCTGTTGTTTTCCCTAATGTTTCATTACAGGGCTCAGCGATCTGTCTGCACTGAAAGCCCCTTTCCCAGTGGGGTACTGCTGTGTAAATACATTGGGAGTAAAGATACATGCTCCTTATTCATCCTGAGAGATACAAAAATGAAGCTTGAATACATCCTGGGTTACTCAGAGTCAGCAAATTGTAACATTTCCAATGGCACCTTAAATACATTCTCTTGGACAAAAGGCTTCATATTTGTGCTGGAGTGTTCTCACAATAATAGGTTAGGGTATGTCTACACTAGCCCCCTAGTTCGAACTAGGGAGGCTAATGCAGGCATTCAAAGTTGCAAATCAAGCCCGGGATTTAAAAATCCCACGCTTGATTTGCGTCTTCCCGGCCGGTTGCCATTTTTGAAATTTACAAGTCCGGACTAACTGCCCGCATCTACACGCGGCAGGGATCCGGTAGTTCGAAATAAAGCCCTAGTTCGAACTACTTATTATTCCTCCTGGAATGAGGTTTAACAGGTAGTTCGAACTCGGACTTTATTTCAAACTACTGGCTCCTTGCCACATGTAGACGTGGGCAGTTAGTCCGGACTTGTAAATTTCAAAAAATGGCGACCAGCCGGGAAGATGCAAATCAAGAGTGGGATATTTCAATCCCGGGCTTGATTTGCAACTTTGAATGCCTACATTAGCCTCCCTAGTTCGAACTAGGGGGCTAGTGTAGACACACCCTTATATATTAATATGGCTAACTGTAGAGCGTACCGGTAAGAAGGAATCTTACAGGTTCGCTTACTGATTAGACTGCTCTTGTCAGTGAAGTCCAGCGGTGATTAGCTGGGCTGGTACAGGGCAGCCCCTCACATGGGGGGACAGGCCCCTCGGGTGTCAGGAGCTCACAGCTGCAGGGGCACGGAAGGTGAGGTTTTAAGCATTTGGGGCTACGTCTACACTGCAGACTCGTTGCGCAAGAACTCTAGCACAAAAAGCCCTGTCTTCTGTCGATCTACTGTACTTTTTCTTGTGCAAAAATGGGCTTGTAGTATGGACGCTCCACGAGTTTTTGTGGAAAAACGGCCATTTTTGCACAAAAACTCTGCAGTGTAGATGTAGTCTGAGTTACCTCAGAGCCAAGCATCATAACTACTCATTTAGCAGATAAAGTTGACGTGCAGTTAGCTCAGCCCTGAGGGCTTCTGAAAACCCCAGACTGAATTGGGGGATTTTACTCCTGAGGTTAAAAAGACAAGACATCTTGGGTGGATTGCAAACTTGTCTAAAGCTACTTCATTGCACAGAAAAACTAGAATGCTAAAATCCTAGGGCTGGACAAGACCTCAGGAGTCATCAAGTCCGGCCCCTTGACCAAAGTAGGACCAACCCCAACTCAATTATCCCAGCCAGGGTTTTGTCAAGTGAGGACTTAAAAACTTCTAGGGATGGAGATTCCACCCCCTCCCTAGGGAACCCATCCCAGTGCTTCCCCACACTCCTAGGGAAGTAGGTTTTCCTCATATCCAACCTAGACCTCCCCCACTGCCGCTTGAGACCATTGCTCCTCGTTCTACCATCTGCCCCCACTGAGAACAGCCTCTCTCCATCCTCTTTGGAACGCACTTCAAGGAGTTGAAGGCTGCTCTCAGTTCCCCCCTCAATCTTCTTTTCAGCAGACTAAACAAACCCAAATCCCTCAACCTCTCCTCGTAGGTCATGCGCTCCAACCCCTTCATCATTATGATTGCTCTCTGCTGGACCTTCACCAGTGAGTCCACATCCTTTTTATAGTGAGGGGCCCAGAACTGGATGCAAATCTCCAGATGTGGCCTCACCAGAGCCGAATAAAGGGGAATGAACACTACTCCAGAGCTGCTGGAAATGCTCCTCCTACTGCACCCTAATATGTTGTTAGCCATCTTGGCTATAAGGGCACCCTGTTGGCTCATCCACTGGAATCCCCAGGTCCTTTTCTGCTGAACTGCTGCTTAGCCAGTGGGTCCCCAGCCTGTTACAATGCTTGGGATTCTTCCTTCCTAAGGGCAGGACTCTGTGCTTGTTCTTGTTGAGCCTCATCAGATTTCTTTTGGCCCAAATCTCCAATTTGTCTACATCACTCTGGACCCTATTCCTACCCTCCAATGTATCTACCTCTCCAGCTAGTTTAGTGTCATCTGCAAATTCGCTGAGGGTGCAAGCCATCCCCTCATCCAGGTCAGTAATAAAGATGTTGAACAAAACTGGCTCTACAAGCAACCCTTGGGGGCACTCCACTTGAAACTGACCACCAACCAGACATAGAGCCATTGATCACTACTTGTTGGGCCCGACAATCTAGCCAGCTTTCTATCCACCTTACACATCTCCAATCCATTTCTGCCCACAGTATATTTATCCAATCCATACTTCCTTAACTTGCTGGCTAGAACATTGTGGGAGATCGTATCAAAAGCTTTGCTAAAGTCAAGGTATATCACATCCACTGACTTTCCCATATCCACAGAGACAGAAGCTGGCCAGCAGATGAGAAGTAACATGGTACGAGGAATAACAGTTATTTCGAGAGAAGGGTTTTCTCTCGAAATAATGTTGCTACATGGGGCATTTTATTTCGCAATAACGCGATTTCAAAATGGCAGCCAGACGCAAATATGCTAATTAAGCACGGGACATTTAAATCCCACGTTTCATTAGCAATTTCGGTGCACTACATGTGCATCCCTAGCTCGAGATAGTGAACAAGTCCCTCCTGTCGTGTATCAGCATAAGTATTCACACTTGCCACCTCCTCGGGTTTGCTGCCTTCCTGTCTCAAAGGGGGGTGTTCACTTTGTCGAGAGCTGCCAGTCCCGTGTGTGACACTGGCGGGTATTGGCTCAGTGGAGCTCCCATTGATCCCCGAGATTTGGCTCCCAAGAAGCTAATAGCAGAGTCACCCCCACCAGGTGTCCAGACTCACCGCTGCTTCATGAAACCTGAATGAGAGCTGGGGAGCTGGGGTTCATAGATACAGCCCCAGCCCCCATCTCCCCACCCCTCCTGACAAAAATGGGGAAACTCTCTTGCCCCTCCTGCTCCGGGCCCCCTGCCTCCTGTCCAGCTGTGGGCATCCGGCTCCCAGCCACGGCAGACTGGCACCTGGGAGACTGCGCTGCCATCTTTTGTCTTTTTTCCTTTTGCTAGCCCAACCCAGCCATGGGCAATCCGACCATGGTCGTGTAGCCAATGTGAACTGTGGCCAAAGGGAGCAGTGATTTCCAGTATATGTCACTATGCCGGTAAATACAGAGGGGGAGGCCTGCCAAGAGCTAACCCTGTCAGACCAGATCCGGACCATGGACCATATTTACCCACTTCTGGGCCCACAAATATGGAGGATGAACTCACAGAGCAGGGGGTCTTAGCGTAGGGAGATTTCATTCCTTTGTGCACTTTTTGTTAATGCATCCATTGCATTTCTGCCTGGGAGGAAGGAGGCCCATGGGCGGCTATTTAGGTTGAAATTGGAAAAATTGCTTGGTGCTTTTGGGTGCCCATGTCCTGTTTTGGTGGCACTGGCAAGGCCACATCTGAGTATCACATCTAATTCTGGGTCCCCCTCTACAGAAAGTGTGTGGATGCACTGGAGAGGGCCCAGCACAGAGCAACGAAAATGATTCGGGGTGCTGGAGGACATGACCTACAAGGAGAAGCTGAGGGTGTGTCTACACTACAAAGTTAATTCGAACTAACAGCTGTTAGTTCGAATTAACTTTCATAGGCGCTACACACGCAAACCGCTAGTTCGAACTTAATTCGAACTAGCAGAGCGCTTAATTCGAACTAGGTAAACCTCATTCTACGAGGACTAACGCCTAGTTCGAATTAAGTAGTTCGTATTAAGGGCTGTGTAATTCGAACTAGTGGGAGGCTAGCCCTTCCCAGGTTGCCCTGGTGGCCACTCTGGGCCAAGCCAAGGAAACTCATCTCCCCCCTCCCGGCCCCGGAGCCCTTAAAGGGCCACGGTCTGGCTACGGTGCCCGTGCCAGGTGCAAGCCTGCCAGCACCCAGACAGCAGACCCTGCACCTGGCACAGCACGGGCCAGCCACCCGCTGCCACCCAGCCCTCCCCCTCTTCCCAGGACCAGGCTGGAAGCTCCCAGGAGCCTGCCCGGGGCCACAAGAGGCGGGCGCCCGCCTGGTCTAGTGTGGAGATCGTGGACCTCATCCAGGTTTGGGGGAGACCTCCAACGTCCACGACCTCCGCACAAGGCACAGGACTGCGGCCGTCTAGGGCAGGATAGCTGCCAGCCTGGCCACCAAAGGCCACATGCGAACCCAGGAGCAGGGTTGCGTGAAAATCAAGTTGGTCCAGTGAGACCCCCGACCCTGAGCTTAGAACATAAGAACATAAGAACGGCCGTACTGGGTCAGACCAAAGGTCCATCTCGCCCAGTAGCCTGTCTGCCAACAGTGGCCAACACCAGGTACCCCGGAGGGGATGGACCAAAGATAATGACCAAGCCATTTGTCTCGTGCCATCCATCTCCAGCCTTCCACAAACAGAGGCCAGGGACACCGTTCCTACCCCCTGTCTAATAGCACTCCATGGACCCAACCTCCATGACTTTATCTAACTTCTCTTTAAACTCTGTTCTAGTTCTCACCTTCACAGCCTCCTGTGGCAAGGGGTTCCACAGGCTGACTATTTGCTTTGTGAAGAAGAACTTTCTTTTATTAGTTTGAAGCCTGCTCCCCATTCATTTCATTTGGTGTCCTCTAGTCCTTCTATTATGGGAACTAATGAAGAACTTTTCTCTATGCACCCTCTCCACACCACTCATGATTTTATAGACCTCTATCATATCCCCCCTCAGTCTCCTCTTTTCTAAGCTGAAAAGTCCTAGTCTCTTTAGCCTCTCTTCATATGGGACCAGTTCCAAACCCCTAATCATTTTAGTTGCCCTTTTCTGAACCCTTTCCAAGGCCAAAATATCTTTTTTGAGGTGAGGAGACCCCATCTCTACACAATACTGAAGATATGGCGTACCATAGTTTTAGACTTCCCCTCCTCCTTCTTCCCCTGGCTTCCCCCTTCCAGCTCCCTCCTCCTAGGTTTCCACCTCCCCTCTCCCACCTCCTTTTCCCAGTCTCCCCAGAGGTTAATCCCCCCCCCCACCCTCAGTTTTGTTAAATAAAGAGAGTTTCTATTTTTGAACACACGTGTCCTTTATTTTTTACATCAGGAAGGGGGGCTAGGGAAAGGTAAGTGGAAGGAGGTGAGGGAGGAATGGGGCACGAGCCCCCGATGGGGAGGACTGGGGTGGCTCTGGGGGCTCCTCGGGGTGGAAGCTCTCCTGCAGGGCCTCCTGGATCCTGACAGCCCCCCGAATGACCCTCCCGGATGGCAGCCTGAGGCAAGTGCAGCCGGGCTGATGGCCGAGTGCTGTGATGTGCCGAGGGTGGGCACTCAGGGCACTCCAAGACACGACTGCATCGAGGTAGACAAGCAAGCGGGGAACCCTAAGAACTGTCTGTCCGGGGTGGGGGTCGGGTCCCTTTAAGCACAGCCCTCGGCTAGCCTGAGGCAGCAGTTCCATGCTCTAAGTCCTAAGCTGATGCCCCGCTGGCACTGGTTCCGGCCAGCCTTACCTTCGGTTCAGGATCCACTCAATGCGGACATGCGAGTTCGAATTAGCAAAACGCTAATTCAAACTAGTTTTAAAGTCTAGATGCGCTAATTCGAATTAGCTTAGTTCGAATTAACTAATTCGAACTAAGTTAGTTCGAATTAGTGCTGTAGTGTAGACATACCCTGAGGGATTTGGGTTTGTTTAGTTTGCAGGAGACAAGAGTGAGGGGGGATTTGAGAGCAGCCTTCAACTTCCTGAAGGGGGGCTGCAAAGAGGAGGGAGAGAGGCTGTTCTCAGTGGTGGCAGATGGCAGAACAAGGAGCAATGGTCTCAAGTTGCAGTGGGGGAGGTCTAGGTTGGATCTTAGGAAAAACTATGTCCCAAAACGGTGGGGAAGCACTGGGATGGGCTTCCTCGGGAGAGGGGCGGGGAGAAATCTCCATCCCTGGAGGTTTTTAAGTCCTGGCTTGACAAAGCCCTGGCTGGGATGATTGAGTTGGGGTTGGTCCTGCTTTGAGCAGGGGGCTGGATCGATGACTCCTGAGGTCTCTGCCAGCCCTGGGATTCTGTGATTCTATGATTCTTATTCATTCATGCATTTATTTTTGTTTTGATAGTGAGAGAAGTCAGATCTTATGAGGATGGAGATTGTTGCCAAACACCTTCTGTTTGCATTTTATACCTCTGTGCCAATATCCCTAGGGCTGTCAGTATCGGAGGAGACAGAGGTGCCTTGCCTCTGACAAGTGTATGGATAGGCAGGAAATGCTATTAGGAGGGACACTTAGACTCTTAACCCTCCATGGAATTTCATTTATTTTCCATCTCCAGATGTGTTCTACATTCACGCACCATGGCAGCAGTATATTTCCCCTAATTTCCAAGCTGTACCTGACAACAAAAGAGCCTAGTCAATGGGATGGGAATATCATAGGATTGAGTAGGTGGGGAAGAAATCTAGGATTACTCAGAAGCTGTTAAGCTCCTTGCAGAATCTGGGCACTTGTGTCCCTGTAGGGATCAATGATGTGGAGCGTGTAACTAAAACACAGGGCTGATATAAAAAGAGAAAAGTTGAAAAAGTAGGAGAACTGCAGGCAGAAAGCAAGAAATCAAACAAGAGACAAGGGGAAGTAAGGTCAATTTGGGGTAACCCTCTTTTCAAAGAGTCCAATGGGCCAGGTGTAAGAGAATACATCAGTTTGTCTCTATTTTACTGTATGCCAATGTTTGTCCTTTCACACGCCACACCTGTGTCTGAAAGCAACCAGTTTCATAACAGATTTTTTCAGGGATTGATGGACCTCCTTGTTTCTCAGGCAGTAGATAAGAGGGCTGATCAAAGGTACCCGGAGTGTGATCATGACAGACAATACTTTGTGCACAATCGCGGGAGGTTTGGCCAGTGGAACCAGATAGATTGTCAATCCGGTCAAATAGTAAACCGTAACCACAACGAGGTGGGAAGAGCAGGTGGAAAAGGCCTTTTGCCTCCCGGTGCTAGAAGGGATCCTCAGGATGGTGGCAATGGTACAAATGTAGGTTGCCAGGGTAAATAGAAAGACCCCAATAGTTGATATGGCAGACAGAAAAATTGTCAGCAGTGTCAGAGTCTGGCTCTCGCCACAGAACCCACCATCGGATGCAAAATCACAAAAGAAATGGTCAGATACTTTGGAACCACAGTATGTTAATTGCAGAATGAAAATTTGTAGTATGATGCAGTAGGAAATGCCAAATATTCAGCACCCCGCCACCATGTGGCCACACACCCTGCTGTTCATCAGAGCAGCATAGCGGAGGGGATGACATATTGCTAGATAACGATCATAACACATGGCCGTGAGCAGCAGACATTCTGCATTGGACAGGATAATATAGAAGTGAAATTGCACAATGCAGTTCTGAAGAGAAATGGTTCTGTCCCCAGTCACGAGACTGCCAATTAACCTGGGCAGGGTGGTGGAGACGTAGCAGATGTCCACAGCGGACAAGTTGGCCACGAAGTAGTACATGGGGGTGTGAAGGTGCAGGTCAACCACTACTAGCACAATGATTAGGAAATTCCCAGCCACAGCCGCAATGTAGATCACCAGAAACAGCAGGAAGAGGAGGGGCTGCAGTTCAGGGTCATTCCCAAACCCGACAAGGATCAGTTCCATGAGGGGTGTTTGGTTTCTTCCTTCCATAACACGTGTCTAGAAACAGAAAAGCATTAGAGAGGCATGGAGCCCATGTAGACAGGTTGTGCTGTTGGCTACATATCCAGACACCTGAGGTCAGTGACCTCGTACCAAGGCATCTCTCCGCTTGAAAACTGAAGTCAGTAAGCAGAGGGAGACTCGTTTCATTGCAAGGTCGAGCTGCCAATAAATGGGAACCAAGCAAATCGCATCTTCATGAATTATAGAAATACCCACCCAAGTGCCTTCATCACTCAGATGGGCTAGGGCTGGGCAGCTGGTCTGTGCTGCACAGGCTACACTGCTGTTGTTAGCACCAGAGCTCACTCAGAGGTTGTGTGTGTAGCTCTGGGGGGCGGGGGTCAGGGAATTACCCTTTGAGGTTGAGCACAGATATTCCCATGGGAGGAAAACCAAACCCCCAAGCTTTCGTTCAAAAGTCTAACCAGTATCTGCTGGGGCAGTAGATGCAAAGCAACAAACCCACCCTTTGAAAGATGCAGCAGAGAAACAGCCAAGGACACAAAAGCCCTGCCCTGAACATACACCATGGGCTGCTACATGACCTTATATACTCCAAGCTCGATTGCATCAGGTTTGTGTGTGTTTATATTGGCTGAGAACTGAGAGCTGCTTTTATGAGGAAAAATCTTAAATGCTCCCAGTTTGAAAGATTTCAAAGATTTTTGACTAAAGCTCTCCGGTCAGTCTGATTTCTGAGCCTGGCACCCCAAACACAGGCCACATAAAGAAAAAGCCAACCTCCTTGTTGACATTAGCTGTGAGTTTTAGTTTTAAAGGAACCTAAGGGATTTAGGCACAAAGTGCCTTACACCCTGAAAAAGAGTTGGGCAGCTGATGGCCTAAGAAGCACCCACATTTCAGGTCTCTGCTGATAGAGTGAGAGGTTTTTTCCCCCCAGCAGGAGGTTGTCTTCCCTCTATGCTACTCCCACACTCGGTATCTCACACATGCACACACACTTTTTGCGTCGGACTCGCAAACACACTCTCCCTCAAAAATACACTCATACACTATCCACTCTCTCTCTCTCTCTCTCACACACACACACACACATGCACACACAGAGTCTCTTTCACACACACCTCCCAACACATACTTATGGTGTTCTTGTGACTTCCAAAGTGTTTTACCGTAGTTTCTTAACTGGTCTATGCCATTCATCATTGTGTTTCTCTCTCATACTTCCTTTTATTTCTTGACTAATGAGTTCCAAAATGCTTGACATGTCCTGAATGTAGTAATTACCCCCATGGCAAAGTTTTAAAATCTTTATGATATCTTGGGGTGGGGTTTCCTACCAGTTTGCACATGATCTTGTTATTACTGCACGGAATGAGATTTAGTCTGCACATGGTTTGAAAAATCCAGGAACATTGGTGAGAGGGACCGGGCTGTGTATGTAAGATGGGAAAGGCGGAGGTGGATTGCTGTCTCATGGAACACGCCTAGACTCTTGCTACTGAGCATTCTGGGAGTGGGGAGGGGAGATACCGATCCCAGCACAGATCAGATGTAGAGAAAGTAATTGCTGCCTTCGCCCGGTAAAGGACCTGACCCAAAAAACCTGCACTCAGAGACTGAGTGTCTTTCCCTGAGCTACAAAGGACTCATGATTATAAGATGCAAGATGATGTGTGTTACAGCACAGTTTGGCCTCTAAACCACATTAAACCATTTGGCCTCTAAAACCATTATCATCTACTAGCAGCATAATAATGTAGACAGGAGGGGGCTGGCTACGGATGGGAAGTTGACTGGTGGGGAAGTACAGATCTGTCAAAGTGCACAAAGCAGCCCAAAAAACACCAGGCTCCCCTTCGTTATATTGCAACCCCCGGACAGTGTGACATGGAGGGTGATGAATTGTAAAGGAAATTGCTGCACCCAGTTGGTTCATTGTAAAGTATAGTCAAGAGATCACATGACCAATGTCAGTCACATTGTCTGCTATAACCCAGGAACAATAGGGCACAAGATAAAGGGAAAGAGTGATTGGGGATCAATGAGTTGATACGTACCTGTTCAGTTCATCCCCTCAGGAACACCTCATGTTGGCCAGTGTTGGAAGGCAGAGCACTGAGGCAGTGGAAAAGCCTGTTGAGAGTCTATGGGTTAAATATAGAGGTGGAAGCAACAGGGGTGATGTCGTGGTTGGTGTCTGCTATAGACCACCAGATCAGGTGGATGAGGTAGACGAGGCTTTCTTCAGACAAAGAGGATGGAGAGAGGCTGTTCTCAGTAGTGACAGATGGCAGAACAAGGAGCAAAGGTCTCAAGTTGTGGTGGGAGAGGTCCAGGTTGGATATTAGGAAAAACTATTTCACTAGGAGGGTAGTGAAGCACTGGAATGGGTTACCTAGGGAAGTAGTGGAGTCTCCATCTCTAGAAGTGTTTAAGTCTCGGCTTGACCAAGCCCTGGCTGGGTTGATTTAGTTGGGATTGGTCCTGCCTAGAGCAGGGGGCTGGACCTGATGACCTCCTGAGGCCTCTTCCAGCTCTATGGTTCTATGATTCTATGATAATGAAGCGGGGATTTAAATATCTCCGGCTTCATTAAAATAAAAATGGCCACCGCGCTGTGCTGCCTCAGCTGATCATCGGCACAGTGCGCGAGTCAAGACGCGGATCAGTCGACAAGGGAAGCCTTTGTCAACTGCTCCCTTATGCCTCGTGAAACGAGGTTTACAGGAGCAGTTGACAAAGGCTTCCCTTGTTGACCGATCCGCGTCTTGACTCATGCACTGTGCCAACGATCAGCTGAAGCGGCACAGCGCGGTGGCCATTTTTATTTTAATGAAGTGGAGGATATTTAAATCCCTGCTTCGTTGACTATGTCGCGTAGCCTATTTTACATGGCTCTGTCGGCAGAGGCATGTAGTCTAGACATATCCAAGGTGGAACGCTCACCTGGACTATGTACCAGTCTCAGCTCCAGCTCCGAGCCTCTCCTCCTGCCTCCAAGGTTCTCACCCTCCCTCCCCAGTTCTGGATTTTCCCACTTTCCCTATCCAGGTTCTCAGCCCCCCCAGAGCCCTCCCCACCCTGCCCCGCCGCTGCTCCCCAGTTAATCTTATCCCAAATAAAAAACCTAAGAGTTACGTTTCTCAAAACAAAACAGTTGTGTTTATTGGGTCTGCAGGGAAAAGGGGTGGAGGGAGGAAGGGAAGGGTTGTTGTGGGATAGTCAGACGGGGCAAGGCACTGGTCCCTAGTGTGGAGGCCCTGGGGTCCTTCTGAGAAACTCTCCCTCAGGGCCTCCTGGATGTGCACCCACACCTGATGGGCCTGGCGGATGGCAGCTGTACGCAGCTGTTCAAAGGTCCATCTCTCCTGGCCGGCTTCTGCACCCCTCCCTGGAAGGAAGTGAACACAATAGGCTGACGCCAACTGAGAGATGTTTTGCTCCCCCATGAGGAAGCGGATGAGGAGGCACCTGAACCGCACCCTCAAGCGCCTGAAGGAACATGGGGCCTGGATGCGGGCCCTGCCCAGGCCGACATTTAAATCGTCCCTGCTTGGGGACAGGTGGCCAGCGGACGGCTTCGTCAGCCACGGCATGAGGGGGTAGGTTGTGTCCCCCTCAATGCACAGTGGAATCTCCACGCCCCCTGCCATGGTGTTACGCTAGGGGAAGAAGGCGCCAGCCTCGAGCTTCTGGGAGAGGTTGGAGTTGTGGAAGACGTGGGAGTCATGCGTCTTCCCCGACTGGCAGACAAAAATGTCTGAGAACTGTCCACAATGGTTGACCAGGGCCTGTGGGACCGTAGAAAAGTATCCCTTGTGGTTTCTATCCTGGGCGTTCTGGTGGTCGGGGGCACGGTTGGGATTGTGGGTTCCATCTATAGCCCCTTCCCCCCCCACACACAGATGGGGAAGCCCAGGGCGGCAAATCTGGCTATGATGGGGTGCAGGTGTCCCAGACAGATGATGCTGTGTAGCAGGACGGTGTTTATGGTCCTCACCACAGCAGAAGGAGAGAAAGGCATAAAACAGAGACTCAAAAGGGGGTCCCCGAGCCCTTGAGAGGTCCCTGTGTCCTCCTCCTTCCCCCCCTCCTTCCCCTCCAGGAGCCACCCCCTGCTAGGTCACCCCCCACCAGGCTGTGTGAGGGCAGGACTGCAGAACCCCCTGGGGAAAGGGCTTCCCCCGCTACCCACAGGCCACTCCCCATGCCCCCAAACCTCCCTTTTCCTAGGGTCCCCCTTTCAGGGACTGCAGCCCAAGAGTGCCTTACCTCCATGAGGAGGGCCCCGATGGTGGACTTCCCCACACCGAACCGGTTGCCCATTGACCAGTAAGTGTTGGGCATTGCGAGCTTCTAGACGGCAATGGTGACCCGCTTCTCTAGGAGGGCAGGGGCGAGCCAGGCACACAGCTCCAAGAAAATGTCTAACGTGTCTGGCTGGAAGCAGGGCAACCAGAGCATGCAATGGAAATACTTTGCTGGCCCTCGGAGAGGTAGGCAAGCAAGAGAATGAAGCAGAGAAACGACTGTCCAGGGAGGTCCCTTTAAGCCGGTATCTCAGATAGCCTCAGGCAGCAGCTCCAGGAAACAATTGCTGACCTAACACCCTGGCTTAATTGCTTCCGGGTGGCCTTAAATGCAAGATAGCGCCCACCCAGTAGCCTGGGGAATTCACACACCCCTGGTCGCCTCTGAGAGGCAATGCTTCCCCACTCGCCAGCACAGAGTCTAAGCGAAGGAAAGAAACTTTTAATGAGTGTGTGAGAGAGAGAGAGAGAGAGAAGTGACATGGTATTAGCTTGGGAAAATACCACAACCAGAGTTCATAACCAACCCATGAGTAACTGTTCCAGCTCAGATGGATTGAGCCATGTCCTTTGCCCCTTAGGCTCACTAGTCCAACAATGTAAAGTCTCATTCACCGACCCAAACTTTCTCCATACCCCAGTTCAAACACCCCACTTACAGCTCTGTCCCGTCAGTGCGGACCCAGACACATCACCCTCATGACTCCACTCATTGAGCCTGAGGCCATGCCTCCTTTGTGCCACTCCTGTGGTCCGCTTGCTCTTGCCAGAGGCCCCGCTGGCTACCTGCCTCTTCTCCTGCCGCCTGCCTGCCGGTCACTCCCCCCCCAGCCACCCTGCTGGTCGCCCGCCGGTTGCAATGGGTCTGGCTCCAGGCCAAACCTGTGACTTCAGCTCTTACTGATGCCAACTCTTAGCCACCACCTAGGCTGGCAAAATGAGTCTAGCTTCCACTGGAATAACAGACCCTCCTTATGCAGTCTGCTTTAGGTCTATCCTTAGAACAGGGGGGAAAGGAGGCAGGTTGAACCAGTCTTACAGCTCACCCCTGGAAGGCATAAAGCAGGCTGATTCAAGCCCCTTCCCCCAAATTGTCCACTCATATCTGGAGGGGGAAGGCTTGTTCATCCTCTCCAATGATGGTGTCTCTCCTGCAAGCACTGATGTCATTTTATGCAGTGCCTACACATAGGCGGCGAGTTATATGGGCTCATGGTGCCCAGGCTCCAGCAATATTCAGAGCCGGGGGTCCTGCTCCACCAATATTTGGAGCTGGGTCTCTCCCCGGCCCCACCTGGAGCAGGCCCCGGCCCCCATCTGCCGGCGCGTCCTCCCCTCCCCCCCCCAACCCCAGAGCATCCCCGGAGGAGAAGAGGGATTGTAACGGGGTGCCCGCAGCCCTGCTGTGACGGAGTGCAGGGCTCTGCCACGGGGCAGAAGCCACAGCAAGCTATCGTGGCAGGCCGCCCCCGCCCCCGCCCCCGCCCCCGCGGCACATGTGCACACTGCGCGCCAGACAGGGGTGACGGGATGCGGAGGTCTCGCCCCTGGGCGGACGCTGCAGTGAGCAGGCGCGGTGGGCCAGACCCACCCCTGCCCCCGCCCCCTTGCAGCGCATGCTCACACCATGCGCCGGGTATTTTAAATGCCAGCGGCGCAGTAGACAAGGAGGAGGGAGTCCACCCGGGCCAGGGCCCCAGGGGTGGGACAGTGACGTGAGCTCGGGGAAGGGCCCACCCTCCTGCAGCAGCCGGGACCCGGCAGGCAACCCCGCGGGGTGGACGCTCAGACTCCGCAGCCCCAGAAGGAACAGGCAGCGGATGCCAAAGCGGCCTATACCCCCTCGACGGACAGTGGGGCGGCAGGGCCTGATCGCAGATTCCAGCCCCGCAAACTGGAAGGCAGAAGGTAGGGGAGGGGGAAAAATAGGGGGAAAGGGTGGGAGAGGAAGGGTCTTGTGCTGAGGGGAGGGGGACAGGTCAGGAGAAGAAAGGGGAAGGCACTAAGAGACAGGGTGGAGGAGAGACAAATGCCAGGGGACCAAGTGGAGCACAATGAGGAAAAGGGCAGGAGGGGAGGTGTCAGTGGGAGGGGGGACAGGGTGATGCTGGGAGAGGAGAGGAGAGGGGAAGGGCATTGGGGGCTAGACGGGGGAGGGGGAGGTGCTGGGAGAAGCCTTGAAAGAAGGGGTGGGCATGAAGAAGGCAGGGATGGAGCAAGCCATGTGTGAGGGCACAGAGGGGAATGGGGGGCAGAGGGTGGTGAGGGGGTGGGCATCAGGGAAAAAGAGGGCAAAGGAGGCAGGGGCAGTGAGGGAAGGGGGAGGCATCAGGAGGGTTCAGGGCTAAGGGAAGGTGCAGGTGCCAGGGGATTCGGGGGGTGAAGCAGAAGGGCAGACACCTGCAGGGGAGGGACCAGCACCAGAGGAGAGAGGCAGGGCAGGTGTGTAGAGGGAGGTGTTAGGAGAGGGGATGCGGAGGGGTAGCTCACATGATCAGAGTGGGGCTACTGGAGGAGTGGGCACAGGGGGGGAGAGAAGGGCTGGTGGAGGGGGGCAGGTTGCAGGAGGGCTGAGGTCAGTGAGAAGGGCAGGAGCCAGGACAGCAGAGGAGGGGGAGGAGTTGGGGGAGGGGCAGCAGGCACCAGGGGAGCTGATGGAACAAGGGGAGGAGACATGGCAGCAGAGAGAAAAGGTAAAGGTTTAAAAATATTTATTAACTTGGGGGCCACAGTGGCACATCCAAACAAGCCACATGAACTCCGTACTGGTGCACAACACAAAATTCATTCTGCTCATGGGAGGAAACTCTTAGGCTACGTCTACACTGGCGGTTTCTTGTGCAAGAACATCTTGTGCAAGGGTTCTTGTGCAAGAACACGTCCACGCTGCCATGTGCGAGCTGTGCTTTTGCACAAGAGCATCCATGGCAGTGTGGACGCTCTCTTGCCCAAGAGAGCTCCGATGGCCATTGTAGCCATAGGGGTTTCTTGCTCAAGAAATCCCTGCCGAGCATCCACACTGCCCTCTTGCTCAGGAGAGCTCACACCTCTTAGAAAAGAGCGTAGCTCTTGCGCAAGACGCCCTCTTACCACGCCGTGCTGTAAATTTCCTTGTGCACGAGCAGGCGGGCAGTGTGGATGCTCTGTGGGTTCTTGCACAAGAACGGCCGTACTTGAGCAAGAAGCCGCGAGTGTAGACATAGCCGTACAGGGAACACTTCCCCCAGCCTCTCTGCCCCCGAGTTAATGTCACACACGATGGGTTAATGCAACTGCGAGATAGTTGCATGCGGGGGGTTTGGTGGGGGCCAAACTAATCCCTGTTGGTAGGAGGATGGTGGGAAAAGCCCTTCGAGAGGGGTGACATGACACCTTTTACTTCTGGTCATGTGTCCATCTTGCCCCGAGCGTGTTACCTTCAGAGGCGTGACTAATGGGGGGAGGGAGGGGGAGCCAGGGGGCGTGGCTAATGGGGCACCACCAAAAATTATACAAACCTGCTGCCCATGTTCCTACATTTAGGGGTAGCATGGTTTGTGACCCCACAAAAGCCAAATTAGTTACAATACACCAAATTCCATTCCAACAATTCGCCCTCCATCAGCCCTGGCTGAATTAGATTTACATTACCAAACCCTGGATTCCTTCCCCATTCCGGCACGAGCTCTATTTACGTATCACCAGTTGATTATCTTGCAGGGCTGAACCAGTCTTACAGCTCACACCTAGCAGGCATGAAGCTGGCTGCATTGCAAGCAGTCCTTCAGACCCTGTTTACGCATACTTCCTAAACTTGAGGCTAGAACCTCGTGGGGGACCGTATCAAAAGCTTTGCTAAAGTCAAGGTGCATCACAGGAGTGGCCAACCCGTTCTGGGCAAAGAGCCGAGATCCAGCGTGAAGAGCCAGGGCAAAAAGTTGTAGAACAAAAAAGAAAAAACAAACAAACAAAAAAGGACTGGCCCTTTTAGAAGTCCTTTTGAGGCTTTTTGACCTCAGCAGGTTCCCGTCAGCAGCCGCCATATTGGAGCCGCAATTTTGGTCCAGACAGCCCCCTTCCCGGTGAGCACGGAGGAGCCGGGAGGCATGGGTCACGGTCAGGGGACGTGGGGGGGGCTTCACGAGCCGCACTGACAGGGAGGAAGAGCTGCACACGGCTCGCGAGCCGTGGGTTGGCCACGCACATCACATGCACTGACTTCCCCACGTCCACAGAGCCAGTTACCTTGTCACAGACGCTAACTACAGCTGGGCTGTGCCAGCAGACAAGGGTTCACGGGGCTATTTCATTGCTGTGTAGATTTCTGGACCATGGGATCTAGGATCTTTTATGTGGAAGGGCCCGAAACCTTGGATTGCAGCCCAAGCCTGAATGTTTTCACAGCTATAAAACATCACCTCAGGCTGAGTCAGGCGTGGCCTTTCCTTGCTCTGCTTGCATATCCCAAGTGATTTCAGGGCTTATTGCCAAGGGGGGTTGAGTGGGACTGACACTCCTAAGTCACGCAGACGCTGGGGAAACCCAGCTCTTGTTCACACTGGGGGCTTCTATAGTTCCCAAAAAGGTTTCAGATTGTCATGGCAGAGCAGAGTCCAGGAAGCCAGCTAGGTACTGCTCATCGAGCCTGAGGATCAGGGACTCAATGTCTAGTTGGCAGCGGATATCAAGCAAGTGCTCCAGCGGTTGGCCCTGGGGCTGGGTTTGTTCAACAGCTTCATTCATGGTCTGGATGAGGGGATGGTTTGCACCCTCAGCAAGTTCACTGAGGACACTGAGCTGTGGGGAGAGGTTGATACGCTGGAGGAGAAGGTGACTTTGGACAAATTGGAGAATTGGACCAGAAGAAATCTGACAAGATTCCTCAAGGCCAAATGCAGAGACATACACTGAATATGGATGAATTCCGAGCACAGCTACAGGATGGGGACCAGTTGACTAAGCAGCAATTCATCAGTAAAAGGCCTGGGGATTGCAGTGTATAAGAAGCTGGATAGGAGTCAACAGCACGCCCTTGTAGCCAGCATATTGGGATGCATTAGGCTATGTCTGGATGTAAGCTTCTTTTGGAATCAGCTTTTCCTGAAGAGATTATTTTCAAAGAAAGCATCCACACAGCAAAAGCGCAAGGAAATAGCGATGGTCTATTTTGAAAGATAGAGTCCACTCCTATTGGACGCATCTCTCATGTAATCCTACCCAGAACTAGTTCAAGCAGGGCAGTAGGTCAGCAATTGCTTCTGGGCGCTGCTGCCTAAGGCTAACTGAGACACATGTGTAAAGGGACCGCCCTGGACAGCCATTTCTCAGCTTCTGCTGCCTGCTTGCCTACCTCTCTGAGGGACAGCAAAGCTCTCGCAGTACATGCTTTGGTTGCCCAGCTTTTGGACACCACAGTACACTCCTTGCCATGGAGCCAGAGCTGCCTGTGGGCATGTGATGGCCCCTGTAGTGGGGTGGAGTGGCCTCCCACTGATGTGGAGGAGGAGGAACCCCTCTGGCCACCATGTTAGGCTGAGGCTAACCCCGCCCAGCCACCTGACTGGAAGCCAGGAGGTGGAGCCAGAGCCATAAAAGCCCAGCCCTCCCGTCTTTGCCCTGTCCTGCAGGGTGCAATCTTCTTGTCTCCCTTACACAAGGCCCAGGACTAGCGATACATACCGTTGTGGAGCAATGCAGACACTGGACCACTTCAGCTCAGGGAGGATACACCTCAAAGGAACACCCAGGAAACCAACCCCCAGAAGGAATCAAAATCCTCAAAAATCCACTTTTCTCTGTGTAAAAATTTACACAGTCCAGGGTCATCCGTTTTCTCTTTCACTATGAAACAGGGAGAGATTCACGGTGGTTGCTCCCCCACAGGCAGTTTCAAAGCCAGCTGAAGATCTAGGGCTGATGGCTTCTCATCGATGAAATAGACTTGCCCCCAGAGTGGGAATCTTTTGTTTGTCTGACTTTTCCTATGGAAATTCACCAGCTCCAAATGGATTTCAGTAACTGGTGGTCTGGTCTGGTCATAAGACCAACCAGGGCCTCAAGACTTTTGATTGTTTTCAAAGATTTTTTCAGTTACAGACTGAAATGTATAAACCCTGGGATGTCTCTCTTAGGAGTTTGTTGACAGATTTGAATTTCTGTCCCCCGACTGCCTGAAAACATGTTGGTGGGTAGCAGTAACCCCAGAATGAAGATAGTGATGCCATTTAAAGTGTAAGTGTCTTAGTATTATCCACTGTTGCCATGAGTGGGTGTGCCTCAGTTTCCCCTTTCTCACAGCAGTGTAAGCTTCATCTGACTTTGGTGCCACACCGAGCTCTAAGCCCGGGTACAGTTACTAGCTTAGAAGCCAAACCCTCATGGGACACATTTGCTGCTGTCCCTAGGATGTACACAAGCCTTTCCCATAAACCAGGCACGTTCCACACTTCCAAGCGGGTTGCCAACCACAAGAGTTCGTTTGGGCTGATCCAGAAGAAATGCAGGAAAAGCCATAATGTTCCCAACGATGCAAGGACAGAGCAGTGTCTCCAAAGTGCCGTTTCCATGCCTCGCCCTCCCATCAAACCGTTTGTGCTGTGCTGTATGTCTTAGCCCCCCTTCCCATCCCTTGTGTGCCCCCGTGTGTATTCAGTGACAGGTTTTCCTGTCCCATCAGTGGAATATGCAGGATTTGGGCAGGAAGGTGTTTCCAATGGAAATGAACCTTCCTCCCCTGTGCTGGGCGTTCCCCACCTCTTCCCTTCTGTCCTCTATCAGCATAACTATTCGCACTTCCAGCCTCCTGGGGTTTGCTGCCTTCCTGTCTCAAAGAGGCGGTGGTGGGTTTGTCGGGAGCTGCCAGTCCCGTGTGTGTCACTGGCAAGTATTGGATCAGTGGGGCTCCCATTGAACCCCCAGGTTTGTCTCCCAAGAACCTAATAGCAAAGTTAGCCCCACCAGGCATCCACACTCACTGCTGCTCCATGAAACCTGAATGAGAGCTGGGCAGCTGGGTTCATAGATACAGCCCCAGCCCCCATCTCCCCGCCCCTCCTGCCAAAAATGGAGAAACACTCTTGCTCCCCCTGCTCTGGGCCCCCTGCCTCCTGTCCAGAGGTGGGCACCCAGCTCCCAATGACGGCAGACTGGTACCTGGGAGACCCTGCTGCCACCTTTTCTCTTTTTTCCTTTTGCTAGCCCAGCCCAGGTGTGGATAATCCCACCGTGGTCATGTGGCCAGTGGGAGCTGTGATGGCTGACAACTGTCACCAGGCCAGTAAATAGAGGGGGAGGCCTGGCAAGAGCTAACCCTGGCAGACCAGATCTGTCCCGTGGGCCAATATTTACCCACCTCTGGGCCCACAAATACGGAGGATGAACGAACATAGGACTCCTGGTGTAGTGAGATTTCATTCCTGAGTTCACCTTTTCTCACACGTTGGTGGTAAGCATGTTGACACACTGATTGCATGTCTGCCTGGGAGGAAGGGGGCCCATAGGCGGCTGTGTAGGCTGAGGCTGGCAAAGTAATCAGTTGCTTTTTGATGCTCATGACCTGTTCTTGTGGCACTGGAGAGGCCACATCTGAGTATCACATCTAATTCTGGGCCCCCCTCTGCAGAAAGTGTGTGGATGCACTGGAGAAGGCGAAAAGAAAATGATTCAAGGGCTGCAGCACATGACCTATGAGGAGAGGCTGAGGGATTTGGGAATATTTAGGCTGCAGAAGAGAAGAGTGAGGGGGGTATGAGAGCAGCCTTCAACTCCCTGAAGGGGCTTGCAGAGAGGCTGTTCTCAGTGGGGGCGGATGGCAGAACGAGGAGCAATGGTCTCACGTTGCAGTGGGGGAGGTCTAGGTTGGATCTTAGGGAAAACTATTTCCCTAGGAGGGAGGGGAAGCACTGGGAGGGGTTCCCTAGGGAGGGGCTGGAATCTCCATCCCTAGAGGTGTTTCAGTCCCGGCTTGACCAAGCCCTGGCTGGGATGATTGAGTTGGGGTTGGTCCTGCTTTGGGCAGGGGGCTGGATTCCATGACTCCTGAGGTCTCTGCCAGCCCTGGGATTCTGTGATTCTCATTCATTCATTCCTTTTTGTTTTCATAGTGAGAGAAGTCAGATCTTATGAGCATGGAGACTGTTGCCAAACACCTTCTGTTTGCATTTTATATCTCTGTACCAATATCCATAGGGCTGTCAGTATCAGAGGAGACAGAGGTGCCTGGCCTCTGACAAGTATATGGACAGGCAGGAAATGCTATTTGGAGGGACACTTAGACTCCTAATCCCTCACAGAATTTCATTTCTTTCCCTTCGGCAGACATGTTCTACATTCACTCACCATGACAGCAAAATATTTCCCCTAATTTCCAAGCTGTACCTGAGAACAGAAGAGCCCTGTCAACGTCGTAGGATTCAGTAGGTGGGGAAGAGAGCCAGGATCAATCAGAACCTGTTAAGCTCCCTGCAGAATCTGGGCACTTGTGTCCCTGTACAGATGAAGTGGAGGTGGAACTAAAACACAGGGCTGATATGAAAGAGAAAAGTTGAAAAAGTATAGAACTACAGCCAGAAAGTAAGAAATCAAACAAGAGACAAGGTGAAGTAAGGTCTATTTGGGGTAACCCTCTTTTCAATGAGTCCAATGGGCCAGGTGTAAGAGAATACATCAGTTCTTCTCCATTTTACTGTACACCAACACTTGTCCTTTCACACTCTCTGCCTGTGTCTGAAATCAACCAGTTTCATAACAGAGTTTCTCAGGGCCTGATGGACCTCCTTGTTTCTCAGGCAGTAGACAAGAGGGTTGATCAAAGGTATCAGGACTGTGCTCATGAAAGAAAATATTTTGTGCAGGATTGCGGGGGGCTGGAACTGTGAAAGCGCATAGAGTGTGAATATGCTCACATGGTAAACTACAACCACAATGAGGTGGGAGGAACAGGTGGAAAAAGCCTTTTGCTTCCCGGTGCTGAAAGGGATTCTCAGGATGGTGGTGATGATACAAATGTAGGTTCCCAAGGTAAATAGAACGACCCCAATACCTATTACGACGGACAGAACAAATGTCACCAGTATCATAGTCTGGGTCTCACCACAGAACCTACCATCAGATGTAAAATCACAAAAGAAATGGTCAAATACTTCCGAACCACAGTATGTAAATTGCTCAATGAAAGTGTATAGCATAATGGAGTAGGAAATGCTGAATATCCAGGATCCTGCCACGATGTGGCCACACACACTATCATTCATCAGAGCAGCGTAACGGAGGGGATGACAGATCGCTAAATACCGATCATAACACATTACCGTGAGCAGCAGACCTTCTGCATTGGTCAGGATAACATAGAAGTAAAATTGCACATAGCAGTTCTGAAGAGAAATGGTTCTGTCCCCGGTTGCGAGACTGGCCAGCAGCCTGGGCAGGGTGGTGGAGACGTAGCACATCTCCACAGTGGACAAGTTGGCCACGAAGTAGTACATGGGGGTCTGAAGGTGCTGATCAGCCACCACTAGCACAATGATGAGGAGGTTCCTAGCCACAGCTACAAGGTAGACCACCAGAAACAGCAGGAAGAGGAGGGGCTGCAGTTCAGGGTCATTCCCAAACCCGACAAGGATCAATTCCATGATGGGTGTTTGGTTTCTTCCTTCCATAATACGTGTCTAGATACAGAAAAACATCAGAGATGCATGGTTGTGCTATTGGCTACCTGGGCAGAGACCTGTGGTCAGTAACCTACCACTGCATCTCTCCACTTGAAAATTGAAGCCAATCGGCAGAGGAAGACTCATTTCATTGCAAGGTCGAGCTGCCAATAAATTGGAACCAAGCAAATTGCATCTTCATGAATTACAGAAATACCCACCCAAGTGCCTTCAATACTCAGGGATTTGAAGTATCTTCACCATGTCAGTTTCATTTTAGCCAGTGTTGAGGACAAAACACAAGCCAATAGATAGGAAATGGAGGGTATTTAAAGCTCAGACATGGATTTGTCCACCCTATAGCTGGGAGGTGTCACTCTCAGGGAGCCTGAGCTTTGATCACATTAGCAGCATCAAATAAGCATTGAGAACAGGGCAGCAGAGCCGGTGGCTGGCAATACATACCTATGTCTGTACCTAGGACCTCAGATGGCTGTGGACAGTTAGTCTGTGTTGCCAAGGCTATGCTGCTAGTTCTAGCATCAGAGCTCAATCAAGGGTAGTACATGTAGCTCGGGGGGGGGGGGGGACAGGGAATGATCATTTTGTAAACTCATAAGAGAAACCCAAACCCCCAAGCTTTGGTGTCAGGTCTAGCCAGTATCCGCAGTGGCAGCAGATTCAAAGCAACAAACCCACCATTTGAAAGATGCAGCAGAGAAACAGACAAGGACACAAATCCCCTACCCTGAACACACCCTCTGGGTTGCTACCTCAGAACTGCTTTCTAGGAGGAAAAAAACAGTTAAATGCTCCCGGTTTGAAAGATTTCAAAGATTTTTGGCCAAAGCTCCCAGGTCAGTCTGATTTCTACATCTGGAACTCCAGACCCTGGCCAGGGGAAGAAGAATTGAATCTCCTTGTTGCATCGGCTCTGAGATTTAAAGGCACCTAAGGGATTTAGGCACCAACAGTTTTAGAATGTGAAAGACAGTGTGTCGGAATCACTGACTCACAAAAATACACGTACACACTTTCCACGTGCACACACACATATGCTGTATCTTTCACACTCACTTCCCAACACATATTTGTGGTGCCCCTAGGTGCTTTGTAATTTGATTCTTCCTAAGTGTTCGTATAACTGGTCTGTGCAATTCCTCACTTTGTTTCTTTCTCATACGTCTGTTTAATTCTCCAATGCCTGGCATGTCCTAGATGGACCACCTACCTGTATGGCAAATTTTTAAAATCTGCATAATACTTTTGGGTGAGGGTTCCTCCCCGTAGTGCACAGATGTATGTTACCTTGTTATTATTGCAAACACAGGGACATTGGTGAGAGGGACTGGGCGTTCTGAGTGGGGAGGGGAGATACTGATGCTAGCACAGATCAGATGTGGAGAAAGTAACTGCTGCCTTCCCCCGTAATAAGATACATAGAAGGGGGCTGGCTGCAGACAGGAAGTTGACTGGTGTGGAAGTACAGATCTGGCAATGGGCACAAAGCAGCCCAGCAAACACCAGGCTCTTTTTCGTTGTGTTGCAACCCGGACAGTGTTGAATGGAGGGTGATGAATTGCAAAGGAAATCCCTGCGCCCAGTCGGTTCATTGTAAAATAGAGTCAAGAGATCACGTGACCAATGTCAGTCACATCGTTTGCTGTAAGCCAGTAACAATAAGGCACAAGAGGAGGGGAAAGAGCGGCAGGGGATGAATCAGTCGATAGGTGCCTGTTTTGTTCAACCCCTCAGAAGCCCCAGACATCGGCCAGTGCTGGGAGACAGGGCGCTGGGGCTGATGGCCCTTTGGACCGTGACCACATTCTACATCCGAGAGCCGCCCGTTGCTCTGTCCTAGGCAGGTTTCCCTCCAGCTCGTCGGGGCTGGGCTGGCCCCCAAGGTTCCTCCTGGAGCTGGGGATCCCCTGAGCCTCTGAGCCCCCAGCCTGGGATCCCGCTCGCACTGTGCTGCTGTGGCCAGCTGCAGACAAGGTCCCATTCCCGCACTTCCCCCCACACCCACACAACAGGGTCATGCCCATCTGCAGGGACATGCAGGGCTCCCTGACTGGACACTGCTGAGGGAAGCTACAGTCGAGGGAACCACCGGCAGCCCAGGGTACGACCCCAAGGCTGCACCACCTGAGCGAGGTCGAACCAGCAACAGGGAGGAATTTTTTTCTCCTGTTCACACCCCCCAACGTGGAGAGGAAAATGCCCACGTGTGCTAACCCAGGGGAGAATTTTCCCCCCACACTTTTCACTTAAAGGCTCACTGGTTTGGGTAACACCACACACAAGGTTATTAACTACAGACAGTCGATTGACGTGGGTATCAGGGGCAGCAAAGCCGATTATCAGCAACTAACCAAACACAAACTCTGCAGAACAGGTGGGGCAGAGTCAGGAGGAACGAACAGATTCTCACCCGGAGGGATGGGACCGGCCGTCTGGCGGTTTCTCAAGGCACAAGTTGCATTTGCTTTGTAGCTTGGGGTGCTCGGGTTTCCAGACACCGGGTAAGACGCCTTCAGCCTGGGTCCAGCCCTTCCCCCAGGTCAGTCTGTCTTCCTCAGCTCCTTCCCGGCGTCCTCTTGTGTGGGGAGTGAAAACGGCTGATTCCACCCCCCCCCAACTTATATAGCTCTGGCAAAGGGGGGGGGGGGGAGGATTCTTTGTTTCAAAACTGCTCCCCGGAGCAGGCTGTGGAAATACAGAGATATCTGAAAATGGAGCCCAGAGTCATGTGGTCTGATTCCCTGCCCTTGTGCAGAATTCTGGTCTCTCTGGAGCAGTGTTAGGAAGGCTCACCTTGTGGGAGTTTAGCTTCCCCTAAGGCCTGTCGTTCTCCCCAATGTCTCATTACAGGGCTCTATGATGCGTCTGCACTGAAAGCACCTTCCCCAGTGGGGGTACCACTGTGTGAATACATTGGGAATAAAGAGACATGCTCCTTACCGAGAGAGAGAAAAATAAGGCAGAAATACAAACCAGGTTAATCACAGTTAGGAAATTATACCATTCCCAATGAGGCCTCAAATATCCTGCCTTGCAAAAAATGCTTCTGATTTGTGCTATAATGGTATCAGAATACTAGTTAGGGGTGTTTCATGGCTAATTGGGGAGCGTACTGGTAAGAAGGAATCTTACAGGTATGCTGATTGATTAGTCTGCTCTTGGCTGTGAAGTCCAGTGGTGACTACCTAGGCTGATATAGGGCAGCCCCGCACATGGGGGTACTAGCTGGCCAGGTGTCTGGAACTCACAGCTGCAGGGGCAGGGGAGATGAGGCTGACTGTTTTAAGTATCTGTGTTACCTCAGAACCAATCATCATGATAACTGGGAGCTTCTGAAAACCCCAGGCTAAACTGGGGGCTTTTATTCCTGAGGTTGAAAGACAAGACACCCTGGGGTAGATCTCCAAACTGTCTGAAGCTCCTCCTCCACAGTGCAGAAAAACCAGAATCCTAGAATGCCAAGACTGGAAGAGACCTTAGGAGTCACTGAGTTCAGTCTGCTTTCCATAGCAGGACCAACCCCAACTACACCATACCAGCCAGGGCTTTGTGAAGCCAAGACCATGTAGGAATGGAAATTCCACCCCCTCCCTAGGGAACCCATCCCAGTGCTTCCCCACCTGCCAAGGGAAATAGGATATTTTCCTAATATCCAACCAAACCTCTTCCAATGCAACTTGAGTCCAATGTTCTGCCCTCTGTTATCACTGAGAACAGCCTCTCTCCATTCTCTTTGCAAAATAAAGGGGAATAATCACTTCTCTAGGTGTGCTGCAAATGCTCTTTCTAATGCACCTTAATATGCCATTAGCCATCTTGCCTACAAAGGCACAATGTTTATTCATAGCCATCTTCTCATCGGGTGTTATCCCCTTGTCCTTTTCTGCTAAAGTGCTGCTAAGCCAGTCGGGCCCAGGCTGGAACAGTGCTTTAGAGTCTTCCGTCTCAAGTGCAGGACTCTGCACTTGTCCTTGTTGAACCTCATCAGATTTCTTTTGGCCCAAACCTCCAATTTGTCTAGGTCACTCTGGACTCTATCCCTGCCCTCCAGCTTATCTACCTGTTCCCCTAGCTTAGTGTCATCCGCAAACTTGCAGAGGATTGTTCAGTCAATGGCTGTGTAACTAGCACTGCTGCATGGACAGTGGCTCTCGGAGTGGCCAATACACAACTGAGGGATGCGTCTGAAACCTGCAGACTGGCCAGTGCATAATGGCTACTTGCGTGTGAAACAGAGACAGGCCACTTAATCATGTGACCAGCTGCAGTTTGGAAGACACCAGAAATAGAAAAGTGCCATGAGGCCGTCTCCATCCAGTCTTCAATCTTGCTACTGATCCCAGATGCAGCCTTGCCAGGCTCAGAGAGTGGGAAGGATTGCTGACCCATCCCGATACAGGATGTACACCAGAGATTTCTAAGCCAGCAGTTTGTAACATCTCCTGCATCAAGAACTTGCCTGGGATAGCCCCGGTGAGCCCCAAATGCTGAATTTAGGGGAACAGACGCAGATACCAGTGAGCACAGCTCCCATTAGCTGTAGGACCCAAACCTGGCCAATGGGAGGGGCAGGAAGCAGTGCAGACAAGAACACTACTTCCCACAGCTTCCCTTGGCCTAGAATGGTGATCTGTGGCCAATGGGAGCTGTAGTCGCCGGTACCTGTCATCAGGCCAGTAAATACAGAAGGGAGGCCTGCTAGAATCTGACTCTGGCAGAGCAGATTGGGACTGTGGGCAACTATTCACCTACCTCTGGTCCCACAAATATGGAGCATGAACCTACAGAGCAGGGAGAGCTAGTATAGAGAGATTTTATCATTCGGTTTGCTTTTTTTCTGACACTTGGGTGGTAAAATGTTCACACATGAATTGCATTTCTGCCTGGGAGGAAGGAGGCCCATGGGCAGCAGTGTAGGCTGAGATGGGCAAAGTTGCCAGTTGCTTTTGGGTGCTCAAGTCCTGTTCTTTTCAATTCATTCATTTCCTTTTATTTTGGTAGTGAGAGAAGTCAGAGCTAATGAGCCCGGAAAATTGTTTCCAACCATCTTCTGTTTGCATTTCAACTCTGTATCAATACCTGTACTGCTATCAGTATGGACAGAGACTGAGGTGCCTTAACTCTGACAAGTGTATGGACAGGCAGGAAATGCCACTTGGAAGGACACTAAAACTCCCACCCTGCACAGAATGTCATATTTTGTTTTCCCGTCAACAGTTCTGTTCTATTTTCACTCACTGTGGCAGCAAAATATTTCACCTTCTTTCCAAGATGTTATTGACAACAGAAGAGCCCAATCAAAGGAATGTGAATGTCGTTGGATTCAGTAGGTGGGGAGGTGATCCAGGATCACTCAGAAGTTGTGAAACTCCCTGCAGAATTCGGGCACTTGTGTTCATACACAGATCAGTGAAGTGGACTGCGTCACAAAAATACATGGCTCATATGTAAAAGCTGAGAAAATCGGAGACGACCAAGCACAAATCAAGGAATCAAGCAAGGAACAAGGTGACGTACGGTTATAGAAGGCGACCCTCTTGTCAGGGAATCAAATGGGCCATGTGTAAGGAAATATTTCAGTTCATCTCTATTCTACTCTATGTCATTATTTGTCCTGTCACACTCCATGCCTGTGTCTGAAAGCAACCAGTGTCAGAAGAGCTTTTCTCAGGGACTGATGGACCTTCTTGTTTCTCAGGCAGTAGAGGAGAGGGTTGAGCAAGAGGACCAGGACTAGGAACCAGACAGACATTATTTTGTGGAGGATCGGGAGAGGATCGATCGCTGAAACTGCATAGACTGTCATTACGCTCCCATAATAAACTCCAATCACAATGAGGTGGGAGGAGCAGGTGGAAAAGGCCTATTTCCACCCGGTGCTGGAAGGGATTTTCAGGATGTTGACGATGATACAAATGTAGGATGTCAGGGTGAGTAGTAAGATGCCAATATTCGATATGATACTGACAGTGAATGTCAACTGTTGCAGAGTCTTGGTGTTGGCATCACAAAATGGACCTTTAACAGCTCCAAAATCACAAAAGAGAAGGTCAAGTTCTTTGGGACCACAGTATGTTAGTTGCAGAATGAAAATTTGTAGCATGATACTGTAAGAAATGCCATAAATCCAGGACCAGGCCACCATGTGGCCACACACCTGGCCGTTCATCAGAGCAGGGTAATGGAGGGGGTGGCAGATCACTAGATACCGATCAATACACATTGCCGTGAGCAGGTTGCATTCTGTATTGGACAGGATAATATAGAAATGGAATTGCACAAAGCAGTTCTGTAGAGAAATGGTTCTGTCCCCAGTCGCGAGACTGCCAATCAGCCTGGGCAGGGTGGTGCAGATGTAGCAAAACTCCACAGCAGACAAGCTGTTCATGAAGTAGTACATGGGGGTGTGAAGGTGCTGGTTGGCCACCACTAGCACAATGATGAGGAGGTTCCCAGCCACAGCTGCAATGTAGACCACCAGAAACAGCAGGAAGAGGAGGGGCTGCAGTTCAGGGCTGTTCCCAAACCCTAAGAGGATCAATTCCATGATGGGCGTTTGGTTCCACACAGAACATTTTGTTTCTTCCTTATGCTTTTTCATAAATTGTATCTAGAGAAAGAAACATCAGATATTCAGATAGCACCTGCAGACAGGTTGTGCTGTTGGCTACCTGGCCAGAAACCTGGGATCACTGGGTCGATCCATGTGGAATATGATCGACACGAGCAGAGGAAGACTCGTTTCCTTAAGAGGTCGAGCCCTCAATACAAGAGAACCAAGAGCAGGGAACCTCAGTGAGGTACAGCAACGTCCCACCGAACTGCTTTTCAGCGGGGATTGTGAAATATCTTCATTGTGTCAGTGTCATTTCTGCCAATGTCAAGGACATAACAAAAGTCAGTGGGTCAGAAAGGAAGGATATTTAAAGTTCAAACAGGGATACATCTGTCCTGCAGCTGAGAGGTGTCATTCCCAGCTGGGGTAACATGCATTAGCTTTGATCACATTAGCAGCATGAAATTAACAGTGAGAACCAGGCAGCATAAGCAGCAGATTGGGACACACCCCTGGGTGCGTACTGCGAATTTCAGATGTGGTTGGGTGGGGGTAGCTAGTTTGTGATGCTGAGGCTAAGCTGCTATTGTTAGTCCTAGAGCTCAGTCAAAGGGTGAGCGTGTTGTTCTAGGGGAACAGGGAATTGCACTTTCGAGTTGTGTACAGCTATACACTATAGGACAAAGCCCGGAACCCCAATTTTTTTACATGAAGTTCTTACTATCGTCCCTCGGTGTTCTGTACCTTAGGTGGTCTGAACTGTCAGTGTTGTCTGGTCAGGGTCGTCCCGGCACGCTCCTGACAGGACCTCTACTCCGTCGGTGATGATAAACTTTCGGCTGCATGCATAACAATCGGTACTCCCTTTATCTAGAGTGTTAGACCCCGTGCACTTGGGTCAACACAGGAGATCTCTGAGAGGCCCCGGAAACGACAGATGTAGGCAAGGTTTGAAATCAGTTGAGCAGGTTTATTTTCAAATGTGAAGCTCTACCAGTTGGTAACAGAGATCAGTACAATGTTACACCACTGGGCACTATGGCCTGCGTTGACAAGGTACCAACGCCAGGCAGGCCTATTGAAGTATATTGGATATTAACAGCGGTTAGTCAGAGTTAAGCTACTGTGCATTCTGTAAGTTTAGGCAATGACACCTGCCGTTCAGGTGCACCCCCCCCCCCCAAGGTTGGCTGGAGGGCACCCTTTGTGGTGTCCTTTTATAGACAGGTGCAAACAACTTACATCACTTCTTTATGTACCAGGTTGCCATCCTCTGTTGCCTAGATACCACCCCTCATCTTATGGAAGGGGGGTTCACTTACTATCCTTCATGCTGTCAATCTCGACCCGGTCCTGAACCTAGGTCGGTATGTGCATTAGTTTTGGGGGAGTCTTTGTACGAAGACATTTCTTAAGATGTTTTGCTACTCCCCTTTGGCTTACAGTCTGTACCCAGTGCCTCCCTGTGTCCTACCATGCTCTACCTAACTTACACAATTACACAGTTATCAGTAGGGCCTCTTTCTTGGCTCCTGTGTTCCTGAACCAAAGTCTTGCTCACTAGATTGCAGGCCTGTTGCTGTTTTCATGTTACAGGCCTCTATTTAGGCTTGCTGACTCCATACTACTGACCCTCAACTTACTACATTGACCTTCACAACCTTCTGTGGCAAGAGTTCCATAGGTTGAGTGTGCGCTGGTTTGGGCTGAGTTGCGTTGAGTTGAGTTGAGCTGAGTTGGACTGGGTTGGGTTCAGCTGAATTGAGTTGAGTTGGGTTGGGGTGAGTTCGGTTGTGGGGAGGAGCTTCTTGGGAAGCCAGGTCAGTAAGTTTTGGTCAGAGGCCCCTGATGGAAAAAGATTTCCCACCCCTTCTGTAGGGCAAAAGAGCTGAATCAAAGACGGTCTCAATACTTCCTATTGATCACACACTTTTATTTTACCACCCCCTATCCCCTAGAAGCAGGCAGTTAATGCCTTACCCTGGAAGGGGGACATGTCCCTCCCCATAACCACACCTACATCAAGCAGAATTGTATCTAACAACCATACAATTGTTCTTATAGAAGAATTTTAGTGGGTAATACCACTAACAGGAATATCTAGAGATTGGAACCTAGGTCTACAAATCTCTAAGGGAACCTACATCCCCACAGGGCTACCTTTACACCCAGTAGCTGCTACCCCTCCAGGCTGTGGTAGTTGAACCTCATAGGATGTTCCGCCCACTGAAGCAATCTGACTGACACTGGATTTAGGAGTCCCTGATTGGCTCTTTGACCCTATATAAACTCTTGGGCTGTAGCAGGAAGTGGTCAGGGCCTGGCTGAAGTGGGGTGGGCCCTGTGGTGATTGTGGCCTTCAGAAGACAGTGTGGAGGGGGTGGGAGCAGTGGCTAAAGGCTGATTATGATGTGACCGGCAGAGGGAGAGGCAAGAGAGAAGCAGGCGAGGCAATGAGGCTGGGGAAAGCATTTTGGAAGTGTGGATGCAAGCAAGGCACAAGAAAAGGACAAGTTCTCTGGAGCCAGAAGAAAGACCAGCAAATAGGGGGAGAGGAGAGGAAAATTTGGGGGGGAGGGAAAGGGTAGCAGGCTTCAAACTAATAAAAGAAAGTTCTTCCTCACACAGCAAATAGCCAACCTGTGGAACTCCTTGCCACAGGAGGCTGTGAAGGCTAGAACTATAACAGAGTTTAAAGAGAAGTTAGATAAAGTCATGGAGGTTGGGTCCATGGAGTGCTATTAGCCAGAGGGTAGGAATGGTGTCCCTGGCCTCTGTTTGTGGAAGGCTGGAGATGGATGGCACGAGACAAATGGCTTGGTTATTGTCTTCAGTCTATCCCCTCCGGGGTACCTGGTGTTGGCCGCTGTTGGCAGACAGGCTACTGGGCTAGATGGACCTTTGGTCTGACCCAGTACAGCCGTTCTTATGTTCTAAGCTCAGGGCTCAGGGTCGGGGGTTTCACTGGACCAACTTGATTTTCATGCAACCCTGCTCCTGGGTTCACATGTGGCCTTTGGTGGCCAGGCTGGCAGCTATCCTGCCCTAGACGGCCGCAGTCCTGTGCCTAGTGCGGAGGTCGTGGACGTTGGAGGTCTCCCCCCAAACCTGGATGAGGTCCACGATCTCCGCACTAGACCAGGTGGGCGCCCGCCTCTTGTGGCCCCAGGCAGGCTCCTGGGAGCTGCCAGCCTGGTCCTGGGAAGAGGTGGAGGGCTGGGTGGCAGCAGGTAGCTGGCTCATGCCATACCAGGTGCAGGGTCTGCTGGCTGGGTGCTGGCAGGCTTGCACCTGGCATGGGCACTGTAGCCAGACCGTGGTCCTTTAAGGGCTCCGGGGCCGGGAGGGGGGCAGAAGAGTTTCCCTGGCTTGGCCCAGAGTGGCCACCAGGGCAAGCTGGGAAGAGCTAGCCTCCAACTAGTTCGAATTAAGTGGCTACACAGCCCTTAATTCGAACTACTTAATTCGAACTAGGCGTTAGTCCTCATAGCATGAGGTTTACCTAGTTCGAATTAAGCGCTTCGCTAGTTCGAATTAAGTTCGAACTAGCGGTTTGCATGTGTAGCGCCTATGAAAGTTAATTCGAACTAACAGTGTAGACATACCCAGAGATATGATGAAGCCCCAAGAGGTCGTGGCTGAGGCCTCTGTGAGTACAGTGGAGGGAGTTGGCTTGAAGGGCAATTTAAAGGCAACAATCATGAATTGAAGGGTGGCGGATTTCCCAGGCGTACGTCCCTATCTGTGCTGCACCCGGAGTCAGCCCGTGTATTGGCCCAATGTGGGTTTTGATCAGGATTATTCCCCATAATACTCCAGGTCTGGCCTCACCAGAGTCAAATAAAGGGGAATAATCCTTTTCTAGATCTGCTGCCAACGCTCCTCCTAATGCAATCTAATATGCTATTAGGCTTCTTGGCTACAAGGGCACACTGTTGACTCATATCCAGCTTCTCATTCACTGTAACCCCCAATTCCTTTCCTGTAAAACTGCTACTTAGCTGTTTGGTCCCCAGTCTATAACAATGCTTGGGATTCTTTCATCCCAAGGGCAAGGCTTCCAGTCAGGTGGCTGGGCGGGGTTAGCCTCAGCCCAACATGGTGGCCAGAGGGGTTCCTCCTCCTCCACATCAGTGGGAGGCCACTCCACCCCACTACAGGGGCCATCACATGCCCACAGGCAGCTCTGGCTCCATGGCAAGGAGTGTACTGTGGTGTCCAAAAGCTGGGCAACCAAAGCATGTACTGCGAGAGCTTTGCTGTCCCTCAGAGAGGTAGGCAAGCAGGCAGCAGAAGCTGAGAAATGGCTGTCCAGGGCGGTCCCTTTACACATGTGTCTCAGTTAGCCTTAGGCAGCAGCGCCCAGAAGCAATTGCTGACCTACTGCCCTGCTTGAACTAGTTCTGGGTAGGATTACATGAGAGATGCGTCCAATAGGAGTGGACTCTATCTTTCAAAATAGACCATCGCTATTTCCTTGCGCTTTTGCTGTGTGGATGCTTTCTTTGAAAATAATCTCTTCAGGAAAAGCTGATTCCAAAAGAAGCTTACATCCAGACATAGCCTAATGCATCCCAATATGCTGGCTACAAGGGCGTGCTGTTGACTCCTATCCAGCTTCTTATACACTGCAATCCCCAGGCCTTTTACTGATGAATTGCTGCTTAGTCAACTGGTCCCCATCCTGTAGCTGTGCTCGGAATTCATCCATATTCAGTGTATGACTCTGCATTTGGCCTTGAGGAATCTTGTCAGATTTCTTCTGGTCCAATTCTCCAATTTGTCCAAAGTCACCTTCTCCTCCAGCGTATCAACCTCTCCCCACAGCTCAGTGTCCTCAGTGAACTTGCTGAGGGTGCAAACCATCCCCTCATCCAGACCATGAATGAAGCTGTTGAACAAACCCAGCCCCAGGGCCAACCGCTGGAGCACTTGCTTGATATCCGCTGCCAACTAGACATTGAGTCCCTGATCCTCAGGCTCGATGAGCAGTACCTAGCTGGCTTCCTGGACTCTGCTCTGCCATGACAATCTGAAACCTTTTTGGGAACTATAGAAGCCCCCAGTGTGAACAAGAGCTGGGTTTCCCCAGCGTCTGCGTGACTTAGGAGTGTCAGTCCCACTCAACCCCCCTTGGCAATAAGCCCTGAAATCACTTGGGATATGCAAGCAGAGCAAGGAAAGGCCACGCCTGACTCAGCCTGAGGTGATGTTTTATAGCTGTGAAAACATTCAGGCTTGGGCTGCAATCCAAGGTTTCGGGCCCTTCCACATAAAAGATCCTAGATCCCATGGTCCAGAAATCTACACAGCAATGAAATAGCCCCGTGAACCCTTGTCTGCTGGCACAGCCCAGCTGTAGTTAGCGTCTGTGACAAGGTAACTGGCTCTGTGGACGTGGGGAAGTCAGTGCATGTGATGTGCGTGGCCAACCCACGGCTCGCGAGCCGTGTGCAGCTCTTCCTCCCTGTCAGTGCGGCTCGTGAAGCCCCCCCCACGTCCCCTGACCGTGATCCATGCCTCCCGCCTCCTCTGTGCTCACCGGGAAGGGGGCTGTCTGGACCAAAATTGCGGATCCAATATGGCGGCTGCCGATGGGAACCTGCTGAGGTCAAAAGGCCTCAAAAGGACTTCTAAAAGGGCCAGTCCTTTTTTGTTTGTTTGTTTTTTCTTTTTTGTTCTACAACTTTTTGCCCTGGCTCTTCACGCTGGATCTCGGCTCTTTGCCCAGAACGGGTTGGCCACTCCTGTGATGCACCTTGACTTTAGCAAAGCTTTTGATACGGTCCCCCACGAGGTTTAGCCTCAAGTTTAGGAAGTATGCGTAAACAGGGTCTGAAGGACTGCTTGCAATGCAGCCAGCTTCATGCCTGCTAGGTGTGAGCTGTAAGACTGGTTCAGCCCTGCAAGATAATCAACTGGTGATACGTAAATACAGCTCGTGCCGGAATGGGGAAGGAATCCAGGGTTTGGTAATGTAAATCTAATTCAGCCAGGGCTGATGGAGGGCGAATTGTTGGAATGGAATTTGGTGTATTGTAACTAATCTGGCTTTTGTGGGGTCACAAACCATGCTACCCCTAAATGTAGGAACATGGGCAGCAGGTTTGTATAATTTTTGGTGGTGCCCCATTAGCCACGCCCCCTGGCTCCCCCTCCTTCCCCCCATTAGTCACGCCTCTGAAGGTAACACGCTCGGGGCAAGATGGACACATGACCAGAAGTAAAAGGTGTCATGTCACCCCTCTCGAAGGGCTTTTCCCACCATCCTCCTACCAACAGGGATTAGTTTGGCCCCCACCAAACCCCCCGCATGCAACTATCTCGCAGTTGCATTAACCCATCGTGTGTGACATTAACTCGGGGGCAGAGAGGCTGGGGGAAATGTTCCCTGTACGGCTATGTCTACACTCGCGGCTTCTTGCTCAAGTACGGCCGTTCTTGTGCAAGAACCCACAGAGCATCCACACTGCCCGCCTGCTCGTGCACAAGGAAATTTACAGCACGGCGTGGTAAGAGGGCGTCTTGCGCAAGAGCTACGCTCTTTTCTAAGAGGTGTGAGCTCTCCTGCGCAAGAGGGCAGTGTGGATGCTCGGCAGGGATTTCTTGAGCAAGAAACCCCTATGGCTACAATGGCCATCGGAGCTCTCTTGGGCAAGAGAGCGTCCACACTGCCATGGATGCTCTTGTGCAAAAGCACAGCTCGCACATGGCAGCGTGGACGTGTTCTTGCACAAGAACCCTTGCACAAGATGTTCTTGCACAAGAAACCGCCAGTGTAGACGTAGCCTAAGAGTTTCCTCCCATGAGCAGAATGAATTTTGTGTTGTGCACCAGTACGGAGTTCATGTGGCTTGTTTGGATGTGCCACTGTGGCCCCCAAGTTAATAAATATTTTTAAACCTTTACCTTTTCTCTCTGCTGCCATGTCTCCTCCCCTTGTTCCATCAGCTCCCCTGGTGCCTGCTACCCCTCCCCCAACTCCTCCCCCTCCTCTGCTGTCCTGACTCCTGCCCTTCTCACTGACCTCAGCCCTCCTGCAACCTGCCCCCCTCCACCAGCCCTTCTCTCCCCCCCTGTGCCCACTCCTCCAGTAGCCCCACTCTGATCATGTGAGCTACCCCTCCGCATCCCCTCTCCTAACACCTCCCTCTACACACCTGCCCTGCCTCTCTCCTCTGGTGCTGGTCCCTCCCCTGCAGGTGTCTGCCCTTCTGCTTCACCCCCCGAATCCCCTGGCACCTGCACCTTCCCTTAGCCCTGAACCCTCCTGATGCCTCCCCCTTCCCTCACTGCCCCTGCCTCCTTTGCCCTCTTTTTCCCTGATGCCCACCCCCTCACCACCCTCTGCCCCCCATTCCCCTCTGTGCCCTCACACATGGCTTGCTCCATCCCTGCCTTCTTCATGCCCACCCCTTCTTTCAAGGCTTCTCCCAGCACCTCCCCCTCCCCCCTCTAGCCCCCAATGCCCTTCCCCTCTCCTCTCCTCTCCCAGCATCACCCTGTCCCCCCTCCCACTGACACCTCCCCTCCTGCCCTTTTCCTCATTGTGCTCCACTTGGTCCCCTGGCATTTGTCTCTCCTCCACCCTGTCCCTTGGTGCCTTCCCCTTTCTTCTCCTGACCTGTCCCCCTCCCCTCAGCACAAGCCCCTTCCTCTCCCACCCCTTCCCCCTATTTTTCCCCCTCCCCTACCTTCTGCCTTCCAGTTTGCGGGGCTGGAATCTGCGATCAGGCCCTGCCGCCCCACTGTCTGTCGAGGGGGTATAGGCCGCTTTGGCATCCGCTGCCTGTTCCTTCTGGGGCTGCGGAGTCTGAGCGTCCACCCCGCGGGGTTGCCTGCCGGGTCCCGGCTGCTGCAGGAGGGTGGGCCCTTCCCCGAGCTCACGTCACTGTCCCACCCCTGGGGCCCTGGCCCGGGTGGACTCCCTCCTCCTTGTCTACTGCGCCGCCGGCATTTAAAATACCCGGCGCATGGTGTGAGCATGCGCTGCAAGGGGGCGGGGGCAAGGGTGGGTCTGGCCCGCCGCGCCTGCTCACTGCAGCGTCCGCCCAGGGGCGAGACCTCCGCATCCCGTCACCCCTGTCTGGCGCGCAGTGTGCACATGTGCCGCGGGGGCGGGGGCGGCCTGCCACGATAGCTTGCTGTGGCTTCCGCCCCGTGGCAGAGCCCCTGCACTCCGTCACAGCAGGGCTGCGGGCACCCCGTTACAATCCCTCTTCTCCTCCGGGGATGCTCTGGGGTTGGGCGGGGGGGAGGGGAGGACGCGCCGGCAGATGGGGGCCGGGGCCTGCTCCAGGTGGGGCCGGGGAGAGACCCAGCTCCAAATATTGGTGGAGCAGGACCCCCGGCTCTGAATATTGCTGGAGCCTGGGCACCATGAGCCCATCTAACTCGCCGCCTATGTGTAGGCACTGCATAAAATGACATCAGTGCTTGCAGGAGAGACACCATCATTGGAGAGGATGAACAAGCCTTCCCCCTCCAGATTTGAGTGGACAATTTGGGGGAAGGGGCTTGAATCAGCCTGCTTTATGCCTTCCAGGGGTGAGCTGTAAGACTGGTTCAACCTGCCTCCTTTCCCCCCTGTTCTAAGGATAGACCTAAAGCAGACTGCATAAGGAGGGTCTGTTATTCCAGTGGAAGCTAGACTCATTTTGCCAGCCTAGGTGGTGGCTAAGAGTTGGCATCAGTAAGAGCTGAAGTCACAGGTTTGGCCTGGAGCCAGACCCATTGCAACCGGCGGGCGACCAGCAGGGTGGCTGGGGGGGGAGTGACCGGCAGGCAGGCGGCAGGAGAAGAGGCAGGTAGCCAGCGGGGCCTCTGGCAAGAGCAAGCGGACCACAGGAGTGGCACAAAGGAGGCATGGCCTCAAGCTCAATGAGTGGAGTCATGAGGGTGATGTGTCTGGGTCCGCACTGACGGGACAGAGCTGTAAGTGGGGTGTTTGAACTGGGGTATGGAGAAAGTTTGGGTCGGTGAATGAGACTTTACATTGTTGGACTAGTGAGCCTAAGGGGCAAAGGACATGGCTCAATCCATCTGAGCTGGAACAGTTACTCATGGGTTGGTTATGAACTCTGGTTGTGGTATTTTCCCAAGCTAATACCATGTCACTTCTCTCTCTCTCTCTCTCTCTCACTCATTGAAAGTTTCTTTCCTTCGCTCAGACTCTGTGCTGGCGAGTGGGGAAGCATTGCCTCTCAGAGGCGACCAGGGGTGTGTGAATTCCCCAGGCTACTGGGTGGGCGCTATCTTGCATTTAAGGCCACCCGGAAGCAATTAAGCCAGGGTGTTAGGTCAGCAATTGTTTCCTGGAGCTGCTGCCTGAGGCTATCTGAGATACCGGCTTAAAGGGACCTCCCTGGACAGTCATTTCTCTGCTTCATCCTCTTGCTTGCCTACCTCTCCGAGGGCCAGCAAAGTATTTCCATTGCATGCTCTGGTTGCCCTGCTTCCAGCCAGACACGTTAGACATTTTCTTGGAGCTGTGTGCCTGGCTCGCCCCTGCCCTCCTAGAGAAGCGGGTCACCATCGCCGTCTAGAAGCTCGCAATGCCCAACACTTACTGGTCAATGGGCAACCGGTTCGGTGTGGGGAAGTCCACCATCGGGGCCCTCCTCATGGAGGTAAGGCACTCTTGGGCTGCAGTCCCTGAAAGGGGGACCCTAGGAAAAGGGAGGTTTGGGGGCATGGGGAGTGGCCTGTGGGTAGCGGGGGAAGCCCTTTCCCCAGGGGGTTCTGCAGTCCTGCCCTCACACAGCCTGGTGGGGGGTGACCTAGCAGGGGGTGGCTCCTGGGGGGGAAGGAGGGGGGGAAGGAGGGGGACACAGGGACCTCTCAAGGGCTCGGGGACCCCCTTTTGAGTCTCTGTTTTATGCCTTTCTCTCCTTCTGCTGTGGTGAGGACCATAAACACCGTCCTGCTACACAGCATCATCTGTCTGGGAGACCTGCACCCCATCATAGCCAGATTTGCCGCCCTGGGCTTCCCCATCTGTGTGTGGGGGGGGAAGGGGCTATAGATGGAACCCACAATCCCAACCGTGCCCCCGACCACCAGAACGCCCAGGATAGAAACCACAAGGGATACTTTTCTACGGTCCCACAGGCCCTGGTCAACCATTGTGGACAGTTCTCAGACATTTTTGTCTGCCAGTCGGGGAAGACGCATGACTCCCACATCTTCCACAACTCCAACCTCTCCCAGAAGCTCGAGTCTGGCACCTTCTTCCCCTAGCGTAACACCATGGCAGGGGGCGTGGAGATTCCACTGTGCATTGAGGGGGACACAACGTACCCCCTCATGCCGTGGCTGACGAAGCCGTCCGCTGGCCACCTGTCCCCAAGCAGGGACGATTTAAATGTCGGCCTGGGCAGGGCCCGCATCCAGGCCCCATGTTCCTTCAGGCGCTTGAGGGTGCGGTTCAGGTGCCTCCTCATCCGCTTCCTCATGGGGGAGCAAAACATCTCTCAGTTGGCGTCAGCCTATTGTGTTCACTTCCTTCCAGGGAGGGGTGCAGAAGCCGGCCAGGAGAGATGGACCTTTGAACAGCTGCGTACAGCTGCCATCCGCCAGGCCCATCAGGTGTGGGTGCACATCCAGGAGGCCCTGAGGGAGAGTTTCTCAGAAGGACCCCAGGGCCTCCACACTAGGGACCAGTGCCTTGCCCCGTCTGACTATCCCACAACAACCCTTCCCTTCCTCCCTCCACCCCTTTTCCCTGCAGACCCAATAAACACAACTGTTTTGTTTTGAGAAACGTAACTCTTAGGTTTTTTATTTGGGATAAGATTAACTGGGGAGCAGCGGCGGGGCAGGGTGGGGAGGGCTCTGGGGGGGGCTGAGAACCTGGATAGGGAAAGTGGGAAAATCCAGAACTGAGGAGGGAGGGTGAGAACCTTGGAGGCAGGAGGAGAGGCTCGGAGCTGGAGCTGAGACTGGTACATAGTCCAGGTGAGCGTTCCACCTTGGATATGTCTGGACTACATGCCTCTGCCGACAGAGCCACGTAAAATAGGCTACGCGACATAGTCAACGAAGCAGGGATTTAAATATCCTCCGCTTCATTAAAATAAAAATGGCCACCGCGCTGTGCCGCTTCAGCTGATCGTTGGCACAGTGCATGAGTCAAGACGCGGATCGGTCAACAAGGGAAGCCTTTGTCGACTGCTCCTGTAAACCTCGTTTCACGAGGCATAAGTGAGCGGTTGACAAAGGCTTCCCTTGTCGACTGATCCGCGTCTTGACTCACGCACTGTGCCGATGATCAGCTGAGCCAGCACAGCGCGGTGGCCATTTTTATTTTAATGAAGCCGGAGATATTTAAATCCCCGCTTCATTATCATAGAATCATAGAACCATAGAGCTGGAAGAGGCCTCAGGAGGTCATCAAGTCCAGCCCCCTGCTCTAGGCAGGACCAATGGGGCGCTCCCATTGGTGCCGTAGTCCTGCTTCTCATGAGGAGCATGTGCTCCTGTTGACCTCCCACTGTATAGATGGTGCCAAAATGTGATTTAAGACCGGGTGCTCGCGAACAGGGTGAGTGCTAACAGGAGGGAGTTTTGAGAGGCTCTCCTGGAGGAGGAGAAGGAAGGAGCAAACTAAAGCACCTTGGGGCCGTGTGCTCAGGCAGGCAGTTGGAAGCTGATTAGGTTTGAATTGAAACACCGTGTGCTGATTGGCTGAGCTGTAGGCAGAGGGAGGAGCTATCAGGGAGGCCGAGCAGTTAAACCCTGCTGGTAAGCGACCAGGGAGCTTTGCGACCAGGTGCTCGCGAACAGGGTGAGTGCTAACAGGAGGGAGTTTTGAGAGGCTCTCCTGGAGGAGGAGAAGGAAGGAGCAAACTAAAGCACCTTGGGGTAAGTGGCTGCTTATATTTGGAGGTTTTGGGCTTGTGTGTGTTTGTCTGGAGTTTGTTTGTTTGGAGTTTGTTTGTTTGTTTGGAGCGTTTGGAGTGCTGAGCTGAGTGTGTTTGTTTGTTTGTTTGAAAGGCCGTGTGCTCAGGCACTATTTGGTGTCCGGGAGGTGGGCGGGCGTTAGCCCGCCCCCATCAAAAGGACCTCCCCCCAGCCTGCGGGGAGGACCACAGAACCCAGGAGAACCAACTAATTACTGGGGACAAATAATGAAAAAACAGGGACGGGTGTGAGGGTCAAAGGGCTAAAACGAGGGAGCCGGATGGGGATACCGAGCAGAGAACCCCAGACAGCGCCCACTGCTCCCCGAAGGTCTCGAGAGAGCCAGCGGACGCTGCCCATTGGAACTCTGCCCGGATACGTGAGCGGATACAGCAACGGAAATAGGCCCCACAGTCGCAGGCCCCTCCCCCGGCCAACCTCTTTTCCCTGGTTTTATAGATTGCCGATTTGGCAATTGCCAGGAGGAGGTTGACCAGGAGGTCCCGCGACTTTGTGGGGCCACGGATGGGGTGTGCGTAAATTAACAAGTGGGGGTAAAAATGCAGCCAGAACCTCAACAGGAGGTTCTGGAGGAGCCGAAAGAGGGGCTGTAACCTGGCGCACTCGAGGTAGATGTGCGCCAGGGTCTCCCTCACGCCACAGAAGAGGCACGTTTCGGGGGTGGGGGTGAATCGCGCCAAGTACACGCCCGTGCTCACCGCGCCGTGCAGGACTCTCCAACAGATGTCCCCGGTGGGTCGTGGAACCAAGGTCGAATAGAGGCTGGCCCACCGGGGCTCCCCACCCTCTATTGATGGTAGGAGGTCCCGCCACTTGGTGTCTGGGCGGGACACGAGGGTGGGGAAGTGGAGCGTGTGAAGCACGAGCGTGTACAGGTGACTCTTTGGCGCGGTTCGGAAGGGGACTGGCTGCAGCGAGTGCAGCCGGCTCAGGTGACGAAGAGGAGGAGGTCGGGAAGGTACGCGGGGCTGGGGGCCGATGGAGAGATCGGGAGGGCCGGGGGTAAGGGGTGGGCGGGGTGCACCCTCTCGCAGGACTTTGTTTAGGTACACCCGAGCAGTGGGCGGCAAAGCGTCCTTCACCTCCTGAAGTACGCGCCGGGGAGTACGTAGGGTGGAGAGCCCCATGCGCTGGACGAGCGCCTGAGGATCCACCCAGTCTCCCCGGTCGTAGTCCAGGAGGTCTCCGACTCTGGTGACTTCTGCCAGGACCAACCTCTGGCGCACCAAGGGGGACTCCGCCGCCTGCACACGTAGATGGGGATTGTGTAGCAGGGGCTCCGCGAGGAGGTCTGCCCCCACGGTGGCTCCCAAGGACCTGGTCGCTGCAAGCAGCTTCCAGGTCCGGAGGAGGTCCTGGTAGAAGGCCGGCAGCCCGGAGAGGTCTCGTGGAAGACCTCTCAGATAAAGGAGCTGCCGGTCGTATCGGAGCCCTCGGAGGCGGCGAAGGAAAGCGTGCGCAAGCGTGCTCCATGCCGGACTACCTGCATCAAATAGGAGTCTCTGCAGGGCCCGGAGGCGGAGGACGTGAACCCGCGTGCGCAAACACGTCAGGCCCTGCCCTCCCTCCTCTGGGGGGAGATGGAGAACCCCTGCAGAGACCCAATGCAGTCCTGGCCAGATGAACCGCAGCATGAGCTGCTGGATACGGACCAAGAGGCCCGGGGGCGGGACCAGGGTGCCGAGGCGGTGCCAGAGCATGGACAGGACCAATTGGTTGAGTACCAGTACCCTCCCACGCAGGGAGAGGCACCGGAGCAGTCCCGTCCATCTCTGCAACCGTTCGACCACCCTGGCCTCTAAACCTTGCCAGTTCTCCGGCGGGGAGGGATGCGTGGCAGAAAGAAAAACGCCGAGATAGAGCAGCGGACCCGCGCTCCACCTGATGGCCTGAAGCGCGGGTGGGAGGGAGCCCGCCTGCCACCCGGCCCCTACCACCAGGCCAGAGCTCTTGACCCAGTTGACCCAGGCGGAGGAGGCCGCCGAGTAGACGGCTTGGCAAGCCTCCACCCGCGCCAGGTCTCCCGGGTCCTGGACCACGAGGAGCACGTCGTCGGCATACGCCGACAGGACCAGCCTCGTCTCCGGCTCACGGAGCGCCAACCCCCGTCAACCTCTTGCGAAGGAGACGGAGGAAGGGCTCTATGGCCAGAGCGTACAGCTGGCCCGACAGCGGACAGCCTTGACGTACTCCCCGCCCGAAGCTGACCGGTGCGGTCAGGGTCCAGTTGAGCTTGACCAAGCACTCTGCGGAGGCGTACAGCACCTGGAGAAACCCCACAAAATGGGGCCCGAAGCCGAAGGCCCGCAGGGTGCCCAGGAGGTACCCGTGGTCCATCCGGTCGAACGCCTTCTCCTGATCCAAGGACAGGAGGGCGAACGACAGACCGTCCCTACACCCGAGCTCTAAGAGATCCCGGACCAGAAAGAGGTTGTCGAAGATGGTTCGGCCCGGGACGGTGTAGGTCTGGTCTGGATGGACCACGTCCGCCAGCACGGACTTCAACCTCAGGGAGATGGCTTTGGCGACAATTTTATAGTCCGTGCTGAGGAGCGAGACGGGACGCCAATTCCTCAGATCGCGGAGGTCCCCCTTCTTGGGCAGCAAGGCGATCACGGCTCGCCTGCATGATACAGGGAGGACCCCGCTCTCCAAGGACTCGGCCCAGACGCTAGCAAGGTCCGGGCCAAGGACGTCCCAGAACACGCGGTAGAACTCCACGGTCAGCCCGTCCATGCCCGGGGATTTATTGGTGGGCATGAGACGGAGGGCTTCCGAGAACTCGGCCAGAGAGAGAGGCAGCTCTAGCCGGTCCCGGTCGCCCGCGCTGACCGTCGGGAGTTCGTTCCAGAGAACCCTGCGGGCGTCGGCGTCGGTCGGATCCGGGGAGAAGAGAGAGGCGTAGAAGGCGCGAGCCCTCTCGCGCATCTCCACCGGATCCGTGAGGGGGGTGCCGTCCTCCGCCAGAAGGCAGAGGACGTGTTTTTTGGCCCCCCTCTTTTTCTCCAGGGCGTAGAAGAAGCGGGAGCCTCGATCCATCTCCCGAAGGAGACGGATGCGAGAACGAACAAAGGCACCCCGGGCTCGAAGGTCCTCGAGGGCCCGGAGCTCCTCCCGCTTCTCCCGGTACGCTCCGCAGAGGGGCGGATCCTCGGGGCCGGTGGCCAGCCGCTTCTCTAGCTCTAAAACCTCCCGTTCCAACTGCTCTATCGCCGCATCCCTCCGCCGGCTGGCCCCCCGGGCGTAGTCACGGCAGAAGAGCCGCGTGCGCACCTTCCCCACATCCCACCACCGCCGCGCCGAGGGAAAGGCGCACCACCGCCCGCGCCAGGCCAGCCAGAACTCCCGGAAGGACGCTACGAAGCCCACGTCCTCCAGCAGGCTGTTATTGAAATGCCAATAGGCCGGCCCCGGCCTCTCCGAGGAAAGAGAAGCCCGTACGGCCACCAAGTGGTGGTCCGAGAAAGGGGCCGGCCGAATGCCGGAGGAGTGGGCCCGGAAGAGATGATGACGAGACACATAAATGCGGTCCAACCGGGAGTGGAAAGACCGACGACCCGCCACCTGGACGTAGGTAAACACCGTTTCCTCGCCCAGGTGGAGGTCTCGCCAGACGTCCACCAGGGAGTGATGGTCTATTATCTCCCTGAGGACGTCCGCGGCGGCCGGGCACTGCTCGAGCCCCGTACGGTCCCGCTCCTCGAGGGTGCAGTTGAAGTCTCCGCCCAGGACCAGGCACTCGCGAGGATCCAAAGTGCCGAGGAAGGCCGACGCCTGCCGAAAGAAGCGGAGCCTCTCCGGGGCGGACGTCGGGGCGTAGATGTTGATGAGATTTAGTGTCAGCCCTTCCGTCCGAACCCGGAGATGCAGCAGGCGACCCTGCACGACCTCGGCGGTCCCCAGCACCTCGGGCTGCAGGTTCGGGGAGAACAGGGTAGCCACCCCGGCTTGACGGGCCGACAGGTGGCTAAAATAAACCCTGTCCCCCCACTCCAGCCGCCAGCTAGCCTCGGTGGCCGGAGCTGTGTGGGTCTCCTGGAGGAATATGACGGAGTACCTGCCCCTCCGGAGGAAGGAGAGGACCTGACACCTACGGAGGCCCGACCCGCAGCCCCGGGTGTTCAGAGTGGCAAAGATGAGCGGCGGCATCGAGAGGGCTGGGGAAGATCCTGATTGGCAGGAGTGCCGACGGCCCCCATCGGGCCCCGCAGCAAACCGCGACCGTTCCCAAAAGTGAGCAGGGCGTCACGGAAGCTGCGGACCCGCTGGTAAGCCGCGGCCCCCCGCCGCCCGGTCCCTTTACCCTCCCGCAAGAGGGCTCTGACTATTTGCAAAATGAGATGAAAATCTCCCCAGCGCTGAAGGGCGAGAGCGACCTTGTTCTTGGAGCCACGGATGTCTTCCAAGAAAACACGCATCTCGCCCTTCAGCGCGTCTGGCGTCGGGGCCTCGGGCCCTCGAACGCCTTGGGGCCAGACCCCTCCATGAGCCCCGCGACCCTTCGGCACGGGGACGCAGGGCATTTGAGGTCCCTGCTGAGAGGACAGTGGCGGAGGGAGATCAGCCCCAGATGTGCTGGGAGCAGAAGAAACGAAAACCGCCTCCCGGGGGCCAACGTCTGGACTAAACGTGGCAACCCCAGGGGCAGCAGTAACAGAGTAAGGGGAGGAAAAGAGTTCAGGGAGGGGATCGGGAAAAGGAGGGAGACGAGGAAGGAGAGTAGGGGGAGGAAGAGGTGAGGGATTAGGGAAGAGACAAGAATGGCGGGGAGGAGGAAGAGGGGTGGGAAACTCAATTGAGAGGGCGTTTGAATAGGGAGCAGGAGAAGGAGCAGGGCGAGATGCCTCAGCAGAGGAGGCACCGGGGTGCGGTGCCTCCTCGCAGCGCAGAGAATCGATGGCAGCGGTAGGGGTAGTAATAGTCTCCCCAGCGCTGGGCTCCAGTGCCACAGAGAGTGCAGCACCGGAGGCCTCAGCGCCGGGGGTGACAGATATTAACGGGATCTCCCGCCCGCTGAGAGCCTCAAGGGTTTCCGCGGCCGCGGCCGAGGTGTTGTCGATGGCTGGGCAGACGGTCGCACCCCGGGGCAACTCAGAGGCAGGGAGAAGGGATAGCAGCGGGTCAGAAGGGGAAGGAGAGGTCAGTTGTTGTCCCTCCAGGACCTGATGATCCCCCTCTGAGGCAGCCGGGGTCAGCCCCAAAGCCTCCACCTCCTGAGAGAGGAAGGCGAGCCCGCCGCCCGCCACCAGGTGCTGATCTCTGTCGGTGGCAAGGTCAGTGGCCGCCCCCTCAGTGGAGGCGGGAACAGTGGGAGCATCCTCCATGGACACCCCCTCTTGCAGGGACCCCGGGAGGGAGGTGTTCACCTCTCCCGCGTCCGCCGCAGTCACCTCGACCGCTTCGTGGTGCTGTGAATCGCTTGCGGGCTCAGAGGGTGGAATGGCTCCAGCGTCCACCCCCATGGGTACAGGGAGGTTGTCCTCCCCCTCAGAGGGCGGGGTGGAACGCCGAGCACGCTTTCGGCGCTTCCCCATTGCGAGCTCCCATCCCTCGGAGGAAGAGGGCTGGGCCTGAATGGAAGAAGAGCCAGGGGACAAGGGCAGCGTCGGGGGGGCAAGGGTAGATGGGGGCTGGGCAGCAGGGGAAAAGGATACCTCCCCCCGAGGTAGGTCCTGCCCGAGTCCCGTCACTGACCCCGCCGCCCTCTCCTCCGTGGGCCCAGCCTTGCCGCTTTTGGCGGTGGCAGCATCAGCACCCGCACGCTCGTCTGGGCCCTGCGGAACCCGAGCGGGATTGACGACGGTCACGGTTGGAGGAGGGGCGACCCCAGGGTCCGGACCGTCAGGGCCACCGGCGATGGTAGGGCCGGTGCCCTCCCGGGCATCGGGGGTCCCGGGTGCCTCTCCAAACCGGGCCAGGGGGCAGTCCCTTCGGACGTGCCCCGTCGCCCGACAGAGAAAACACCGGGCCTCCCCCATGGTGTAGTACACCCGGTACTGGGCCCCTTGATGGGGCACCAGAAATGACCCTTCCAGGGCTTCTCCGCCACGTCCCGCCGGCAGTAGTAGGATTTGTACCTGCCGGCGAAAGGAAAGGACGTGGCGGAGGGTCGGGTCTTTACAGCCCAGAGGAAGGGGACTCAGGACTGACAGAGGCCTCCCCAGGGTGGAGAGGAAAGGCAGTAGGGCGGCATTGGGGAGGAAGGGAGGAACAGAGGACAAAACCACCTGTATGCCCAGGTCCTCCAAAGGCTCGAGGGGAACGTGGACTCCCCCCATCGCCAAACCCCTTTCCACCGCCTTCTGGGCGGCGGCCTCGGACGCCAGGAAGAAGACCACCTTCCCGAACATCTTAGAGGGCGCCACCACGGCCGCGGGCCCCACCACGCGTGCCAACGCCCGCACGTAGGTCTCCACGTGGGGCGAGGCCGCCACCAGGAGACAACGGACCCCGTGCCTCCTGGTCAGGTTGGGAAAGGGGCCGCGGCCGCCGGGGATGGTATTCCGGGAGGCGGCTTGGGAGGCGACAGGCGGGGGGGTGGCGGCCACCTGGGCATACGCCCTGGGGCCCGGGACACCGTTGCCCCCAGAGCTGGTGGAAGGAACAGGGGAGCGGGAAGGAGGGGGAGCCGCGGCCAACATGTGGGTCGCGGCCGGGGAGTGAGCCCACGCCTCAGGAGGTTTTGCCTTCCGGGCGGGGCTCTTGCCCTTTTTGGTCCCCAGGCCCTTCCTACCCTTCAGGGGGGCATTCTTGATGGTAGCCGGAGGTGCCGCGGCAGAAGCGGTCGAGGCCCCGGGGTCCTCGTCCATGTCCGCCCCCTCTACCGTAGTGACGGGGGGCCCGGCAGCCTCAGAGGAGTTGTTGTTTTTAGGGAGGGGTGGGGAAGGTTCTGCAGGGGTGTCATCCGACAACCCCTTTGTTGTGGTCATGGGTAGGGAGGAAAGGACAAAACAAACAATTAGGGGAGAACCAAAAAAAACACCAGGGAAGGGAACAGGGAGAGAAAGAGGAGGGGAGGAAGGAGATTTACCACTCCCCCCCACTAGGCTGGAAGTGGGGTGGGAGGGTGATAATTCAGAAGAAAGGGAAGGGGAAAAGGTGTAAGGAAAACAGCTCCCAGCACAGAATGGAAAGAGTGGCTCCTCCGGCTGCACTGGGGAGATGAGGGGTAAATAATCATTAAAAGGACATGGGGACAAGTGAAGCTGTGTGTGTGGGAAGAGTAACTAAAAGGAGGGGGAAGCTCAAGCGCCTAACAAAAGAAAGCGGGGGGGGGGAGCACTGGCACCCAAAGGGGTGGATGGGACAAGCAGTGGAGTGGGAAGGCAGGCAGTTAAAAGATGCCTGTTCAAGGGCGGGAGGAGGGAGGAGACACTGCTGAGGGAAAGGGAAACAGTGTACCCACAGGCACCTGAGCAGCAGGCCCACAGAACCTGCTGCAAGGCCCAGAAAAGCAGAGAAGGGCAAGGAGACAAGCAGTGGGGCCGAGAATGGAAAGGCCCCTACAGCAACCGGGGCTTGGAGAGGGAGCAGCAGGAGAAGTGTGAGGGCCGATGAACTATGGGGAGGTAAGCCACCCCCTGCCCTCAGCACCCCAAAGGAGCTGCATCAGCCCCCCCACCCAGGAGCCCTGATGGAAAGGGCCCCTAATCTCCCCTCCCCAGCACCAGGCAGGCTGTGGGGAGAGGAAAACCCCAGGGGCTGCTTTAAAGCAGCCCCCTTACCGTCTCTTCTTTGGGGAGAGCAGCAGCAGCAGGAAAGATGAAGGTCCGGCCTGCCAAGGTGGAGAAAAAGGGGGAGGGGGGGTCAAAAATAGACCCCCAAGAAAATGGGAGCCGTGTGCTCAGGCAGGCAGGCAGGCAGTTGGAAGCTGATTAGGTTTGAATTGAAACACCGTGTGCTGATTGGCTGAGCTGTAGGCAGAGGGAGGAGCTATCAGGGAGGCCGAGCGCTTAAACCCTGCTGGTAAGCGACCAGGGAGCTTTGCGACCGGGTGCTCGCGAACAGGGTGAGTGCTAACAGGAGGGAGTTTAGAGGGGGAGCTTGGGGGGAGCCAGTGACTTCTATTGCCCTTAAACTAAATCCTTTATAACAACCTCTATCTGAAACATTTAATTAACCCTCATATATAATTAGAGTAGGAAATGGAGGCAGAAGCCCAGCAGCAGAGTGGGGGCTATCCTGTTTATTGTGTCGAGTGCAGTATGTATGACTACCTACCCTGTGGGTGGGTGGCGTATGTGTGCGCTCGATGCAAGGAGCTCCTGGCCCTCAGAGACCGAGTGCGTGCTTTGGAGGCCAGGGTGGCTGAACTGGAGGAGCTAAGGAAGGCAGAGGTGTTTGTGGATGAGACTTTCCGGGACATAGTAGGGCTGTCCCACCTCCAATCTGACAGTCCTGATGCTGTTACGGAGGATGAAAGGCTCAGGGAAGGAGAGCAGTCAATGGGAGCAGAGGGAAACCATCCCATAGTTGGGACCCTCCTTCCAGAGGGTGATGTTGTATCCTCTCGTGCCGAGGATACTTCTCCGGGGGAGGGAGCTCCAGCTGTTAGGAAGAAGCAGGTTTTAGTAGTGGGGGATTCGATCATTAGAAATATAGATAGTTGGGTTTGTGATGACCGGGAGAACCGTATGGTTACTTGCCTGCCTGGTGCGAAGGTTGCGGATCTCTCGAGGCATCTAGACAGACTTATGGGCAGTGCTGGGGAGGAGCCGGTCGTCGTGGTACATGTTGGTACCAATGACATAGGGAAGGGTAGAAGAGATGTTCTGGAGGCCAAATTTAGGTTACTAGGAAAGAGACTGAAATCCAGAACATCTTTGGTGGCATTCTCTGAAATGCTTCCAGTTCCACGCGCAGGGCCAGATAGACAGGCAGAACTTCAGAGTCTCAATGCGTGGATGAGACGATGGTGCAGGGAAGAGGGGTTTAGATTTATTAGGAACTGGGGACACTTTTGGGGTAGGGGGAGCCTATACAGGAATGATGGGCTCCACCTAAATCAAGGTGGATCCAGACTGCTGGCATTAAACATTAAAAAGGTCGTAGAGCAGTTTTTAAACTAAGAGGTGGGGGAAAGCCGATTGGTGCGGGGGAGCACCTGGATCGGACGGAGACTTCTCTTACACGAGGCTCCATAGGTAGGGATTCCCTAGAAGTTAGTCAGATAGGGAACGTGGGAAATAATATATGGGCAAGATCAGATGTGAAACAATCGTGCATAAAAAAATCCAATGTGTCTGTGAAAGGCGGACATATAAATAGTGGTAGTTTTCTAACATGCTTTTACACTAATGCTAGGAGTCTGTCTAATAAGATGGGTGAACTGGAGTACCTCATATCAAAGGAGGAAGTTGACATAATAGGCATCTCAGAAACATGGTGGAATGAGGACAATCAGTGGGACACTATCATACCGGGATATAAATTATATCGGAAAGACAGAACAGGTCGTGCGGGTGGCGGAGTGGTACTATATGTGAAGGATAATATAGAATCAAATGAAGTAAAAATCCTAAAGGAATCAAAATGTTCCATAGAATCATTATGGATAACAATTCATTCCTCTAATATGAATATGGCATTAGGAATATATTACCGACCACCTAACCAGGACAGTGATAGTGATGCTGAAATGATAAGGGAGATTAGAGAGGCTACCAAAATAAAAAACACAGTAATAATAGGAGATTTCAATTATCCCCATATTGATTGGGTGCATGTCACCTCAGGACGGGATTCAGAGATTAAATTTCTTGATGCCTTAAATGACTGCTTCTTGGAGCAGCTAGTACAGGAACCCACAAGGGGAGAGTCGATTCTCGACCTAGTCTTGACTGGAATGCAGGATCTGGTCCAAGAGGTAACTGTTACTGGACCGCTTGGAAATAGTGACCACAATATAATAACTTTTAATATTCCTGTGTTGGGAAGAACACCGCAGCGGTCAAACACTCTGGCATTTAATTTCAAAAAGGGGAATTACACTAAAATGAGGAAGCTAGTTAAACAGAAACTAAAAGGGAGAGTAATTAAACTAAAATCCCTGGAAGCTGCATGGGAACTGTTTAAAGACACCATACTAGAGGCCCAACTTAAATGTATACCCCAAATAAAAAAACACAGTAAGAGACCTAACAAAGAACCACCATGGCTAAACAGCCATGTTAAAAAGGCAGTGAGAGAGAAAAGGGCAGCTTTTAAAAAGTGGAAGTCAAATCCTAGTGAGGAAAATAGAAAGGAACATAAACACTCCCAAATTAAGTGTCATAATGTAGTAAGAAAAGCCAAAAAAGAGTTTGAGGAACAGCTAGCCAAAAATTCAAAAAATGATCGTAAAATGTTTTTTAAATACATTAGAAGCAGGAAGCCCGCTAAAAAAGCAGTGGGGCCCTTGGATGATAAAGATATAAAAGGAGCGATCAAGGAAGACAGTGCCATTGCGGAGCGATTAAATGATTTCTTTGCTTCAGTCTTCACGGCTGAGGATGTTACAGAGGTTCCTAAATCTGAGCCAGCCTTTTTAGGTGACAAATCTGAGGAACTCACTCAGATTGAAGTGACATTAGAGGAGGTTATGGAATTAATTGATAAGCTGAATAGTAACAAGTCTCCGGGACCAGACGGCATTCACCCAAGGGTTCTGAAAGAACTCAAATGTGAAATTGCGGAGTTATTAACAGTGGTTTGTAACCTATCCTTTAAATCCACTTTGGTACCAAATGACTGGAAGATGGCCAATATAACACCAATATTTAAAAAAGGCTCTAGAGGAGATCCTGGCAATTATAGACCGATAAGTTTAACATCAGTACCAGGCAAATTAGTAGAAACACTAGTAAAGAGTAAAATTGCAAGGCACATAGAAGAGCACGAATTGTTGGGCAAAAGTCAGCATGGTTTCTGCAGAGGGAAGTCGTGTCTAACTAATCTGTTAGAATTCTTTGAAGGGGTTAATAAACATGCGGACGAGGGGCACCCAGTGGATATAATATACCTAGATTTCCAGAAAGCCTTTGACACGGTCCCACACCAAAGGCTTTTACGTAAATTAGGTGGTCATGGGATAGGAGGAAAGGTCCTTTCATGGATCAAGAATTGGTTAAAAGACAGAAAACAAAGGGTGGGAATAAATGGTAAATTTTCACAATGGAGGAGGGTAACTAGTGGTGTTCCCCAGGGGTCAGTACTGGGACCAATCCTGTTCAACTTGTTCATCAATGATCTAGAAAATGACGTAAGCAGTGAGGTGGCCAAGTTTGCAGATGACACAAAGTTGTTCAGGACAGTCAAAAGCAAAAGGGATTGTGAAGAACTACAAAAAGATCTCAGCAAACTGAGTGATTGGGCAGCAAAATGGCAAATGAAATTTAATGTGGGTAAGTGTAAGGTAATGCATGTTGGAAAAAATAACCCAAATTACACGTACTACATGATGGGGTCAAATTTAGCTACGACAGATCAGGAAACGGATCTTGGAGTTATAGTGGATAGTTCTATGAAGACATCCACGCAGTGTGCAGCGGCAGTTAGTAAGGCAAATAGGATGTTAGGAATTATTAAAAAAGGGATAGATAATAAGACAAAAGATATCATACTTCCCCTATATAAAACTATGGTACGCCCACATCTCGAGTACTGCGTGCAGATGTGGTCTCCTCACCTCAAAAAAGATATATTGGCATTAGAAAAGGTTCAGAAAAGGGCGACTAAGATGATTAGGGGCTTGGAAAGGGTCCCATATGGGGAGAGGCTAGAGAGACTGGGACTTTTCAGTTTGGAAAAAAGGCGATTGAGGGGCGATATGATAGAGGTATATAAAATCATGAATGGTGTGGAGAAAGTGATTATAGAAAAATTATTTACCTTTTCCCATAATACAAGAACTAGGGGACACCAAATGAAATTGATGGGTAGTAGGTTCAAAACTAATAAAAGGAAATTTTTCTTCACACAGCGCACAGTCAACCTGTGGAACTCCTTGCCCGAGGAGGCTGTGAAGGCCAGGACTCTATTAGGGTTTAAAAAAGAGCTTGATAAATTTTTGCAGGTTAGGTCCATAAATGGCTATTAGCCAGGGATAAAGTATGGTGCCCTAGCCTTCATAACAAGGGCAGGAGATGGATGGCAGGAGATAAATCACTTGATCATTGTCTTCTGTTCTCCTTCTCTGGGGCACCTGGCATTGGCCACCGTCGGCAGATGGGATGCTGGGCTCGATGGACCTTTGGTCTGACCCAGTATGGCCATTCTTATGTTCTTATGTTCTTATGTTCTTATGTGTGCACGCAGCGAGGCTGGCTTGCATCCTGGCCCTTTTTGTACAGCTCTAGAGAGTGTGTGTGTGTGTGTGTGTGTGTGTGTGTGCGCGCGCGCGCATATGCAGAGAGGCTGGCTCACATCTCTGCCATTTTTGTGCAGCTCGTGTGTGTGTGTGTGTGTGTATGTGTGCGTGTGCATATGCGTGCGCATATTGTGCAGGGAGGCTAGCTCACATCTCTGCCCTTTTTGTGCCACTCTAGTGTGTGTGTGTGTGTGTGTGTGTGTGTGTGTGTGACTGAAGTGTGGTTGGCTTGCATCCTTGTCCTTTTTGGGCAGCTCGTGTGTGTGTGGGGGGGGTGAAGTGTGGCTGGCTCGCATCCTAGCCCTTTTGTGCATCTGCAGTGTGTGTGTGTTTGCATGTGTGGATGCAAGAAGTGCCTTTTTGTGCAGCTCGTGCACGCACGTGTGTGTGTATGTGTGTGTGTGTGTGTGTGTGTGCACGCGTATGCAGAGAGGCTGGCTCACATCTCTGCCCTTTTTGTGCCACTCTAGTGTGTGTGTTTATATGTGTGCATGTACTTGTGAGTGCAGGGAGGTCGTCTCACATCTCTCTGCCTTTTTTGTGTGGTAATGTGTGTGTGAGCACACCTGAGTGCAGAGAGACTGTCTAACATCTCTGCCTTTTTTTGTGGTTGTGTGTGTGTGAGTACACCTGAGTGCAGGGAGGCTGCCTCACATCTCTGCCTTTTTTGCACAGTTGTGTGTGTGTGTGTGTGTGTGTGTGTGTGTGTGTGTGAGTGTGAGTGCAGGGAGACGGGTGCGCGTCTCTTCCCTGTTTGTGCAGCTGTGTTCCCCGGATCAGTGTGTGCCCCCTCAGAGCCAGAGAGGAAAAGCTTGTTCCTGTTTTCCTGCGCTTAGCGAGGAGCAGCAGCAAGAGAGTGACCGCTGGGCCCGGAAGCCCTGTTTGTAATGGACCACACTCCCCGTTCCCAGCCAGGACAGACCCGGGGTCCACACCCCTGATCTCACCCCCCGGCCCTGCCCCACCCCCCAGCAAGGGGCAGTCAGGAGATGACTCTCTTCAGGACGGGTGTCTGGTTCCAGAGCGACCACCGAACAGGAGACCCAGGTGTGTCAGTGTCTTTGGTCACCAGGCCTAACTGGACAAATCGAGGAGTGGGATTGTACGCTGGCATCTCTGGAGATGGGGCGGGGGAGGAGCCGGGCTGGGCAGCCATTAAAGGCCCTTTGGAGTCCTGTCTGAAGTCGTCAAAGCTCATGCTTCAGGGGGCAAGCTGGTCAGCGGGAGGGGTCAGGAAGGGGATCCTGCAAAGCTAGGCGGAGAGGGACGGGGTGGGTCAGGGCTCGCAGAGAGCCTCTCGCCGGGCCGGTTCTTGCTCAGGTGCGTGGGGACCCATCGGTGACTGGATCTGCCATGGGAAGGGCTGGCAGGGACCGCGGCAGGCAGGCTGGGTCTTCCTCCTCTAGGCACTTCCCTGCCTTTGCAGGCCTGTGGGGACTGACGCTCACTCGTCTCTGCTCTTCTCTTCGGTCTCCTTTCAGTGGCCAGTGGCCTGGGATCTGGTCCCACCACTCGGGGATCTGGTAGCCTCCTCTGGCCTTAAACGCTAACCCAGAAATCCACTCCCCTCCCCTGCTCTAACCACTGCTCCCCACTGCCCTCAGAGAGCTGTGAGAGAACCCGGGCTCCCGGGCCAGCCCGTGGGCCGCTGCCCTGCCTGGGCTGTGCCAGCTCTGGGCGTGAGTGGAGCCCGTCCGGCTCGGAGGTGAGGCTGCCAGCCCCTCGGCGAATGGCACCGAGCAGGGTGCCAGGCCTGAGGGAAGGCGTCTCGCTCTGGGCGCTGGCGAGTTGGGTGCTGGCGAGGCCAATGAAGGAGCTGAGCTGAGGTGGCCTCTGGTCCCTGCTTGGAAAGTCGAAGCCAGGCAGCTCAGAGCAAACATTCTCTCCTCACCTCAGGGCCTGAGCACAGAGCCCAGCACTGGGGGGAACTGTGGGGCAGAAGGGAGGGGCACAGACATGGAGGGATTGGACTGTGGGGCAGGAGGGAGGGGCACAGACAGGGAGGGACAGGGCTGTGAGGCAGGAGAGAGGGGCACAGACAGGGAAGGACAGGACTGTGGGGCAGGAGAGAGGGGCACAGGGAGGGAGGGACGGGGCTGTGGGGCAGGAGGGAGGGGCAAAGGCAGGGAGAGATGGGGTTGTGGGGCAGGAGGGAGGGGCACAGACAGGGAGGGACAGGGCTGTGGGGCAGGAGGGTGGGGCACAGATAGGGAGGGACAGGGCTGTGGGGCAGGAGAGGGGGACACAGGGAGGGGAGGGGCTGCAGAAGAGGAGGAAAGGGCACAGGGAGGGGAGGGACTGTGGGGCAGGAGAGAGGGGCACAGGCAGGGAGCGGAGACTTCAGCGCTTGGTCTCTGGCGATGGGCAGAGCTCCAGAGTCTTCAGCCCGCTCACCACAACCGGGCCCCTGAGCAGAGCAGGTGCTGTCACGGCCCCCCTGGGGCAATGGGGAATAGGGGTGACTGGAGGGGGCGTCCATGGGTTTGGGAGGGGTCTCTTCGCCCAGGGCCCTCAGCAAAGGGGGCCACATCCCTGGGGTCTGGAGAGGTCTCCGGAGGGTCCCTCTGCCCCTCTAGACCCCAGCCCAGATTTACAGAGGCTGCCCGTCCCACCCTGGGGCAGGGAGACACCCCCATGTCTCAGCCCCGGCTTGGCCACGCTGCTCGGCCCGGCCCCCGGGCATCTGTCCCACCGACCCAACCCCACACGAGGAGGCAGGAAAACAGCAGAGCAGGGCGGGGCGGCCACCGGGCCCTGGGCCTGCAGGTCTGGTGGAGGAGCGAGTCGCTGGAGCCATAGGGGTGGCTAGACAGCGGTGACTCTGGCCAGGGGCCCGTCTATGGCAAAGGGGGGAGCCCTGGGCCTAGTCCCTGGGAGGTGTCTGCAGCCCTGGGCTCGGCCTGGGAGTCAGTTTTAGGGTTGCCAGATGGTTTAACAAAAAATACCGAACACAGCCCCACAACCCCCGCCCCCCACACACACACACAAAGAACTGGGAAAATATTCTGTCGAGGTGAAAAAAAAGAGGGAGACCAAAGTTCTCAAGCGAAAAAAAAAAAGGAAAAGGAGGGAGACCAAAATTGTTAAGCCAGGCCCCCTTAGTGCCCCCCATCCCAATGCACTCACCCCTGCCCCAGAGCCAGGCCCCCCTAGTGCCCCCCCCATCCCAATGCACTCACCCCTGCCCCAGAGCCAGGCCCCCCCTAGTGCCCCCCCCATCCCAATGCACTCACCCCTGCCCCAGAGCCAGGCCCCCCTAGTGCCCCCCCATCCCAATGCACTCACCCCTGCCCCAGAGCCAGGCCCCCGTAGTGCCCCCCCATCCCAAAGCACTCAGCCCTCCCTCCCCCTGAGCCAGGCATCCCCAGCGGTGGGAGCGCCCCACCCCAATCAACCCTCCTCTGCTCCACAGAGCCAGGCACGGAGGAACAATCTGACTTTTAAAGTGGCTGCTCCTGCTGCCCGGCCTGGCTGCCTTGGCTCACAGTGTGTAGAGGGAGTCATTACGTGGCCAGCTCCTGAGTCTCTGCTGGTCACGTGGGCCAGAGGAGCATGCGCTCCCCTCCCACACCCGCCCAGCGCCCCCCTAGTGTGGTGCCCAGCAAGTGCCCCCTCCTGCCCCCCTTCGCTACCCCTCTGCTGTGATCCTCACTCCCCTGCCCCCGCCAGACGCGGCAGGGGAAAATTGTCCCCACCGGGCTTCCATCCCAGGGAAACAGGAAAGACTGGACATTGCACATGTCTGGTTTTCCTTTTTTTTTTCCGGATGGAGTCTGCAAATACCGGACTGTCCGGGTGAACACCGGACACCTGGGGTGTGTCTAGACTCCATCCCTCTTTCAACAGAGGGATGTAAATTAGGTACTTTGAAATTGCAACTGAAGCCGGGATTTGAATTTCCCACGCTTCATTTGCATAATCGTGTCATGGCACTTTTTTGAACTTATGCAAATGAAGCGTGGGAAATTCAAATCCCAGCTTCAGTTGCAATTTCAAAATGCCTAACTTACATCCCTCTGTCGAAAGACAGACGGAGTCTAGACACACCCCTGGCAACCCTAGTCAGTTTCTTGGGGGGTGGGGCCGGGGGGGTGGGCCCAGCTTAAGCTGGGACACAGAGAGCTCTGCCCTGCTCCATCTCAAGGAGGCCCCTGTGCGCCTCACACATGACACCACCAACCTCTGCGCACAGGGAGCAGCTCTGCCCTCGGATCCCAGTGCAGCCCCCACCCCGGGTTCCTGAGCCCTTCTCTGTAGGGTGGGTTGCCATGTTCGGACCTCCCCTGCCCTCAGGGGCTACAGCCTTCACTCCACCCCCCAGCCTGGCCCTGCCCAGCCAGACACCCCCACAACCCCCGTAGCCCACCCTGTGCTGCCACCACAACCAGACCCCTCCAGTACTTCCAGCCCCCCATGCTCCTGCCAGGCCCCACCTCGGCCCAGGACCCAGGGAGGTGGGGAAACGAGCAACCCACTAGTGCATTAATGACAATGATTAACGAGGTGCTGGCTGAATCCAGGGCCCACACGCTGGGATCCCTTCCTGGGCTCTGCTCTTCGCTGGGATTAGCAAAGAAGAAACACAAAAGCCACCCACAGAGTGAGGTGCATGCGATCATAGAGCATTTTGCCTTCCAGCCCCTAGGCATGAGATGCAGCCAGCTCTGGGGAGAGGTCGCCTTGTAACAGCCACACTTAGAGGTGGCTGCCGGGCGCTGAGATGCAGCCAGCTCTGGGGAGAGGTCGCCATGTAACAGCCACACTTAGAGGTGGCTGCCGGGCGCTGAGATGCAGCCAGCTCTGGGGAGGGGTCGCTGTGTAACAGCCACACAGAGAGGTGGCTGCCGGGTGCTGAGATGCAGCCAGCTCTGGGGAGAGGTCGCTGCGTAACAGCCGCACAGCGAGGTGGCTGCCGGGCACTGAGATGCAGCCAGCTCTAGGGAGGGGTCGCTGTGTAACAGCAGCACTTAGAGGTGGCTGCCGGGCAGTGAGATGCAGCCAGCTCTGGGGAGAGGTCGCCATGTAACAGCCGCACAGCGAGGTGGCTGCCGGGCACTGAGATGCAGCCAGCTCTGGGGAGAGGTCGCCATGTAACAGCCACACTTAGAGGTGGCTGCCGGGCGCTGAGATGCAGCCAGCTCTGGGGAGGGGTCGCTGTGTAACAGCCACACAGAGAGGTGGCTGCCGGGCACTGAGATGCAGCCAGCTCTAGGGAGGGGTCGCTGTGTAACAGCCACACAGAGAGGTGGCTGCCGGGCACTGAGATGCAGCCAGCTCTGGGGAGGGGTCGCTGTGTAACAGCCACACAGAGAGGTGGCTGCCGGGCACTGAGATGCAGCCAGCTCTGGGGAGGGGTCGCTGTGTAACAGCTGCACAGCGAGGTGGCTGCCGGGCAGTGAGATGCAGCCAGCTCTGGGGAGAGGTCGCTGTGTAACAGCTGCACTTAGAGGTGGCTGCCGGGCAGTGAGATGCAGCCAGCTCTGGGGAGGGGTCGCTGTGTAACAGCTGCACTTAGAGGTGGCTGCCGGGCACTGAGATGCAGCCAGCTCTGGGGAGGGGTCGCTGTGTAACAGCTGCACTTAGAGGTGGCTGCCGGGCACTGAGATGCAGCCAGCTCTGGGGAGGGGTCGCTGTGTAACAGCTGCACTTAGAGGTGGCTGCCGGGCACTGAGATGCAGCCAGCTCTGGGGAGGGGTCGCTGTGTAACAGCTGCACTTAGAGGTGGCTGCCGGGCACTGAGATGCAGCCAGCTCTGGGGAGGGGTCGCTGTGTAACAGCTGCACTTAGAGGTGGCTGCCGGGCACTGAGATGCAGCCAGCTCTGGGGAGGGGTCGCTGTGTAACAGCTGCACTTAGAGGTGGCTGCCGGGCACTGAGATGCAGCCAGCTCTGGGGAGGGGTCGCTGCGTAACAGCTGCACTTAGAGGTGGCTGCCGGGCAGTGAGATGCAGCCAGCTCTGGGGAGGGGCGCCAGGGAGCAGCACAAGGGGATGGCCCGTCTGGTGCTGCTGGAGGGAATGAAGGTTGCTGAGGCTGAGACAGCCCAGTACATCCCAGGGGACAGACGCTGCCTCCACGTTGCCAGCCCCTGGCTGTGATTGGCCTGTGCGGAGGGGCTGGCCCTGCTCCTTGGTGCTCCTCTGGGTGCCCACAAACCTTTTGGCTTCCCACCCTGCTCTGGCTGCTCCCCCGCTCCAGAGCCCGGGTCCCAGAGCCCCAGCGCTGGAGAGCAGGTATCAGCCCCCGGCTCAGCCCCCTCCCAGCAGAGACGCAGAGCGACCTCCCAGCCAGGTGGGTTCACACACAGCAGCCCCGGCTCTGTCCTGTCCCTGCCCCCAACCCGCCAGGCACATGGCCCGGCTGGGGACGGGCTGGAGGTTTCTGACCATCCGAGTCCACAAGGTGATATTTGTTTGCAGTGAGGGGGCTGCTGGGGCTGGCAGAAGGCAGGGCCCAGCCCCCCGGACTCATGGCCAGTTCCATGTTCACATTCCCATGTGCATGCTTCAGGGTGCAGCCCCGTCGGCAGGGGTCAGGCAGGGACGTCCGTTCGCCAGCCCCAGCCTCCTCCCTCCAAGGCCCATGCGGGTGGGTGAGCCAGGGCTCGGAGGTGCCACTGCCCGGGCCCTGTCTCCTGCTCGTCTGTCTGGGGCCTCCGCACGGGCCCCCAGTCTCAGTGGGACCTGGGCTGGGGCAGGAATTTCCCCCCAGTTCAGACGGGCACTGACCTTAAGGGGCGGGTTTCACCATCCCCTGCAGCGTGTGGGGCTGGCCCCTCGCCAAGCTGAGCTGGGAGCATCTTCCAAACCTTTTCTCTGCCTCGCGGGGGTCTCGGCCCCCCCCAGCGCCCCTCTTCCCTGCCTGGGGCCAGCAGGAGCCACGTCCCCTGTGGGCTGGGACCTGCTCCTCCTTTGGGTGGGATGGGTGGTGAGCAAAGTTGGGGGGCATCTGTGGGCTGTGCTGGGCAGCTGGGAGATCTCGTCTGGCCTCCAGTTCTCTGGTTCCCTTCCACTGCCCCCCTGTCCCCATGCCAGGAACAGAACCCAGGAGTCCTGAGTCCCAGGGCTCTGTGCCCCCAAACTGGCAGCCCCTGCCCCTCGGAGCCAAGCGTAGAACTGAGCAGTCCTGAGCCCGGCCCCACGCTTTACCCCACTGGCTCCTTCACCTCCCAGAGCCAGGGAGCGAGCCCAGCAGTGCTGGCTGCCAGCCCCACACTCACACCAGGACGCCTGGCTCCAGCCCGGGCCCAGAGGAAGGACCCGGCCCGTGTCAGTGTCATGGAAAGAACAAGGCTTCAACACACTTTGGGGGGACTTTTCTCTCTCTGGCATTGGGAAGCAAGGAAAGCAAAACCCTTTGCAACACCTGTGCGGGTCAGCGCCACCAAGAGACCGGGGGTGCCATGTCTCTGCCCTGCAATGCTCAGACCTGACCATCCTCAGTGTTGTCTGCAGCCCACAATGCATGTAGGGCCAGGGCAGTCACCTCTGCAAACACACAGACACTGGTTGCAAATGTAACGTTTCCAGTCAGAGAATCACAGAATCCCAGGGCTGGCAGAGACCTCAGGAGTCATCGAGCCCAGCCCCCTGCCCAAAGCAGAACCAACCCAACTCAATCATCCCAGCCAGGGCTTGGTCAAGCCAGGACTTAAACACCTCTAGGGATGGAGACTCCATCCCCTCACTAGGGAGCCCCTCCCAGTGCTTCCCCACCCTCCTAGGGAAATAGATTTTCCTAATACCCCACCTAGACCTCCCCCCGTACAAAGTGAGTCCATTGCTCTTCATTCTGCCATCTGCCATCACTGTGAATAGCCTCTCTCCATCCTCTTTGGAACCCCCCTTCAGGAAGTTGAAAATCACTCTCTCAAATCCCCCCTCACTCTGCTCTTCTGCAGACTAAACAAACCCAAATCCCTCAGCCTCCCCTCGTAGGTCATGTGCTCCAGCCCCCTCATCATTTTCAGTGGTTCTACTGGACACAGTCCGATGTGTCCACATCCTTTCTGTAATGGGGGGGGGAGGGGCCTAGAATTGGACACACTCCAGATGTGGCCTCAGCGGTGCCAAATAAAGTGAAACACTCTATGACTCTAGATCTGCTGGCAATGCTCCTCTTAATGTACCCCAGTATTCCTATCCCCCTCTTGGCTACAAGGGCACACTGTTGACTCATCTCCAGCTTCTCATCCACTGTAACCCCAGGTCCTTTTCTGCCAAACTGCTACTTAGCCAGTCGGTCCCCAGCCTGTAACAATCCTTGGGATTCTTCCGTCCCACGTGCAGGACTCTGCACTTGTCCTTGTTGAACCTCATCAGATTTCTTTTGGCCCATTCCTCCAATCTCTCAAGGTCACTCTGGACCCTTTCCCTGCCCTCCAACATATCTACCTCTCCCCCTAGCTTAGTGTCATCCGCAAACTTGCTGAGGGTGCAATCCATCCCCTCATCCAGGTCAGTAATAAAGATATTGAACAAACCGACCCCAGGACCGACCCTGAGTACACTCCCCTTCATACCAGCTTCCAACTGGAATCAAGTCTCCCTTTTTGAATCTTACAAATTGATTGTAAACCAGAAATAAGTACAACACACTGCTCTGAGCCTGGTATTTAACCAAGGCTTGAAATTTAATCGGTAACTATTTGCTCAATATTTCAGTTGGTACTTGATGTAAAAAACCAATAGAACCAGGAATGTAATATTTTAACCAAATCTAAAAATATGTCGAGTAATTAATTGAATGTTTAATTAAATTAAGACATTTGTTTACATATCAGCGTAATATTTCAGCCATGTCTTGGAAATACAGTATATCGTTATGAAGTTAGGATATTTATCTAATCCTGAAAATATTACAAAATGTGTTCATTCCTTTAATATTTTAATCAAATGTGGACAAAAGTAATATTGAATTCCCAATTTACTTTGACAATGAAAAACAGGACTGTATTGTCATTAATTATTGCAAGCATGCTAGGAATTCATATGCTATGTAGTTATGAATGTTACATTTCTAACGAAACTGGAGATCAGCTTCATATGTACTTAGTTAAGGTTTTGATCTAATCAAGGAATTAACATTAAACTATAGTAATTTAACGTGTGCAGTGATGAGGACACTGGGGGAAAACCTATATTATCTGCACCTACTGTCTAACTTATTAGTATTAAAATCTCAGAGGGATAGCCTTGTTAGTCTGTTACCGAAACAAACAAAAAATAACAAATTGTCCTGCAGCACCTTAGAGACTAACAAACATTATCTAAATAGTAACAAGAGCTTTTTTGGGCGCCCACAAATGCTCATGATATTATCTTCATTTTCTCTTAGCCTCCAAGGTGCTTCAGGACCATTTGTGTTTTTTATTATCAGTAGGTAAATGTTTCCACTGGACATTGCAATGAATGTAATATCAAATTCTTCGCTTATTATTTTATTCACAACTGATATTAAAATAAAATTTAATTATATATTTGTGGGGTTTTGTTTGTTTGAATTGAAGCTAGAATGGATAGCACAGGCAGTTATTAATTCATTTTAATTAAAATGATGACTTGCTCTCTTAGGTAGCTTTTTATATTCGTAGAAATTGTAAGATAATTATGAACTCCACATGCTAGTCCAGTCAAGGAATTTGTACAGAATGAAGTGAGCAATGTTATGTTCTGAGTCTGACACTCAGTGGGAACTGGGACTCAATCTCTCATTTTAATCAGTTTGAAAAATATAGGGGGCAAGGCAGATGGGCCAAGCTGTATCTTTTCCCTCTGTGTCTGTGCAACACCTGGCACCATGAGGTTCTGGGGTGTGACAGGGGCTCCCGGAGGTCACCTCACTAAGAAAAAACAAAATAATAAATAAATAATATAATTACCCACTGACTCAAACATCCATTTCCCATGTAATGATGGTTTGTGGAGTTGAATCCTACCACGGTATTAATGCCGTCCTGTTGATTGTTTCGATCACCTCCAAGGTCCTCTGATGCATCCGGCCAACAGCACCACCCCAGTGACCCAGTTCCTGCTGCTGGGTTTCCCCTCCCTGGGCCAGCAGAGCCGTGCACTCCTCTGTGCCCTGCTCTCCTTGGCCTACGCTGCCACGGTGGTGGGGAACTTCTGCATTGTGTGGGCCGTGCTGCGGGACCCCCGCCTCCAGCGCCTGCCCATGTACATCCTGCTGGGGAGCTTCTCCTGGCTGGAGATCTGCTACGTCACCGCCACCGCGCCCCGGATGCTCTGCGACCTGCTGCACCCCGGCCTCCCCATCTCCTTCCACGCCTGCTTCCTGCAGTTCTACTTCTTCTCCTCCATGGGGGCCACCGAATGTCTCTTCCTCGCTGCCATGGGCCTGGACCGGTACCTGGCCATCTGCCAGCCCCTGCGCTACCCCGTCCTCATGTCCCCTCGGCTCTGCTGGACCATGGTTGCCTCCTGCTGGCTCGTTGGCTTCCTGTGGTTCATAGCGCCCATCGTCCTCATCTCCCAGCTCTCCTTCTGCAGCTCCAATGCCCTGGACCATTTTGTCTGTGACCCGGCCCCGTTACGGGCTTGTTATCAGGGCCGTGCTGAGGCTGCCTGCAGGGGCCGGGCGGCACAAGGCCTTCTCCACCTGCACCACCCACCTGACCATCGTAGGTCTGTACTACGGCTCCGTCCTGGTGAACTACGCCATCCCAACGGCTTCCGGGTGCAGCGGGAAGGTGGTGACACTGTTCTACACGGTGGCGACCCCACTGCTCAACCCGCTGATCTACAGCCTGAGGAACACGGAGATGAAGGAGGCTCTGAGGAGGACCCAGCTGGGGGAGCGGTAGGGGGCTCTGCGGTGACCCCCATCTGCCGGGACTGGCGGGGAAGAAGGGCCCTACTGCCATGGGTGCTCACACACACACACACATGGCATTTTGTGTGAGCTGTCGGGGCTGCTGTAACATGAACAGTTCCTGAGGCTACAGCCTCGGCACAGAGGGTGTGTATGTGTCCTTGCTGGGGGCCAGGAGCCCGGCTCAGAGCGGGTTTGCAGGGGGCAGTGCACCAAGCTGAGTGCATGTGCGGGGAAGCCGGCTTGCCCCCAGCCCGTTTTGTGCTGCTGTGTTTGCAGATGGTCCCTGGATCAATGTGAGCTCCTCCCTTTGCTGCCGTCCAGCAACTCACACCCAGGGGTGTGTAGGGACTGACACGTGTGCAGCTGTGGGGGACATTGTGTTTGTGTGCTTGGACCCCCTGACTCTTCCACTCCCAGGGCAGCACCAGCCCTGGCCCCACAGACACAGCCCGAGAGGGATGGGATAGCAGAGCTGCCTGCCCTGCGACCGGCCGCTGTGCGGGCCCCTGCTTGCTTTGAACTTGAACTTTGCAGCGGGGTGCAAATAAGGCTCAGCAATACTACACGCTTAGCCTCATTTGCATAGCTCTGGTGCAAGATCACGCCAGTGTAGACATACCCCTAGTGTGGTTACCATGCAGTGGCATGCAGACCACAGCAACAGTTAAGAGCAAGCGACCTGTACAGCACGTGCTGGGAGGCAGCTGGCTTTTAGCTCAGAGGGTAGAGGTTCCTTTACTGAGGTCCCAGGTTCAAATTTGCCCAGTGGCAGTTAGAACAGCAATGAAGAGGAATAAAACATATTGGCTATGGCTACGGCTACGCTGGCAGGTTCTTGCACCAGAAATACGCAAATGAGGCTCAGTGTGGAATATTGCCGAGCCTCATTTGCATATCTAATGAGCTGCCATTTTTGCGGTAGAGGCTCTTGCGCTAGAAGGAGCTGTCTACACTGCCCCTTCTTGCGCAAGGAAAAACCCTCTTGTGCAATGCCGCTACCCTGATTATTTTTGGGAATAACGGAATTGCGCAAGAGGGTTTTTCTTGTGCAAGAGGGGCAGTGTAGACAGCTCCTTCTGGCGCAAGAGCTTCTTCTGCAAAAATGGCGGCTCATTAGATATGCAAATGAGGCTCGGCGATATTCCATGCTTAGCCTCATTTGCATATTTCTGGCGCAAGAACCTGCCAGTGTAGACACAGCCATTGAGCCTCGTGCTATTCTGATGCCAATGCTTACGGGTATTCGGAGGGCCCGTCCCAAGTGCGGGGTTCTTTTGTACGAAGCACAGTGCAGAAAGAGCCCACGAGCCAGCCCTTCTACCACTGAGCTCACTAGCCAGAGAGAGCAGTCAGACAAAGGGTGGGGAGGGGAAACTGAGGCACGGGGCGGGGATGTGACTCGCTCAGGTTCACACAGCAGGTCAGTGGCAGAGCCAGGCGCAGCACCCAGGGGCCCCCCATTGACATTTTCAAGGAGAGAAGCTCAGGGCTTTGCGGAGGCCTGCAGTGAAAACTAGGCAGCAGCTTTATGTCATCTGCCATCCTCACCATGCATCGCCATAGCACCTGCCGGTCCACTGTGCCCTGGAATACACCGCGAGCAATGCCCTGTGCGCAGCCAGACAGCGCAACGTGGGGGCAGCTCGGAGCCGGGAACGGCGCCTCCGTGGAGTTGTGTAAACGCAGGTGGGGCGGTCCCAGCCTCGGGCAGCAGCTGGAAAGGAGTGACGGGGAGGGGGTCACTTGGGGGGCAGCTACACTGCACCGCTATGTGAAATAACGAGCGTCAATTCGAAATAACAATGTACGCGCCCACACCACCATTCAGTGATTTCGAAATAATTTCAAAATAACGGACGGCATATTCCGAAATCTGTAAACCTCATTCCATGAGGCATAGCATCTATTCCAAAATAGCTATTTCGAAATAAGGCGTGAGTGGACCCCTCCCCACGTCCGTTCTAAATTACTCCTCCCCAGTGCCCCCTTGGGTCCTAAATCGAGATAGCGTGTCCACATAAGGGAAGCCGGCTTCGGACTAATTTTGAGGCTTCCGGGCAGTGTAGATGTGCTATTTCGAAATAAGCTATTTCAGAATAACTATTCCGGAACAGCTTGTTTCAAACTAAGCGTGCAGTGTAGACGTAGCCTTGATGATTCCCTGTTCTGTTCCCTGCCCCTGGGGTACCTGGGGCACTGTGGGCAGACAGGCCCTGGGCTGGACGGACCTTTGGCCTGACCCAGCCTGGCCGTGCCGATGTTCTTATGGAAATTCCCAACTGTCTGGTCCAGAAGGGACATTTAGCCCTGGGCTCTGGCATCTCACCAGCCATTCTGCACTGCCTCTATGGAGACTCTGGCCACACGAATATTCCAGGAGACTATGAGGCACTGGGGCCTGGCGTGCCCCTCGCCACCCTCCGCCCTGCACGTAGGGATGGCTGCGCCGGCCAGAGCTGGCACCTCCACTGGCTCATTCGGGGTGGCTGCCCCGGGCCACGTGCTTTGGGGACCCCCGCAGCAGCTGCCTTAAGTGTCCCAGAGGGCTGCTGTGAGTGCAGGGGGTGAGGGGACGGACCATGCTGCCACCTCATGCCAGGCCCCGTTTTCCCCCAGCTCGTGTTGTGTGTGTGTGTGGGGGGGGGAACACAGTTGGGAGCAGGGGCTTGGGGACGGGACGGGGTGGGGTGGAGCAGAAGGAAGGAGGGGGCGGGGCCTGTGGCAGGGGTTGCCCTGTGTCCCCTCCATCCCCCCAGGGACAGCCCTGGTGCCAGTCAATTCCCTGACAGCACTTCCAGGCCACACACGCCCTGCCCGACCAGCCCTCACTGTCTCTGCTGTCCCTCTGCAACCCTCGAACCATCCAACCTCTCCCTTTGTGTGTCCGCCCTGTGCACTGGGCACGTGTGGCCTTCGCAGGGCTACAGCTTCCTAACTACACCGTCAGGCCACCCCGTGCCCAGCAGGCAGCACTGAGGGTACGTCTAGACTACATGCCTCTGGCGACAGAGGCATGTAGATTAGGCTACCCGGCATAGGAAAGTGAAGCGGTGATTTAAATAATCGCCACTTATTTAAATTTAAATGGCTGCCGCACTGAGCCGATCAGCTGTTTGGCGTCACACCGCTGTAGTCTGGACACTCTGCAGTCGACATCAAAGGCATTTGTCGACCTCCCCGGTGTGCCTCATCCCAGGAGGCATACCTGGGAGGTCGACAAATGCCTTTGATGTCGACCGCGGAGCGTCCAGACTACTGCACTGAGCCGACAAACAGCTGATCGGCACAGCACGGCAGCCATTTAATTTAAATGAAGTGGCGATTATTTAAATCGCCGTTTCATTTTCCTATGCCGGGTAGCCTAATCTATATGCCTCTGTTGCCAGAGGCATGTAGTCTAGACGTACCCGTAGACAGGCTGATAGTGAAAACAACCCACAGTCTGCTTATCGAAGTGCACAGATGCAAGTGACAGCCACTAGAAACCCTGGAAACAAGTGGTTACACAGCACAACCAAATCATAGCATGCATGCCAGAGCCGACCCCCCCTGAATTTCTTTGTCTCTTGTGTGAAGATGTAAATAACATTTCCTCATCCACTACACGTAAGATTTTATAACCCTCTGTCATATCCCCCCCTTACACATCTCTTTTCCAAGCTGAAAAGTCCCAGTCTTGTTAATCTCTCCTCAGATGAAATCTGTTCCTTGCCCCTAATCATGCTTGTCTTCTCCCTTCCTGGTCGAATACTAATACATCTTTTCTGAAATTATTGGATGTGATATACCTTGACTTTAGCAAAGCTTTTGATACGGTCTCCCACAATGTTCTAGCCAGCAAGTTAAGGAAGTATGGACTGGAAAATGGACTGTAAGGTGGATAGAAACCTGACTAGATTGTTGGGCCCAACAGGTAGCGATAAACAGCTCAATGTCAGGGTGAGGGGTGGTATCAAGTGGAGATCCTCAAGGGTCAGTTTTAGCAACAGTTTGGTTCAACATCTTTATTAATGACCTGGATGAGGGGATGGATTACACCCTCAGCAAGTTTGCGGATGACACTAAGCTAGGGAGATATGCTGGAGAGCAGGAATAGGGTCCAGAGTGACCCAGACAGATTAGAGGATTAGGCCAAAAGAAATCTGATGAGGTTCAACAAGGACAAGTGCAAAGTCCTGCACTTGGGATGGAAGAATCCCAAGCATCGTTACAGGCCGGGGACCGACTGGCTAAGTAACAGTTCTCTAGAAAAGGATCTGGGGATTCCAGTGGATGAGAAGCTGGATATGAATCAACAGGGCACCCTTGTAGCCAAGAAGGCTATTGGCATATTAGGTTGCATTAGGAGGAACATTTCCAGCAGATCTACAGAAGTGATGATTCCTCTTTATTCAGCTCTGGTGAGGCCACATCTGGAGTACTGTGTCCTGTTCTGGGCCCCCCACTATAGAAAGAAAGTGGACACATGGTAGAGGGTCCAGCAGAGGGTGACCAAAATGATTAGGAGGCTGGAGCACATGACTTATGAGGAGAGGTTGAGGGATTTGGGTTTGTTTAGTCTGAAGAAGAGAAGAGTGAGGGGGAATTTGGTAGCAGCCTGCAACTTTCTGAAGGGAGATTATAAAGAGGATGGAAAGAGGCTGTTCTCAGTGGGGGCAGATGGCAGAATGAGGAGCAATGGTCTCACGTTGCAGTGGGGGAGGTCTAGGTTGGATATTAGGAAAAACTATTTCCCTAGGAGAGTAGGGAAGCACTGGGCTGGGTTCCCTAGTGGTGTTTTAAGTCCTGTCTTGACAAAGCCCTGGCTGGGATGATGGAGTTGAGGTTGGTCCTGCCTTGGGCAGGGGGCTAGACTCAATGACTCCTGAGGGTCCTTCCAGCCCAGGATTCTGTGATTCTATAAAATGTGGTAACCAGATCTGCATGCAGTATTGAAAATGTGGGTGTACAAAGGCATTGTAGGTGGGCATGATGATATTATCTATCCCTTTCCTAACATTCTATTAGCTTTTTTTGACTAACACTGCATATTGAGGTGATGTTTTCAGAGAACTGAAGCTTTTGTCGATCTTGGAGTCCATGATGACTCCAAGGTATCTTTCTTGCGGGGCTAAAAGGTAGTTTAGACTCCCACCATTGTGTATGTATAGTTGGGATTATGTTTTCTACTATGCATTTCTTTGTATTTGTGAGTCTTGAATGTAAACTTCCATTTTCTTATTCAAGTCACCTAATTTTCTGAGATCCCTTTGTTACCCATCACTACCAACTTTGGATTTAACTAATTTATGTCATTTTGAATTGTCTGCAAACTTTTCCACCTTCCTGTTTACCTCTCTTTCCAAATCATTTATTAATATGTTGACCAGCACTACACAGATAGATAGATAGATATTATTCTCATCAATGTAGCTCAAGCCTTTTTATCAGTTTTGTGAAGGCCTCTTTGACCTCTTTGTTTCTCAGAGAGTATACAATGGGGTTGAGTGCTGGGGTTATAACTGAGTACAGGACATCAATTGCCTTGTCTCTGTCCAGGGAGTGGGCCGCAGAGGGGTGTATGTAGCTGTAAACAGCAGTGGAGTAGTACAGGCTGACCACTATGAGATGGGAGGAGCAGGTGGAGAAGGCTTTCTTCTTGCCTTCTTTGGAGCGGATCTTGAGGATGGCTCTCAGGATGAAGTAGTAGGATGTTAAAGTAACCACACAGCTCCCCAGGCCAAAGATGGCATCAGACAGTAAAGTCAGGGCTTCGTTGAGGCTGGTGTCAGAGCAGGAGAGCTGTACCACAGGCAGCAGTTCACAGAAGAAATGGTTGATGATGTTCGAGCCACAGAAGGAGAGCTGGAGCACAAGGCCGGTGTGGACGGCCGAATTGGCCAGCCCAGCTGTCCACACACCAGCAATTAACCTAACCCAAACCTCCTTCCTGATGATGAGGGTGTAATGCAGAGGGTGGCAGACAGCAACATAGTGGTCAAAGGCCATCGCAGCGAGGACCAGAGCTTCGCTTCCCAGCGTCCACGTGAAGAAGTAGATCTGGGCAATGCATCCTGAGAAGCCGATGGTCTTCCTCCCCTCTAGCAAGTTCTGCAGCCATTTGGGGATGGACACTGAGCTGGACAAAAGGTTGATCAAGGACAAGTTGATGAGCAAGAAATACATGGGGGTGTGAAGGCTGTTGCTAGTCATGACAGTGAGAACTATCAGGATGTTCCCAGCAAGGGAGGCCATGTAGAGAAAGGTGAACACCACAAAGAGGAACATCTGGTGTTCAGGGAGGCTGGACAGACCCAGCAGGACGAACTCGGTGACAGAGGATCGGTTCTTCATTTCCGAATCTCGGCTACTCCTCACCACTCGACACAAGTCAGCTCACTCGGCCAGGCCTGCAGCAGATGGAACTTGGAGCAGTTCTAAGGAGGTCTGGTCCATGGGCCTCCAATGAGGCTACGCCCGTGTGCCCCAGAGGGGGCTCTGACCGATGGCTTCCAATCCCGCGCACCACTTCATCACAGCTGGCCCAACTTGAGTTAGACTAAAGCATCTTCCCAACCAATAGGTGGCTGGACTTCGTAACAGCTGGCCCATAGACTCTTCAGGACCTAGCGTAAACCAGAAAGTAATCACAGTGAGATGAATGTGACATCGTCAGAGGGGAGATAAGAATGCAGCACATGACACCCCCATGTTTTAACAGTATACACAACACAATGAAGGGACTAGAGTGAATTTCAAGTAGCACTTTGTAGAGGAAGAAGAGCCAGAAGAGACCCATGTGACCATGTATCTGATCCCTTGTGTAACCCAAGAACTTCCCCCAAAATAATTTACCAGGCCCAACTTTTAGGAAAAAGATCATCTTGAGTTAGAATCTACCCCGATAGAGACGCTACCATGACACTTGCCAAATTGTCACTATGCTTATTACCCTCCCAGGTTTAAAAAATACACCTTTCCTTCCGTGTTTTAAATCGATGATCTCCGGCCACTTCATTGTTGGTTAATTCATGCTTTACCCCTCCAGGGCAGCGAGCAGAAAATCAGACCCCATGTCACTGAGAAGGGAGAACAGAAATATTTCCTCTACATTGATCAAATATTGGAACAAGTGATATAAGCTAGGATTTCTCAGGGAGTCTAAGCAGTTAGTCACCAAATCCCTTTGACAAGAAATCCCATTCTGCACAAATTGACTCCGCATGTCAGCTGAGTCTTTCTGCTTTCCTGATCTATCTCTCTAGCCAGCTATTATGGATCTATAGCAAAGTTTTTATGTTTTAAAAAGAAATCTTAATAAAGAGCATGATTTAGCACTATGTATTGAAAGCTGAGTTAGCCATTTAAAAATACTTTAAACAAATAATTAAATCCCACGGTATCTACATAACATGTCCAGAAGTCCCAAAGCAAATCAATATAGATAATATGTGACACACACAAAGTCCGTAGATACAACATAATATACATATTACATGATGACCATGCAGAAAGAAAGAGGGAGAGAGGTGTTCAGAAAGAAAGAAAGAAAGAGAAAGTCAATGAAGGGTAACCCTGCCCCCAAGGGGTCAATGGGACATGTGGAAGAACATCCATCAGTTCATCTCTATTGCACAACATGCTACAATTGGAACGAAAGCTCAGTCCTAACACTCGGCCGGCCATCCAATGAATGATGATGTGTGATTTACCTTTCATGCAGTGGGAATGTGGAAAGGGCACTGCCCTTTGAATTAGATAACTCAGTCTCCTTCGCTCTTCTAGTGTCTCACGCAGCACAAAATCAGCACAGCTGGGAGGAGCGCGCTTGTGCTCCTAGAAGGCTGCCGGCTGGAAATAAATATTTGTCGTTTCAGCCAGCACAGCCCTTCAGATGCTCGAAGATGCCAGAGGAGCCATTACAATGGTTTTGCCTGACCCACACAACATGGACTGCAGAACATCTCCCCTACTGCTGGGGGGGACCAATCCACTCCATCAGTGAACGATCCGCACGACAGTCCTTAAATATCCCCCCAATCCTGCTGCCAGGGGAGGCACCAGCTAGCTCCTTTAGAACTTCCTTATCTAAAGGAGGTGCTGCTCCTGTGTTTTAATTGTTTGTGTCACCTTCGGTATCATGAACAGGATGCCAGAGTCCTTGGAGAGACACTGAAATAATGAGGGGAGAGAAAGAGATGGATGGATGGATGGATAGAAAGAGAGACAGACAGATGACAGACACACAGACAGATAAATAGATAGATAGATAGATAGATAGATAGATAGAGGAAGTGTATGGGGATAGATAGATAGATAGATAGATAGGGTATGTGGATAGACAGACAGACAGATATGTGGGGATAGATAGATGATAGGATGTAGGTTTCAAAGAAAATAGTAGAGGAAGTCTCATTTTTTACTGATGATCGGTTTTGCACAGTAGAAAGGAGATCCCCTGAAGCATGAGGCCCGGTGTAAGAGGCCTGAACAATAAGGAGATCAAAGTGGCCATCAGCAAAAACTTTCCTTTCCCCACACAATAGGGATTTCCCAGAGTCCTCCTGGTTCTCACCTCCCTGGCTCCCTCTAAGCCCGGCCCACAGGGCAAACATTTCGGCAGATCTGTGCATGTCACTAGAGGTGCATTGATCTTGTGGCACATGAACTTCAATGGAAGGGCGACATTTCGTAGTGGCAGGAACGTATCGCCTAGACACTGCGGATTGATGGTAATGGGATCAGCACCCCTTGACAGCAGTTGTGATCTGTTGACACTTAAAAAACAACTAAGAGTCTTGCAGCACCTTGACGACTAACAAAACATGTAGGTGGTATCATGAGCTTTTGTGGGCACAACCCACTTCTTCCGATGTTATTCTAGTTGGACTAAGGTACCTTGGGTCAAATGTTTCATGGAATTTAGGTTCCTAGTGGGATTTTTGAAATCAACTAACTATGCACCCAGCACTCATCGGTTTCAACAGACGTTCGATGCCTAGAAGTTGGCAAGAAACACATTTTAGGTGCCCAAATGTGGGGGAGGAGGCCTGAGCTAAAATAGCAGTCAGGCCCTGCATGTATAAAGCAAAGTTGGCCAAAGTGAGGCTGTGAGCAGAAGTGAGGCCCTGTGATAAAACATGCTTGTAAGTTCAGAGAACCTGGAAAGAGCTGGGCCATTGTGGCAGAAAGACGCCCATTCCTCAGAGGTGCGAGGCAGTCCCACAAACACATCCCGGGGGGTGGTACCAGAATGATGTGGTACAGTGATATTGCGCAAACACATTGCCCAAAGATAGCAGGGACATCTGGACCCCTCCTAAAGACAAGGTCAGGATGGCAGTGTGATGGAAAGAGATGGTTTCTTCAAGCCAACGTGGAGAAGTTCAAGGGTAGTAACTTGCTACTTCAGAGGGGCATTGCGTAGCTTGTGTAAGAAACTTGTGTAACTTGTATAAGAAAGAAGGGTCACAGAGGGTGTGTCTCTACATACACAAAGGGTTTCCCTGAGTGTAATGACACCACAACTGTAGATCACACTTAAGGACCTGATCCAAGAATTTATCTGCTTCTCTTTAAGCACGTGAATGGTATACTGAAGTCAAGGAGTTTACTCATAACCTATGACTTCGTCTATACTACCACAGTACATTGACCAAAATTACATTGCTCCGGTTACATGAACAACGTAACTGGAGTGGACGTAGCTTAGGTTGACTTACTGTGCTTTGTCAATGGGAGATGCTCTCTACTTGCCTTCCCTGACTGTTTTGGGGCACGTGGAATATTGGAAACTGCTGTCCCATTGATATAGCAGGTCTTAACTAGCCCCGCTAAATTAACTCCTGCTTCATCAATTGCAGCAGCACCAATCGATGGGTCAGTGTAGATGTGTCCTCCACATGTCTTGAAGTGATAGATGGTAATGGAGCCTTTACAAGTTCAGAGATTACCCCCTTTGTCATTGGTACCTCTGAAAAATTCAATCTGATCTGGATCTCGATAGGGATTGTCCCACACAGGATTTCTGTGTCAGCCAAACCTGGCTCTCATTCGCATCTCAATAGCTGCATTAGCCTCAGGCTTTGCACACAGGGACACCGGCACATCTCCCCGGCTACCGTTGTGCAACTGAGCCAAATTAACGAAGCATTGGTGGGTCATTCCATTGATTTTGAAGGTGCTGTGTGAACTGATGCCTCTTGGCAATCTGGCCTGGGGACTTTGATGGAAATTTCAACCAGCTTGTCATCTGCCCTACTGACTTCACAGGACTAATGGAGAAGGAAGACAACACTCAATGCCATCAGAAGCTGTCCCATCTGTTGTATTACTGAAGACGTCTTTACCATGGAGAATCAGATCTGATCCTTCAATGTGGGCTAAGGATCAAGGGTGGTAGAATAAATCTGAGGGTTGCATCCAGACCCCATTGTAGTCACCCTTCCTGGTGATGCCCATCAGTGGGACCAGGACTTTCCCCTCAGAGTTTATCCACTTGGCCTGACTGATTACTATGGAATATACCTCTACTAGAAGCACTATGTTGAGAAAAAAATATCTCGGTGATAATGATTTCTCCTGGAAAATTCAGAAGAATCTATGTCTACATCAAGAGGAATGTTGTCAACTTAATTTAGAAGTTGTAGTTGTGTTGATTTAGTTGACGTCCATTTACCTTCTCCTTAGAGGCCTTGTGTGAGAGTTAGCTCTTGCCCCGATTCACAAGGGATGGAAGATCTCCCTACAGAAGGCTGCTGTATATGAAGAACAGTTGTCTTTGGTGAGTCATAAGGCATTCAGGGTCTGTTCTGAAATTACAGCTTCGTTTCTGGTACTGGAAGATTGAATGAGAGGTAAGAATACTTCTCTTGCTTGCTTGCTTTCTCAAGCATTCTGCTTGTAAATGGAATGTTCTGACTTTTTTAGGATGGTATTTCAACGTTTCTAAGAGTTAGGCACTAACATCTAGTGACATTAGTTGATAACAGAGTGATTATTTCCTCTATATTCTTGTCAAAATGAAGCCAAATTTAATTTCTGTGATTTGTTGTGTTTTTTGTAGTTTTGTTAACTGTGTTTTAAAGGAATACTCATATCCACAACTGTTTTTATTAATCTTAGACTATATTTTGACTAATGCAAATCTAATGTAAATTTACATACATCGGTGGGGTTGCTTTTAATTTAATTTCCACTGAGTCTAAACGCAATGGAGCTATAATTTCATAAAATGGATGTGAAGTGGAAGATTCCCCACTTATTCTTTCTACCCTGAAAAGTTTTCAATCAAATCTGAAAAGTGATGCAAAGTGTAACAATTTATTTTAAAATATTCTAATCTGAAATAAGAAAAATTACTCTGCTATGATCTTGTGATAAGATTGATTTCTTTTCCCTGATAGTCTTCTCATTTTCATCATTTCTACAATTCAGTCACTCCTTTGTCTTCAAAAGGGATAACCCTCGTTTTCTGAAACAGGAGCAAAAGAAAAATCAGCAGAAGCCATAAAGTTATAATAGGACTAAGGATGATGGCAAAGAGAGACATACTTACAATACACAATAGAGGGTTTATCAAACTCTGTGAATGCTGTTCCTAACAATGAAGCAACATGTTGCTAAGTGGCTTATCATAAAAAAATCAAAATCAAATTTTGTAGGCCCTAATTAATTTTAGTTGCATAGCAGATCAAACGAGAGTCATTCACCAATATCATTCACTACACTGAAGACTGACACAAGGATCCCTGAAAGGCAAATTAAGTCCATTTTAGTGCACCTTATTATACAGAAATATATTCATTATTATGCCTTGTTCATATACTTGGTATAAGGCACATACAATAACCACGTACTATATTGAATCCAATCTTTGAGACATTCACTTATAAAGTAGAATCTTAGTTTAGATCAGATTTTTAGTGTACAAATGATAGTGAAGATTATATTGTAAACTTATGCCGTTTATGTCAATATTCCCAATGGCTTCACACATCTCTATCTGAAAATATCAAAGGGGTTAATTTTTTCTTTCCTCCCTCAAATATTAGGATAATGTAGATTTAGTAGCTTTAAGACACATCATTGTGCTAATATATTTTAATGTCACAAAGTTTATTCATATGTTGTGTGGAATATCTAGAGTAAAACAAGACTATCTATCTATCTATTTATCTATCGTACAGATGTGGTTGCCTCATCTCAAAAAAGATATATTGGCATTGGAAAAGGTTCAGAAAAGGGCAACAAAAATGATTTGGGGTTTGGAATGGATCCCATATGAAGAGAGATTAAAAAGAGTTGGACTTTTCAGTTTAGAAAAGAGGAGACTGGGGGGGGGGGTATAATAGAGGTCTATAAAATCATGACTGGTGTGGAAAAAGTGAATAAGAAAAAGTTATTTACTTATTTCCACAATATAAGAACTAGGAGTCACCAAATGAAATTAATAGGCAACAGGATTAAAACAAACAAAAGGAAGCTTTTCTTCACTCAGCGCACAGTCAACCTGTGGAACTCCTTGCCAGAGGATGTGGTGAAGACTAGGACTTTAACAGGGTTCAAAAAAGAGCTAGATAGATTCATGGAGGTTAGGTCCATCAATGGCTATTAGCGAGGATGGGTAGGAATGGTGTCCCTAGCCTCTGTTTGTCTGGAAATGGATGACAGGGAAGGGATCATGTGAGGATTACCTGTTGTTTTCCCTCCCTCTGGGGCACCTGGTGCTGGCCACTGTCAGCAAACAGGATATTGGGCTAGATAGACCATTGGTCTGACCCAGTATGGCCCTTCTTATGTTCCTATCTCTCTATCTATCTATCTATCTATCTATATATCTATCCTCACCCACCCCCACTATCTGTCTCTGTCTCTCTCTCTCTCTCGGTAATTCTAGATGCTTCGGTTGCCATAATGCTGTAGTTTCTGATACAATACCTGACAGTAACTCTTTTGCCAACAGAAGGCACACTCAAGAAATGGAACCCAGCAACCACACCAGAGTGACTGAATTCATCATGTTGGGCCTTTTTGACCATCCTCACCATCAGGGCCTGTTTTTTGCGCTATTCCTGTGCATTTATATAGTTGTCCTCATGGGCAATTCCTTGATCATTGTGGCTGTGGTCCTCCACCCACCGCTGCACACCCCCATGTACTTCCTCATCGCCAATTTGGCTACAGTCGACATTCTGTGCACTTCCTCGGTTCTGCCCCAAATGCTGGAAAACCTGATGCAGGAGAAGCAAACTATCTCCTTTGGGGGCTGCATTGCCCAGCTCTTTTTCTTCACTTTCTCGGCCGGGACGGAACTTGTGTTGCTCACTGTCATGTCGTATGACCGGTACGTAGCCATCTGCCACCCCTTGCACTATGCCCTCCTGATGAGCAAGAGAATTAGCATTAACTTAGCAGTGGGTGTCTGGACGCTGGGCGTCTTCAATTCACTGGTGAACACCCTGCTTGTGTTGCGCTTAGATTTTTGTGGACCCAACCTGATCCAGCACTTCTTTTGTGAATTCCCAACCATGCTGGCACTTTCCTGCAGTTCCACCTACCTCAATGAAATTATGGTCTACATGGCTGACATATGCCTGGCCATGGGGAACTTCTTGCTGACCGTCCTGTCCTACAGCTTCATCATCATCACCATCCTGAAAATCCAGAGTGCCAAAGGGAAGCAGAAAGCCTTCTCCACCTGCTCCTCCCACCTGCTCGTGGTCACCTTGTACTACTCCTCCATCTTCTACACCTACATCCAGCCGACCTCCAGTAACACTCTGGATAACAACAGGATGGCGGCCATCATGTACACGCTGGTGACTCCCACCCTGAACCCCCTCATCTACAGTTTGCGCAATAAGCAGGTTAAAGTGGGTGTCCGGAAAATCTTTCCTTTCACCCCGACACAATAATTACGCGCAGAGTTCACCTGATTCTTACCTCCCTTGCTCCTTCCAAGCCAACTCAATGTGTGTGGGGGGGTGTATTGTCGCAGAACTATGGACTTCAACAGACGTGAATTACATGACGGTATATGTATCTACTTATATGTATCTACAACATTTCACAGCAGCAGGAATGTGTATTATCAACACTGCTATATCACACTGACCAGGGATCGGGTGCTATTGACAGGAGTGGAACTGCACTAAGTTGTCCTAGGTGGACTAATGCACATTGGAGCCAGATATTAAAGATATTTAGGTACCTAGTGAGATTCGAAATAATCACCCATGCACTTAAAAATCATGGATTTCAATTGGCATCTGGAGTCCTGGTGCTTTTGAAAATAAAACCAGCTGCCTAAATATACAAAAATAGCGGGCCCATTTTGCAGCAAGTTGCTTTGCACGCTGTCTCATCGCATCAGACTCTATGGATCTATTCCTTAATCAGTAAGCAGGGTAACAAAATAGATCTGGCCTTCTCGCTTTTCTTGAATTTCTTTCAAGACATTAAAATCCCCAAACTTTCCAGTCAGAATGGTTGAGATGTGGACAGATCCTGGCCCATGCATCATTGATTCAGCTTAAAAAATAACAATAATTTAAGAGTTTTATGTAATTATAAAGACAGGTATTCAACATTGGAATGTGGGTGGTTGGGGTTTTTTGTCTTCAAAAGACCTGTTCTGTGGACATGGACTAACCTAACCCAGTAATCTAATCCAAGTAATAAATATTGGTTAAACCATGGTTTGCTGTTACAATAATATACAGGAGACTCTGGATGGATTTTTATTTTCAGTTATTGTAGCTGAGTCATTTGATAACCACCATCACTACATATCAATTTAACCTTTTATTAAATTCCCAGAGAAAAGGAACAAACAAAATCAATCAACAGAAACACTGAACACTAGAACTGGAAGGGACCTCGAGAGGTCATTGAGTTTAGTCCTCTGCTCTCATGGCAGGACCAAGCAGCATCTAGACCATCCCTGATAGATGTCTATCTAACCTACTCTTAAATATCTCCAGAGATGGAGATTCCACAACCTCCCCAGGCAATTTATTCCAGGGTTTAACCACCCTGACAGGTAGGAAGTTTTTCTTACTAAAGTCTAGATATACCACATCCACCACTTCTCCTTTAAGACAAGCACATTTAAAATAAGGTATTACATGAGGATTTCATTCCAATGATAGCCCTTATTCTGTTTTCTTTTAGCTTGTAGATTCGTTCATATGGAAAACATTTTAGTGGGTTTTTATAGGGTATTAAAAATGGCCATATCTGCCCTTTCAGGAGAGAAAAGAGAGCACATTAGTTCTCATAGACTCATAGACTTTAAGGTCAGAAGGGACCATTATGATCATCTAGTCTGACCCCCTGCACAATGCAGGCCACAGAATCTCACCCACCCACTCCTAGAATAATCCTCTCACCTATATCTCAGATATTGAAGCCTTCAAAAACTTTGAAGACCCCAAGATGCAGAGAATCCTCCAGCTGTGATCTGTACCCCATGCTACAGAGGAAGGCGAAAAACCTCCTGGGCCTCTGCCAATCTACCCTGGAGGAAAATTCCTTCCCGACCCCAAATATGGCGATCAGCTGAACCCTGAGCATGTGGGCAAGACTCATCAGCCAGACACCCAGAAAGTTCTCTAAGTTCTGATGTTCTTGAGCTGTTGTTTTTACTGGAGACCCATCCTAAAACCAGGGCAACACACATCAAAGGAGAGAGAAAAGGTCCTCAAAGATAGAGAATGCAGCTTAGAATCATAGAATCCCAGGGCTGGCAGAGACCTCAGGAGTCATCAAGTCCAGCCCCCTGCCCAAGGCAGGACCAATCCCAACTCAATCATCCCAGCCAGGGCTTTGTCAAGCCGGGATTTAGAAACCTCTAGGGATGGAGATTCCACCCCCTCCCTGGGGAACCCATCCCAGTGCTTCCCACCCTCCTCGGGAACTAGTTTTTCCTAATGTCCAACCTAGACCTCCTGCTGTGTCTTGTGCTGACTCACACTTGTAAACCAACGCTAGAGAAACACGGGCCGTGCTCAGGGCCTGGGCAGCTGCCCTGAGAGCCAGCACACCGGTATTGGCATTAGGGTGCACTTTCCGCTGTCTTTCTGGTCGCAAGCTTGTGGCCCTGCAGTGAAAGGTGGAGCTGCCATAGACCGAGAGAAGAAAGAAGAGTAACAAAGTGCTGATCTAGGTTTGCTAAGCACTAATAAACTTGACTTGCATGTCAGGTGAAACTGTGCACAAGGGGGTGGCAGGTTTTGCACTGGGCCAGTTCCCAGGCTCACTATGATAAAGAGGGTGAAGGGATACGCTCAGAAAGTAGGTAAGATGAGGACATGAGCTATTGGGCCTTACATGGTCATCAACATGACTGGACCTTACAGAAGCAGCAAGGACCACTAGTCCTTACACGCCCTTCAAAGCAACTGGTCCTTCCATGACCCATGGGCTGTCCCATCCAGCCAGATTCAGGAAACAGAGGTGTCAGTAGCTGGGGACAAGGCATTCCCATGTGCAGGCCGTGACACAAATGGGAACGGTGTTCCCACCTCCCATATCTAGCGTTGCCAGGCATCTGGTTTTCAATATGAAAGTTCGGTCACCGGCCCGGGGGGAACAGGGGGCTACAGCAGGCTCCCTACCCACCCAGGCACTGCAGGGGTTCCAGAAAGCAGCCAGCAGGTCCCTGAATCCCTTAGGCATAAAGGGGTCCTGGATGGCTCCATATACTGCCCCCACTCTGAGCAACAGCTCCACGACTCCCATTGGCCATGGGAGCTGTGCGGGAGATGTCTGTCAGCTGTTTCTGGGGGCTGCCTAGGTAAACACTGCCCAGATCCCATATGCTGTTCTGCACCCCTGTGGCCCCACCCAGAGCCCCTCTTGCACCCCAAAATCCTCAACTGCAGCCCCACTCCAGAGCCTGTCTTGCCTGGCACATCCATCCTCTGCTCCCACCCTGAGCACCCCACCTGCACCCAAACTCCCTCCCAGGAGCCTGCACCCCTCCCACACTCCAACCCCTCATCCCTGGCTCCACCCCAGAGCCTGCAGCCCCAGCCAAGGCCCTCACCCCTCTGGCCCTCCAATGTCCTGCCCCAGCCTGGTGAAATGGGGGGGGGGCTGGGTATGGACTCAGGGGGCATGGCCTTGGGGAAGGGGTGGAGTGAGGTGAAGCTTTGGGGAAGGGGCTAGGAGTGGGACAAAACTGTTAGGTTTTGTGCCATTACAAAGTTGGCAATCCTACCCATATCTGGGCCTGGCTTGGACACAGAGACGTTACCTGCCTAACAAAGTGAGGAGCTAGAGTGGAGGTAAGTTTCTGAATCCCACAGACCTGGATGAAGAATTCTCCTGGAAGTGGTGATGAGACTCTGGACAGGGTGATTGGCAAAGGTCTTGGAGGGAATCGCAGCACCAATCTGGGGAGGGAAATGACCCATAGGGAAGGGAGAAGCAGCAGCAGCCCAATGCTTATACAGGCCTGGAGTGGGCGAGGGAATCTCTTTTCCTTCTGCCTGGCCTGTTCTGGTCACGGTGCCCTTCAGAATCTGGATGAAGAAGGTCAAAGGGTGTCTTGGTGGATCCATAGTTTTAGGAGCTGGTGGAGGTGGCAACCAAGATGGTAAATTTCACCTTCCCATCCATCCACCCTTTCAGAGCCCAGGAATTGACCCCTAGATAAATATTATTTCGGAAGGTGCAGTTGTTTTGGCCCATCGACATTCACCGATCGTTCTGGTAATTTCGACTGTGAACATGTCTACCAATTCCTAGAATTGCTTTGTTTGCTTTCATGACTCTTCCTGAATTACCTGGAGCTTGGAGACGTCGTATGACCATTTCTTTCACTTCAACGAGCCCATTGGAACCAGTGTTCTGCTACTGCTGACTTTCATAAACATTTTACATCTTAACAAGACAGAGTGGCTTTTGTCTTATAACACTAGCCTCTGTACAACTTGCGCAGCTTCATTTGGACCATTTATATGTACATGAATTAATAGTGCAAAATACGATCTCAGATTTTTAGTCTAATAGTAACCAAGATTAAACTTTCTAAACTCATTTCACACACGAAAAATTGCATGATTCTTGCAGGGAGTCCGTCCATCCAGCCACAAGTCTATTTAAAAAAAAATCCTCCTAAATGTTAGGACCACTAAATCTGGTAGGCTGCTTCCTCTTATCCTAACTTTAAAGCAAGGTCAGGGTTTGGTTGTGCCAGGACAATGGGATGTGATTGTTTTACATAACATGAAAAGGGAGGGTCTGACTGGAGGGACAGTGTTGCTGCAGAGTGACCACTGGGGGAAGATGGACCAGCAGGACAGTGGTAAGCTGGGGACAGGGCTCCACATAGCCAGCCACCAGACCAGGTAAGTGGCCCCTCCTGCCCCAGAAATGTGATGGTCCTAGCTCTTACAGTTTGGGAGGAGTTCTTGAACAAATGGACTCACAGACAGATGGACACACTCTAAAATAAAGATAGATAGATAGATAGATAGATAGATAGATAGATAGATAGATAGATAGATAAGAAACTGGGTCAAACCAAAGGTCCATCTGACCCAGTGTCCTCTCTTCAGACAGTGGCCAATGCCAGGTGCCCCAGAGGGAATGAACAGAACATCCCTTGTTGCCCATTCCCAGCATCTGGAAAACAGAGGCCAGGGTCACCAAAGGAAAAGGGGTTGTTTTAGTCTGAGCCTTGGGACGTGGAATCAGTGTCAAAGGCCTGCATTGAAAGATGGGCTGGATGTAGTGACACAACATTCATGGGGCTACCTTAGGAGAGTTTCCTTTCACTGAAAGGGCGAGACGTTGGTGGTTCTAATTAATAATCATGATAATAACTTACATTCCGCAGCACCTAAATCTGCCATCCACACGGTGTGCACACCATTCTTTAACACTGTGCAGCCTCTCTCTTCCCCAGATCTTAGAGCTGTCAGAAAAGCAGGTGTGCTCTGGTATCTTGTCCGCAGACACAAACGAGTGTGGAGCAAGTTTGCTAAGTGTATTCCATGGCACTCGGCATCACTAAAACCAGGTGTCACCTTAGCATGGTACATTTCTTACAGTAACTGCCTGGAGAGCCCTAGGGACTGTGTTTCCACAGTGCTGGGCTCCTACCATGTGAAAGTAGGGAGAGCAGCTGAGGTTCAGGTTTCTGGAAATATCCGGCCCTGTGAGTTTGTGAGTTCATCGCCCAAAATCTAGGCACCTGCCAATAGCGGACTATGTTGAAAAATGGAGATTCTGCCCCAAGAGTGAAGGGCAGCAAGCTCCAGTGATTAGGCCACTGACTGCTGACCTAAGACTCAACAGAGCTCATCTGGGCCTCCTTCCTACACTGGCCTTTCAAAGGGTTGGGGGTTGGAGTTGGGGTTGAGGTTAGATTTAGGGTTAGGGTTTGAGTTAGTGTTAAGGTTAGAGGTAGGGTTAGAGTAAAGTTAGGACTAGGCTTAGGTTAGGGTTAGGGTGAGAGTAAAGGTTAGGAATAGGTTGAGGGTTTCCATGTGTGTTAGTTTCCTTATAGATACAATTGCATAATGACACTGACCATCCGTAATAACACTAGTTGAGCTCTGTGGATGAAAAGCCCTCTCCTAAAGCTAATGATTATTAATAGTCGCTTTTTGAAAGAATGATGTCCCCAATAAACATACATACAGAACATTTCAGTAAGATTGGGTGATCTTTTCACCAACCAAAAGGGCCATTTCTGTGCGTATCTGTTTGTTTTCCCTGCACAGCCCACGTTGTTCCTTTCTGAGTATACACAGCAATTATTCTGAATTACTCCGGGGAAACACAGCCCCATGGCAATCTATATATTAGGCTGGAAACTCGTCTTAGCCTAACCCCTCTTACGCACTCAGTAGATGAACTGTGATTGCTGTAAGGGATGCGTACGGGATGTGCAGACCATGGTAGAGTGGGAAACACCCCAAGTACTGTTACACAGCGGATCCATAGTTTCACAAGAATCTTCCTCTAGCAACAGGGCGTTGGAGAAGAGGAGCACCAGCCAGACCCAGCATGTGAGCATGTACGTGATTGCCAAAACTGTTAGCTACTTAATGTGTTGAAACAACAATAAGTCCTGTGACACCTTACAGACTTAACAGATTTATTGGAGCATAAGCTTTGTGGGCAAGGACTCCGTTTGTCAGATGCATGTAGTGGCAATTCCAGAGGCAGGTATAAATATACAGGCACATGAAAAGAAGGGAGTACCAACCAAGAGGAAGGCCAGAGATAACGAGGTCAATTCAGCCAGGGAGGATGTGGCCCGCTTCCAGCAGCTGATGTGGTGGTGTGAACACCAAGAGAGGAGAAACTGCTTTTGTAGTTGGCTAGCCAGTCACAGTCTTTGTTCAATCCTAAATTGATTGTGTCAAATTTGCAAATGAAATGTAGCTCTGCAGTTTCTCTGTGAAGTCTTTTAATGTGCTGAGAAGCAAGGAACTGAACAAAATGTGCCACTGCTAGTGATGTCAATGAAACGAATTGCCCTTCAATTCTATTAGAACCCATTTGTCCCCGTTACAGAACAGTTAACTCATCCAGGTTGCCTCTTTTTTTTTTTTTAATTTATTTTGATTACACTCAGAAAGGAACCTCTGTTTTGCCTGGCACTGCACTGAGACAGCCATGTTGTGATGTAGAAGGGTTCTGCTTTACATTTGAAAAATATTTTTTCCCATTGACAAGTTTCAATGTAGATAGACAGAGAGACAGACAGACAGGGTGTGGGGATGGAGAGAGAGAGAGAGCGATATGGATGGACCCACCAAAACTCTTTATCCTATATATTTATTTTTGTTAGTATCTAAGGTGCCACAGGACCACGCGTTGTTTTTATATATGTGAGAGAGTTTGTGAGGGAGCGACTCTGTCGGTCCATCTGTTTGTTCAAGAACTCCTCCTGAATGGTACGAACTAGGCCCACTGAATTCAGAAGCTTCCTCTTCTCCAAACTTAAAGCACGGTCAGAGTTTCATTGTATCCGGACAATGGGACACGCCTGGAATCCAATTGTTTTTCAGAACATGGAAAGGGAGGGGGTGCTAGGAGGGAGTTATACGGCAGCGTGACCACAGGGGGGCAGCACGGGGCTCAGAAATGGGGACCCGGAGAGCTATAACCCCATTGGGACAGCAGGGATGTAGGTAAGCTTCCTGCACACCGCTCTGCGAAGCAAGATCCCCACCACAGCCAGAACCAGGGAGCTGTCCTCTGCCCAGAGCAGCCCCTGATGCACCCAGCCCTGAGAAGTCTGCCACCCAGGCAGTGCGGCCCCCACCACAGGGAGCCACCACTCAGGAAGTGTTGCCCTAACCAGCTCCTCCACCCCATCCCCACACACCAAGACCCTAGCCCTGAGACCCTCCTCACCAGCAAACCCTCTCTTCAGCCCCTCCACACACAGCAACCCCCTGCCCTGAGTCCCTCTGTACCCCCAATCCTGAGTTCTGCACCCCCCCATCCTCAGTGCCCTGCCTGGATCCCTCTCCAACACCCAAAACCTGATTCCAGCACCTCACCCCAACCCTGACTCCTTTACCCCGTACACCCCAACCCCGCCACACCCACAAATCCTGACTCCTGCTCCTACACACAACCCGAAGCCCTGGCCCCCTCCTCACCCCATCCCTCTCTTCTGTACCCCCCATCCCCTCTGCCCTTAAGGACCCAAGCAACGCTGGGTAACTGTGCTAGTAATTAAATATGCATGGGGCAAGGATTCTGGGTGTCCCCTTCTATGTGTCCTCCACACACAGCATGTTCTTCCTCTGGCCCAGTGACCAGTCAAGTGGAACAGCTTCCACAGGGGAGACAGTGAAAGCACCATCCCAACACCTCATAGACTGGTGGTTGGGGAACTGGTGGAGGAAGGAAGCCATGCTGGGGGTCTGAGCATGAGTCTTCTCTATTTCAGTTGGGTGCTCTGTGTAGAAGTGTCTACCCCACTGCCTCTGGCTCTCCAGCTTTGTGAATGGTGCCAGCATCTATCCCACAATATTAGCACGTGTATAGTCAGAACTGTTAAAATGAACCATTTAGATGTGTCCCCAGTTTATTTTATTTTCAATTAGAACAATCAGCCTAAAGTGTGAACTATTTTGGTTGACCCAAATCTGAATTTTTTCAGTTAAAAAAAAAGTTTGAGTCAAAAAATTCCACCCAGCTCTATTCAGGACTTGAAGACATGGTACCTCATGGGTTGATGTGTGTCATGTATCATTCTAAATAACTGATCCATAAATGATAAGGATGAGAGTTTCAAAGGCCTCTCAGTTGAGCTATTTCAAATTTTTCAGCTGAAACATTTTCCTATTGAAAAATGCAGTTTCAGTAAAATTAGGGATGTCAAATTATTAAAAGATTCATGATGGTGAATAATTAGATTAAAATATAATCACAATTAATCAGCATTACAATCACACTGATAATAATACAATGCCATTTGTTTAAATATTTTGGATGTTTTCTACATTTTCAAATATATTGATTTTAATTACAACACAGAGTACAAAGTGCTTAGTACATGTTATTATTTTTATTACAAATATTTGCACTGAAAAGGTAAACAAAATAAATTGCATTTTTCAATTCACCTTATACAAGTAAACAATGTAAAATGTAAAAAATAAATGTAAAAAATAAAAAAATGTAAAACTTTACAGCCTACAAGTCCACTCAGTCCTACTTCTTGTTCAGCCAATTGCTCAGATGAGTTTGCTTACATTTGTGGGTGATAATGCTTAGCATATCTGGTATATAAATACCTGGCAATGCCAGCTACAAAAGTACCATGGGAATGCCTCTTCTCACTTTCAGCTGACATGGTAAAGAAAAAGCATATTGTATCATCTTAATGTCCTTTGAAGAAAAACAAAGGTTCATTCTGAGTAAAATTTGAGATGTCAAAATATGTTAAAATAAAATTTGTTTTAGTGACACACCCACACACAGAGGTTAAAATTGAAAAATGTCCGAACTTTACACACAGTAAATAGAGAAAATTGACATTTCATTTTTCCATCTTAATTCAGGATTAAAACAAATGCCAAAACCACAGATTAGAGAAGTTGCAGCAACCAGGCCTTCATCCCCAACAGTCTCCAGAGCTCCAGAAATGGAGAACAAAGGCGTCGTGACCACATTCATCATGCTAGCACTTTCCAGTGACACCCAATTGCAGGTCATACTCTTCGTCCTATTCCTCTCCATCTACATCATCGCTCTGCTTGGCAATTTACTCATCATGGCTGCTATCCTTTCCAGTTCCAAGCTGCAGAGGCCCATGTACTTTTTCCTCTTCCATTTGGCCGTGGTGGACATCATCTGCACCTCCACCATCATCCCCCAAATGCTGGGGAACCTAGTGGTGGTCAGGAAATCTATCTCTTACCCAGGATGCATGGCCCAGCTCTACTTCTTCACTTGGTGTTTGGGGGTGGAGATGGTGCTCTTCACCATCATGGCTTACGACCGCTACATGGCTGTTTGCCATCCTTTGCGCTACAGCATCATGATGAACAAGACCGTGTGCATGGGCCTGTCTGCCCTCGTGATGGTCATTGCTGTGGTCAACGCTTTGGTGTACACGGGCCTCGTCCTGCAGCTGACCTTCTGTGGGCCTAACATAATTAACCATTTCTTCTGTGAGATCCCATCCCTGCTGGTTCTCTCCTGCACCTCGGTGCGGATAAATGAGGTCATGTTCTTCACAGCAGACATCTTCCTAGCTATGGGAGACTTCCTGCTGACTGGTGTCTCTTACTGCTTCATTGTCAGGGCCATCTTGAGGATCAAAACAACTGAAGGGAGGAGAAAAGCTTTTTCCACCTGCCCCTCCCACCTCATTGTGGTATCTCTTTATTATTCCGCTGTCATCTACACCTACATTCGCCCGGCCTCCAGTTACTCCTTCAATAAGGACAAGATCATTGCCACCCTGTACAGTCTGGTAATGCCGACTCTCAACCCTATCGTCTACACCCTACGGAATAAAGATGTCAAGATTGCCATCGAGAAAATGCTTCCACACCTTGGGAAATAGGTCAGGATGGGACAAACCTTGGCTGGTTTGGTGGCAAGTCGGGAGTTTCGGTGTTGGCTTCACTATGGAAAAAGGACTCAGAAGAAACTCATGTAGGTTTCAGGCGGGACTTTCTAACTGGTCAAATGCTGATTTCCTAAATGGCTGAAACTTTTGGAACTAGTTGAAACTATGTTTCAGAAGAAAGAAAGAAAGAAAGAAAGAAAGGGTGTGTCTAGACTACACTTCTCTGTCGACAGAGAGATGTAGATTAGGCACGTCGAAATTGCTAGTGAAGCGGGGATTTTAATACCCTGTGCTTCATTAGCATAAACATGGCCACCGCTTTTTTTTCCACACGGAGTTTTGTCGACACAAAACGGCAGTCTAGAAGTGAATCTGTTGACAATAAACCCTTTTTTGACAAATCCTGTATATCTCAAAAATGCCAAAAAAAGCGGTGGACATGTTTATGCTAATGAATCACGGGATATTTAAATCCCCACTTCATTAGCATTTTTGATGTGCCTAATCTACATCTCTCTGTTGACAGAGAGGTGTAGTCTAGACACAGCCAAAGTTACCAGCTCTCCCAAATGTTTCAGACTTGTGATATACAAGCTTTGAAATATAACCTATTGTTTCATAGCATTATAGTTTTCATTCTTCATCTCTAAATTTTCCCAGCTGTGAAATAGGGGAAAGAATACTTGTCTACATCTCTGAAGCGTTATCATTTCATTTCTCCATCTGAGGACTGTCTCCAGCGGTAATTCCACTGCATGAAACTGGGCTCCAGAAAAAAGGCACATTTCCATCCTGCAGGACATTTTAGGTTTGTAACTAGGCCTTACAGGGATGTTGTGATTGGATGGTTTAAGAAGATGTTTGTTTGAGCATTCAACGTATGATGTAGGGGGATGAAGGCTGGTGGCAGGCTGTACAGTGACTGACACAAACACGGTTCATTATCACCAGCTCAACGTATGCGTATTCTTCTGATTCCCCAGCCAGCTCGCTCCACACACACAACGATGGTTAGAAAGGAAAGTTGTGGACACTCCAATATGATAACGCTCTTTATCCCCTCTAGTGGCTGAATGAAATGTACAAGTCTACTTCTCAGTGCCTGTGACCCATCCTGCAACTCAGCCAAGAGGGGGGAAAGGTTTTCAATCCAGGGTTTGGTCTCTGCTTAATGACATCACACAAATGCAAAGGAGAAATGAAGGCTGGAGGTCCCAATGTTAGGAGGGATTATGAGGACGTAGAGGATTGCAACTGAACCTGGTCTTTGTTGTTGCTATAGTGATCTACGGATCATTACACGATATAACAATGGAGCACACGGCCTGGGTGTGTCTTTGCTTACAACAGGGCAGGGGTTCAGCACAACGCCATGGGTCACATGTCAATCTCTCTCTCCATCGTACATATACGATCCTAATTACTGCTGTCTCTGGTCTCTCAGCCCTGGTCTATAGTAAGGAGTTATTTTGAAATAATCCTCCTTAGGTTGAATTTATATGGGGAGAGTCCACACTACCAAGCCCATTATTTCGAATAAAGGGATGGTTATTTTGAAATCTGTCCTCCTGCTTTCCTCGTGGAATATCGGTGATTTCAAAATAGTTATTTCAAGATGTTTGGACGCTCCGGTGCTGCTATTTCGAAATAACAAGAGTAATTCAAAGTAATTACTCCCCAGTGCTTCCTCTGTCTCTAATTTGAGGTAGCGTATCCACATTAATGGAGGCTGCCTCAGACTAATTTGGAGGCTCCTCTGTAGTGGGGACATGCTATCTCTGGAGTTGTTATATTGATTTTAATTATTTCAAAATAGTTTCCTAGTGTGGACATGACCTCATAATCTATAACCTATTTATGTGTTCAACTCACCTGTAGGCTTGGGAAGTGCCGTTATCTCTATCGTATGGACAGGGAACTAAGGCACAGAGGTCAGGTCTACACTAGACCAGGAAGGTACACAACTCCAGCTACACAAAATGCGTAGCTGAAGTCGGCTTACCTTAGCCAAGCCTTGGTGGCATCCTCACAGCAGGAGGATGATGGGAGCAAACACTCCCTTTGGCTTCCCTTACTCCTCACAAAAGGAGGAGCACCGGATGCCGACAGGGGCTGCCCTCAGCATTTGATTAAGCGGGTCTCCACTAGACCCGCTAAATCAAATGCCAGAAGATCTAACTCTGGAGCATCGATAGTCCGGTAAGTATTGATCTGCCCAGAGTATCAACCACGTATCTGTACTCCAACAAAGTTACTTTGGGTGACACCCCCTGTTAACACTTCAGGTACAACAATGGAAAAGCCAGAGAGGTCTGATGGACCATCAGCGAGGACAATGAACTGTGAAAAGACTGGGCCTTCCTATGAACCCCCCATTTTACTAATGACTCCTGGATGCGGGTGTAACCCACACACCTGCTGGGTGCGTGGCACTGTCTAGCGGCAGCAAGACCACTTACAGAGAGGATAATAATGAGTCTGCTCTACAGCCTTAGCTGAGAGTCAGCAGGATTTTAGCTCAAGCTGTAGCGGCTCATGCACTAAGCTCTAGAGGTCCCTGGTTCAGTTCCGCCTGTCAGTGTTACACTGTGATGCAGTCAGGTGATCTGGTCCCCTCAAACTGGCCTTCATCTTGGACTGATGGACTTCTCCTGGTGAGTGGGAATCAAACAAAGGGTTCCTGCCCGATGGACAGCCTATCCAAGGCAGAGGAAGGAAACAATCACTCAAGGCCTTCAGTTTGTGTCTCCTCCGGTTCCCCACCCAAAGGGGAAACAAAAGGACTTGGAGCAGAGGAGGGAGAACTGCTGGACCCAGGCTAGAAAGACACCTCTGGATTCTGAAGGACTCTATCTGAAACAATAGCTAGAGGGAGAAACTATTATTTGTAACCAATGTCTTTGTATTTTTTCCTAGTCGCCTGCTTCGCTCTTTTTGGTATTTAATAAACTTGTCTCTGGTTTATACTATAACCCAGTTTATATCATTCTAACTGGGGGGAGGAGGACGTTGTGCCAACCTTCCTCCACAATGAGGGAGGAGACAAATTTCACATACAGTTGGTCGTATCCCAAGGGAGGTGGGCAGCTGGGGTTCCTTGACCCAAGCCTTCCCAGAACAGATCTCAGTGTCTGTAGCCTTCTACCACTCGGTGTGAACCTGCCTGGGAGCTTGTGAGCTTGGCCAAGCAAGGCCAGGTAAAGGAGGCCCAGGCTGGCAGATACGCTGACTCAATGGTATCTTAGGTGCACCCCAAAGGGGTCCTAACCCACCTTTAACCCCCTTTCCTCCCTGTGCTACTCAGGAGCAGGCCACACACACTGTGTGCCTCGGCACCTGATGATGTTGACCAGAAAGGAAATCGCGAGAATCCCAGTGGTGACTTAGAATGGCCGGGAATCCTCTACCCATCCCTCTGCTGCCCCTTTACTCCTCATACAATGTAAAAATGATGGTAACTCCACCTGGTGGCCCCTGTACCCACTCTGGAATGTGGGGCCCCTCGAGGAATAAACCATTCTAATAATAACCCATGGCACGGGTCACACTCAGAAATGCCAGGGACCAATAACATACGCCCAGCGCACTGAACCCATCTTCACCCAACCACCCAAGGAAACAGAGTGTAACAGATTGTGATTAATTGTCACTACTCATTTAAAAGCAGAGCGGGCAATTGAATAAAATCAATAATAAATAAAAATAAAATAACAGCCAATAACAAATGCAGGCAACAGCCAAAGGCTTTTGGACTCTGCCATAGATTCTCATGACTATGCAGCACTTTAAAGACTAAGAAGATGGTTTATTAAGTGATGAGCTTTCGTGGGCCAGACCCACTTCCTCAGATCAAATTGTGGAAGAAAATTGGCACGACCATATATACCAAAGGGATACAATCAAAAAAAGTGAACACTTATAAAATAGACAAATCAGGTTTTAGAACAGAGAGGGGATGAGGGGGGGAGGTTAATGTCTATGAGATAATGGTATTAGAGGTGATAATTGGGGAAGCTATATCTAATATCATTTTCTCATAGGGTATGTCTACACTACAAAGTTAATTCGAACTAACAGCTGTTAGTTCGAATTAACTTTCATAGGCACTACACACGCAAACCGCTAGTTCGAACTTAATTCGAACTAGCAGAGCACTTAATTCGAACTAGGTAAACCTCATTCTACGAGGACTAACGCCTAGTTCGAATTAAGTAGTTCGAATTAAGGGCTGTGTAGCCACTTAATTCGAACTAGTGAGAGGCTAGCCCTTCCTCGTCTGCCCCCCTCCCGGCCCCGGAGCCCTTAAAGGGCCACGGTCTGGCTACGGTGCCCGTGCCAGGTGCAAGTCTGCCAGCACCCAGACAGCAGACCCTGCACCTAGCACAGCACGAGCCAGCCACCCGCTGCCACCCAGCCCTCCCCCTCTTCCCAGGACCAGGCTGGCAGCTCCCAGGAGCCTGCCCGGGGCCGCAAGAGGTGGACGCCCGCCTGGTCTAGTGCGGAGATCGTGGACCTCATCCAGGTATGGGGGGGAGGCCTCCAACGTCCACAACCTCCGCACTAGGCACAGGAATGAGGCCGTCTAGGGCAGGATAGCTGCCAGCCTGGCCACCAAAGGCCACATGCAAACCCAGGAGCAGGTTTGCATGAAAATCAAGTTGGTCCAGTGAGACCCCCGACCCTGAGCTTAGAACATAAGAACGGCTGTACTGGGTCAAACCAAAGGTCCATCTCGCCCAGTAGCCTGTCTGCCAACAGCGGCCGACACCAGGTACCCCGGAGGGGATGGACCGAAGACAATGACCAATGATGTCTCGTGCCATCCATCTCCAGCCTTCCACAAACAGAGGCCAGGGACACCATTCCTACCCCCTGGCTAATAGCACTCCATGGACCCAACCTCCATGACTTTATCTAACTTCTCTTTAAACTCTGTTCTAGTTCTCGCCTTCCCAGCCTCCTGTGGCAAGGAGTTCCACAGGTTGACTATTTGCTTTGTGAAGAAGAACTTTCTTTTATTAGTTTGAAGCCTGCTACCCATTCATTTCATTTGGTGTCCTCTAGTCCTTCTGTTATGGGAACTAATGAAGAACTTTTCTTTATGCACCCTCTCCACACCACTCATGATTTTATAGACCTCTATCATATCCCCCCTCAGTCTCCTTTTTTCTAAGCTGAAAAGTCCCAGTCTCTTTAGCCTCTCTTCATATGGGACCAGTTCCAAACCCCTAATCATTTTAGCTGCCCTTTTCTGAACCCTTTCCAAGGCCAAAATATCTTTTTTGAGGTGAGGAGACCCCATCTCTACACAATACTGAAGATCTGGCGTACCATAGTTTTAGACTTCCCCTCCTCCTTCTTCCCCGTCTTCCCCTTCCAGCTCCCTCCTCCCAGGTTTCCACCTCCCCTCTCCCACTCTCTCTCTTCCCCTCTCCCACCTCCTTTTCCCAGTCTCCCCAGAGGTTAATCCCCCCCCCCCACCCTCAGTTTTGTTAAATAAAGAGAGTTTCCATTTTTGAACACATGTGTCCTTTATTTTTTACATCAGGAAGGGGGGCTAGGGAAGGGTAAGTGGAAGGAGGTGAGGGAGGAATGGGGCACGAGCCGCCGATGGGGAGGACTGGGGTGGCTCTGCGGTTTCCTCGGGGTGGAGGCTCTCCTGCAGGGCCTCCTGGATCCTGACAGCCCCCCGAATGACCCCCCCGGATGGCAGCCTGAGGCAAGTGCAGCCGGGCTGATGGCCGATTGCTGTAATGTGCCGAGGGTGGGCACTCAGGGCACTCCAAGACAGAACTGCTTTGCTGTCCCTCATCGAGGTAGACAAGCAAGCGGGGAACCCTGAGAACTGTCTGTCCGGGGTGGGGGGCGGGTCCCTTTAAGCACAGCCCTCGGCTAGCCTGAGGCAGCAGCTCCATGCTCTAAGTCCTAAGCTGATGCCCTGCTGGCACTGGTTCTGGCCAGCCTTAACTTCGGTTCAGGATCCACTCAATGTGGACATGCTAGTTCAAATTAGCAAAACGCTAATTCAAACTAGTTTTTAAGTCTAGATGCGCTAATTCGAATTAGCTTCGTTCGAATTAACTAAGTTAGTTCGAATTAGTGCTGTAGTGTAGACATACCCATAGACACTAACCTCCCCCCCCCCCCAACCTCCCTCTGTTCTAAAATCTGATTTGTCTATTTTATATGTGTTCACTTTTTTTGATTGTATCCCTTTGGTATATATGGTCGTGCCAATTTTCTTCCACAATTTGATCTGAGGAAGTGGGTCTGGCCCACGAAAGCTCATCACCTAATAAACCATCTTGTTAGTCTTTAAAGTGCTGCATAGTCCTGTCTTTTGTTTCAGCTACACCAGACTAACACGGCTACATCTCTATTACTATAGATTCTCATGGTATTCACCTGGCCACCCTGTCCCCCACCCTGACCTGTGCACCTCTCTGGATTGCAGTGTCCCAGACACTGGCTTAAAAATCTTAGGGGGGGGGACGGACACAGCACTGGGCAGGTTCTGGGTATCAGTCCAGCCAAGGCAACCAGCTGCACAGTCTGCCAAAGTTGGACCTGCCCCCCAAATATCCCCAGAGCTGGGTCCCGGCTCTAGGGGAAGATCTCTCAGCCTCTTCTCAGACTCAGTCTCTGCATGTGCACTTGGAGGGGGACTCTGGCAGGTGCTGGAGGGGGTATTTGGGGGTATTTGTGAGTGTGGTGAGAGGTGCGTATACTGGGAGGGATTTTTGGAGGATTGTGGAGGGGATATGTGGCAGTGTGCAGAGGGGGTGTTTTCTATTAAGTGTGTCTGGGGGAGGCTGGAGGGGATATTTGGAGGTCAGGGAGGGGTGTGTACTGGGAGCAGTATCTGGGTATTTAGGGGAGTGAGGAGATGTGAGTGTGTGTACTGGGGCTGGAGGGACTACATGGGGATGGGGAGGGGTGTGTGTACTGTGAGGTGTATCTGAAGGTTGCAAGAGTGGGGGAGGGGGATTTGGGAGGTGCTGGAGTGGGGTTATATAGACAATGCTCGAAGGGGTCCATAGAGTGGGGGAGGGGTGTGTGTGCTGGGTGGGATATCTGGAGATGCTGGAGAGGTGTTTGGGGGTGGGAGGTCAGTGTGCCCTGGGAGTGGTATCTGGGGTTATTGGAAGGGGCATTGGGTTTGGAGAGGGATAGGTGCATACTGGGAGGGGGTAAATGGGGAAGAAGGAGGGGATATTTCCCTATGCACTGCCATCCCAGAGTCAAAACTCAGGGGTCCTGACTCCCAACCCCTACACCCCCCAGCTCTTCAGAGGGGGAGATAAAACTGGGGAGTTCTCAGCACCTGTTTTCTTTGGCTCCAGAATAGAAATTGGAAGCCAGGAGTCCTGCTCCCAGCCTCCCCCCCAACTCTCCTTCCAGAGCCCCTTCAAACCCGGAATTCCTGGATGCCACCTGCCTCCTCCTCTAATCAACTAACCTTCACCCTTTCCAAACCCAGGGCTTGTCCCAAGACATCATTAGGTTGCTCCTAATTGACAACAGAGAAAAGGAGAGTGGGAAGTTGCCCCCTGGATCTCAGGGCGCTCACATTTCTCTAAGGAACAACCGTGAAACTCAGCTGCACAATATGGGTGGAGATAGGACTCAGCCTTTGTGTGCGCACATTGGGTTTTATTATCCTATCCTCTTCAAACACGCACATGGAGCAGTGCTCATGGCCTCCAGCAGGGGCTCATGAGCCCATGCAACTTTGGCTCCCTCAACTCTTCCATGACTGAAGCATCAGTAAATGAACATATTACAGATCACGCAAAATGCCGTGTGTGCTCCCCCTTCAGCCAGCACCCCCTGGAGCAGTAGGGCCCAAACCCATGGCCCCTTCTTCCCAGTTAGTCCCAACCTATGGGGGTCACTGCAGAGCCTCCTATGGCACCCCCAGCAGGGTCCTCCTCAGAGCCCCCTTCATCTCTTTGTTCCTCAGGCTGTAGATCAGTGGGTTGAGCAGCGGGGTCCCCACTGCATAGAACAGTGTCACCACCTTCCCGCTGGTCCCAGAGGCTGTCGGGATGGAGTAATTGACCATGACGGAGCCAAAGAACAGGCTCACGATGGCCAGGTGGGAGGTGCAGGTGGAAAAGGCCTTGTGCCGCCCAGCCCCTGCAGGCAGCCTTAGTACTGCTGTGATGATGAGCCCGTAGGAGGCCAGGATGAAGGAGACGGTGCTGAAGATCATAAGGGAGCTTGCAGTGGAGCAGATCTGACCAGCCCAGTGAGCAGGGGAGCAGGAGGCAGCCAGCAACGGGGCCGGGTCACAGACAAAATGGTCCAGGGTGTAGGGGCTGCAGAATGAGAGCCGGGAGATGAGGATGATGGGCGCTATGAACCACAGGAAGCCAAAGAACCAGCAGGAGGCGACCAAGGTCCAGCAGAGCTGGGGGGACATGAGGACGGGGTAGCGCAGGGGCTGGCAGATGGCCAGATACCTGTCCAGAGCCATGGCTGAGAGTAAGAAACACTCGGTGGTTCCCAGGGAGAAGAAGAAGTAGAACTGCAGGAAGCAGGCATGGAAGGAGATGGGGAGGCCAGGGGACAGCAGGTCACAGAGCATTTGTGGTGCAGTGGATGTGACGTAGCAGATCTCCAGCCAGGAGAAGTTCCCCAGCAGGATGTACATGGGCAGGTGCTGGAGGCGGGGGTCCTGCAGCACGGCCCACACGATGCAGAAGTTCCCCACCACTGTGGCAGCGTAGGCCAAGGAGAGCAGAGCAAAGAGGAGCTCACGGCTCTGCCGGCCCAGGGAGGGGAAACCCAGCAGAAGGAACTGAGTCACTGTGGTGGTGCTGTTGGCTGGATGCATCAGAGGACCCTGGAGGTGATAGAAATGAGACAGAGACAGAGTCACCGGCCGTCAACATCTCTGACCCACCCCCAACGCCCCGTATCACGTCTAACACTCACGCTGGGTTTCTTTCCCTTTAGGCAACGTTTAGGGTATTCAGCCAGCTGCTCTTCCTGGGCAACGCTCACTTGCTCCTCCTTCCATGGTGGGGTCAGCTTCTCTGGGCCCGGCCAGGATCCCAAACCCCATCGGTGCCGCTCAGCATCACGGGGGATTCTCAGAGAAACTGCATCACAGTCCCTCTCCCTGGACTTCAAGGCTGAAATTAAATGGCCTAGGTTGGGCAGCACATTTAGGCACCTAAATCCCTTTGACGATCTGATCTTAAATTTGTATTGGGAGTGGGATTAGGCTCCCAAACCACTTACTTCCCTTTTGGGAATGGGATCAGGCTCCTAATCCTTCCCCCCATCGCTCTACTGGGCTCAAGAGGACATTCTACAGTTTGATAGATAGTGATTATCCCTAAGGTCCCCTCAGAAGAACAATCAAGATTTAATGCAATAAAATAAATTAATTTCCTATGGTATCTATTCCTCCCTTGAATTCAAACACACACATAATGCAAAAAATAAATTATATTTATTACCAATTGTAAACTAAATAGTTAGTTAAGATTTAGATATTTTATTCTTTGCTACCACTAATGAAAATATTTAGTTACTAAGGTGCAGGTGACCAAATCTCACAGATAAGTGAAGAACACGGAGGCCTGGAAGATGAGTTGGAAATGGGAGGGAACATGGGCTATAAGAGTGGAGAAAAAGGAGGGACAAGGCAGAACTGGGAGGCAAGGACAAATAAGTACTTAGATGCCTATATACAAATGCAAGAAGCCTAGGTAATAAGCAGGAAGAACTAGAAATGCTAATAAATAAACACAACGATGACATTGTTGATATCACAGAGGCTTGGTGGGATAATACACCGTTTGGAATATTGGCATAGAAGGGTGCAGCTTACTCAGGAAGAATAGGCGGGGCCAAAAGTGAGGAGGGGTTGCCTTATACATTAAAAATGTACACACTTGGACTGAGGTGGAGATGGATGTGGGAACCAGATGTGTTGAAAGTCTCTGGGTTAGGTAAAAACAAGGGTGATGTCATGCTAGGGGTCTATTACAGACCACCTACCCAGGTAGAAGAGGTGCATGAGGCTTTTTTTAAACAACTAAGGGTATGTCTACACTAGTCCCCTAGTTCGAACTAGGGAGGCTAATGTAGGCATTCGAAGTTGCAAATGAAGCCCGGGATTTAAATATCCCGGGCTTCATTTGCATCTTCCCGGGCACTGCCATTTTTAAATCCCCCTTAGTCCGAACTCCGTGCCCGCGGCCACACACGGCACGGACTAGGTAGTTTGAATTAGGATCTCTAATTCGAACTACCAGTGCACCTCATTCCACGAACGAACTAGGGGGCTAGTGTAGACATACCCTAACAAAATCAACCAAGGTGCAGGATTTGGTGGTGATGGGGGACTTCAACTATCCAGACATCTGTTGGGAAACTAACACAGCAGGGCACAGATTATCCAATAAGTTCTTGGACTGCATTGGAGACAACTTTTTATTTCAGAAGGTTGAAAAACCTACTGGAGGGAAGCTGTTCTAGATTTGATTTTAACGAATGGGGTGGAGCTAGTTGAGAATTTGAAAGTGGAAGGCCGCTTGGGTGAAAGTAGTCATGAATTGATAGAGTTCATGACTCTAAGGAATGGTAGAAGGGAGAACAGAAAAACAGAGACAATGGATTTCAGAAAGGCAGATTTTCATAAGCTCAGAGAGCTGGTAGGTAAGGTCTCATGGGAAGCAGAACTAAGGGGAAAAACAACTGAAGAGAGTTGGCAGTTTTTCAAAGAGGCATTATTAAGGGCCCAAAAGCAAACTATTTCACAACAAATTCGGGTAGATGGACTTTCCGCCTGGCCCAGTGAGTTCTAACACTGAGAGCAATTTGTTGCACTTTCTTGGGAATATTTTCCTGCAACCCATTTGTGATCGGTTCCTCCTCATTGCTACCTAGAACTGGGGTTTCACTGAGCCCTCCCACCCACCAGTCTGGGATCACTCACACACTGGGCACCTCTGGCAAGCTGCAGGCTCACTCCTGCTCCTACACTTTCTCCAGCATCCACACAGGTTTGGATACACCCAGCTGTAGTTACACACATACTCTATGATGAGCCTCTGGATGAAACAACAATAGGGAAGCTGCTATAACAATAACCACGAGTCTATGACACCAGAGCTGTACAACCCTAGTGAGGTCAAACCACCAATCAGTAGGAATTTGTTATCCCATTTGCCTCTCCCTACTTTGTTGAAAGACACGCTGGTTTAGGTAAAACTACAGACAAGTCTGCTAACTATAAAGAATCTGAGCAGATCACCAGAAAACAAACAAAAAACCTCACAAACTCAGCATAACGGGCTGCTCAGAGTCAGTAGAAATGAGCAGATTCTCACCACGCCCAGTGATACGAGGCGTCTGGCAGATTCTCAAGGCACAAGTTGCATTTGCTTTGTCACTTGCGTTTTTCAGGCTTCCGTTCACTGGGTAAGATGCCTTTAGCCTGGGGCCAGCACTTTCCCCAGGTCCGTCCTTGCTCTTCAGATCTTTCCAGGAGTCCTTTTGTGCAGGGAGTGAAGAACTGTTGGTTTCACTTCCTGCCTTCTATAGCTTTAGAAAAGGGTGGGAATCCTTTGTTTCAAAGTCTGTTCCCAAGACTAGGCTTTGGAAAAACATAGACAGGCCCCTATAGTCACCCATTAATTACAGGCTCCCTGGAGCATTCTGACAAAGGCTTACCAGGTGGGAGTTTAGCTTCTCCTAAAGTCTATCTTTTTGCCTAACAACTCATTATCATGAAAAGACCCTTCCCAATGGACTGTCTAGCACCTTCCCAAGTGGGAGGTACCCAGGTGTAAGGACATTGGAAATAAAGATACTTAGTCCATATGCATAATTTCAGATAACAAATAATGCATGAATACAAATAAGCTAATCATATTTAGCACATCATAACTTTTCCAATGACACCTTGAATGACCTGTCTTGCCAAATTATCCATGCTTTAGTCCTACCATAGTAAAATTTTCAATATTGGGGTTTAGTGTCACAGAGTCTACCTTCTTCCACATTTGCACTGGATCGACTAAGCAATCCCATTCTTTCTGACATGATGTCTGAATAGGCATGTTTCCTTTCTAAATTCATGTATTTTATATTACCAGTGATAGAAATGTAGCCGTGTTAGTCTGGTCTAGCTAAAACAAAAAACAGGACTATGTAGCACTTTAAAGACTAACAAGATGGTTTATTAGGTGATGAGCTTTTGTGGGCCAGACCCACTTCCTCAGATCATATTTATATCAGATTTATATTTATATTTATATTTTATTTATATTATATTTATATCAGATTTATATTTATATTTTTATCAGATTTATATTACCAGTGGCACTCTAACCCTATCCCTTCCTTCAGATTTTATGGATAAGATTGGAAAATGTAGTTCAAAGACAGTCCCTAGTGCTATTGGCAGACTTCACAATTATCTCGGGAAACTGAGATTTGGTTCATGACTGGATGCCACAGAACTTGCAAATTTTCTTGTTAATCCCTTCAAAAAATATCAGTGTCTCCCCTGGCTGGTAAATCCTCCTTCCTATGAAATGATGTAATCACCCTTCTTATTTCTACTGGTGGGAGTTTGAAATGCTTGCATAGAGGAAAGTGAATATTTATTTTTATAGAAACAAAAAACAATGGTACGACTTGTAACCATCATTGGTAATGACTTGTTACCAATCCCAAATGGGAAGTCCTGGAAAATAATAGATTCCAAAGGGAAATAATGGAGACCAGAGAACTGCTGACCCAAAAGATAAAACAAAAAGGACAGGAAATGTCTCGTTCAAAGGAAATTAGTGCAGGGAGAACTTCTGATTTCAGTGGAAGTTCCTGTTCTTCTGATGGGTTAGATAAGAAGGTCTCTTGCTTCAAATCTCCATACACTCCTTCTAGATGTCAATCAGGCATAAAAGAGCTTCCTAACTGACATGAATATGCAATTCCCACCAATTTCATTGAAAAAATGGTGTTAAAATGCTCATGCAATATATTCTAGAGGTTTGCCCAAGTGTCTGAAGGTGAATTGTCACACTATTTGTTAGCTGAGAAACAATACTAATTAACCAGTGAGGGTTTGGATTTGTAAATCATCCCTCAACCTCACATGATGTAGACCAATGTTTCTTAAACTGTGTTCTGCGACACACTGTGTGCCATGAGGCAGTTGGAGGTATGTCGTGGAGAAAAACAAAATTAAAAATGGCTGCTCTTAAATGGGCAGGCAACCTTTTTTCCCCTCCCCCTCAATAACTTTCCTCCAACCCTTTTTTTCCTCAATAGCTTCCCCCCCCCCCAATCCTTTCCCCCACCCCCCGACCTTTTTTTTTTTCTCAACAAAAAATCCTTGATGTTCCTCATTAAAAAAAATTGTTTTGTTTGGTGATCCTCAGTCTTAAAAAGTTTAAGAAACACCGATGTAGACACAGCCTTCATCACCATTTCCATTAGGGAGAAGCAAAGAACATGGTTTTCTCTTGCTGTTGTTAGTCAAAAAATCTGGAGAGCTGACTAAGGACCATACACTGACTAAGGGCCATACATCCATTTCAGTGCCCCAGATTCCAGAGTTTCCATCAGTCTGGCCTAGGAAAGAGGCCAATGACAACCTTAGGGTCTAGAAGGTCCAGCTGGAATGAAGGGCCTGTTGTGTTGGGTTTTGGAAAAGAGCACACAGTGAGAAACATCCCTACCCTGCACAGGCATTGCCGTCCATGGCTGTGATTCCCAAAGGAGACTGAGGCAACATTAAAAATGCAGACTAAATAGACAAGAGAGAAATGCTCTGTGGACCTGGAGCAGCACAAGGCCTTTGAAACCCCAACCCCCGCCCCCCTCTTAAATTCTCAAATTAGAGTTTCGGTGGAACTCAGCTGATTTTCTGTTAATTTTCCCCTGACTTAGCTCAGTCCCAGTGGGCTCCCCTACTGGCCGGTGTCTCGGCTGGTGTCGCTTTGCTCTCTCCCCATGCTCTCAACCTGTGTCACTCCCAGGACCATGGTGTCCTCTTCAGGACACTTCCCCCAGCAGTGCCCACTGCTCCAATCTCGTATCCCCCTCGGGACGTCAGCAGCCCTTCACCTCACCTGCCGCCATGGCCAACTGCTGCCCCATTGAGCCCTCATCTCAGGGGAAGCCACAGTCTACAAGGGCCACTCCTCAGTGGACTAGGTGCAGTGCTAGGGGGAAAGAGGGACCCAAGGCCACCTACTAATCTGTGTCAGGACCCAGGGACCCTTGGGTGGCAGCCTTGTCCTGCCTCCTTCTCTCCCCTCTACTGCCTCTTGCTCCCTTTCCATGGGTCCCTTCCCTGTGGCCCCTTGCACCTTCCTGGCCCTTATTTCAATGTCTCAGCCTGGGAGGAACCAGCCCAGAGCTCCCCTCTCTAGCTCTCCCACCCAGTGTTGCTCAGCCCAGATGCTTCTCCTCCGCTGGGAGCCAGCCCTGCACCCTCGTTGGGCAGGACCCAACTGCCTCTGCTTTGCTGCTTTGCTCGTTACGAGTGTCTCTTTGATAGACCAGGGCTCTGTGCAGGCTTCCTCCAGCCTGCACTAACCCTTCTGGCCAGAGGGGGGCAGCCTCCCCACTACAGGTTGCAATGCAGAAAGATGCCTAGGGGATTTGGACACCTAATTCCATTAGTCAGCTTGCCCGATTTAAGCTTTCTCTTCTCTCTTCTCCTGCCCTTGCCTGTTACTTGGGACTCAAATGATGCACCTGAAATGGCCACCATCCTAGCCAATACACTGGTGCCTGAAACTGGGACCCACAGAGCTCTAACCTGCAGTTGTTCCAAATCACTGGGGGTACCCTGTGGCCCACTGGGCTCCTATGTGTGGCCTGAGAGACATTTTCTTTACCATTGTCCAGCCACAGGTTTGCCTCATGAGCTTGGTTTTCATCTGCATGTTTTTCCTGTCTGTATTGCTCAAGTGACACACATGTAAAGCCAGGGCATGTGAGGGAGATGTGTGCTGATTGGACACAACCTCAGCTCCCTCTGTGTCCAGTCAAAGCACTGCTACGGTTCAATCAGCACAGCCCTCAGATCCTAGGTACGCAAGCACACTCTGGAAAAATACCCTATCCCTGTAGGCCATCTTAGTCACGACAACCTTGCAGCCTACTGAGATGACATAGGTCCACCACGGTGACCCACTCACTAGCCGAGGGTGCCCATCACTGCTGTCAGGTGCCCAGCCTGCATATAACTCACATCCAAGGTAATTCAGGTTGACCATGTTGACCTTTGGGATAGAAATACTCATAGCTGTCCCTGTGAATTTTACCCAAAGTCTTTGTCATATATTTATCATAGAATCCTAGAATCCCAGGGCTGGCAGAGACCTCAGGAATCATCGAGCCCAGCCCCCTGCCCAAAGCAGGACCAACTCCAACTCAATCATCCCAGCCAGGGCTTGGTCAAGCAGGGACCTAAACACCTCTAGGGATGGAGATTCCACCGTCTCCCTAGGGAACCCATCCCAGTGCTTCCCCACCCTCCTAGGGAAATAGTTTTTCCTAATATCCAACCTAGACCTCTCCCACTGCAACTTGAGACCATTGCTCCTTGTTCTGCCATCTGCCCCCACTGAGAACATCCTCTGTCCATCCTCTTTGGAACCCCCCTTCAGGGAGTTGCAGGCTGCTTTCAAAACCCAGACTAAATAAGCCCGAATCCCTCAGCCCCTCCTCGTAGGTCATGTGCTCCAGCCCCCTCATCATTTTGGTTGCCCAAATTTAGGGCAGCAGTTTTCTACCACTGGTCCATGGACTGGCGGTGGGCCACAGACCCCTGCCTGCCGGGCTGAGGCACACTGCCAGGCCACCCACCCGCTTTTGATTAGCCCTTCCCACTGGGGTTCCCCATATTGGAATTCCCTTCCACCCACATCACCATGCAGTAGGAGGGCGAGTGGGACAGTGGGCAGTTGGGTGTGCTATGGCTGGGGCTGAGGCCACTGGGGCAACCTCACTGTGGCCCTGGTTTCAGCTCCAGCAGCCGCTATGCGGCCTGGCTGGCAGGGCCATGTAGAAAGCACCAGTGGGGGCAGCCAAGGCCTGCTCCGGCAGCCGGGACCAGGGCCTGCCACGACCATGTGGTGGGGAGGCTAGGACCTGCCATGTGGCAGGGGGTGGGGGACTGCCGTAGCTGTGTGGTGTTGGGGGCCTGATGGCCACGTGATGGTGGGGGGGCTGGGACTGGGACTGGGACCTGCTCCGGTGGCCTAATCAAGAAAGATGAAGTAAGGTCAAATAGGGCATGTGTATTCAATGAGTCAAATCAGCCATGTGTAAAAAAATCAGTTCATCTGTATTTAACTATCTGCTAAACTGTGACCTTTCACACTCCATGCCTGTGTCTGAAAGCAATCAGTTTCCGAATAGCTTTTCTCAGGGATTGATGGACTTCCTTGTTTCTCAGGAAGTAGAGGGCAGGGGTGAACAACGCTATCAGGACTGTGTACAATGTATACAATATTTTGTGCAGGATTGCAGGAGGGTTGAGCACTGGAACTGCATGGGGCCATACGTCTTTTTTTTGCATGTAAAAAAACTGTGGCAATATCTATATTGATCTCAGTATCAATAATGGTTTAATATTTCAGCATTGCCTTGCATCTCCAAAGAATATGCGCACTCAGGAAATTTCACTTGGAAGGACATTTAGACTCCTAACCCTCCACAAAATTTTATTAGAAAGAAAGAAAGAAAGAAAGAAAGAAAGAAAGAAAGAAAGGATAACTTCATTCTCAAGGAGTCAGATGGGCCATGTGTAAGGAAATACCTCAGTTCATCTGCATTTTACTATATCCTAAAATGTTCCATTTCACACTCCATGCCTGTATCTGAAAGCCACCAATTTCCGCATTGCTTTTATCAGGGACTGATGGCCCTCCTTGTTTCTCAGGCAGTAGATAAGAGGGTTGAGCAAGGGGATCAGGACTCCAAACCAGACAGACATTATCTTTGGGAAGATTGCGGGAGGGTTGAGCAGTGGAACCACATAGACTGTCAATATGCTCAAATAGTAAACCATAACCACAATGAGGTGAGAGGAGCAGGTGGAAAAGGCCTTTTTCTTCCCAGTGCTGGAAGGGATTCTCAGATGTTGGCGATGATACAAATGTAGGTTGCCAGGGTAAACAGAAAGATCCCAATAGTTAATATTACAGCTAAAAAAAATGTCAGCCATTGCAGAGTTTTGGTCTCGCCACAGAATGGATCTTTAACAGGTGCAAAATCACAAAATAAATGGTCAATTTCTTTGGGACCACAGTATGTTAATTGCAAAATGAAAATATGTACCATGATGGTATAGGAAATGCTGAATATCCAGCACCCTGCCACCATGTGGCCACACACCCTGCGGTTCATCAGAGCAGGGTAGTGGAGGGGGTGGCAGATCGCTAGATACCGATCAATGCACATGGCTGTGAGCAGCAGACATTCTATAGTGGAGAGGATTCCATAGAAATCGAATTGCACAATACAGTTCTGAAGCGAAATGGTCTGTCCCCGGTTAGGAGACTGCCAATCAGCCTGGGCAGGGTGGTGGAGACGTAGCAGATCTCCACAGCGGACAAGTTGGCCACGAAGTAGTACATGGGGGTGTGAAGGTGCTGATCAGACACCACCAGCACAACGATGAGGAGGTTACCAGTCACAGCCGCAATGTAGATCACTAGAAACACCAGGAAGAGGAGGGGCTGCAGTTCAGGGCTGTTCCCAAACCCTAAGAGCATCAGTTCCATGATGGACGTTTGATTTCTTCCTTCTGCTTTGTCCATAATGCTTATTTAGAAACAGAAAAGCATCAGACATTCATGAAGCACATGCAGACAGGTTGTGTTCTTGGATGCATTCCTGACAACCTGAGGACAGTTGTTTTACACCTCTGTGCCTCACCACCTGAAAAATGAAGTTGTCGATAAGCAGAAAAAAAACCTCATCCGTTAAGATGTCCAGCTTCCCATATAGGGGAACCAGGAGCAATGGATCTTAATGAGTTACAGAAATGTTCCCCCAGACTGCCTTGAACTCTCTTGATCTTTAAATAAATACATTGAGCCTGGGATTTTGAAATATCTTTATGTTAGTGTCATTTCAGCCAATCTAGAGGACATAACAAAAGGCAATAGATTGGAAAGGAAGGATTTTTAAAGTTCAAACATGGGTCCATCTGTCATGCAGCTGGAAGGTGTCATTCCCAGCTGGAGTAACATGCTTAAGCTTTGATCAAGCTAGAAAGATAAAATTAGCAAAGAGAACAGGGCAGCAGAAGCAGTGGTTATTGGATATTCAGTCGACTAGTCCACTAGTATATTTTCCCTCTCTTGCTGCCTCTGTCAGATTGTGGCAGAAAAGGCAGAGGGAAAGGATACTTCCAAGCAGCAGTGCTGCACAGCTGAGCTGGGGATCAGCTGTGCAGCACTGCTGCTTTGAAACCCCAAGGCAGCATTTCAAAGGGGCAGCCACTGCACAGCTGATCTGCGGCACTGCCCCTTTAAATTGTCAAAGTGCTACGGAGCCCGGGGTCAGCTGGGGACTCCTCAGCTAACCTCTGATTCTGAGTGGCATTTCCCTAGAACCAGGCATTTCAGCGGAACCTCGGACAAGCTGGGGATTCTTGTACATTTCAAAGCAGGCACCCACATGCAGCCCAGAGTCAGTCAGAATTCCTGCTCCAGCGGGGGCTCTTGTACATTTCAAAGGAGGAATGCAGACGTGCCTATCAACTAGTTGATTAAACATAATTTAGCATCCTTACTGTTTATGTACCCTGGATCTCGGATGGTTGGGATAGCTAGTTTGTGCTGCACACTGCTATTGTTGGCAGAAGAGTTCAATCAAAGGTTGTGTGTGTAGCTCTAGAGGAGCAGGGAATTACACTTTTGATGCTGAGCACAGATATGCTTCATGAGACAAGAACAAAAAGACCAAAGAGGCATATTATGGTGTTATATTTATAATGACATAGCCTATGAATTCCTAGTATGCTGACAATAATTAATGATATATTCCTCTTTTCTTTAACACAGTAAATTGGGAATTCAATATTAGTTCTCGTCATATTTAAAATATTTAATTAATAAATTCATTTTTCACTATTTTCTGTATTAGATTAATATTCTAACTTAAACTGATATATTTTAAAAACAATGACTAATCCTGTGGGTTTTGCCCATGAGATCTCATGATATTACAGATAGATATTTGTCTCTAAAGTGCCACAGGAGTAAATTTTGTATTTAAGTTATAAACTAACACAGCTACCCTGCTGAGACTTTTATACTGATAAATATTTTCTAGACTTGGCTATAATATTAAGATAATATGTATATAAATGTCTAAATTTCATTTTTATTACATATTCAATTGATAACATATATTTTAAGATCTGGTTAAAATATTAAATTTCTAATTCTATTTTTTTAAGGTTGAGCACCAATTGAAATATAGACACTTTGGAGAAAGTCCAGCAGAGGGAAAACTGTTATATTCACAGTTCTATTTTTTTAACATTGAGCAACAACTCAAATACTGTGCTAATAGAAACATTGAATCATAGAATCACAGGGTTGGAAGAGACCTCAGGAGGCCATAGAGTCCAACCCCCTGCCCAAAGTAGGATCAACCCCAACTCAATCATCCCAGCCAGGGCTCTGTCAAGCCAGGACTTAAACACCTCTAGGGATGGAGATTCCACCCCCTCCCTAGGGACTCCATCCCAGTGCTTCCCCTCCCTCCTAGGGAAATACTTTTTCCTAATATCCAATCTAGACCTCCCCCACTGCAACTTGAGATCATTGCTTGTTGTTCTGCCATCTGCCACTGAGAAAAGCCTCTCTCCAGCCTCTTTGGAACCCCCTGCAGGAAGCTGAAGGCTTCTACCAAATCCCCCTCCCCCTTCTCTTCTATAGACTAAACAAGCCCAAATCCCTCAGCCTCCCCTTGTAGGTCATGTGCTCCAACCCCCTCATCATTTTGGTCGCTCTCTGCTGGACCCTCTCCAATGTGTCCAGATCATTTTGTAGTGGGGGGCCCAGAACTGGACACAGTACTCCGAATGTGGTCTCACCAGAGCTGAATAAAGGGCAAAAAGCCGAATAAAGGAGAAGAGCCGAATAAAGGAGAAAGAGCCCATGGATGGTAAGATGGATAGAAAGCTGCCTGGGAGGCCGGGCCCAGCTGGTAGTGATCAATGGCTTGATGTCAGGATGGTGGTCAGTTTCTAGCGGAGTGCCCCAAGATATGGTTCTGGGACTGGTTTTTTTCAACATCTTTATTAATGACCTGGATGAGGGGAGGGGTTGCACCCTCAGCAGATTTGCGGATGACACTAAGCTAGGGGGAGAGGTAGATACGCTGGAGGGCAGAGATAGAGTCCAGAGTGACTTAGACAAATTGGAGGGTTGGGCCACAAGAAATACAGGCTGGGGATCAACTGGCTAAGTAGCAGTTCTGTAGAAAAGGACCTGGGGATTACAGTGGACATGAGTCAACAGTGTGCCCTTGTAGCCAATAAGGCTAATGGCATATTAGGTTTCAATATGCCAGTCGATCCAAAGATGTGATTATTCCTCTTTACTCAGCTCAGGTGAGGCCACATCTAGAGTATGGTGTCCAGTTCTGGGCCCCCAATTACAGGAAGGATGTGGACGCATTAGAGAGGGTCCAGCAGAGGGCAACTAAAATGATTAGGGGGCTGGAGCACATGGCCTACGAGGAGAGGCTGAGGGATTGGGGCTTATTTAAAATGCAGAAGAGAAGAGTGAGGGGGGATTTGACAGGAGACTTCAACTTCCTGAAGGGAGGTTTGAAAGAGGATGGAGAAAGGCTGTTCACAGTTGTGATGGATGGCAAAACAAGGAGCAATGGTCACAAGTTACAGTGGGAGAGATCTAGGTTGGATATTAGGAAAAAGGTGAAGCACTGGAATGGGTTACCTGGCAGGTGCCTTGAAGTGGAGTGTCCCAGGGGTCTGTCCTGGGGCTGGTTTTCTTCAGGAACTTCCTTAATGACCTGGAAGAGGGGTTGGTTTCCACGCTGAGCAAGTTTGCAGATGACGCTAAGATGAGGGGAGGGACAGAGCTCAGAGTATCCCAGGCAAATGGGAGGATTGGGCCAAAAGAAACCTGAAGAGGTTCACCAGGGACAAGTGCAGAGTCCTGCACTAGGGACAGAACAATCCCAAGCACTGTTACTGGCGACAGGCCAAGCAGCAGAAAAGGACCTGGGGACACATTGTGTGAGAATCTAACAGCGTATCAGGCTGCCAGCAGACCCCTCGCAGGGTTACATGGATGGTGAATTGTACAGCAAATTACACACACCCTTGGATTCATTGTAAAACACAGTCAAGAATTGTAATAACCAGCCTCAGTCACATTTGTGGCTGTAAACCAGTGATAACATGGTACATGGATAAGGGGACGGACAACACGGGAAGGGTCACTTGATAATTATCTGCTCCTCTCGCTCCCTCTGAAGCACTTAGTGCTGCTGCAGTAGGTCCTGCCCTGAGCAGGGGGTAGGACTAGAACCTCCTACCATCTCTTCTATCCCTAAGCGTCTATGATACTATGGCTCTGGGAACTGGCGTTTGCTCCGGTGGGAGGACAGGACATTGGGGTAGATGGACTTTCAGACTAGCCCAGTGTATTCTAACACTGAGAGTCATTCACTGCACTTTCTTGGGCATATTTCCTTGTAACCCATTTGTGACTGGTTCCTCCACATTGCTACCTGGAGCTGGGATTTCACTGAGCCCCCCCCACCCACCAGTCTGGGATCACTCTGGCAAGCTGCAGGCTTACTCCTGGTCCTATAGTTTCTCCAGCATCCACACGGGTTTGGATACACCTGGCTGTAGTCATACACAGTCTCTATGAAGAGCCACCAGACGAAACAACTATAGGGAAGCTACTATAACAATAACCACCAGCCTGTGACCCCAGAGCAGTACCACCCTACTCAGATGAAACCACCAATTGGTAGGAATTTGTTATCCCATCTGCCTCTCTGTCAATGCCCACTACTGCTAACCAAGCTGGGATTTTCCCCACAAACTTTGTTGAAAGACACGCTGGTTTAGGTAAAACTACAGACAAGTCTGTTAACTGCAAAGGATCTGAGCAGATCACCAGAAAATAAACAAAAAACCTCACAAACTCAGCATAACGGGCTGCTCTGAGTCTGCAGGAGAGAGCAGATTCTCACCCTTCCTGATGATACCAGCGTCTGGCAGATTCTCAAGACGCAAGTTGCCTTTGCTTTGTTACTTGGGTCTTTCAGGCTTGCGTACACTGGGTAAGATTCCTTTAGCCTGGGTCCAGCACTTTCCCCATGTCCGGCCTTGCTCTTCAGATCTTTCCAGGAGTCCTCTTGTGCGGGGAGTGGAGAACTGCTGGTTTCACCCTCTGTCTTATGTAGCTGCAGAGAAGGGTGGGAATCCTTTGTCTGAAATTTGTTTCCTAGCCTAGGCTTTGGAAAAACACAGACAGGCCCCTGTAGAGTCCACTCTCTGGAGCATTCTAAGAAAGGCTCACCAGGCGGGAGTTAAGCTTCTCCTGAAGTCTATTGTTTTGGCTAATGGCTCATTACCCTGAAAAGAGCCCTCCCAATGGACTGTCCAGCACTTTCCCAAGTGCGAGGTACCCAGGTGTAAGAATATTGGAAATAAGGATATTTAGTTCCTATGCATAATTTCAGATACAAAAGTAATGCATGAATACACATAGGCTAATCATATTCAGCACACCAAAATGTCACAACGTCATAACATCATCAGCACGTTTCCTCTCCAAAGTCATGAATTCTATTTTAACAACTGCACTCTGACCCCATCCCTTCCTTCAGATTTTATGAGATAAGACGAGAAAATGTGGTTCAAAGACAGTCCCTACTGCTATCGCTAGACTTCAATTATCTCTGGAAACTGAGATTTGGTTCCACAGCTCTTCTCGGTGAATGTTGTTGTTAACCCCTTCTACAGAAATCAGTCTCTCCCCAGGTTGGGAATTCCTCCTTCATATGAGATGATGTAATCGCCCTTCACATTTCCTCTGGTGGGAATTTGAAACGGTTGCAGGGAGGAAAGTTAATACTTATTTTTATAAACGAAAAACAATGGTATGAGGACTGACTTGTTACCAATTCCAAAGGAGAAGTCATAGAAAATAATGGATTCCAAAGGGAAATAATGCAGGCCGGAGAACTGTTGACCCAATAGGCAAAGCAAAAAGGAAAGGAAATATCTCGTTCAAAGGAAATTAATGCAGGAAGAAATGCCGATTTCAGTGGAAATCCCTGTTCTTCTGATGGGTTAGATGAGAAGGTCTCTTGCTTCAACTCTTCATACACTCCTTCTTGATGTCAATCAGGCATAAAAAAGCTTCCTAGCTGAAATGTATATGCAATTCCCACCAATTTGGTTGAGAACCAGGGACAAAATGTTCATGCAGTATATTCTTGAGGTTTTCCCAAGTGCCTGAGGGTGAATTGTCACACTATTTGCTAGTTGAGAAACAGTACAAATAACCAGTGAGGGTTTGGATTGGTAAAGCTTCCTTGAACTTCATGTGATTTAGACACAGTCTTCATCAGCATTTCTGTTAGGGAGACACAAAGAAAATGGGCTGGGTTTCACTTACTTTTGCTATACAAGAAATCTGAAGAGCAACACTGACTAAGGACCACACCTCCATTTCAGTATCCCAGATTCCAGAGTTTACATCAATCTAGTGACTATTTTAGTGTCTAGAAGGTCCAGCTGGAATGAGGGGTCTATAGTGGTAGGTTTCAGAAAAGAGCAAATAGTGAGAAACACCCCGAGGCACCAAAGATTTTGTCATCTGTGACTGGGATTCCCAAAGGAGACTGAGGTAACATTAAAAATCTAAAGAGACAAGAGAAAAACGCTCTGCTGACCCTGGAGCAGGGACTTTGCAACCCTAAAAACTCTTAAACCCTTCAATTCCCAAATTAGAGTGTATGTGGAACTCAAGTGATTTCCTGTTAATTTTTCCCTGAATTAGCTCAGTCTCCAGCAGGGCTCCTCTGATGGCCAGTGCCTCATCCATCGTCGCTTTGCTCTCTCCCCACATTCTAGCTCTGGACCCGCATTGCTCCCAGGACCACAGCGTCCTCTTCAGGAGACTTCCCCCAGCAGTGCCCACTACTCCGATCTCGTCTCCCCTTCTAGGGTGTCAGCAGCCCTTCACCTCACCTGTTGCCATGGCCAACTGCAGCCCCAGTCTAGCCCATCACCTCAGGGGCAAGCCACTGTCTACAAAGGCCACTCTTCAGTGTGACTAGGTGGATGAGGCTTTTTTTAAACAACTAACAAAATCATCCAAAGTGCAGAATTTGGTGTTGATGGGGGACTTCAACTATCCAGACATTGTTGGGAAGCTAACACAATGGGGCACAGATTATCCAATAAGGGTATGTCTACACTCCCACCCTAGTTCGAACAAGGGTGGCTAATGTAGGCATTCGAAGTTGCAAATGAAGCCCGGGATTTAAATATCCCGGGCTTCATTTGCATCTTCCCGGGCGGGCGCCATTTTTAAATACCCTTAGGTCGAACTCCGTGCCCGCGGCTACACATGGCATGGAGTAGGTAGTTCGAATTAGGATCTCTAATTCGAACTACTGGTACACCTCATTCTAATTCGAACTACCTACTCCGTGTCGCATGTAGCCGCGAGCACGGAGTTTGACCTAAGGGGGTTTAAAAATGGTGCCCGCCTGGCAAGATGCAAATGAAGCCCGGGATATTTAAATCCCAGGCTTCATTTGCAACTTTGAATGCCTACATTAGCCACCCTAGTTCGAACTAGGGTGGCAGTGTAGACATACCCTAAGTTCTTGGACTGTATTGGAGACAATTCTTTATTTCAGAAGGTTGAAAAAGCTACTGGGGGGAAGCTGTTCTAAATTTGATTTTAACAAATAGGGAGGAGTTGGTTGAGAATTTGGAAGTGGAAGGCAGCTTGAGTGAAAGTGATCATTGAATAATAGAGTTCATGATTCTAAGGAATGGTAGAAGGGAGAATAGCAAAACAGAGACAATGGATTTCAGGAAGGCAGATTTCGATAAGCTCAGAGAGCTGGTAGGTAAGATCCCATGGGAAGCAAGACTAAGGGGAAAAACAACTGAAGAGAGTTGGCAGTTTTCCAAAGAGGCATTATTAAGGGCCCAAAAGCAAACTATTTCACTACATAGGAAAGATAGAAAGTCTGGCAAAAGACCATCTTGGCTTAACCGGGAGATCCTGTATAATCTAAAAATAAAAAGGAGTCATATAAAAAGTGGAAACTAGGTCAAATTACAAAGGATGAATACAGGCAAACAATACCCCTTCCTGCTTCTCCACGTGGGAACTAACGATACGGCCAAGAATGACCTTGAGCGGGTTACTGCGGATTATGTAGTGCTGGGAAGAAGGATCCAAGAACTCGGAGCACAAGTGGTGTTCTCATCCATCCTCCCTGTTGAAGGGAAAGACTGGGCAGGGATCGTTGAATTGAGGACGTAAATGCGTGGTTGCGCAGGTGGTGTCGCAGAGAGGGCTTTGGTTTCTTCAACCATGGGACTCTGTTCCGGGCACAAGGATTGTTAGGAAGAGATGGAATCCACCTAACCAAGAGAGGAAGGAGCATCTTTGCGGGCAGGCTTGCAAACCTAGTGAGGAGGGCTTTAAACTAGGTTCGTCGGGGGACGGTGACCAAAACCCTGAGGGGAGTGGGAAAGTCAGATACCGGGAGGAAATGCAGAGAGGAACAGCAAGAAAGGAGGACCCCTGTTTCGAATGGAGAAGATGGGGCGATCAACTGGTTACCTGAGGTGTTTGTACACTAATGCGAGAAGCCTGGGTAACAAACAGGAAGAACTGGAGGCCCTGGCCCAGTCCGAGAAATATGATTTCATCGGGATAACAGAGACTTGGTGGGATGACTCGCATGACTGGAGCGCTGTCATGGAAGGGTATAGACTGTTCAGGAAGAACAGGAAGGGGAGAAAAGGAGGAGGAGTTGCACTATATGTAAGAGATCACTGATTGCTCTGAACTCCAGTATATAGAGGGAGAAAAACCTGTTGAGAGTCTATGGGTTAAGTTTAAAGGAGCAAACAACAGCAGTGATGTTGTGGTTGGTGTCTGCTACAGGCCACCGAATCAGGTGGATGAGGTAGATGAGGCTTTCTTCAGACAACTGAAAGAAGCTTCCGGATCGCAGGCCCTCGTTCTCGTGGGGGACTTTAATCACCCTGACATCTGTTGGGAAACCAATACCGCAGTACACAGGCAATCCAGGAAGTTTTTGGAGAATGTTGGGGATAACTTCTTGACACAAGTGCTGAAGGATCCGACCAGGGGCCGTGCACAGCTCGACCTTCTGCTCACAAACAGGGAGGAACTAATAGGGGAAGTGGAGGTAGGTGACAACCTGGGAAACAGTGATCATGAGATGGTAGATTTCAGGATCCTGACCAAAGGAAGAAAAGAGAGTAGTAAAATACACACCTTGGACTTCAAAAAAGCAGATTTTGACTCCCTCAGAGATCTGATGGGCAGAATCCCCTGAGATGCTAACATGAAGGGGAAAGGAGTCCAGGAAAGCTGGCAGTATTTTAAAGAAGCCTTATTGAAGGCACAGAAAGAAACCATCCTGACGCGAAGCAAGAGAGGCAAACATGGTAGGAGAGTGGATTGGCTTAGAGGGGAAATCCTTGGTGAACTTAAGCACAAAAAGGAAGCTTACAAAAAGTGGAAACTTGGACAAATGACCAGGGAGGGGTTTAAATGTATAGCTCGAGAATGCCGGGGGGTTATCAGGAAGGCAAAAGCGCAAATGGAATTGCGACTGGCTAAGGATGTGAAGGATAACAAGAAAGGTTTCTACAGGCATGTTAACAAGAAGAAGGTGATCAGAGAGGGTGTGGGGCCCCTACTGGATGAGGGAGGTAACCTAGTGACAGATGATGTGGGGAAAGCTGAAGTACTCAATGCTTTCTTTGCCTCTGTATTCACAGACAACGTCAGCTCCTGGACTTCTGCGCTAAGTGACGCAAGATGGGATGAAGATGAACAGCCCGTGGTGGGTAAAGAACAGGTTAGGAACTATTTAGAAAAACTAAATGTACACAAATCCATGGGTCCGGACTTAATGCATCCGAGGGTACTGAAGGAGTTGGCAAATGTCATTGAGGAGCCTTTGGCCATTATCTTTGAAAAGTCGTGGAGATCGGGAGAAATCCCGGATGATTGGAAAAAGGCAAATGTAGTGCCCATCTTCAAAAAAGGCAAGAAGGACGATCCAGGGAACTATAGGCCGGTCAGTCTTACCTCTGTTCCTGGAAAAATCATGGAAGGGATCCTTAAGGAATCCATTTTGAGGCACTTGGAAGAGAGGAAAGTGATTAGGAATAGTCAGCATGGATTCACAAAGGGCAAGTCGTGCCTGACCAATCTGATTAGCTTCTATGATGAGGTAACTGGCTCTGTGGACGTGGGAGCGTCAGTGGATGTGATCTACCTTGACTTTAGCAAGGCTTTTGATACGGTCTCCCGCAATATTCTTGCCAGCAAGTTAAGGGAATGTGGATTGGATAAATGGACAGTAAGATGGATAGAAAGATGGATAGAAGGCCGGGCCCAGTGGGTAGTGATCAACGGCTCGATTTCAGGTTGGCTGTCGGTTTCTAGCAGAGTGCCCCAAGGTTCGGTTCTAGGATCGGTTTTGTTCAATATCTTTATTAATGACCTGGATGAGGGGATGGTTTGCACCCTCAGCAAGTTTGCGGATGACACTAAGCTAGGGGGAGAGGTAGATACGCTGGAGGGCAGAGATAGGGTCCAGAGTGACTTAGACAAATTGGAGGATTGAGCCACAAGAAATCTGATGAAGTTCAACAAGGACAAGTGCAGAGTCCTACACTTGGGACGGAAGAATCCCAAGCATATTTACAAGCTGGGGACCAACCAGTTAAGTAGTAGTTCTGCGGAAAAGGACCTGGGGGTTACAGTGGATGAGAAGCTGGATATGAGTCAACAGTGTGCCCTTGTAGCCAAGAAGGCTAATGGCATATCAGGTTGCATTAAGAGGAGCATTGCCAGCAGATCCAGAGATGTCATTATTCCCCTTTATTCGGCTCTGGTGAGGCCACATCTGGAGTATTGTGTCCAGTTCTGGGCCCCCCACTACAAAAAGGATGTGGACGCATTGGAGAGAGTCCGGCGGAGGGCAACCAAATGATTAGGGGGTTGGAGCATATGACTTATGAGGAGAGGCTGAGGGAGTTGGGTCTGTTTAGTCTGCAGAAGTGAAGAGTGAGCAGGGATTTGATAGCAACCTTCAACTTCCTGAAGGGAGGTTTCAAAGAGGCTGGAGAGAGGCTGTTCTCAGTAGCGACAGATGGCAGAACAAGAGGCAATGGTCTCAAGTTGTGGTGGGAGAGGTCCAGGTTGGATATTAGGAAAAACTGTTTCACTAGGAGGGTAGTGAAGCACTGGAATGGGTTACCTAGGGAAGTAGTGGAGTCTCCATCCCTAGAGATGTTTAAGTCTCAGCTTGACCAAGCCCTGGCTGGGTTGATTTAGTTGGGATTGGTCCTGCCTAGAGCAGGGGGCTGGACTTGATGACCTTCTGAGGTCTCTTCCAGCTCTATGGTTCTATGGTACAGATATGCAGGGGCATGATTAGAAAGGCAAAGGCACAACATGAGCTCAAACTAGCTGAAGACATTTTGTGTCTAGACTATAGGGGTTTTTTTCAAAAAAACTTCCCCTGCATCTAGACTGCTGCCACCTTCTAGCAAAAGTAAATCAAAAGAATGTAGCAGTTTTTTTGGCCGTGGAAAACCTCATTTTACAAGGAATAATACCTTTTTTCAAAAGTGCTCTTTCAAAAAAAGGCGCTATGTAATTCAAACTGTGCTTTTTCGAAAGAGAGCTTTCAGACTGCCTGGGTGTTCTCTTTTGAAAAAACAGCTCACTTTTTCGAAAGTACTGGCTGTAGTCTAGATGCTCTCTTTAGAAAGAGGCTTGTAGTCTAGACGTACCCAAAAAAGGGAAACAAGACAATATGTTAGAAGCGAGAGGAAGACCAAGGACAGGGTAGGCCCACTGCTCAGTGAGGAGGGAGGAACAGTAACAGCAAACTTGGAAATGGCCGAGATGCTTTATGACTTCTTTGTTTCGGTCTTCACTGAGAAGTCTGATGGAAGAATTCCTAAAATAGTGCATACTAGTGGGAAGAGGGAAGATTGAGAAGACAAAATAAAAAAAGAACAAGTTAAAAATCATTTAGAAAATGTAGATGTCTGCAAGACACCAGGGCCTCATGAAATGCATCCTAGAATACTCAAGGAGCTGATAGAGGAGGTATCTGAGACTTTAGCTATCATCTTTGGAAAATCATGGAAGTCAGGAGAGATTCCAGAAGACTGGAAAAGGGCAAATCCAGGGCCCATCTATAAAAAGGGAAATAAGAACAACCCAGGAAACTACAGGCCAGTGAGTTTAACTTCTGTGCCAGGAAAGATAATGGAGCAAGTAATTAAGGAAATCATCTGCAAACACCTGGAAGATAATAAGGTGTTGGGAACAGCCAGGATTGATTTGTGAAGGATGGATCATGTCAAACCAATCTGATAGCTTTCTTTGATAGGATAACGAGACTTGTGGATAAGGGACAAGCAGTGGACGTGGTATACCTAGACTTTAGTAAGGCGTTTGATACAGTCTCGCATGATATTCTTATCAATAAACTAGGCAAATACAACTTAGATGGGGCTACTATAAGGTGGGTACATAATTGGCTGGATAACCATTCTCAGAGAACAGTTATACATGGTTCACAATCCTGCTAGAAGAGCATAATAAGTGGGCTTCCACAGGGGTCTGTTTTGGGACCAGTTCTGTTCAATATTTTCATCAACGATTTAGATATTGGCATAGAGAGTATGCTTATTAAGTTTGCAGTTGATAACAAGCTGGGAAGGGTTGCAAATGATTTTGAGGATAGGATCATAATTCAAAATGGTTTGGATAAACTGGAGAAATAGTCGGAGGTAAATAGGATGAAGGTTAATAAGGACAAATGCAAAGTGCTCCACTTAGGAAGGAACAATCAGTTTCACACATACAGAGTGGGAAGCGACTGTCTAGGAAGGAGTACGGCAGAAAGGGATCTAGGGGTTATAGTGGACCACAAGCTAAATATGTCAACAATGTGATGCTGTTGCAAAAAAAGCAAACATGATACTGGAATGCATTAACAGGTATGTTGTGAGCAAGACATGAGAAGTCATTCTTCCGCTCTACTCTGCGCTGATTAAGCCTCATTTGGAATATTGTGTCCAGTTCTGGACACCACATTTCAAGAAAGATGTGGAGAAATTGGAGAAGGTCTGGGGAAGAGCCACAAGAATGATTAAAGTTCTAGAAAACATGAGCTGTGAGGGAAGACTGAAGGAATTGGGCTTGTTTAGTTTGGAAAAGAGAAGACTGAGGGGCGACATGATAGTGGTTTTCAAGTACCTAAAAGGGTGTCACAAGGAGGAGGGAGAAAAATTGTTCTCCTTGGCCTCTGGGATAGAACAAGAAGCAATGGGCTTAAACTGCAGCAAAGGAAGTTGGGGTTGGACATTAGGAAAATCTTCCTGCCTGTCAGGGTGGTTCAGCACTGGAATAATTTGTCTAGGGGGGTTGTGGAATCTCCATCGCTGGAGATATTTACGAGCAGGTTAGATCAGTGTTTCCCAAATGGTGCTCCATGGAACCCTGGGGTTCCACAAAAAAAATTCTGCTCCCCCGCCCCCTGCAGACCCCTTAGGCAGCTCCCATTGGGGCTTTGCCGGCGAGAACGGGCTTCTCAGAGCATGCGGCTTTGGCCACTCCACCACCCTCTGCGGCTGCCCCACCCCCGCGCACGGCATGGCCCCTCCTCGCCCTGCAGGACGGCCTTGTCCTGATGCCTTGCAGCCTTCTCCTCCTCGTGTGCAGTGGCAGCTGCTGCTGCTGTGAGGGGGAGCGGTGGCCGGCGCCGAGGAGCCGCTCTCGGACCTCGCTGTGTTTTTTTACCTGCTTCCTGCGTGAAACCCAGCTCAGGCTCTGCTGCCCCCCCTCAGGGCGCGCTCGGACGCCCTGCCCCCCGTGTGCTTCTGCTCTCTCTCCCCTGCGCCCCTCCCCAGCCTGCTGGGGAAGTGGCAGAGTTTGATCTGGAGGAGAAGGTCAGGGTTTCTACACCCTCCCTGCCGTGCCAGCGGGAAGCATGGCCTGGTGCTGCATGGGTGGGTGAGCGGGGGAGAGACTGAGCTCCCCTCCTCCTTTCCCCACCCCTCCAGGAACAAGAGCTGCCTGGAGGCTTTCCCTGCTGCAGCAAGGTGTCAGGCCAGGTAAGCATCCTCCCTCATGCCCAGACCCCACACCCAAATCTCTCTCACTTGCCTCTCCCCCACCAAGAACCCGCATTCCCAGCTTGCTTTGACACTGTGCCCCAAGTCCCCTCTTGTACTCGCCACCCTGCCCCAAGACCCCTCCTGTACCCTCCCTCCTGGCCAGGCCCCCTGCCCCAAGACCCCTCCTGTACCCTCCCTCCTGGCCAGACAACCTGCCCCAAGACCCCTCCTGTAACCTCCCTCCTGACCAGGCACCCTGCCCCAAGACCCCTCCTGTACCCTCCCTCCTGGCCAGGCAACCTGCCCCAAGACCCTCCTGTACCCTCCCTCCTGGCCAGGCCCCCTGCCCCAAGACCCTCCTGTACCCTCCCTCCTGGCCAGGCAACCTGCCCCAAGACCCCTCCTGTACCCTCCCTCCTGGCCAGGAAACCTGCCCCAAGACCCTCCCTCCTGGCCAGGCCCCCTGCCCCAAGACCCTCCTGTACCCTCCCTCCTGGCCAGGCAACCTGCCCCAAGACCCCTCCTGTACCCTCCCTCCTGGCCAGGCACCCTGCCCCAAGACCCTTCTGTACCCTCCCTCCTGGCCAGGCAACCTGCTCCAAGACCCCTCCTGTACCCTCCCTCCTGGCCAGGCTCCCTGCCCCAAGACCCCTCCTGTACCCTCCCTCCTGACCAGGCACCGTGCCCATGACTCCTTTTGTACCCTCCCTCCTTGCCAGACACCCTGCTCTAAGTCCCCTCTTGTACCTTCCCTTCTGGCCATACACCCTGCTCCAAGTCCCCTCTTATACCCTCCCTCCTGGCCAGACACCCTGCCCCAAGTGCCCTCGTGTACCCTTTCTCCTGGCCAGGAGAACTCTGCCCCAAGCTTTTTCCTGTACTCTTCTTCCTGGCCAGGACATTGCAGATCATCTTTGTGATTTATACAGAAACATCATGAAGTATTTTCCAACCATAAATGACAACAATAGCTGGATTTGAAATCCATTAAGTATAACAGGAAAGCCAGTCAGTTTTTCTATGCAAGATTTTGAAAACCGGATCGAATTCACTTCAGGTGGCCAATTAATACAAACATTTAAAGAAGTTTCTCTGATTACGTTTTGGGGCAGCTTATGTCAAGAATATTCAGCTTTATCAAGACATGCAATTTGTCAGTTGTTAACCTTCACCAGCACATACTTGTGTGAAACTGGGTTCTCGAATTATGCAGCAACAGAAACAAAATACAGAAATTGACTGAATGCAGTGCTAGGTGTGCAAATCCAAATTTTTAGTATGAAAGAAAATATAAAAAGAATTTGCCAAGAAAAGAAGAAAAACCACTCTTCACATTGAAAACTGCCAATATAATTAATATTAGTTTTTGAGCTTTATTTTTTTGTACACATTAAATGTGATTTTTGTTTTTAAATATGTGCAGTTAAACTAAATGTGGATCTCATGACCTTATTTAGTTTAGCATTTGTTCATTATTATTATCCTTACTTATGCAGGGTGGGGGAGTCATGGTACTCAGGTCTGGCAAGTCTTTTTTTTTTTTCTTTTGCTCAAGAAATTTTCATCTAAATTCTTCTGAGTTTAAAAGGGTTCCATGGCCAAATAAAATTGGGAAACACTGGGCTAGATAGAAATCTATAAGGGATGATCTAGACAGTGCTGGGTCCTGCCATGAGGACAGGGGACTGGACTCGATGACCTCTCGAGGTCCCTCCCAGTTCTAGTGTTCTATGGTTCTATGATACTATTATTCTAGTAATAGAGGGACCTATGCCCAAACACTACTCTAGGTCCTGACCCAGGGACCGTCTGGCAGCAGCCTTGTCCTGCCTCCTTCTCTCCCCTCCACTGACTCTTGTTCCCTTTTCATGGGCCCTTTCCCTGTGGCCCATTGAACCTTTCTGGACCTTGCTTCAATGTTGCAGCCTGGGAGGTATAAGGATGGAGCCTCCCTCTCTAGCTCCCCCGCCCAGTGTTGCTCAGCCCCAGTGCTTCTTCTCTGATGGGAGGCAGTCCTGCACCCTCGTTTGGCAGGACACAACTGCCCTCTGCTTTGCTGAGCAGCTCCTAATAATGGGGCTGCCCCAGAAAGCTGCCCTCTGATTTGCCCATTGCAAGCATCTCTCTCATTGGCCAGGGCTCTGTGCAGGCTCCCTCCAGGCCTTAATTCTTCCATCCAGAGGGGGCCAGGTGCCCCACTAAGACTGCAAACAGAAAGCTGGGATTTGGACACCCAATTCCGTTAGTCACCTTGTAGAATTTCAGCTTTCTCCTCTCTCTTCCCCCAGCCTTGCCAGGTAGGAGGGACTCACACGATACACATGAAATGTCTACCATCCTAGCCAACACACTGGTGCCTGGAACTGGGACCCACAGAGCTCTAAACGCCACTTACTCTAATTCATTGGGGGTAAACTGCAGCCTTTCAGGGTCCCATGCATGACCCAAGAGACATTTTCTTTACCTTTGCAGGCCCAGTGAATTTACCCCAAATCCTCGTCATGTATCTAGGGGGCTTGCGGCACTGCAAAAATGTCGATGCACTGTGCCTGTGTGTGTACTAAAAGGAAGCGTCTAAACATCTTTAACAGTTCCAAGAAGAGTAGTTTTGGGGCAGCTTTTCGACCTGTGTTCTGGAGGAGGTCAGTTTATGTGGTGACATTGGTCCCTTCTAGCCTTGGATTTTTGATAGTTTTGAGAGTGCGCAATGGTCCAGATTAATAGTAATGAAATGGGAGGAGTTACACCAGAGAACAATTTGGTCCGTGCTATTGGAAACTCCCTGCAACTTCCTTTCAATATTTCAGAAGACATTGCTGTTAATTACTACGCAAAGGTCCCCACTGCAAATTGTCCAACCCAGTGGGACGTATTAGTGAAGATACAGCTTAGAGTCTATCCAGGAATTCTGGGGTTGAGTTTATACAGCAGTGTTTGAGACTCTCAATCCCCCAGCTGTTGCAAACAGGAGATCTCAAGGGCCTTGACACCCTCAGCCGGGCTTGTCACTGGGTAGCTCTCCTATCAGCTTTGGGAATCCAGTTGTTTTTACTTCAGTTTCACTGTCACAAAACGTGACATGAACTCTTCATATCTCTCAGGAAATCTGAAGGAAGGAGAAGGCTTAGAGTGCATCTGACAATAGATTATCAGTGTGAAAAGTGAAGCAGCCCAGTTAAACGGAAATGGTCTGAGTTAGAAAGGAGAACTATCTTCTCAGGCAGGCACCAGGACAGGAAGAACAGGTTTTCTTGTTCAATCAAGGGGGAAAGTCAATGTAGGTGGATAGTGTGAGTCTGCGCCCCTTGTTCTTCATAGTGGTAGAATTGTTGCATGATTCTAACATAACAGTGAGAAATTTTGCAGAAAGCAAATCATTTAAGGTGACATCAGATTGTTGAAGGTGACATGGAAAGTTTTTATTCTCTGACTGTGCGGATCCCATTGGTCACCATTGCTCATGTTTGTATCTGAAGTCATTAATAATGATGATCTGTCTGTATGTGCAATGTAATTACCTCTGGGTAGCTCCCACTAGGCAAGATTCTTTATTTGGAGATAGGGGGTTGGGAAGGGCCTGTTCATGTTAATAAGCCCTTGGGGGAATCAATAGGCCTGAGGAGAAGTTTCCCTCCCAGCAGGTGAGGCTGCCAGAGACGCTCCAGAGTCTGTCAATAATGATTGTTGTGACTCTCCCAGGGCAAGGGACCAGGATGAATGATGCTGGGACTCTGTATTTTTCCACATACTGGTCTAGGAATCAAGCAGAAAACAAAGGGTCCCGCCCCATCCTCACCTTATATAAGGCAGGGAGCTGGCTCATCGGTTTCTTTTTTTCCCCACACAAGAAGACTCCTGGAAACAGCAGAGAAACACCAAATAAGCTGGGGAATGGCTTGACCAAGACTAAAGAACACTCCAGCCTGTGTCTAGAAAGCTGAGCTGCAAAGCCAATGGCACCTATGCATTGAGAGCCTCCCTATCTGCCAGCTTCCTCCGTCAGGGTGAGGAACTGCTCATTCCCCATCTCTGTCACCAGGGTGTTAGGCATAGTTTCTGGTCTGTCTTACTTGCTGGAATGTGATTTGCTCTCTTAGTAAATCACTGTGTAATCACTTCCCATCAAACTTTTCTAGTTAATCAACTCGTTTGTAGCAGAATCTAATGTGCCTTTAAAGTGACGTGTCTGGGGGAAAATCTCAGCTTGGTTAGCACAAGTGGGCTTAAAACTCTCCACACTGAGAGGGGCAAACTCAGTCAGACATTCCAATTGGCCAGTGGTTTGACAAGAGCAGGGCTGGACAGCCCCTGGGTCCTAGACTGGGGAGATCATCTATGTTTAACAGCACATTTATGCATTCCTCCTTTCCCATCCCACACACCCAGCATTCTCCCTGACACCAGCATCCTGTTTATTTTTTGTCTATCTCTGTGTGTAAAGAATTTTATTCTGTGCACCCACACTGAGGTAACATGCTGATGTGTGCCACCAATGGAAAAACAGTCTCATTTATGGTATACATATTTTTGTGCATACGAACACAGGGATTCATACTCCTTCCGAAACTTTTCTAGTTTAATCTAATATACCTCTAAATTAAGTGTCGGGAGAGGGGGCGAATCTCAGCTTGGTTAGCACAAGGGGGCTTATTCTTCTCCACAGTGAGGGGGGGCAAACTCAGTCCTACATTCCAGCTGGTCAGTGGTTTGACCAGAGCAGGGCTGTCCAGCTCCAGGGCCCAAGACTGAGGAGATTAGTTGCTTGAAAGCATAACATTGAAGGGAATGTGTGTGAATTTTGGGAAGTAACAGCAACCACATGAGACAGTGCTGGGAAGTGAGTGTGAAAGAGACAAAACAAGTGTGTATCTGTATTTGTCTGTGAGGGGGAGACATAGTGTGTGTGTTTGTGTGAGAGGTATGTGTGAAAGTACAAGTGAAAAGTGTGTGTGCATGTGTGACAGACAATGAGACAGCGTCTTTGTGTGTGACAGAGAGAGACAAAGAAAGTGTGTGTGTGTGTATGCTGGTTGCTAAAGAAGTCTATGAGAGACTGTGTCTTTAACACACTCAGTCCAGGAAGTTCACAATCTGAGTATTCAGCTTTTGCCAGAATGCTTGAATCTTCACATATATAATTCTTTAGATAAATTCTCCAGAAACAGCCCTCCCATGTCTAAAATATATATTTTCCTCCAAAGTCTCCTTGTGCTGTCTGTCCACTCTTTTTATACCCACTTCCCAACTGCAGAGAGCCCTTAATGGGGCCGCTGTGTAGGGGCCTGTTTTTCTAGATTTCAGTGTCTCTGTCACACACATAATGTGGCACTGATGCCAATGCCCCATTACCACTCCTGGTGTAGATCTAGTGCATGTGGGCACAAAATACATCAGTGGAGGAAGAGATTAGCAGATAAGACATACAAGAAGTGTGGACGGGGAAATGAAGAAAGGGATTTTAGGCTGATTGTCTTTGACACATTTGTATTGATAGCAGGAATGTGCAACTTCTATTTAAACAGATTTGTTCATAAAGTGCTCATAACATGTGGAGAAATAAACCATCTCCGTTTCCCTCTCAATTCTGGTCCCATTTTGTCTCTACATCTCCCCAGTTTTTCATTGTTCTCCAGGCAGTTTCTCCCTTCTGGATTCAAAATAACGATTCTTCTTTCCTTGGCATGAGTTTTCATGTTTATCTCACTTACATTTCTGTATATGGGTTTGGCTTTGGATCTCAGTTCTGCCTCTGTAAATCCAGACAAAACTGATGCAATTTACCCACCACTCTCTCAAACCATTGGTGTGGTCTGTTTCTGGTGGGGGGTTTTCTGTGTTGATCTGTTTCTCAGCTGCATCTCTCAAGTGGTGCAATTAATGTTATTTCAGTCTGCTGTGACAGGCGATAGCAGGACAGGCCTTCATACACACCACGGCCTCTTTGGTCTTTTTTGTGTGTGTGTGTCATGGAGCATATCTGTGCTCAGCAAGAAAAGGGTAATTCCCTGCTCCCTTAGAGCTACCCACGCAGCCTTTGACTGATCTCTCCCAGTAACCATAGCAGTGTGGTCTGCCCAGCACAGACCAGCTACCCCAACCCAATTCCATCTGAGATCCAAGCTACGTACCCAGGTGTGTGTCCCAAACCACGGCCTCTGCTGCCCTGTTGTTGTATCATGCAAGCAAGGTGCTAACAAACTTCAAAAGGTGAAACCTCTTTACAAAGCTGCTGCTGATCCCTGCTGTAGCTCTCACTCAGGCCTGGCTCATCTCCTCCCTCCTCCTTCCTGTTTCCTGTGCTTCCAGAGTCCCGACAGCCAGTGCTCTCAGTTCTAATAATTACAATCAGCATCTAAAACACCCCCCCTGTTCTCCCTGATCATTTTACCTTGCTAGCTCTTGAAATCATGTGCATGTTACTCCAGCTGGGAATGACACCTCCCATGTTTGATCTTTAAATATCCTTCCCTTCTAAGCCATTGACTTTTCTTATGTCCTGTACATTGGCTGATAGGACACTGACATGAAGACGTTGCAAAATCCCAGCCTCAAAGTATTTATTTAAAGATCAAGAGAGTTCAAGGCAGTTTGGTGGGGCATTTCTGTCCTTCACTCAGATCCAATGCCCTTGGTTCCCCTATATTGGAAGGTCGACATTTTAATGGAATGAGTCTTCATCTGCTTATCAACAATGTCATTTTTCAGGTGGCGAGATGCAGAGCTGCAAAACTACTGTCCTCAGGTTGTCAGGAATGTAGCCAACAACACAACCTGTCTGCATGTGCTCCATGAATGTCTGATGCTTTTCTCTTTCTAGTTACAAATTATGGAGAAAGCAGAAGGAAGGAATCAAACGCCCATCGTGGAACTGATCCTCTTAGGGTTTGGAAACAGCCCTGAACTGCAGCCCCTCCTCTTCCTGCTGTTTCTGGTGACCTACATTGTGGCTGTGACTGGGAACCTCCTCATCGTTGTGCTAGTGGTGGCTGATCCACACCTTCACACCCCCATGTACTACTTCATGGCCAACTTATCCGCTGTGGAGATCTGCTACGTCTCCACCACCCTGCGAGGCTGCTGGCCAGTCTCACAACTGGAGACAGAACCATTTCTCTACAGAACTGCTTTGTGCAATTTGATTTCTACGGAATCCTCTCCACTACAGAATGTCTGCTGCTCACGGTCATGTGTTATGATCGATACCTAGCGATCTGCCACCCCCTTCGTTACACTGCTCTGATGAGTGGCAGGGTGTGTGGCCACATGGTGGCAGGGTGCTGGATATATGGCCTTTCCTACTGCATCATAGTGCAAATTATCATTCTGCAATTTGTATATTGTGGTTGCAAAGAAATTGACCATTTCTTTTGTGATTTTTCCATTGTTAAAAAGCCGTTCTGTGGAGAGACACAAACTCTGCTCTGGCTGACATATTTTTGGGCTCTAGTATTGACAGTTGGGGTTTTTTTGTTTACCCTGGCAGCCTACGTTTGTATCATCACCAACATCCTGAGAATCCCTTCCAATATTGGGAGAAAAAAGTCATTTTCCACCTGCTCCTCCCACCTCACTGTGGTTACATTTTACTATGGGAGTGTAATGACACTCTTTTTTTTCCAATGCTCAACCCTCCTCAAAATAATGTCTGTCTGGTTTGCAGTCCTAATACCCTTGCTCAACCCTGTCCTCTACTGCCTGAGAAACAAGGATGTTCTTCAGGCCCTGAGCAAAGCTATGCTGAAAATGGCTGCTTTCAGACAGAGTCATGAGTGTGAAAGGGCAAATTTTAGCATATAATAAAATAAAGATGAATTGATAGATTTCCTTACACGTGGCCCATTTGACTCCTTGAGAAGAAAGTTACCTCTCATTGACTTCTTTCTTTCTTTCTTTCTTTCTTTTTTTCTACAAATATGACATTTTTGAAGGTTTAGGCATGTGGGACTATGTCTACACTACACTTCTTTTTCAGAAAAAGGTATGCACATTGCACTCCACAATTTTCGTACCTTTTTCCGATGTTTTTTTTCGGAAGAGGCCTGTCTACACTCTGCCAGATGAGACCTTCTTCCTCATGAAATGAGGTTTACAGAACTTCTGAAGGATCGCTTCTGTTCTTCCAAAAAAAAATCTCAGAAGAGCAGATGCATTCCATGGACACAGTGGTGTTTTCCCAGGATTCCTCTAGTATCCTGGAAAAAAACTCCATAGTGTAAACATAGCCCGAATGTCTTTCCAAGTGACTATGCATACTCTTTGCAGATATAAGACAACACTGAAATATTGATATCAGTATTGATACTGAGATCAATATAGATATTGCCACAGATATATTACATGCCAAAAGAGAGGTATGGCCCCATGTGTTTCTAGTGCTCAACTTCCCAAGATTCTCTACAAAATATTGTCTGTCATCTACACCATCCTGATACCCTTGCTCAACCATGTCTTCTACTGCCTGAGAAACAAGGAGGTCCATCAATCCCTGAGAAAAGCTATTCTGAAATTGGTTGCTTTTGGACAGCAACATCGAGAGTGAAAGGTCACAGTTTAGCAGATAGTTAAATAGAGAGGAACTGATTGATTTTTTACACATGGCCCATTTGACTCATTGAAAACAGGGTTACCGCTATTTGACCTTACTGCATCTTTCTTGACTAACATTGTCTCTTATCAATGACAACTTTGAAATTAGGTGAAATATTTTGTGGCCACCCTAAGCGAACATCCATTCAAATCATTAGCTAGATAAACAAAACATGAAATTCTGTGCAGGGTTGGGACTCCAAAGCTACGTCTACACTGCAGGCTTCTTTCTCTAGAAGCTTTTCTCACAAGAGCTCTTCTGAAAAAACTTCTTCCCAAAGAGAGCGTCCGCACGGCCAAAGCTCATCCACAAAGTGATGCACTTTTTCAAAAGCTGGTGTCCAGGCTGAATGGACACTCTCTCACAAGTAAGCTCTGATTGCCATGGATGAAATGGCCACAAAAGCACCTGGGCTTTTTCCTCTTCCCTCTTCCTCTGAAAGAACTCCCTCTTCCCTCTCCACACAGGCCTTTTTGTGAAAGAGCTCATTGGGAAAAAGGCTTTTTCCTCATATTAAGAGGATTACCAACACCAGAAAAACTCCTCTGTCCTTTTGATTTACCATCAAAAGAACACACTTGCAGGGTCGACATAACTCAGGTGTTGTCAGAAAAACTGACGCTTTTCCGACAAAGCTCTGTAGTGACATACCCCAACAGTCCCTCCAAGTGGCATTTCCAGCCTGTCCATATATTTGTCAGAGTCAAGGCACCTCTGTCTGTCCATACTGATATCTATGCAGGTATTGATAGAGATCAAATGCAAACAGAAGATGTTTGGCAGCAGTTTTCCATGCTCAGAAGACCTGACTATCCAAATTAAAAGAAATGAATGAATTAAAAAGAACAGGACATGGGAACCCATAAGCATTAGGCAACTTTTCAAATCTCAGCCTACACAGCTGCCCATGGGCCTCCTTCATCCCGGGCAGAAATGCAATCGATGCACAGAAATTTTTACCACCGAGTTCTGAGAAAAAAAAGTGACCTAAAGAATAAATCTCAGTGGGTGTCTCTGCTGTTCTCCTGTGGGGGTCCAGTAACCCTTCAGGACATCGCTAAGGACGATGTGAAGCAGCAGTTGTGGGACAAAACGGCCAACTCTGTGCCAGTTCTTGCAGGATGTGTTGACCGTTCTGAGCAGGCCCAGACACCTGGACAGGCAAAATCTCCAGCAAAGTGCAGTAAGTCTGGGTGGAGGCCAGATCCCCATTGTACCCCTGGGCAGAAGGAGGGAGGCTGGGAGGATTTTACCGGTTCATTCCCTTGTTACTCATCCTAAAACTCTTGGACAGGGAAAGGAACCTGTAACCAGGCACCACCTCCCTGCCACGGCGCCTCCTGCTGGTCACCCAGGAATCAGCTCCCTCAGCCCTGGAGCACCCCTTTGAGCCCATCTCTCACCTAGAGTTACCTATTTTCTCCCCCTCTGGGTCCTGCCCTACCACAGGGCCCCCTCACTCTGGGGTCCTCCCCCTCAGGAAAACCCCCAACCCCCTACACCCACCTTGCCTCAGTGACCCATGGCCAGTCATCATCTAACCCCTGCCTCAGGGGCAAACTGCAGCCTGACATGGCCACTCCGCATTGTCAAGAGGGTGGGGTCCTGCTGCCTTTGCCCGTCCTGGCTGCCTCTCTCCAACCCTAGTAGCCCCAGGCCTTGCCTCTGGCCCTGCAGCCTGGGAACTTGCCTGCCCAGAGCTCCCCACCTCTCCCTGCCTTTCCCCAGCCCTGCTCTGTCCCAGGAGGCCCCCAGGTGCCCCAGCAGCCTGGTCCCTCTTGCTCCCCAGCCAGAGCAAGAGTGAGAAATAACAGGCGGCTTTCTCTGAAACTTGTAAACCTTATTCTACAAGGAATAATGCCTCTTCCAAAATAGCTATTTTGAATTACGGCCCGTGTAGACGCTCCACATCTGCTAATTCGACTTTGCTCTACTTGCAGATAGTGAAGAGTCTTTTCTTGGAGAGGGACATGTTGCCCTGCCCCCACAGTATCTGGAGAGTCAACTACCCAGGGACAAAGGAGGGGAAAAACAAAAATTCCTTTGTTTGAAATTCCTACCTGCATTTCTATTGGCTGACTGCTACCTGGCTAGGTACAGTTAACCCCTTAATCCCCAGGCTGCTGGCCATCTCTCATGACCATGACAGAACCACACTAGGGCTTTGATTGGGTGCATAGGGAGCACACGGCTCTCTCAGCTAAGGTTGTATCCAATCAGCACACATCTCACTTCACATGTCCTGGCTTTATGCATATGTCACTTGAGCAATACAGATAGGGGACAAAAAGCAGATGAAAACCAAGATAATCAGGCAAACCTGTGCTTGGACAGTGGTAAAGGAAATGTCTCTCAGGCCATGCTTAGGAGCCTGGTAGGTGTCAGGGCACTCCCCACTGATTCAGAGCAAGTGGAGTTTACAACTCTACGGGTCCCAGTTCCAGGCACCAGTGTGCTGGCAAGGATGATGACACATGTGCATTGTGTGAGTCCTTCCTCACTGGTGAGGACAGGAGAAGAGAGAAGAGAAAGTTGAAATTCGGCAAGCTGACCAATGGAATTGGGTGTCCAAATCCCCTAAGCATCTTTCTCTATTGCAGCCTGTAGTGGGGTGGCTGTCCCCCCCAGCCGGAAGAATTAAGGCATGGAAGGAGCCTTCACAGAGCCCTGGCCAATAAGAGAGAGGCTTGTAGGGAGCAAATCAGGGAGCAGCTTGCTGGGGCAGCCTTGTTTTAAGGAGCTGCTCAGCAAAGCAGAAGCAGTTGGGTCCTGCCCAATGAGGGTGCAGGGCTGGCCCCCAGTGGAGGAGAAGCACCTGGGCTGAGCAACATTGGGTGGGGGAGCAAGAGAGGAGGGCTCCGGGCTGGTACCTCCCAAGCTGTGACATTGAAATAAGGGCCAGGAAGATGCAAGGGGCCACAGGGAAGGGGCCCACGGAAAGGAAACAACGGTCAGTGAAGGGGAGAGAAGGAAGCAGGACAACGCTGCTGCCAGAGGGTCCCTGAGTCAGAACGCAGTCGTGGGTGGGCCTGGGTCCCCCCTTCCCTCTAGCACTGCACCCAGTGACACTGAGGAGTGGCCTTTGCAGACAGTGGCTTGCCCCTGAAGTGAGGGGCCCGACTGGGGCTGCAGTTGGGCATGGCGGCCGGTAAGACGAAGGGCTGATGACACCCCCAAAGGGGAGACGAGATCGGAGCAGTGGGCACTGCTGGGGAAAGTGTGCTGGAGAGGACGCCGTGGCCCTGGGAGTGAGGTGGGTCCAGAGCTAGAGGGTGGGGAGAGAGCAAAGCGATGACAGCTGAGACACCGGCCAGAAGGGGAGCCCTGCTGGGGACTGAGCTAATTCCTGGGGAGACCAGCAGGGGTTGCTGTGGCAGCAAGTCACCACCCCAGCTCACGGCCTCAGGGGAAAGCTCACAGAACATCATGTGAGTTCCACCAACACTGTAATTTGAGAATTGAAGAGGGATTTTAAGGGCTGCAAAGGCTTTGTACTGCTTCAGGGCCACAGAGCATTTCCCTCTTGTCTCTTAATCTGGATTTTTCATCATGCCCAAGTCTCCTTTGGCAATCACAGCCATGGAGGTGTGGCGGCGCGTCAGGGTCCCCTGACTCCTGCATCCCCGTAATGGCACGGACAGACTCCACCAGCCAGTAGAATAGAGGGAGTTTATTGCTTCTCCAGGATACAGCACAGCACAGATGTCATCTGGTTACAGGAACCGGGCCTAGGATGCCTCAGCCCCCCTTGAGATGGGGGATGCTGGGCCCCTAAATTCCAGCCCCTCTGGGCCCTAGGCTGTTTCCTCCATGATCCCAGACAGAAACTAACTCACTCACTTCCAGCCCTGCCCCCAGCCAGCTCTGGCCTCGCCCCTTTCCTTTCCATTGTTCCGCTCCATGGGAGATACCTGTCTGAGTTTCGAAGCCCCCTTGCATAATGACTCATCCCCTGCCCTGCTGGGCCGTGCTGCAGACAGCAGCCAGTGGAGGTCACTGACAACCCACTGCCCAGCATAGCAACCAGCAAGGTACCCACACTACGTCACAGGAGGACATCATCTTCGGTGCCCAGGGATGTTTCTCACTGTGTGCTCTTTTCTGAAACCCAACACCACAGGCTCCTCGGTCCAGCTGGGCTTTCTAGACACTAAAATTAGCCTGTTTCGTAGGCCAGATAGATGGAAACTCTGTATTCTGGTGATCTGAACTGGAGCTATGGTCCTTAGTCAGCATTGCTCTCCAGATTTCTTGTATAGAAAAAGTGAGAGAAAACCAGCCCATGTTCTTTGCCTCTTCCTGATGGAAATGCTTCCCGATGGAATCTCCACACCTCATGAGATTTAAGGATGATTTACAGATCCAAACCCCCCATTCGTTAATTCTTGCAGTGTCTCTACCAGGCATTGAAACTACTGTAAAATTTCACGATTTCAGACACTTGGGACATTTTATTCCCACTTCTCAACCAAAGTGAAAGAAGGTAGAGTCTGTGACACAAACCACAGTTTCTTAAAGTTTTATTATGATATGATTATAGCCTATATCATTTTGAAGACAGGTCATTTAAGATGTCATTGGAAACACTATGATAGTTTGACTGTGATTATCCTATTTATGTTCATGAATTATTTTGGTATCTGAAATTACGTATATAGCCTAAGTATCTTTATTTCCAGTGTTTGTACACCTGAGTACCTCCCACTTGGGAAAGTGCTAGACACACTGTTCGGGAAGGTCTTTTCAGGGTAATGAGACATTAGGCAAAACAATAGATCTTAGGAGAAGTTAAAGCCTACCTGAAAATGCTGGAGGGAATCTCTAAGTAACCGCTGCTGTGACTCTACAGGAGCCTCTCTGTGTTTTTCCATGGCCTAGTCTTGGGAGCAATTTTTCAAGCCAAGGATTCCCACCCTTCTCTACAGCTACATAAGGCAGAGGGTGAAACGAGCAATTCTTCACACCCCACACAAGAAACCTGCAAAGGTCTGAAGAGCAAGACTGTGTGTTTGAAGAGGGTAGATCAATGAAAAATACCCCCTTCGGCAACCCCCAATACACCTCACAGTACAAACACACCTCTTCCATCCCCCTTGTATCTCCACCAGCATCCTCCTTACATCCCTAAATATCCCTTCCAACAGCCCCAAATACCACTCCCAGAACACAAACTGACCTCCCTACATGTCCAAATACTTTCCAGCACCCCAATAGTTGGGATTGGTCCTGTCTTGTGCAGGGGGCTGGACTTGATGACCTTCTGAGATCTCTTCCAGCTCTATGGTTCTATGATTCTATGATACCCTCCCAGTACACCCCCCCCCTTCAACCTCAAATAACCCCTAGCACCCAGCAAGTACCCCTCCAAGGGAACACACCCCACTATACTCCAAGGTTTCACACCTTATAAAAGTTGGGTGATGTCAGATTTACTTTTCAATTTGTTTTACTCTTTTGAAGTTTAGTATTTTCAATTTTTAAAACAATTTTTTTTTTGCAATTGATTTTCTATTTGTTTAATATTCTGCCGTGTCCCTCCCACTAGGCCTTTTGTCCCCCTTCCCCCGCCAGCCCAGCCCCACTTGCCAGCCCTGTCTCCACACCCCCATTCTGGGCCAGGCTGCCCCCCGGCAGGTCCCTCCACTCCAGGGCAAGGAAGAGACTGAGTCAGAGTCTGAGAAGAGGCTGAGAGATCTTCCCATAGAGCCAGGACCCAGCTCTGGGGATATTGTTCCAACCTTGGCTGGGGGGGGGGGGGGTCGACACACAGAACTTGCCCAGTGCTGGGCCCCTCTGGAGATGTTTAAGCACACCCATATCAGTGTCGGGGGGTTCACACTCCAGAGTGGGTACGGGGTGGTTGTGTGAATATCAGTGAGAAACATTCCATTGATTGCTAGATCCTGCTTTTACTATTGATTTTATTCATACGTCATTGATTTTCTATGACAGTTGGGTGCCTAATTCCTTTAGGTTTGTTTGAAAATCTCAGATTTAAAGGATCATCTCTTTCTGAATGTCTTTTCAAAGAAAATGCCCTGATGGTTAATGAGTGTGACTGAAGGTTTAACAGGTCTAAATGGTGCTGGGTCCTGCCATGGGGGTAGGAGACTGGACTCAATGACCTCTCGAGGTCCTTCCAGTTCTAGTGCTCTATGATCCTAGGTGCTGTTCTTTTCTATTAATTAGCAGGTTAGTCATTGTGTACTCTGAGATTTTCATAGCTACTCTACACCGATTGCTACTCTATAGCTACTCTATACCCAATCTAAGGGTATAGAGTGATAAACAAAGCAATGACGTGACCTTGATTCATACCAGTGACAATCCCGGCTGAGTGTATCAAGGCCCTTGAGATCCCCTGTTTGCAACAACTGGGGGATTGAGAGTCTCAATCACTGCTGTATAAACATGACCCAAGAATTCCTAGATGGACTCTAAAGTGTGTCTTCACTAAGATGTCCCACTGAGTTGAACATTTTGCAATGGGGACCTTTGGGTGTTAATTAACAGCAACCTTGGTTGCATCACGTCTTCTGAAATATTGAAAGGAAGTTGCAGAAAGTTTCCAATAGTATGGACCAAATTGTGCTCTTGTGTAACTCCTCCCCTTTCATTGCTGTTAATCTGAGTCGTCGTGTACTCGCAAAACTCTGCAGCTTCTCAATAAGATGTCTGCTAAAAATGCAACTAACAGAAGACAAACACGAAAGCTTTGCTATGATTGTCACCAGTCCATGCCGCACATGAGGGGAAGCAGAGTTCCAATACAGATGGTGGATACAAACACAGAGCAGGGGAACTGGGTTTAGAGCCCTGGTCCTTTATTGCTATATCACCACAGCCTGATTAAAGGAGCGGGAACAAGAAATAAGATAGAAACCAGTAACCTTTATCCCTCTAGCACTAAGCTGTATTCCCCTTTCTTTTCAAAGGGAAAAGAAAAGAAAAGAAAAGAAAAGAAAAAGAAAAGAAAAAAGAACAATCACTTAGAATTTCACACTTAATCCCCACACACACAGTATGTGTGATGCTTACACAAACATCTGTTCACATCGTCCAATCACAACATCCCCTGTAAGGTCTTTCTGGACCCAGTTTCATGCAGTGGAATTAGCCACTGTAGAAAATCCTCAAGAGGAGAAATGAAATTATAAACCTTCCGAGTTGTAGACAAGTTCCTTTTGCCTATTTAACAGCTGGGAATATTTAGTGGCAAGGAAGGAAAACTATAGAAAGAAAGTCAATGAAGGCAATGAGAGGTAACTTTCTTCTCAAGGAGTCAAATGGGCCATGTGTAAGGAACTCTTCAGTTCATCTTTATTTTACTATATGCTCAATTTTGTCCTTTCACACTCCATGCCTGTGTCTGAAAGCAGCCATTTTCAGCATAGCTTTTCACAGGAACTGATGAATCTCCTCGTTTCTGAAGCAGTAGAGGATAGGGTTGAGCAAGGGTATCAGGACTGCAAACCAGACAGACATTATTTTGTGGAAGATCGCGGGAGGGTTCAGCATATTAACGACAAATAATAAAATGTAACCACAATGAGGTGAGAGGATAATGTGAAAAACACCTTTTTCCCCTCTCTGCTGGAAGGGATTCTCAGGATGTTGGCGATGATACAAACGTAGGTTGTCAGAGTAACCAAAAAAAACCAACAATCAATATGAGAGCCAGATAATATGACACCCAATACAGAGTTTGGGTCTTACCACAGAACGGATTGTTAACAATGGAAAAATCACAAAAGAAATGGTCAATTTCTTTGGGACCACAATATACTAATTGCGAAATGAAAATCTGTAGCATGATGCTGTAGGAAATGCTGAATATCCAGTACCATGCCACCATGTGGCCACACACCCTGCCATTCATCAGAGCAGGTTAACAGAGGGGATGGCAGATTGCTAGATACCGATCATAACACATGGCCATGAGCAGCAGAGTTTCTGCAGTGGAAAGGATTCCATAGAAAGTGAATTGTACAAAGCAGCTCTGTAGAGAAATGGTTTTGTCCCCGGACACGAGACTGCCAATCAGTCTGGGCAGGGTGGTGGAGATGTAGCAGATCTCCACACGGGACAAGATGGGGATGTGAAGGTGCGGCTCAGCCACCACTAGCACAATGATGAGGAGGTTCCCAGCCACAGCCACAATGTAGATCACCAGGAACAGTAGGAAGAGGAGGGGCTGTAGTTCAGGGCCATTCCCAAACCCTAAGAGGATCAGTTCCATGTTGAGTGTTTGATTCCTTCCTTCTGCTTTCTCCATAATTCGTATCTAGAAACAGCAAAGGATCAAATATTCAGGGAACCTGCAGGAGGGTTGTGCTGTTGGCTACGTGGCCAGAAACCTGGGATCCATGACCTCATACCACTGCATTTCTTCCCTGTGGATGTTAACTTCTCAATAACCAGAGGGGGACTCATTTCATTCAGAGGGTGAGCTTCCAGTATCTAGAAAGAGAAAAGTGTCTGCTGTTGGCTACAATCCTGACAACCTGAGGACAGTAGTTTTGCACCTCTGCATCTCGCCACCTGGAAAATGATGTTGTCAATAAGCAGATGAAGACTCATTCCATTAAGATTTCGAGCTTCAAATATAGGGGAACCAAGAGCACTGGATCTTAATGAAGGACAGAAATGCCCAACCAAACTACCTTGAACTCACTCGATCTTTCAATAAACACATTGAGGCCGGGATTTTGCATCGACTTCATGTCAGTGTCCTATCAGCCAATGTAGAGAACATGAGAAAAGTCAATGGATTGGAAAGGAAGGATATTTAAAGTTCAAAGATGAGTCCTTCTGTCACGCACTGGGGAGGTGTCATTCCCAGCTGGGGTAACACACACGAGCTTTGATCAAGCTTGCAAGGTAAAATGATCAGGGAGAACAGGGCAGCAGAGGCCGTGGTTTGGGACACACACCTGGGTATGAACCTTGGATCTCAGATGGGATTGGGTTGGGGTAGCTGGTCTGTGCTGTGCAGACCACACTGCTATGGTTAGCAGGAGAGTCCAGTCAAAGGTTGTGTGGCTATCTCTAAGGGAGCAGGGAATTGCTGTTTTGTTGCTGAGCACAGATATGCTCCATGAGACAAGAACAAAAAGACCAAAGAGGTTGTGGTGTGTATGAAGGCCTGTCCTGCTATCGTCTGTCACAGCCGAATGAAATAACATTAATTACACCACTCAAATGATGCAGCTGAGAAACAGAGCAACACAGAAAAACACCCACCAGAAACAGATGAGATCACTGGTCTCAGAGAGTGGTGGGTAAATTGCATCAGTTTTATCTGGATTTAAAGAGGCAAAACTGAGATCCAAAGCCAAACCCATATACAGAAATGTAAGTGAGATAAACATGAAAACTCATCAAAAGAAAAGAAGTAACGTTATTTTGTATCCAGAGGGGAGAAAGTGCCTGGAGAACAATGAAAAACTGGAGAGACATAGAGACAGAATGAGACCAAAATTGAGGGGAAATGGAGATGGTTGATTTCTCCGCATTTTATGAGCACTTTATGAAACAATTTGTGAATTTATTAATACAAAAGTGTCAGAGCCAATCAGCCTGAAATCTTTTCTCATTTTCCCCTCCACTCTTCTTGCAAATCTTACGTGCTAACCTCTTCTTCCACTGATGTATTTTGGTCCCAGGTGCACTAGATCTACACCAGGAGTGGCAATGGTGCGTTGGCATCGGTACGACATAATTGTGTGACAGAAACACTGAAACCTAGAAAAACAGGCACCCCCACAGAGGCCCCATTAAGGGCTCTCTTCAGTGGGAGGGGGCATAAAGGGAGAGCGGGGGTGGACAGAAAGCACAAGGAGACTTTGGAGGCAAATATTTGTACCATCAGAATTACAATTCAAATGTGTATTTCACACATGGGAGGCTGTTTCTGGAGAATTTATCTAAAGAATTATGTGTTTGAAGATTCAAGCATTTAAGCAACAGCTGAATACTCAGTTTCTGAACTTCCTCATCTGAGTGTGTTAAAGTCACAGTCTCTCATAGATTTCTTTTACAACCAGCACACACACACACACACACACACACACACACGCATACACACACAGAGTGTGTCTAGACTACAGGGTTGTTTTGAAAAAAGTGGCCTTTTTTCGAAAAAACGTTACCTGCGTCTAGACTACCGCCGCATTCTGTCGACAGTAAATTGAAAGAACATGGCGGTTTTGTTGACAGCGGTAAACCTCGTTCTACAAGGAATAATGCGTTTTTTCGACAGTCATCTTTCAAAAAAAGGCGCTATTGCATGAAAACAGGGTTTTTTCAAAAGAGAGCGTCTATACTCTCTTTCAAAAAAGCGAGTCACTTTTTTGAAAAATCTTCTTGTTCTCTAGATGCTCTTTTTCGAAAGATACTTTCGAAGAAGCCTCTGTCGAAAAAGGCTTGCAGTCTCGATGCAGCCACACGCACACACTTTCTTTGTCTCCGTGTCACACACAAACACTGTCTCTGTGTCTCTCACACGTGCACACATGCTATTTACTTGTCCTCTCACACATACCTTTCTCACAATCAAACACGTTATGTCTCCCCTCATGCACATACAGACACTCACTTGTTCTGTCTCACACTCACTTCCTAGCACTGTCTTGTGGTGTTGTTGTTACTTCCCAACATGCACATACATTCCCTTCCATTTTATGCTTTCAAACAGCTGTTATATTTTCGTGACTGCTCTATGCAGTTCACAATTTTACTCTTGTGCTTAAATTGAAGTCTCTGAAAAGTGAGGCCCTTCCCAACCACCCCCCTCCAATGAAAGCAACTTTCTTAGTGGGATCTACCCAGGTGTAACTACATTGCAAATACAGACACATCGTCAATATTCAGCACTTCAGACACAAACATGCTACATGCATACACATGGGATCATCACATTCAGAAGATCAGAACTTTCCAGTGTCCCTTCAATGAGCTGATGTCCCCTTAAATGATTTGCTTTGCACTAAATGTCCCATCATCTGATAATTATTCCACTATGAAGCTCATTGGGCGCAGACTCACACCATCTACTTACATTTACTTTCCCCTTAGACTGAACAAAAATGCATGTTCTTCTTGTCCTGGTGCATGCCTGAGAAGGTATTTCTCTTTTCTAAATCAGCTCATTTCTATTTGACTGGGCTGCTTCACTTTTCACACTGATAATCTATTGTCAGATGCACTCTAAGCCTTCTTCTTCCTTCAGATTTCCTGAGAGATATGAAGCATTCATGCTCTGCATTTTCCAGTCTCCCCTACTATTGATAATACTGACCTTAAAAAACTTAATTCCATGAAATATTCTTTGAAGTCATTAGTCCAGTTTTGCCTCTGACTTAAACCAATGGAAAACAGCAGTCATTCAACTGTGGTAAATGGGTCCAAGCCCATGGATAGGTCACCTAGCTAAGGAATGCCCAGTTCTTTATCACTTAGGTGTGTCAACTGATTTTATGTCTCTTAAAAAGCAGGTGGAAAAGGCCTTTTCCCTCCCAGCATTGGAAAGTACTCTGGGGATTGTGCACATGATTGATTGGGATTGTAAACTCATTTCTGATGATGTCATATAAGAAGCCATACGTGGGGCCTACAGCTGATTGGGCAGGGATGGAAGTTTCCAACCTTGGATTACACAGTCTAGTACCCTGCAAACGGAAACACCAGATGGCCCTTATCGGCCACGGACCCTGCTGCTGAACTGGAAACATAGTGAGGGATAAATCCCGTCAACCTCGATTTTAACTTCGTGAGAATGGTAAGAGTGGCGTGGGCCAGTGTCAATTTATTGGATTTTAAGGTGAGTGGCCAAATCACTGCTGCACCCACGGGGGGTGTTTGTGCCAAATCTGTACAAAGGGGGCCACATGAAGTGTCCAATGAAAGCTTATGTCCTACTGATTCTACGTATGCTACTTGTGTACCTGTGTGATGTCTGTGTGTGGAGTTATGAATATGGACTCTGCATTGATACTGTGAATGTTCTCTGCCTGTCGTGAGGAAGGAATGTCCAATGAATGACTGTGCTAATTAGCAGGGCACCAAGGACAATGGCTCTCAAGGTGCCCAATACACACCTGAGGAATGCGCCTGGAAACCTGCAAAACAGTCAGTATCTAATGGCTGCTGGCATGGGACACAGGGACAAGTCACTTGGCCATGTGACCCGCTCCAGGTTGGAAGGTACCAGGGATGGATATAAAGTGCTATGAGCTGGATTCCATTTTGTCCTCAGTTCTGCTACTGATCCCAGATGCAGCCTCATGAGGGACAGAGAGCCGGGAAGGGTTGCTGACCCATCCTGACATAGGATGCACACCAGAAACTTTTAAGATAGCCGTCTGTAACATCTCTGCTGAGAACCTGCATCAAGAACTTGGTGACTGGTGTATGTGATGTATTCTCCTTACCAGCCTCACTCTCAGCTTTTTCTTTCTTTTGGTAATAAACCTTTAGATTTTAGATGCTAAAGGATTGGCCCAGCATAATCTTGTGGGTAAGATCCAAAGTGGAAACTGACCGGAGATCTGTGGCTGGTTCTTTGGGACCGGGAGAACCCGTTCAGGGTAGGTGAGATTGGGTTCTATAACCCCTCACTTGTGTGTAAGGCCCGGGGCTGATTGGGGCACAGGGAGAGCTGGGATGTCTGAGGGGTTTTGCTCGTGAGGCTTCCTACTGGCCGGATTAGCAGCTGAAGTGCTCGGTGTGACTGGTGTGTGGCCTGTTTGGGAAAGGTCTCCAGTCTGGGGCTGGAGGCAGCCCTGGGTTTGAGCAATTCACCCTGAGCAGACGCCCTCAGCGGTGCCCAGACCCAGCCTGGTCCATCACAGCCAGTACGTGCACACCCTGTAAACAACTATGATATAACTAGTGTGGGGTGTCCCAGGCCTGGTGAGTTGTACCAAGGCCTTGGAGAGTGCCCTAGATTCCCCTAGCTGAAGCCACATCGACTGTGGCCCTTTAAGGGAGGATTAGGGACCGGACTCCTGTGGTAGAAGGGACGTAAGCATTCCAAGTGCCTTTTACTTTTATATGCTTCATTTTGTAGTGCTTGCTGATGTGTGCTCTGTATCGCTGGACAACAATTCAGCAGCATTAACTCAGTAGTAGCAGTGACGTAGTGAGACTCATAAATAAAAAACATCCCTAATCAACTCTGAGTTGAAGTAAATCCATAATCTTCTTAATCTATAACCTTGTGAGTTGACAGGTGGCTGGAGTGGCAGCTGACGTGCATTATTAAGTGGTAGGAACAGCGTGAAAAAGAAGAGGTGGGAGGAGACGGGGTAGAAGTCCTTTTCCCTCCCAGAGTTGGACAGTGTTCTCAGGGTTGCACACATGATGCATAGGTAGGTGCACTAGTCAGGTGTCACTGTGAGGTGTCCTGACAGGCCTACTGCTCCATCCGTGACGGGAACCATCAAGCTGTGTACGTAGGCCCCTTCTGGGTGCCATGTTGGCCTGCACGCAGAGTCCGAGAGAGCCCCCACAGAATACAAAATCAGAGAAGGGTTGATGGTACCAGGCCAGATTTATTGTAGATGAAGCTCAGTAACAGCTTCCCCGTATCCACTGTCTACAGCTAGACTAAGCAGATGTGCTCGTGATGAGGGACACGGCTCAGTCAGAGCTAAGGAGGAGAGACTGCCCCCTCGGTCAGAGAACAGCAACTTTTTGGAGTCGACTCCTACCCACAGATACAACCAAGGTACAAGTCACTCCACATGTATCTGGTTGCCCCCCTCTGAAGTTCCCCGATCTATCCATTGCCTCCTACATGGGGATTTGATCACTAGCTGTCCCACTGTTAGCTTAGACCCTGACCTGTACCTGGGGCAGTTTGTTCCTGTTATCTGTGGGGAGTGTGTTGGTCCTGAGATGTTTCTTCATTAGGTGTCCTACTACGACCCCGCTGTAACACATCCGCTGGGATGTGTTAACAGCTTGTGCCTTGTACCTCTCAGGTCTGAGTGTGTCTGTGATATCGGCCCTGTTCTTGCCAACTTCTGTAAGTTACTGGATTTATTTAAAGTAGAGATTTTACCTTATTATTGCTTTGTTATTTATGTTTTGTTTTTAATTGCTTTCTCCTTCGGAGGTTTATGTAAAAACAGTAACTTTCAACACAGAGAGAGATCCAAAGTGAGAGGAGGTGAGGGAAAGAGCAGGGTGAAGAGCAACTTAGCAATCGAGTGAGACCAGAGCCAATAGGGATTGCCCTGTGAAAGGAAATACATCAATTCATCTCTATTTTACCATATGATAAAATTCAGCTCTTCACACTCCATGCGTGTGTGTGAAAACAGCAAGTTTATGAATAGATTTTTCTCAGGGACTGATGGACCGCCTTGTTTCTCAGGCAATAGATAAGAGGGTTGATCAAGGGTATCAGGACTGCGTACAACACAGACTATATTTTGTACGGAATTGTGGGAGGGTGGAACAGTGGAACCACATAGGTTGTTATTATACACACACATTGTAAACTGCAACCAGAATGAGGTGGGAGGAGCAGGTGGAAAAGGCCTTTTGCCTCCCAATACTGAAAGGGATTCTCAGGATGGAGATGATGATACACACGTAGGATGCCAGGGTCAGTAGAAGGACCAGAAGTGTCACTATGATAGACACAAAATTTGTCAGACTTGTCAGTTTTGCAGCGTTGCCACAGAATGGCCTTTGCATAGGTGCAAAGTCATGAAAGAAATGATCAGATTCTCTGGGACCACAGTATGTTAATTGCAGACTGAAAATCTGTAGCGTGATGGTGTAAGAAATGCCAAATATCCAGCATCCTGCCACCATGTGGCCACAAACCCTGCTGTTCATCAGAGCGGGGTAACGGAGGGGATGGCAGATCGCTAGATACCGATCAATGCACATGGCCGTTAGCAGCAGACCTTCTGCATTGGACAGGATAATATAGAAATAGAATTGCACAACACAGTTCTGCAGCGAAATGGTTCTGTACCCGGTCGCGAGACTGCCAATCAGCCGGGGCAGAGTGGTGGAGATGGAGCAGGTCTCCACGCCAGACAAGTTGGCCACTAAGTAGTACATGGGGGATACGAAGGTGCCGATCAGCCACCACTAGCACAATGATGAGGGGGTTCCCAGCCAAAGCAGCAATGTAGATCCCTAGGAATACCAGGAAGAGGAGGGGCTGCAGCTCAGGGACATCCCCAAACCCTAAGAGGATCAATTCCATGATGGGCGTTTGGTTTCTTCCTTCTGGTTTCTCCATAATTCGTATCTAGAAACAGAAAAGGATCAAATATTCAGGGAACCTGCAGACGGGTTGTGCTGCTGGCTACGTGGCCAGACATCTGGGATCTGTGACTTCATACCTCTTCCCTGTAGATTTTTAACTTGTCAATCACCAGAGGGAGACTCATTTCATTAAGAGGTTGAGATTCCAGTATTGGTGAATCAAGAACATTTAATCTACATGAATTTACAAAAATTTCCCACCTAACTGCCTGAAGTCCTCTTGAAATTTAAATAAAGTCTTTGAGGGTGAGATTTGGAAATAGCTTCTCCCTGTCAGTGTCATTTCAGCCAATGCCGAGGACATAACAAAAGTCAGTGGATTGAAAGGAAGGGTATTTAAAATTCAAACATGGGTACCTCTGTCCAGCAGCTGGGAGATGTCATTCCCAGCTGAGTAACATCCACTAGCTTTGATCACGTTAGCAGCATAAAATTAGGAGTGAGAACCCAACAGCATGAACAGCAGTTTGGGACACACTCCTCTTTATGTACCTTGGATCTCAGGTGGGATTGGGTTGGGACACCTAGTCTGTGCTGCCCAGGTTATTTTTGGCACCAGAGCTCAATCAAAGGTCATATATGTAGCTCTAGGGCAGCGGGGAATTACACTTTCAAGATTAAGCACAGAAATACCCCCTTGAGACAAAAACCAAAACATCAAAGAGGCCATGGGTTGTATGAAGCCCTGTCCAGCTATCATCTGTCACAGTGGATTGAAATAACATTAATTGCGCCTTTGGAAAGATACAGAAGAGAAACAGACAAAGAGAGAAAAACTCCCACCAGAAACAGACCATAGCACTGGTCTCAGATACTGGTAGGTAAATTGCATCAGGTTTAAGTGGATTTACAGAGGCAGAATTGAGATCCGAAGCCAAACCCACATAAAGAAATGTCAATGAGATAATCATGAAAACGCACCAAAAGAGAAAGAAGAATTTTTTTTTTTTTTATCCAGAAGGGAGAAAGTGTCTGGAGAAAAAATGAAAAATTGGAGAGATGTAGAGATAGAATGAGACAAAAACTGGGAGGGAAATGGAGATGGTTTATTCCTCCAAATGTTATAAGCATTTTAGGAACAGATCCATGTAAATAGAAGTAGCACATCCCTGCTATTAATGCAAAAGTGTCAATCAGCCTGAAATCTCTTCTTTCATTTTCCTCTCCACACTTCTGGTACATCTTACCTGCTAATTGCTGCATCTACTGACCTATTTTGTGCCCATGGACACTAGATCTACACTAGGAGTGACTATGGTGCATTGGCACTGGTGCAGCAGCATAGATGCATGACAGAAAAATGGGAATCTAGGAAAAGAAGCACCAACACAGAGGGAAGAAAGACATTTTTGTTTCTTCCCATTTTTTTACAAGTAAAAATGGTGAAAAATAAAACACCCCTGCAAGAAGCCCACAAGCTATATACATTGAGGGAGAAAAGATCCATCCAAGGCTATTGGACAGGCTGGCTAGGGAAGATGACCATCACCTGTGTGTGACAGAATGCATGAGAAGGAATGTGTTCTCTGCATTCCCTCGGAGCACTGGCCAGTGTTGAAAAGATCCTGGGCTTGACGAACCTTTGCTCTGACATGATATCACCATCTTTACATTCCAAATCTGAGAGCCGGTGATGGCTTTCTTAGGGCCGTAGTTATTCACTTTGCCCCGGGATAGAAGAACCAATCACGTTCTTCCCAGCATGGTGGATGTGGGGGCAGATATTTGGTTTTGTCTAAAGCCGAGTGTTGCATTTTCATTGTGCTGCTTTACCCTTCACACTGATGATTGACCGCCGGCTGCAGTGAAGTTTCACTGTATGTGTATGCTAAAATACCTTTCCAAAGACTGCAGGCAGAACAAGGGATTTTATATCGCACTAACCGTCCTACTTTTGTTTGAGGATTCTCTGAAAACTAGTTCATCAAATTGAAGAAATCTAGACAAATGAGTTTTGCTATCTGGAAGAAAGGCATGTTGCCCCATTAAGGGCTCTCTTAGGGTATGTCTAGACTACATGTCTCCGTCGACGGTAAACCTCATTCCACGAGGCACAACGGGGCAGTCGACAAAGGCTTCCGTTGTTGACCGCGGAGCATCCAGACTACCGCGCTGTGCCGCCAAACAGCTGATTGGCACAGCGCGGTGGCCATTTTTATGTAAATGAAGCAGCGATTATTTAAATCGCCACTTCATTTCCCTATGTCTAGAAAGCTCATCTGCATGGCTCCATCGACGGAGACATGTAGTCTAGACATACCCTTAATGTGGGAGGAGTTGTTATAAAAGGGGAGCAGTGCTGGACAGAAAGGGCATGGAGACTTTGGAAGCAAATATTTGTTCTATTAGAATTGAAATTCAAATGTATACTTCAAGAAATAAGGGGGCTTCAGAAATAGGGGGGTTTTCCGACATTTGTCCCAGTCTAGATGGACCAAATGTCAGAAAAGCCTCTTCTGACAGTAGAATTGAAAAAAGGTACGCAAAATGCTACACCAAAAGCGGCAGTGTAGCCGTACCCATAATCGTGTCCTTGTTGAAGGAGTAATTGGAGGCTGGGCGAATGTAGGTGTAGATGACAGTGGAGTAATAAAGAGATACCACAATGAGATGGGAGGAGCAGGTGGAGAAAGCTTTTCTCCTCCCTTCAGTTGTTTGGCATCTCAAAATGGCCCTGACAATGAAGCAGTAAGAGACCTCGGTCAGCAGGAATTCTCCCACAGCTCGGGCAGAGACAGCCAATTAGGGCCCAGCTGGGGATGTATAAATTAGGGCTCCAGCTAGTAGGAGAAGACAGACGCACTCTTGTTCTGGTTGAGGAATACTCCACGAGGAGTACCGGTAGTTCGAATTAGATATCCTAATTCGAACTACCTACTCCGTGCCGCGTGTAGCCCCAGGAACAGAGTTCGGACTAAGGGGGGTTTAAAAATGGCGGCGCCCGGGAAGATGCAAATGAATCCCGGGATATTTAAATCCCGGGCTTCATTTGCAACTCCGGTTGCCCTCATTTGCCTACCTAGCTCAAACTAACGAGCTAGTGTAGACATACCCATGTAGAGTAAGGCTGTGTCTACACTGGCATGATTTTGCACAAAAACATGCTGCCTGTCTACACTGGCATGGAGATCTTGCACAAGAACACTGACGTTCTAATGTATGAAATCAGTGCGTCTTGCACAAGAACTAAGATGCTCCCGCTCAGGAATAAGCCCTCTTGCGCAAGAGGCCAGTGTAGACAGGCAACATGAATTTCTTGTGCAAGAAAGCCCGATGGCTAAAATGGCCATCAGAGCTTTCTTGCACAAGAGTGCGTCTACACTGGCACGGATGCTCTTGTGCAAAAGCACATCTCTTGTGCAAAGGCACATGCCAGTGTAGACGCTTTCTTGCGCAAATACTCTAACGCAAAAACTCTTGTGTTAAAGAGTATTTACACAAAATCTTGCCAATGTAGATGTAGCCTAAGAGGGCAGGTAGCCAAGGCAGGCTGCCACTGTAGACCCCAGTAAGCTGTTCGAGTGGCTGAGGGACCACCAGCAGAAGCAGGCAGCCCAACAGCAGCAGCTGCAGAACCAACAACAGGTGCAGGCCACCCGACAACAGGAGCAGCAGCAGCCACTGCTGAGAGAACTCATCAGCCAGCAATGTCCTGGGCTGGCCACCTTGGCTGTGAAAAGATGCTGCATAGGGTGGCCCAGTGGTTCTTTTGGCTGGGGATCCACCAACAAGTCAGTGACAATTGTGCCTCAGGCACTTTTAACATCACTTCCAGTGATGGGAACCCCATTCGAACACATAGGCCTGGACCTGGTGGGCCCATTAGAGCAGAGCACAAGTGGGCACAAGTATATTTTGGTCATTGTGGACTACGCCACCCGCTACCTGGAGGTGAGCCCTTTATGAGTCACAACTGCACAGGCCATCACAGACAATCTCCTAAAGGAATTGATCACCCAATTTCCACACGTCTTGTCAGACAATCCAGGGAGGACCCAATTAACCAGCCACCATATCACCACCGTCCCAGGCCAAAAGGTGAGGGACAACCACTGCTCCCTCCCCAGGAGATGTGGGACACCGTTAGGGAGGACCTGGGGAAAATGTTGGCACTGGGGGTGGTCAAGGAGTCAAAAAGCAAGTAGCAGGGCTCCATCGTATTAGTTCCCAAGCCAGACGGGACAGTGAGGGAGGCTGAACTGAAGGCGAATCCTGCCAAGTGTCACCTGGGCCACCGAGAGGTGATGTACCTGGGATATAAGGTGGGAAAAGGGAGGGTGTGGCTGTTGATCGATAAATTGCAGACCCTCCGGAACTATCCCACACCCACCATGAAGTGCCAGGTGCAGCAGTTCTCGGGGCTGGTGGGGTATTATAGCTGGTTTCTCCCTAACATTTCCACCATAGCTGCCCCACTAACTGACTTGACCAGGAACCAACAACCCCAAAAGGTGGATTGGTCGGGGGAATGCGAGACGGTATTTCGAACCCTGCAGGACCAACTAACCCAAGAACCCGTCCTCGCCCAGCCCAACTTCACGAAGCTGTTCGTCCTGCAGACAGATGCCTGCGAGGTGGGTTTGGGGGCCGTGTTGTCCCAGGAGGTAGACGAAGCGGAGCTCCCTATTCTCTACCTAAGCGGCAAGCAGTTTCCCTGCAACACCAGGTGCTCCACAATAGACTGGGAGGTGTTGGTAATGAAATGAACCATTGAGGCCCTTCGGTATTCCCTGCTGGGCAGCTCATTCACTTTGGTGATGGACCATGCCCCCACTTCAATGGCTACGAACAATGAAAGACTCAAACGCGTGAATATGTGCAGGTATTTTTCATTGCAGCCGTATTCGTTTCAAGTGATGACCTGGCCAGGGAAAGCGCATGCGAATGAGGACTTCTCTTCCCTTCTGAACCATGATAGGGTGTGGAGAAGCAATCCGGGGAGCCTTTAATAAGGCGGAGGGTGTGTGACGGGGCGTACCAACCCTGCACTACCCAGGGCAGGCAGTGAACAGGCCTATAGGGTGGAAAAGTCCCCTCCCACACAGCCCTGCCGGGCATGCTCCAGATGCAGCCCTACTAGAGAGGCCAGAAAAGATGCTCAGTTGGGGCTGGCCACCGGGGGCAGGGAGCTCCTGCCCAAATGCAGGAGAGGCAGCTGGGGAGGAGCAGGCAGAGTTCAGGCAGCACCCTGTGCAGCCAGACGGCGGCAGGCGTAGCCCAGGGGCCGGGAGCCAGAAGGAGGCTGGGTGAGCTTGGCGCATGTTGGAGGGATTCCCCGCTGAGCTGGTGGTTGGGGGCATGTCCACCGCCAACAGGGCCCTGGGCTGGGGCCTGCTGGAGAGGGTGGGCCCGGGGCCCCCTACCCCCCTCCCACCCCTGTAACTCCCACGGAAGGGGGGAGCACAAACTGTCATATGGACCAGGCTACGGGCCTGATTTGAGTGATGAGCCCTCTGGGTCTGACGGAAGGAGTGACCAGGCCATGGAGCCCAACTGCCTTGAGAGAGGGCGTTATTGTCCAGGCAACAGGGCCACACTGCCTCAGAGGCTGGGGCTGGATGGTAGAATAAGCCAGCTGGGACTACTGGCGAGGGGCTGGTTTACGGGGTGTGACCCCTCGGAAGAGGCGTGGGGCTGGAGGCCCCGTCACAAGAGGGGGGGAAAGCCGATTGGTGCGGAGATGCACGTAAATCGGAGGGAGACTTCTCTTAGAGGAGAATCCATTGATAGAGATTCTCTAAGCTGTAGTCAGAAAGAGAGGCGGGGAGAGGGCAAACCATGGGCCAGAGCAGACAAACAACCGCATGCAAAGGAATCCAATGCACCAGGGAAGGGCAGACAAATAAGCAGTGGCAAATTTTTAAAGTGCTTCTACACAAATGCTAGGAGTCTGACGAATAAGATGGGTGAACTAGAGTACCTCGTATTAAATGAGGAGATTGACATAATAGGCATCACTGAAACCTGGTGGAATGAGGAAAATCTGTGGGACACAATCATACCGGGATATAAAATATATCGAAAGGATAGAGCAGGCCGGGTGGGTGGCAGAGTGGCACTGTATGTGAAAGATAATGTAGAATCAAATGAAATAAAAATATTAAGTGAATCAACGTGTTCAATAGACTCGCTATGGATAGTAATTCCATGCTCCAATAATAAGAAATTAGCAGTAGGGAGATATTACCGACCACCTGACCAGGACAGTGATACTGACATTGAAATGCTGAGGGAGATTAGAGAGGCTACCAAAATAAAGAACTCTATAATAATGGGGGATTTTAATTATCCCCATATTGACTGGGTACATGTCACCTCAGGAAGAGAAGCAGAGATAAAATTTCTCAATGGCCTAAATGACTGCTTCTTGGAGCAGCTGGTGCAGGAACCCACAAGGGGAGAGGCAATTCTCGATTTAGTCCTGAGTAGAGTGCAGGATCAGGTCCAGGAAATAACCGTTACAGGACCGCTTGGGAATAGTGACCATAATATAATAACATTCAACATTCCTGTGGTGGGTAGAATACCTCAGCAGTCCAGCACCCTGGCATTTAATTTCAAAAAGGGGAATTACACAAAAATGAGGAGGCTAGTTAAACAAAAATTAAAAGGCACAGTGACTAGAGCCAAATCCCTGCAAGCTGCATGGAAACTTTTTAAAGACACCATAATAGAGGCCCAACTTAAATGTATACCCCAAATTAAAAAACATAGCAAGAGACCTAAAAAAGAGTCACCGTGGCTTAACCACCATGTAAAAGAAGCAGTGAGGGACAAAAAGGCATCTTTTAAGAAGTGGAAGTCCAATCCTAGTGAGATAAATAGAAAGGAACATAAACACTGTCAAATCAAGTGTAAAAATGTAATATAAAAAGCAAAAAACGATTTTGAGGAACAGCTAGCCAAAAACTCAAAAAGAAATAACAAAATGTTTTTTAAGTACATTAGAAGCAGGAAGCCTGCTAAAAAAACCTGTGGGTCCCCTAGACGATCGAACTATAAAAGGCGCAGTCAAGGACAATAAAGCCATTGCGGAGAAACTAAATGATTTCTTTGCTTCAGTCTTCACGGCTGAGGGCGTTGGGGAGATTCCCAAATCTGCACCGTCCTTTGTGGGTGATGAATCTGAGGAACTGTCCCGGATTGAAGTGTCATTAGAGGAGGTTTTGGAACAAATAGAAAAACTTAATGTTAACAAATCTCCGGGACCGGATGGCATTCATCCAAGGGTTCTAAAAGAACTCAAATGGGAAATTGCTGAACTATTATCTGTGGTTTGTAACCTATCCCTTAAATTGGCTTCCATACCTAATGACTGGAAGGTAGCCAACGTGACACCAATATTTAAAAAGGGCTCTAGAGGCGACCCGGGCAATTACGGACCAATAAGTCTAACTTCAGTACCGGGCAAATTAGTCGAAACAATAGTAAAGGATAAAATTGTGAAGCATGTAGAAGAACATAATTTGTTGGACAAAAGTCAACATGGTTTCTGTAAAGGGAAATCCTGTCTCACTAATCTATTAGAGTTCTTTGAAGGGGTTAACAAACATGCGGACAAGGGGGATCCAGTAGATATAGTATACTTAGATTTTCAGAAAGCCTTTGACAAGGTCCCTCACCAAAGGCTCTTGTGTAAATTACATGGCCATGGGATAAGAGGGAAGGTCCTTTCTTGGTTTGAGAACTGGTTAAAAGACAGGAAACAAAGGGTAGGAATAAATGGTAAATTTTCAGAATGGAGAGGGGTAACTAGTGGTGTCCCCCAAGGGTCGGTCCTAGGACCAATCCTGTTCAACTTATTCATAAATGATCTGGAGAAAGGGGTAAGCAGTGAGGTGGTAAAGTTTGCAGATGATACCAAATTGTTTAGGATAGTCAAGACAGAAGCAGACTGTGAGGGACTCCAAGAAGATCCCACCAAACTGAGTGATTGGGCAACAAAATGGCAAATGAAATTTAATGTGGATAAGTGTAAAGTAATGCAAGTTGGGAAAAATAACCCCAACTATACATACAGTATGATGGGGGCTAATTTGGCTACGACAAATCAGGAAAGAGATCTTGGAGTTATCGTGGACAGTTCTCTGAAAATTTCCACGCAGTGTGCAGCGGCGGTCAAAAAGGCCAATAGGATGCTAGGAATTATTAAGAAAGGGATAGAAAATAAGACCCAGAATATCTTACTGCCCCTGTATAAAACTATGGTACGCCCACATCTCGAATACTGTGTACAGATGTGGTCTCCTCACCTCAACAAAGATATTTTGGCCTTGAAAAGGGTTCAGAAAAGGGCAACTAAAATGATTAGGGGTTTGGAACGGGTCCCATATGAGGAGAGGTTAAAGCGACTGGGACTTTTCAGTTTAGAAAAGAGGAGACTGAGGGGGGATATGATAGAGGTCTATAAAATCATGAGTGGTGTGGAGAGGGCCGATAAAGAAAAGTTATTTATTAGTTCCCTAAACAGAAGAACTAGAGGACACCAAATGAAATTAATGGGTAGCAGGTTTAAAACTAATAAAAGAAAGTTCTTCTTCACACAGCGTGTAGTCAGCCTGTGGAACTCCTTGCCAGAGGAGGCTGTGAAGGCTAGGACTATAATAGAGTTTAAAGAGAAGCTAGATAATATCATGGAGGTTAGGTCCATAAAAGGCTATTAGCCAGGGGATAAAATGGTGTCCTTGGCCTCTGTTTGTCAGAGGCTGGAGAGGGATGACAGGAGACAAATCGCTTGATCATTGTCTTCAGTCCACCCTCTCTGGGGCACCTGGTGCTGGCCACTGTCGGCAGACAGGATACTGGGCTAGATGGACCTTTGGTCTGACCCAGTACGGCCATTCTTATGTTCTTATGAGTATCAGGGGAGTGAACTGGGAAAGTACTCCCAGCCACCCTCCTGCCCAGGTTTGGGCCTCTCAAACTGGTCAGCGCATCCCCCATGAACTTGCACAGAGTTGGCCATTTTGTTCCATGAACGCTGCTTCACATCTTCATGAGCCACATCCTGGAATGATTCCTGAACCACCACGTCACACCCCACCTCAGAGGTTGGGCTCTCCTCCCCTCCCCTTCCCTTCTCTAGCAGATCCTTCATTTGGTTCAAATAAACCACTTTATTTAGCCCAGCCCAGGAGTGGGCAATAAAACAGAGATTGCGCAGGGCAATACCGTGTCAGAGGCCTGGCAGGAGCGCACCTGGACAGACCAGACCTGTGCCACGAGCTGCTATTTACCCACCAAACATTTGGTGACTGAACAAAAACAGCAGAGAGACTCACTGAGATTTTATTCTTTAGGTCACTTTTTTGCTCACACCTGGGTGGTAAAAGTTTCTGTGCATCGATTGCATTTCTGCCCAGGGCAAAGGAGGCCCATGGGCAGTTATATAGGCTGAGATTGGAAACGTTCCAGTGCTTTTGGGTGCTCATGTCCTGTTCTTTTTATTTCATTAATTTCTTTTCATTTGGATAGTGAAGGACGTCAGGTCTTCTGAGCATGGAAAACTGTTGCCAAACATCTACTGTTTGCATTTTATATCTGCGTCAATACCGACATGGATATCAGTATCGACAGAGACAGAGGTTCCTGGACTCTGACAAATGTATGGACAGGCAGGAAATGCCACTTGAAAGGACACTTAGGGCACGTCTACACTGCAGGGCAAAAGTTGAATTAAGCTATGCAACTTCAGCTGTGCCAATTGCCCAACCCTGCACAGAATTTCATTTTTTGTTTACCCAGCTAATGATTTAATAGATGTTCAATTAAGGTGGTGGCAAAATATTTCACCTCATTTCAAAGTTGTAATTGACAATGGAAGATCCTAATCAAGAAAGATGAAGTAAGGTCAAATAGGGAGGGGTAACCCCGTTTTTAATGAGTCGAATGGGCCATCTGTAAAAAATCTATCAGTTCATCTGTATTTAACTATCTGCTAAAATGTGACCTTTCACACTCCATACCTGTGTCTGAAAGCAACCAATTTCAGAAGAGCTTTTCTCAGGGACTGATGGACCTCCTTGTTTCTCAGGCAGTAGAAGACAGGGTTGAGCAAAAGTATCAGGACTGTGCACAAGACAGACAATATTTATTCATGATCGCAGGAGGCTCGAGCACTGGACCTACATGGAGCTACACATCTTCTTTCTGCATGTAATTTATCTGTGGCAATATCTATATTGATCTCAGTATCTATAATGATATTAATATTTCAGTATTGCCTTGTGTCTGCAAAAAGTATGCACAGTCAGGAAATTTCACTTGGAAGGACATTTAGACTCCTAACCCTCCACAAAATGACATATTTTGTTCGAAAGAAAGAAAGAAAGAAAGTCAATGAAGGGTAACTTTGTTCTCAAGGAGTCAAATGGGCATGGGTAAAGAAATACATCAGTTCATCTCTATTTTACTATATGCTAAAATTTGTCCTTTCACACACCAGGCCTGTGTCTGAAAGCAGACACAGAACCACATAGACTGTTATTACACTCACATAGAAAACCATAACCACAATGAGGTGGGAGGAGCAGGTGGAAAAGGCCTTTTGCCTCCTGGTGCTGGAAGTGATTCTCAGGATGTTGGCGATGATACAAATGTAGTTTGTCAGGGTAAACAAAAAACCGCAATAGTCAATATTAGAGACAAAAAAATGTCAGCCATTGCAGAGTTTGGGTCTCGCCACAGAACGGATCTTTAACTGGTGCAAAATCACGAAAGAAATGGTCTATTTCTTTGGGGCCACAGTAAGTTAATTGCAAAATGAAAATATGTACCATGATGGTGTAGGAAATGCTGAATATCCAGCACCCTGCCACCATGTGGCCACAAACCCTGTCACTCATCAGAACAGCATAGCGGAAGGGGATGGCAGATCGCTAGATACCGATCATAACACATGGCCGTCAGCAACAGACATTCTACAGTAGAGAGGATTCCATAGAAATCGAATTGCACAGTACAGTTCTGAAGCGAAATGGTTCTGTCCCCAGTTAGAAGACTGCCAATCAGCCTGGGCAGGGTGGTGGAGATGTAGCAGATCTCCGCAGCGGACAAGTTGGCCACGAAGTAGTACATGGGGGTGTGAAGGTGCTGATCAGCCACCACTAGCACAATGATGAGGAGGTTCGCAGCCACATCTGCAATGTAAATCACTAAAAACTGCAGGAAGAGGAGGGGCTGCAGTTCAAGGCTGTTTCCAAACCCTAAGAGGATCAGTTCCAGGATGGGTGTTCGATTTCCTCCTCCTGCTTTCTCCATAATTCGTATCTAGAAACAGAAAAGCATCAGACATTCATGGAGCACATGAAGACAGGTTGTGCTGTTGGCCACATTCCTGAAAACCTGAGGGCAGTGATTTTACACCTTTCCGTCTCGCCACCTAAAAAATGAAGTTTACAATAATCAAAGATTTATTCTATTAAGATGTTGAGCTTCCAGTATAGGGGAACCAAGGGCACTGGATCTTAATTAAGGACAGGAATGCCCCACCAAACTGCCCTGAACTCTCTCAATCCTTAAATAAATACCTTGAGGCTGGGATTTGGAAATATTTTCTTCATGTCAGTGTCCTATCAGCCAATGTTGAGGACATAAGAAAAGTCAATGGATTGGAAAGGGAAGATATTTAAAGTTCAAATATGAGTCTGTCTGTCACACACCGGGGCAGTGTCATTCTCAGCTGGGGTAACACACACAAGCTTTGATCAAGCTAGCAAGGTAAAATGATCAGGGAGAAGAGGGCAGCAGAGCCAGTGGTTTGGGACATACACCTGAGTACGTAGCTTGGATCTCAGATGGGATTGGGTTGGGGTAGCTAGTCTGGGGTAGCTGCACAGACCACACTGCTATGGCTAGTGGGAGAGTTCAGTCAAAGGATGTGTGGGTAGCTGCAAGGGAGCAGGGAATTACCATTTTTTTGCTGAGCACAGCTATGCTCCATGACACACACAAAAAAAGACCAAAGAGGCCGTGGTGTGCGTGAAGGCCTGTCCAGCTATCGTCTGTCACAGCAGAATGAAATAACATTAATTGCACCACTTGAAAGATGCAGCTGAGAATCAGATCAACACAGAAAAAACCTCATCAAAAACAGATCACTCCACTAGTCTCAGAGAGCGGTAGGTAAATTGCATCAGTTTTATCTGGATTTACTGAAGTGGAACTGAGATCCAAAGCGAAACCCAGATACAGAAATGTAAGTGAGATAAAGAAGAAAACTTATCAACAGGAAAGAAGAATCATTACTTTGTATCCAGAAGGGAGAAAGTGCCTGGAGAACAATGAAAAATTGGAGAAACGTAGAGACAGAATGAGACCAACATTGAGGGGAAATGGAGATGGTTTATTTCTCCACATTTTATGAATATTTTACGAACAGATCTGTTTAAATAGAAGTGGCACATCACTGCTGTTAGTGCAAGTGTCAGAGCCAATCAGCCTGAAATCCCTTTCTTGATTCCCCTCCATACTTCTCATGCATCTTACCCGCGAATTTCTTCCTCCATTGATGTATTTTGTGCCCACATGCATTATGTCTACACCAGGGCTGTGTCTACATTGGCGCGAACTTGAAGCGGGGATTTAAATATCCTTAGCTTCATTAAAATAAAAATGGCCACCACGCTGTGCCGGCTCAGCTGATCGTTGGCATAGCACGTGAGTCAAGATGCAGATTGGTTGACAAGGGAAGACTTTGCCGACCACTCCCGTATGCCTCGTGAAAGTTCCTTGTCTTGACTCGCGTGTGGTGCTGACGATCAGCTGAGCCGGCACAGCGTGGCGGCCATTTTTATTTTAATGAAGCCGGGGATATTTAAATCCTTGCTTCATTGACTATGTCGGGTAGCCTATTGTACATCCCTCTGTCGGCAGAGGTGTGTAATCTAGACGTACCCTAAGTGCCTAGTATCAAGGACAGAGTCCATTGTTGTCTGTGGATTTCCTGTTTTCCCAACTCCAAACAAAACGGGGGTTGGGGCTGGGGGGAGAGCTTTACCTTCGGGTGGGGATTCCCAAGTGATTCCCTAGAAAAGAGTTTATTTTTGTACTTTCTTGGAATCACTTGGGTGGCGGCAGTAAGGCGCCAGTCTTCTTTTGTTTCTGTTTTTTTGGATTTCAGGAGGACTGAGATTGAATAAGTTTGTCTCTGGGAATCCCAGGGACAGGTTTTTGCAGTGGTTATTCTGCGAGCCGTCCCCCATCTCTGCACACAGCGTGTTGGGCTGGGGGATTGAGCCATGTCAGTCTGGCACAGCTGGGAGCTGGGTGCCTACAGCTGGCAGATGGTCCAGATGAGGGGGTGCAAGAGTAGTTTCCCCATCGCTGGCAGGAGGGGCTGGGAGGTAGGTGCTGGGCGTGTATCTGTAAACCCAAGCTGCCCACCTCTCACTCAGGTTTCAAGGAGGAGAGGTGAGTCTGGACTCCCAGCAGGGGAGGGCAGTGCCTCTGTTATTAACCTGTTGGGAGCAGAACCTGGGGGACCAATGGGAACCCCACTGATCCAGAACACGCTGGTTTCCGACACTGGACGAGCAGCACCTGACAACGAATCCAAGGCTAGAAGGGTCCAATGTCACCATGTAGTCTGCCCTCACTCAGAACATAGCTCGGAGAGCTGCCCCAAAACAATTCTTCTTGGAACTGTTAAAGATGTTTGGGCCCTTCCTTGGATAGTTAAAAACCCTTTCAGGACACACACAGGCACAGGGCATCTGGACATTTTTGTAAGTGCCGCAAGCCCCCTATATACATGACAAGGATTTTGGGAAAAATTCACAGGGCCTGCAAAGGTAAAGAAAATGTTTCTTGGGCCACGCGTGGGACCCCAAAAGGCTGCTGGGTACCCCCAATGATTTAGAGTAAGTAGCGCTTAAAGCTCTGTGGGTCCCAGTTCCAGGCACCAGTGTGTTGGCTAGGATGGTGACCATTTCATGTGTATCATGTGAGTCCCTCCTAACTAGTGAGAATGGGAGAAGAGAGAAGAGAAAGCTGAAATTCTGCAAGTTAACTAATGGTATTGGGTGTCCAAATCCCTGAAGTATCTTTCTCTATTGCAGCCTGTAGTGGGGTGGCTGTCCCCCCCAGCCAGAAGAATTAAGGCATGGAGGGAGCCTTCATAGAGCCCTGGCCAATAAGGCTTGTAGGGAGCAAATCAGGGAGCATCTTGCTGGGGCAGCCCTGCTTTAAGGAGCTGCTCAGCAAAGCAGAAGCAGTTGGGTCCTGCCCAATGAGGGTGCAGGACTGGCTCCCAGCGGAGGAAAGCACCAGAGCTGAGCAACACTGGGTGGGGGACCTAGAGAGGGAGGCTCTGGACTGGTACCTCCCAGGCTACAACACTGAAGCAAGGGCCAGGAAGGTGCAAGAGGTCACAGGGAAGTGACCCACAGAAATGGAACGAGAGTCAGTGGAGGGGAGAGAAGGAGGCAGGACAAAGCTGCAGCCAGAGGGTCCCTGGGTCAGGACCCAGAGTAGTGTCTGGGCCTGGGTTCCCCCATCCCTCTAGCACTGAACTCAGCCACACTGAGGAGTGGCCTTTTCAGACAGTGGCTTGTCCCTGAGGCGAGGGCCCCTACTGGGGTGGCAGCTGGCCATGGCAGCCAGAAAGGTGAAGAGCTGTTGACACCCCAGAAGGGGAGAAGAGATGGGAGCAGTGGGCACTGCTGGGGGGAAGGGTCCTGAAGAGGATGCCGTGGTTCAGAGCTAGAGCGTGGGGAGAGAGCAAAGCGATGACGGCTGAGACACAGGCCAGAAGGGGAGCCCAGCTGGGGACTCAGCTAATTCCTGGGGAGAGCAGCCGGAGTTGCTGTGGAGTCACCACCCCGTCACACGGCCTCAGGGGAAAATCACTAGAGATCCACCAACACTGTAATTTGAGAATTTAAAATGGGGCTTTATGGGTTGCAAAGGTCGTGTACTGCCCCAGGCCACAATGTATTTCTCTCCTGTCTGTTTAGACTCGACTTTCAATGCCTAAGCCTCCTTTGCCAATCACAGCCATGGAGGACAACACCTTCGGTGCCCAGGGATGTTTCTCACTGTGTGCTCTTTTCTGAAACCCAACACCACAGGCCCCTCAGTCCAGCTGGGCCTTCTAGACACTAAAATTGTCAATGGCCTGTTTCCTAGGCCAGATAGATGGAAACTCTGTATTCTGGTGAACTGACATGGAGGTGTGGTCCTTAGTCAGCATTGCTCTCTAGATTTCTTGTGTAGCACCAGTAAGAGAAAACCAGGCCATGTCCTTTGCCTCTTCCTGGTGGAAATGCTCGTGTAGGCTGTGTCTGCATCTTATGAGATTTAAGGATGATTTATAGATCCAAACCCTCATTGGCCAATTCTTGAAGTGTCTCTACCAGCCATTGAAATTACTGTAAAATTTCACCTCTCAGACATGTGGGACATTTTATTCCCACTTCTCAACCACATTGGTGGGAAGTGGATAGTCACGTCAGGTAGGCAGCTTTTTATGCATGATTGATTGACATCTAGAAGGAGTGTACAAAGAGTTGAAGCAAGAGTCATTCTCATCAAACCATCAGAAGAATAGAGACTTCCTCTGAAATCAGAAGTTCTCCCTGCACCAATTTCCTTTGAACAAGACATTTCCTTTCCTTTTTGCTTTGTCGTTTGGGTCATCTGGTCTCTGGTCTCCATTATTTCCCTTTGGAATCTATTATTTTCCATGACTTTCCTTTTGGGATCGGTAACAAGTCAGTCCTCGTACCATTGGTTTTCATTTCAACCATTTCAAATTCCCACCAGTAGAAATATGAAGGGTGATTGCATCACCTCCTATGAAGGAGGAATTAGCAACCAGGGAGATGTTGATTTCTGTTAAAGGGATTAACAAAAAAAATCACTGAGACTTGCTGTGGGATCCAGTCAGGAACCAAATCTCAGTTTCCAGAGATAACTGAAGTCTACCAATAGCAGTAGGGACTGTCGTTGAACCACATTTTCCAATCTTATCTCATAAAATCTGAAGGAAGAGATAGGGTCAGAGTGCAGCTGGTAAAATAAAAAACATGAATTTAGAAAGGAAATGCACCTGTTCAGGCATCATGAGAGAAAGAATGCGATTGCTTGGACAATCCAGAGGGAAAGTGGAAGAAGGTAGAGTCTATTACACTAAACCCCAGTTTCTTAAAGTTTTATTATGATATCATTAAAGCATAAATCATGATGACAGGTTATTCAAGGTGTCATTGGAAAAGTAATGATGTACTGAATATGATTAGCCTATTTGTATTCATGCATTATTTTTGTATCTGAAATTATGCATAGGGACTAAGTATCCTTATTTCCAAGGTTCTTACACCTGGATACCTCCCACTTGGGAAGGTGCTAGACAGTCCTTTGGGAAAGGTCTTTGCAGGGTAATGAACTGTTATGCAAAAAAAAAAAAAATAGACCTTAAGAGACGCTAAACTCCCACCTATGAGCCCTCCTGCGAATGATCCAGGGACTCTGTAATTAATAGTTGCTGTGACTCTAAAAGGGCCTGTCTGTGTTTTTCCAAAGCCTGGTTTTGGGAACAGACTTTGAAACAAAGGATTCCAACCCTTCTCTACAGCTACATAAGGCAGAGAGTGAAACCAGCAGTTGTTCACTCCCCACATAAGAGGACTCTTGCAAAGATCTGAAGAGCAAGGACAGACCTGGGGATAGTGCTGGACCCAGGCTACAGGAATCTTACCCAATGTATGGAGGCCTGAAAAACCCAAACTACAAAGCAAATGCCACTTGTGCCTTGAGACGCCGTTATCCCCAGGCAGGGTGAGAAGCTGTTCATGCCTATGGACTCGGAGCAGACTGTTATGCTTAGTTTCTGGAATTTTTCTTAATTTCCTGGTAATATGCTCTGATCCTTTGTAGTTAACAAGCTTGTGTATAGTTTTACCTAAACCAGTGTGCCTTTAAAAAAAATGTGTGGGGAAAAATCTCAGCTTGGTTAGCAGCAGTGTGCACATTCAGGGAGAGGCAACTGGGATAACAAATTCCTACTGGTCGGTGGTTTCACCTGACTGGGGGGTACACCTCTGGTGTCATAGGCTGGTGGTTATCGTTATAGCAGCTTGCCTATTGTTGTTTCATCCAGTGGCTCTTCATAGAATCTGTGCGTAACTACAGCTGTGAGGATGCCGGAGAAAGTGCGGGACCAGGTGAAAATCTGCAGCTTGCCAGAGCTGCCCAGTGTGCGAGTGATCCCAGACTGGTGGGTGGGAGGGCTCAGTGAAACCCCAGTTCCAGGTAGCAATGTGGAAGAACTGATCACAGATGGGTTATAGGGAAAACATGACTAAGAAAGTGCAATAAATGACTCTCAGTTTTATAATTCACTGGGCCGGCTGAAAGTCCATCTGTCCCAATGCCCTGTCTTCCCACCGCAGCAAATGCCAGTTCTCAGGGCCATAGCATCGTAGGCGCTTAGGGATGGAAGAGGCGATAGTAGTCATCTAGTCCTACCCTGCTCAATGCAGGACCTACTGCAGCAGCACTAAGTGCTTTAGAGGGAACAAAAGGAGCAGATCATTGTCAAGTGACCCTTCCCATGTCGTCCGTCCCCTTATCCACGTACCATGTTATCACTGGTTTACAGCCACAAATGTGACTGAGGCTGGTTATTACAATTCTTGACTGTGTTTTACAATGAATCCAAGTGACTGTGCAATTTACTGTACAATTCACCATCCATGTAACTCTGCAAGGGGTCTGCTGGCAGCCCAATATGCTGTTAGATTCTCACACACTGTGTGTCCCCAGGTCCTTTTCTGCTGTTTGGCCTGTCGGTCCCCAGCCAGTAACAGTGCTTGGGATTGTTCCCTCCTTAGTGCAGGACTCTGCACTTGTCCCTGGTGAACCCCTTCAGGTTTCTTTTGGCCCAGTCCTCCCATTTGCCTGGGATACTCTGAGCTTTGTCCCTCCCCTCATCTTAGTGTCATCTGCAAACTTGCTCAGGGTGGAAACCAACCCCTCTTCCATGTCATTAAGGAAGATCCTGAACAAAACCAGCCCCAGGACAGACCCCTGGGACACTCCCCTTGAAATCACCTGGCATATTGGGGTGCAATAGGAGGAGCATTTCCAGCAGATCTAGAGAAGTGATTATTCCCCTTTATTTGGCACCAGAGAGGCCACGTCTAGAGTATTGCATCCAATTCTGGGCCCTCCACTATAGAAAGGATGTGGACGCATTGGAGAGGGTCCAGAGGAGGGCGACCAAAATGATTAGGGGGCTGGAGCACATGTCCTATGAGGAGAGACTGAGGGATTTGGGTTTGTTTAGTCTGCAGAAGCAAAGAGTGAGGGGGGATTTGGTAGCAGCCTTCAACTTCCTGAAGGGAGGTTCCAAAGAGGCTGGAGAGAGGCTGCTCTCAGTGGTGGCAGATGGAAGACCAAGGAGCAATGGTCTCAAGTTACAGTGGGGGAGGTCTAGGTTGGACGTTGGGGAAGACTATTTCCCTTGGAGGGTGGGGAAGCACTGGGATGGGTTCCCTAGGGTGAGGGTGGAATCTCCATCCTTAGATGTTTTTAGGTCCCGGCTTGACAAAGCGCTGGCTGGGATGATTGAGTTGGGGTTGATCCTGCTTTGAGCAGAAGGTTGGACTCGATGGCCTCCTGACATCTCTTCCAACCACAGGATTCTGTGATTCTATTAGCTCAATATTTCAGTTGCTGACAATATTTAAAGAAAATAGAAAATAGAAAATAGAACTATGAATATAATATTTTAACCAAATCTTGAAATGTGTGTAGTTATCAACTGAATATTGAATGAAATGTATACATGTAAATACATATTAGCTTAATATTATCATCATGTCTAGAATATACAGTATATCGTTATGAAAGTCTCAGAGGCGTAGCTGTGTAAGATACTTTAAAAACAAAGTATCTTACTCTGTGTCTAGACTACATCCCTCTTTTGACAGAGGGATATAAATTAGACATGTTGAAATTGCAAATGAAGCGGAGATTTAAATATCCCATGCTTCATTTGCATAATCGCATCATGGCGCTCTTTTGAAAGCGCCATTTCAAAAGTAAAACCGCAGTCTAGATGCAGTTCTTTAAAAAATGGCAGGCTTTTTTGAAAGATCCTGTACTCCTCAAAAAATGAGGTTTACGGGATCTTTCGAAAAAGCCTGCTGTTTTTGAAAGAACCTCATCTAGACTGTGGTTTTACTTTCGAAATGATGCTTTTTTGAAAGAGCCCCATGACGCGATTATGCAAATGAAGTGTGGGATATTTAAATCCCTGCTTCATTTGCAATTTTGACGTGTCTGATTTACATCCCTCTGTCAAAAGAGGGATGTAGTCTAGACACAACCTTATATAGTGTCATGAGCTGCTGTGGGCAAAACTCACAGGGCTACTCGTTGTATTTAAAGTATATCATTATGAAGTTAGAATTTTAATCTAATCCAGAAAATAGTGTGAAATGCATTTGTTATTTTAATATTTTAATATAATATGGAGAAAACTTAGGGTGAATTCCCAATTTACTGTGTTAGGAATATATCATTAATTATTGTCAGAATACCAGGAATTCATATGCTAGGTATTTATGAATGTAACATGTTTAACAAATTTGAAATCACTTTAATATGCCATTTATTCATTTAACATTTTAATCTAATCAAGGAATTAACACCAGGCAATAATAATTTAACATGCGCAGGTAACCTGGAAATCGATATAATACGCATCTAATGTTAATGACTTAGTAAATATTTTCTTTGGGTGTAGCAATAAAATGCATTTATTCATTACGTGTTTGTTTATATTGAAGGAAGGAATGGCTATCATAGGCAGTTATTAATTCATTTTAATTAAAATGATAAATTGCTCTCTTAGGTAGCTTTATATGTTAATAGATATTATAAGATAGTTAAATGCCCGGTAGCTCGAACTACCTGCCCGAGGCTACACGCGGCACGGGCTAGGTAGTTCGAATTAACACGCTTAATTCAAACTACCATTACTCCTCACTGCAGGAGGAGTAACGGTAGTTCGATTTAAGAGTGTTAATTCGAACTACCTAGCCCGTGCTGTGTGTAGCTGCGGGCATTTAAAAATGGCGGCACCCGGGAACATGCAAATGAAGCCCGGGATATTTAAATCCCGGGCTTCATTTGCAAGTTCGAATGACTACATTAGCCACCCTAGTTCGAACTAGGGTGGCTAGTGTAGCCATACCCTAATATAATTACCCACTGACTCTCAACATCTAATTCCCATACGACGATGGTTTGCAGAGTTTAATACTATCACTGCATTAATCACTGCATTAATTGGATCTCGATTTTCCTTCTGCGGGGCCCTTAGGGACAATCCGTGACCAATGTCGTGCTTGGATATATCCAAATGAAAAGGGGGGAATTATAAAATGGCCTCTTGCTCCCAGGCTGTAACATGCAGCAGAGAGACAGGGGGAACACTTAGGAGCCTAATCCCATTTCCAAAAGGGATGTAAGTGGTTTAGGAGCCAAATCCCATTTCCAATAGGAATTTAAGACCAGACTGTCAAAGGGATTTAGGTGCCCAACCTAGGCCATTTCATTGCAGCCTTGAAATCCAGGAAGTTTCTCAGAGCACCACCTACTAGGCTGAGCAGCACCGATGGGGTTTGGGATCCTACCCTGACCCAGAGAAGCTGACCTCGCCATGAAAGGAGGTGCAAGCGAGCATTGCCCAGGAAGAACAGCCGGCTACATATCTCAGGGCAGCAACTTTGTCCCACCTGAAAGGTTTCCAACGGAGGAAAAACCCCAGCGTGAGTGTGAGACGTGATACGGGGCGGTGGGGGTGGGGGTGTCAGAGTCTGACGGCCCGTGACTCTGTCTCCGTTTCATTTCTATCACCTCCAGGGTCCTCTGATGAATCCGGCCAATGGCACCAACCTAGTGACCCAGTTCCTGCTGCTGGGTTTCCCCTCCCTGGGCCGGCAGAGCCGCACCCTCCTCTTTGCTCTGCTCTCCTTGGCTTATGCTGCCACCGTGGTGGGGAACTTCTGCATCATGTGGGCCGTGGTGCGGGAGCCCCACCTCCAGCGCCTGCCCATGTACATCCTGCTGGGGAACTTCTCCTGTCTGGAGATCTGCTTCGTCACATCCACTGTGCCACAGATGCTCTGTGACCTGCTGCACCCTGGACTTCCCATCTCCTTCCAAGCCTGCTTCCTGCAGTCCTACTTCTTCTTCTCCCTGGGAACTACTGACAGCTTTTTCCTCGCAGCCATGGCCCTAGATAGATCCCTGGCCATCTGCCAGCTCCTGCGGTATCCCGTCCTCATGTCCCCTCGGCTCTGCTGGACCATGGTCACCTCCTGCTGGCTCATGGGTTTCCTGTGGTTCATAGCGCCCATCATCCTAATCTCCCAGCTCTCCTTCTGCAGCCCCTACACCCTGGACCATTTTGTCTGTGACCCAGTCCCATTACTGGCTGCATCCTGCTCTCCAGATCACTGGGCCGGTCAGTTCTGCTCCAACATGGCGTCCTTAATGCTTTTCGCCACCTTCCTCTTCATCCTGGCCTCCTACGGGCTCATCATCAGGGCCGTGCTGAGGCTGCCCGCAGGAGCCGGGAGGCACAAGGCCTTCTCCACCTGCACCACCCACCTGACCATTGTAGGCCTGTACTATGGGGCTCTGATGGTCAACTATGTCATTCCAACGGCCTCGGGGGGCAGCGGGAAGGTGGTGACGCTGTTGTACATGTTGTGGACCCCGCTTTTGAACCCCCTGATCTACAGCCTGAGGAACAAGGAGATGAAGGAGGCTCTGAGAAGGACCCTGCTGGGGAAGTGGTAGGGGGGGCTCTGCTGTGACCCCATCTGCTGGGATTGGCTGGGGAGAAGGGAGAATTTGCTCCTATTAAGTTCCCACTGTGTGGTCAGTGATTTAAGATACGTCGACTCCAGCTACGTGATTAACATAGTTAGAGCTGCGTGTCTTAAGTCGACCTGCTCTAGTGTAGATCAGGACTCAGGGTCCAGCAGGTCACCATGCATGGGGCAGGGGAGTAATTTCACTACCATGCTGGTCCTATTGGCCATGACTTGGGAGAGGTTGCCCCTCCCCATTATAGCGTAAGGTACATCTTACTCATCTGGGTTATCAGGGGACATCGCATATAGTTATTTCCCTGCCACTAGGAGGGTCTTGGTCCCACTTCAGTCTCATTTCAGTGAACGGGTCAGGTTGGTGACCTGTGTCCTACAGAAGATCTGCCCTGGGTAATCTGGGCTGGTCCCCTCTGGCCTTAAACTTTAACCCAGGAGTCCAGACTCCCACACCATGCGCTAACTCCGTGGATCCCACTTTCTTACTTCTTCCCAGAGCAATGGGCACAACCCAGAAGTGCTGCCCAATAGACCTCCAAGAGCTAGAAATAGATGCCAGGTGTGCTGACAACTTATGTCTCCCTCCTCTAACCCACTGTGTCCAACCACCTCCCGAGAGCTGGAAAAACAAAACTATCTAGCAGCGCACCGGGCAAGTGTTTCCCCTTTGGGGTCCTTGTCAAGGGCTTTCGAACTCTGCAATGGGTTGTAGCCACAGGCTCAGCATTGTTCAGATTGTTGTTTGACACACTCAAAGAATTCCTATAGATGTCTGGGGCAAGGTTTCCCTTCACAAAAGCTGTGCCGACTTTTCCCCAGTCAATCATGTTTACCCATGTCTGGTTATCCTCTTCCTTGCTATACATCCAGCTAATTTGTCTGGCACTGATGTTAGGGCTACCAGCGTGTAGGATCACCCCTGCAGCCTATAAAAACATGGTCTGAAGTCAGATTCCAGTGAGAGGCTGCATACCACAACTCGCAGGTGTCATGGAATTGGATTTTAAAGTGAGCAAACAGATCCCTGGTGCACCCATGGTGGGGTGTTTGCCCCAAATTCTGTACAAAATGGGCCATGTGAGGTGTAAAACAAAAGCTTATGCTCTACTGATTCTGTGTCTGCTGCTCATGTACTTGTGTGACGTTTGTATGGGGAGTTATGGATATGGGATCTGTTCTTGTATTATAAATGTTCTCTGTCTGGGAAGGAGCAATGGGTCTGGATGGGCTGTTGTGAGGGGGCTAGTTCAGTGCGTGGCTGTGCTAACTAGCCCTGCTGCATGGACAGTGGCTCTCGGAGAGGCCAATACACACCTGAGGGACGCGTCTGAAACCTGCCAACTGGCCAAGGCATAATGGCTACTTGCATGTGAAACAGAGACAGGCCACTTGATCATGTGACCAGCTCCAGTTTGGGAGACACAGAAATAGAAAAGTGCCACCAGGCTGTTTCCACCTGATCTTCAATCTTGCTCCTGATCCCAGATGCAGCCTTGCTAGGGACAGAGAGCGGGAAGGACTGCTGACCCATCCTAGCACAGGATGTACACCAGAGACTTCTGAGCTAGTAGTCTATAACAATCTCACTCTAGACCTTTTCTTCCTTTTGTTAATAAACCTTCAGATTTTAGATTCTAAAGGATTAGCCCAGAGTGCTCTTGTGGGTAAGATCTAAAGTATAAATTGACCGGGGACTGTGGCTGGTTCTTTGGGGCCGGGAGGATCTGTTCGGAGTTGGTGAAATTGGGTTCTATAACCCCTCACCTGTGTGTAAGGCCCGGGGCTAACTGTGGCACAGGGAGAGCTGCGGTGTCTGAGGGGTTTTGCTTTTCAGGCTTCCTACTGGCCAGAATGGCAGCTGAAGCACTTGGTGTGACTGGTTCGTGACCTATTTTGGGAAAGCTCTCCAGTCTAAGTCTGTAAGTAGCCCTGGGTTTGAGCAATTTGCCCCAAGTGGATGCCCTCAGTGGTGCCCAGACCCTGCCTGGTCCGTCACAGCAGGTCAGCTATTTCACATCTGAGATTCATTCAGATATTTCCTGTTCTGAGTGCAGAGTCTAGAGGGTTGGGAGAGCAGGGCAGAGTCTGAGGATTTCTAGGTACTAGCCCTGGGCCCAGAAAGGGTCTAGTAGATCAGATCAGAAGACAGGTGGAACCCAGGACTCCTGGGTTTGAGCCCCAACACTAGGGTGAGACTGGCTCTGGAAGGAGGGTTGGGGGGTGGCTGGAAGCAGGACTCCTGGGTTCTATTTTCCATTCTGGAGTCAAAGAGGACAGGCACTAGAACTCCCCAGTTTTATCCATGTCATGAATGGGCACCTCAAAGGAGAGTCTGGCTTACCTGGAGAACAAGGAAAGGGTTAAGCTAACTGTGGAGATGCACCTGAGGGAGGGGGCTTTGGGCATTGAGCCAATTAAATGCACATAAGGAATTTCAAATGAGAGAGTGGGTTTTTTCTTTTGTTTTGGGGAAGCAGCAGTTTTTCCCCAGGTACAGAGCAAGAGAAACAAGAGAGAAGGACTCTCCCAGAAACAGACTCGTTGACTTAATTAAAAAGTGTAAGTAGTGAAAGTTTAGCTATCCATCAGGTTTTACTGTTTTCTTTGTTTGGGGGTTTGAAAATCATGACTGAGCTGGTTAAATGTTTTTCTCTTCTCTTTTGTAACTAAGAATTACAGCCCAGGAAGAATCTCTGAGTCGATTTAAATCCATGGCTTTTAACACCCAGTCATTTACTATGCTTGCAACAGTCATCTTGTTCTAATAATAAAGTGTTTTCTTTTTGTTATGGTTAACTGGTTGTCAAGTCACAGGGCCAGGGCCCAACAGGGTTGTGGATGTGCTTCAAGACAGAGTTGATGAGGGATAGATAGTTGTTTTTATTAATCTCACTACAAAGACAAACTTAATACTGCCAAATGAATACACAGCTACTACAAAATACAAATCTCACTACAGCACTGCCATTACAGGCTTAATACTGGCAAATACACAACTACTGCAAACTAATCCAAACAATTAGCATAGGCAAAGCACTACACATAAATGAGCAACAGGCACTTGGAAATGCTTACACCCCTTCAGGTCTGCGGGGAGTCCCGTTCCGGTCACCTCGCACCCGGGCTCCAGCTGGGGGGGGCCCAGAGCACCTTTCAAGGGAAAAGGTCTCTGGTGGAAATTCCAGAGGGGGTGGGACCCCCGTCAAGTTTTAGACTCTAGATGTTTACTGGGTGTGCACATACCTGGCCCAACACCATTCTTATCGCTCCTATGGGCTGAGACCAAGGTCGAATTTCTTTACTGCTCAGTAGTTTCCCAGCTCAAGGCACAGATTAGAGCTGATAAAACCCAGCTGCTCTTGGGGCTTGCAGGGTCCCAGGCTATGCTGAGCTGGGTCCAGCAGGGATGGAAACTTCCATCCCAGGCCTGCTAAGCTGCAGGACCCACTTATGACATTCGTGTGACACTGGTATTGGTTGATTTTTGTGTCCTTAAACCTATGTGCCTAATAGAAACCACAGTAACTGAGGGAAGCAAAGCCCCATTGTTCGCTGTGGATTATCGCTGTTTTCCCAACAGCAAGCCAAACGGAGGTTGGGTCAGGGGGAGCTTTGCATCCGGGAAGGGCTTTCAAGTGGTTTCTTCCCTGGAAAAGGGTTTATTTTCTATTTTTAGATACGCTCGGTGGTGGCAGCGATCAGGTTGTTTTGTTTTGTTTTGTTTTTTGAGGGTTTTTTAGATGTCAGGGAAACCGAGACCAGACTCCTCCCACTCCGGGGCACAGTAGAGACTGAGTCTGAGAAGAGGCTGAGAGATCTTCCCACAGAGTCAGGACCCAGCTCTGGGGACATTATGGGGGCACTTCCAACCTTGGCAGGGGTGGGTTGATACGTAGAACCAGCACCAGTGCTGAGTCCCCCGGCAGGTCTTTAAGCACACCCATGCCAGTGTCGGGGACTCTGCAATCCAGAGGGGTATTGGGTGGCCATGTGAATACCAATGAGAAACATTTCACTGATTACTGGATCCTGCTTTTGCTATTGGTTTTACTCCTACGTAGGCGAATCGTCATTCAGCTACTAGAGGGGGATGCAGAGCTTCATTGTACTGGAGTGTCTGCAACTTCCTTCTCTAACCAGCATGGTGTGCAGGGGGCGAGCTGGGTGGGGAATCAGAAGAAAACGTGTTCACTGAGCTTGTGACAATGAACCGTGTTTGTATCAGTCAATGCACAGTCAGTCACCAGCCTTCATCCCACATAGTACATTTGATGCTTAAGCAAACATCATCCAATCACAACATCCCCGTAAGGTCTTTCTGGAGCCCAGTTTCATGCAGCAGGATTAGCCATTGTACACAATCCTCAGGTCTCCAAATGAAATTATAAAACCTCAGAGTTGTCAACAAGTATCCTTATGCCTATTTCACGCCTGGGAAATTTTAGTGACAAGGAAGGAAAACTATAAAAGCTACAAAACAATAGACTCATAGAATCATAGAGCCGGAAGAGACCTCAGAAGGTCATCAAGTCCAGCCCCCTGCCCAAGGCAGGACCAATCCCAACTAAATCAACCCAGCCAGGGCTTTGTCAAGCCGAGACTTAAAAACCTCTAGGGATGGAGATTGCACCACCTCCCTAGGAAACCCATCCCAATGTTTCACCACCCTCCTAGTGAAATAGTTTTTCCTAATGTCCAACCTAGACCTCCCCCACTGTAACTTGAGACCATTGCACCTTGTTCTGCCATCTGTCGCTGCTGGGTTATATTTCACAACTTTTATATCACAAGTCTGAAACATTTGGGATAGGTGATTTCTTTCTTTCTTTCTTTCTAAACTAATTGGCTACGTCTAGACTACATCCCTTTTTCGTAAAAGGGATGTAAATTAGACGTATCACAATTGCTAATGAAGCGGGGATTTAAATCTCCCCCACTTCATTAGCATAAAAATGGCTGCCGCTTTTTTTCGGCACGGAGCTTTGTCGGAAAAAAGTGCCAGGCTAGACGCGGATCTTGCGGAAAATAAAGCCTTTTCTGAAAGATCCCTTATCCCTCTATGAAATAAATTTAAATATCCCAGGCTTCATTAACATAAAAATTGGCCGTCACTTTTTTTCAAAATGGAGTTTTTTCGGAAAAAAACGGCAGTCTAGACGTGGATCTGTCAAAAATAAACCCTTTTTTGACAGATCCTGTAAACCTCATTTTTGAGGCTGACGGAGAATTTTTAATCCGAGGGTTCGGATGGGGGCCCAAAACCCCTACCAAATCAATTCCAGACACCCTTCTTAAGCAACCAGCTTTATTCAGGAATGCATTCCAGGGCAAAAATCTCCAGGATACTCTCAGGAAAAGTTTCTGCAACTTCCCAAACAAAAGGCAAGGTCTTTTGTACCACCTTACATGGTAATTACCTTTTTCTCACTGACCACTTACAGTTGCATGCATATACAGGTCATGCCCCTTTGCACCAAATTCCCTCCAATCATTATCTGTCCCCTCTCAGTCCCTTTGCAGGCCTTACAACAGGTTCAAACCAGTTTTACCTACTCCCCCCCCTTTGCTCACCTGAGTTCAAGCACGTACCTCTTTACAAAGACCAGACTTAACATCCAGGTGTCACAGAGGTCATACTGACAACAAATTAAGTTTATCCTTCATTCCCCCCTTTGATCCACTTGTGGATCACAATTAATCTTAAGCATCCTTTCCCATTCATCCTCAAACGTGCAAGTGTCTTTGTAGTCTTTCTCGGGAGGGTTCGGTACATTTAGCAGAAGCATCTGTTGTACCTTGTTTTCTGCTACATTCTCTATCTTTTGTAAGCACCCTTTAATACAGCATAAGGCTAGCTGTATCATTATGTATATAGAGCATATTAAGACAAGGAACATCAATATTCCTGCCACCACCTTCTTCATGAGTTCGCTTAACCCTATTCCCAACCAATTTAAAGGATTCCAGTCTTGCAACTGCTCTCCAACTGTTTTTGTCTGGACAGACAATGTTTGGATTTCTTTTATCCTTATGGTTAGGTTTGAACTCACATCAGAAACTTTAACACAACACTCTGGGCCTATTAATCTACATACCCCTCCTTGAGCCGCTAGCAGATAGTCAAGAGCCAGTCTGTTTTGCTGGGTAAAGATTCGCAATTCATTTAAATTTCCTTGTACCACACCTAGTGCCCCCTCTGTGGTATTCATGAATTTCTCCATAAGCAGGGACATTGTTTTCAAATCATGATTGGTTTTTGCCTGCCCTACCCATGGGATGGTAGTTTCAGCTACTGCAAGGGCAGTTTGTTCTATCCAGTTCCATGCTTCTTCCCAAGACCCATCCCGCTTGTTCCTGATATGCCCTGGTGGCAAAGTGTCAACAATCCTCATAGCTGGTGCCACGAGACCAAGGTAACAAAACCCTGATGCATTTTGCGGAAGCCTTTTATAGGCAAATTTACCGCATATCCACCAATAATTGTACATGTTCCACGAGTCAGATTGATATATCATCATGGCTCGGTTTGCAAAGGTGGTGTTACCTTCTTTGCAAAGGTCTGTACTAGTGGTCCCTCCCCATATGGCTGTTATTTCTGGTTTGAATAGAGTACACCAAAGGTTTGTGGTAGACATAGTGGAACCATTATGCCATACATGTGTCCCATCCACCTTTGTTATAATGTGTGTACAGCTTGATTTCCCTACAAAGGTGGTACCTGTAAGATTCCTACATAGGGGACTTGTACTACTAAATGATAATTGGATGCACCCAGTCTGGTTGAACCACACAGTTTGGTCATTTTGTTCCAGTAATGCATCACTTACTAGTCCAGTTTTGTTTAACGGAAGGGCACCTATTGGGTATCCACTGTGCGCGCTTTGTGGTGCCCAGGCACACACCCAACAGTTAGTTTTGTTTGCGGCTCGTGCCATACCTTCTGCCAGCTGCAGAAAGGTATTAGTCCCAATACCATTCCCCCTTTGGAGCCAAATAAGGCCTATACAAAGGAGGAACAAGAGTTTAGCCGTTGTGCAGAGATTGTAATCCTTTCAGCACTTGCGCAGACGGAGGTTATAAGGAAGTGTGGAGGAAGGAAAACAGCTTTCAGAAAACCCACCGTCCTCTGACAAAGTGCCGGTAGGGTCAATGGCAAGATTGGGTGTAGATTCGTGTGAAACGTCAACGTGACTAGTAGGACCAGAAGGGATCTGGCCTGTAGTGAGAGCGTAGTGAACGAGGTCCCGGTCTCTGATTTCCGATGATGTATATCCCTTGTCCAGGAGAAGTGATTCAATTTCTCTCTCAGAAAGCGGTCAAAAGTCGTTTTCTTCTGGTTCTGGGCTGACAGGTTCAGTAGGAGGTGATATGTCGGGAGAGGCAAGTTCACACAACTTATGAGGGTCAATGGTGTGGCGCACGTGGCTTGCATGTATCCAAGAATCTCGCTCGGCTACCTTCACAGCCGTGTTGGTAGTCAGCAGGACCTGGAAGGGACCATTCCACCTTGGAGATAGGCAGTCTTTCCTCCGGAATTCTTTTATCAGGACCCAATTTCCTGGCTGCACGTCATGGCAAGGCACATCAGTTGGGACAGGTAAGGCTTCTGCAACCTGAGAGGAGAGACTGAAAGCAATTTTAGACAGATGTATACAGTATTGAAGTAGTTCGTCATAACATTCAGACAAGTGGGAAGGATTAATTTTTCCAGGAGGCTCAAATCCAAGTAAAATCGGCCTCCCAAATAGAATTTCATGAGGGGTGAGACCATGTTTGCGGTTCGGGGTATTTCGGATATGCATGAGGGCAAGGGGCAATGCCTGCGGCCACTTTAATCCAGTGTCAGAGATAATCTTGCTTAACTTCCTTTTGATATCGAGGTTTTTTCTTTCAACATGCCCTGAACTTTGGGGATGATATGGGGTATGGAACCGTTGTTCTATGTGGAGGGCTCTACACAGATCTTGCAGGATTTTGGCCGTGAAATGGGTTCCTTTATCCGAGTCAATTTTTAAAGGGATTCCAAATCTGGGAACCACCTCAGTAACTAATTTCTTTACCACAGTAGTGGCGTCTGCTCGACGGCAAGGGAAAGCTTCCACCCAACCACTGAACACACATACAATAACCAGACAATACTTAAACCCACAGGAAAGGGTTAACTCTATAAAACCGATCTGCAAATATTGGAAGGGTCCATAGGCCCAAGTATGAGCACTCAGAGTAGTCTTTTCTCCACCCTGGGTAGAGAACTTTTGGCAAGTAGCACAATTGCTGGTGATTTTAGCAGCAGCTTGGTGAATCCTAGGCGCATACCAATGCTTTAGAATCTGGTCCGCTACCCCCCTTTTGTTCATATGTCCTAATCCATGGGTAATGGTAGCCAATTGGGACACCAAAGTAGAAGGAGCCACAGGTCGTCCATCTGGTGAAAGCCAAATGTTATTATCTTGAATACGACACCCAGCTTTGTACCAATTGTGTTGTTCCTTCTCAGGTGCCCTAGATTGCAACAGGGATAAATCATTTAGAGTCAGGGGAACAGAAACAGCGACCAGGATTTGAAATGGAGCTGGAGGTCCACAGGCAGCTGCATTCCTGGCTGCAAAATCTGCCCGTCTGTTTCCTACTGATACAGTATCAGTTTTATCAGTGTGAGCACTGCAATGCATAATAGAAATAGCAAAAGGTAATTGAATAGCAAGCAAGAGGTCATTAACAAGGGATCCATTAGAAATGGCACTTCCCGAGGACGTTAAGAATCCTCGATGTTTCCAAATCTGACCTACATAATGGCAGATATTAAAAGCATACATTGAGTCAGTATAAATGTTAACAGATTGATCAATAGCTAAAATACAGGCACGAGTGAGAGCAATTAGTTCAGCTGCTTGAGCACTTTTTATTCCTGGAAGAGAATGAGTTTCAATTATTGCATGATCAGAAACAACAGCATACCCGCTTATAAGGTTTCCCCTTTCATCCCTTTTTAACAATTGTGAGAAAAGGGTAGGACTTTCAGTATATCCTTGAGGAAGTCTGGTCCAAGTCAGCTGCTCCCCTTTATAGGAAAAAGCAAACAAAAACTGTGAATCCTTATCAATGGGAATGGAGAAGAAAGCTGAACATAAATCTATGACAGAAAAACATTTAGCACCTGCAGGGATAGAGGACAATATTGTTGCTGGATTAGGAACCACAGGAAATCTGGGGATAACAAACTGATTTACAGCTCTTAGGTCCTGCACAAATCTATATATCTGTCTCCCTTGATCATCAAATTTCCCCTCCTTTTTGACCGGAAGTATTGGGGTATTACACACAGACTGTGTTCTTATGAGCACTCCTTGTTCCAACAGGGAGGAGATTACAGGCGCTATGCCCTCCTCCGCTTCCTGGGACAAGGGGTACTGAGACACTCGAGGGTAAGGTCGGCCGTGTTTATACCTGATCTTTACAGGCTCTGCTGTTAACAGTTTCCCAACTTCATTGGAGTGAGAAGCCCACAAAGACGTTGGTACCTGATCCAGCTCCACACTCTCCAATTTGGAGTCTGAGTCTATACCTTGTCCGTCTGTTGTTAACATCATGAGGAAATTTGTTGCCTGATTATGGGGTATATCAACAAAGACCCCTTCAGAGGAACAATAAATTGTAGCATTCAATTTACACAGCAGATCTCTACCCATCAAGTTTACAGGTGTACTGGGGGATAACAAAAAGGCATGTTCCTTTGTCAAAGGCCCAATGGTTAAGGAACATGGTTCACTCATTGCATGGGGTATAGTTACTCCCCCCACCCCTACAGCATTTACTATTTCTCCAGTTCTGGCCAGATTGGGAGCTTCATCCTCTCGTATTGTGGAAAGGGAGGCACCAGTATCAATTAGAAATTCATGTTTGTTTCCATTAACGGAAAATGAAACTAAGGCATCAGGTGTAGCAGAAAGAGAGACCGAAGGTAACAGAGAGCATTGCAATGTTTTATCAATAACCTCTTGGCATAGTCAGTAAGGATTACTCCTTTGTCGGTCCTCCGGAGGGTAGCCTCTGTTGGGTGCACCTGCTGAAAAGGGGTTAGTATTGGGCCACCTCTGTCCTTGTGACGATGGTCCGGACTGTCTGTTGGGGCCCTGGTTAAATCTATTTTGTCGTTGTCTTTTGAGACATTCAATTTTCCAGTGGCCAAACCCACCACAGTAATTACACACATCATTAGGTAGGGGGCCCCGCCGGGGTCTGTTTGGACCTTCCCTCTGACCTTTTGGTTGCCCGTGGCCTTGTAAATCCTGTATTTGGAGTGCCATTAGGGTATTTTTTAGTTCCTTTTTCTTTTGTTTTTCTACTTGCAGGTTTTCAAAAAACTGAGTTGCAGCTTCCAAAATTTTCTCAGTAGTTTCCATTTTCCATCCAATCATATTATTAATAATCTTGTCCCCAATTTCTGGTCTTAAATTCTGCACAAAGGGGGTTACTACCATAGTGCGCATATTGGCATCATTTGGGTTAATGGTGCTATACTTCCGCATGGCTGCAAAGAGCCTTGCCTGAAAATCAATAGGGCTTTCATCTGGCTTCTGTTTGCAGTTATATACTTTAGACCAATCGGTTTGCACTGGAACCATTTCGGTAATTGCATTCAGGAGACCTGTACAGTTATTTGCTAGCTCCGTACATTCTGCAGCAGTAGTAGGAATTCCTGGCAAATCTTGGGGCCATTGCTCACCCAGGTGGGCAGGAGTATCCCCAGGACCTCACCTTGCTTGGGTGTAAAGAACTTGCTTCTCATGGGGTTCCATTATTCCCGAGAGTAGCATGTCAATGTCTCTGTGGGTAGGCTGATAAATTTCAAAAATCTGACACAACTCCCTTTGCAAGCCCACAGGATCCTCTCTTATTTTTGGGAGAGTAAGTCTAAAATTCATGATGTCATTAGGTGTCCAGGGGACGTGGGCAAGTGCTGGGGCGCCCCCTGCTGGATTAGGAAATTGTCTTAGTGGGAGAAGTTTAATATGCTCTTTAAACAGTCCAGGAAAACTTTTAGGTCCAACTTCAATAATCACATCCTTGTTTACGTCATTACCTATAGTCACCGAGTTATCTTCGGGATCTATTTTAGTTATAACAAACCCCAGGTCCTTTAAGTCTTTAGCCAATGTTCGCTGCAACATTTGTGTGGGGACTTCTGACAGCTTTAGAATTACTGGACTCTGAGTATGCTCAGAATCCGAAGTTTTATTGGCCAGGTTGGCATTCCCTACCGCCCCTTCAGAACTGTGAGTATGTGCGGGGGATTCAAATTGGGCTGGTGCAGCTGAATGATCGGTAAGCAATATTTGCTGATGCTGGGGCAGGTTGGTGGGAAGGGGAGCGGAGAAATTGGGGACCCATATATCCAATAAATCTTCAGATGGGTCTGGCAGCGGAGTTGGTGGTTTCAAGATGGATGGGTAGATTCCGCTGGGCGCGCTTGGTGTAGGAACGTGGTTGTACGGAGGGGGACAAACTTTAGAGGAGTCAGATTTCTCCTTTATTTCTGCCAATTGTTTTTTCAGTTTTTCATTTGAGTCCTTTAGGCTAGCCATTATGGATTTATCTCTTAATTTTGAGGCCTGATCATCCCAGAGGTGCCAATAATTCATCTGGGAGGGGTGACTGGACTCTAAGACACCCTTTAAATAATTTAATTTGTCTAATTGAAAGGTACCTTGAACTGGGAATTGTAATTCTGATTCTACATAAGTATATTCATTCCACGCGTGTGTGAGCTTTACCAGCCTCCTGAGTTTAAGACCTGCCGGCAATTTCCCTGGCTGACTATAAATCTGCAGCATTTTACCCAATGGGGTTTTTGGATCTATCTTAGATCCCTTATTCCCCATAATCCCTGCCCTATTACCTATAAGACAGTTCCAATCCGGCACTAACCTGCCTTCCTCTCAGCTTCAAGCCTGAGCTGACCCTGTTTCAGTGTCTTCCCACTGTCCCCTCTTAACAAACTTATTCCAAAAAAAAATAAAAGAAAATAAAAGAAAAAGAAAAAGAGAAGGGAAAAAGACTTACAGTTGCTTGGGAAGGATGTTCTTAACGTAGGGTGGACGCTTACCGCCAGTGAAAGCAGCCGTTCAGGACAAGGAGAGAGGAACGGAACAGTGAGATTTTGTAACACGGATCTCTTACCGATTTGTATGGCGCCTTTCTGTTCAGTCTCTCCGGTCCGGCCCGTCTCAATCACCTGGTGTCCCGATCCATCCCGCTCCTGACACCATAAATGACGGAGAATTTTTAATCCGAGGGTTCGGATGGGGGCCCAAAACCCCTACCAAATCAATTCCAGACACCCTTCTTAAGCAACCAGCTTTATTCAGGAATGCATTCCAGGGCAAAAATCTCCAGGATACTCTCAGGAAAAGTTTCTGCAACTTCCCAAACAAAAGGCAAGGTCTTTTGTACCACCTTACATGGTAATTACCTTTTTCTCACTGACCACTTACAGTTGCATGCATATACAGGTCATGCCCCTTTGCACCAAATTCCCTCCAATCATTATCTGACCCCCTCAGTCCCTTTGCAGGCCTTACAACAGGTTCAAACCAGTTTTACCTACTCCCCCCCCTTTGCTCACCTGAGTTCAAGCACGTACCTCTTTACAAAGACCAGACTTAACATCCAGGTGTCACAGAGGTCATACTGACAACAAATTAAGTTTATCCTTCAAGGCATACAGGATCTGTCAAAAAAGGCTTTATTTTCGACAAATCCACGTCTAGACTGCCTTTTTTTTTTCCCCGAAAAAGCTCCATTTTGAAAAAAAGCAGTGGCCATGTTTATGCTAATGAAGCATGGGATATTTAAATCCCTGCTTCATTAGCAATTTCGATGTGCTTGATTTGCATCCCTCTGTTGACAGAGGGATGCAGTCTAGACGTAGCCGTAGGCTATGTCTACACCACAAAGATAAATCAGAAAAAGAAATGCAATTTCCTTCCAAAAGAGGCTTTTCCAAAATTTGGTTCATTTACACTAGGCCAAATTTTGGGGGGGAAAAATCTTCTTTCAGAACATCCCTTCTTCCTTGTAAAAGGAGATTTACAGGAATGCCAACAAAATGCGTCTGCTTTTCCAACATTTTTTTCTGAAAAGTAGACACATTCCTGGAAAAGCTCTGCAGTCTAGACATAGCCATAGTTTCAACTAGTTCCAACATTTTCAGTGATATAGGAAATTAGTGTATGACCAGTTAGAAAGTCCTGCATGAAATCTACATTAGTTTCTTCTGAGTCTCCTTTACGGAGAAGCCAAAACCAGAGCTCCAGACTTGCTACCAAACCTATCAAAGTTTGTCCCATCCTGACCTATTTCCCAAGGTGTGGAAGCATTTTCCTGATGGCCAGCCTGACATCTTTATTCCGAAGGGTGTAGACAATAGGGTTCAGAGTTGGCGTCACCAGACTGTACAGGGTGGCAATGATCTTGTCCTTGTTGAAGGAGTAACTGGAGGCCGGGCGAATGTAAGTGTAGATGACAGCGGAGTAATAAAGAGATACCACAATGAGGTGGGAGGAGCAGGTGGAGAAAGCTTTTCTCCTCCCTTCAGTTGTTTGGATCCTCAAGATGGCCCTGACAATGAAGCAGTAAGAGACACCGGTCAGGAGGAAGTCTCCCATAGCTAAGAAGATGTCCGTTGTGAAGGACATGACCTCATTTATCCGCACCGAGGTGCAGGAGAGAACCAGCAGGGATGGGATCTCACAGAAGAAATGATTAATAGTGTTGGGCCCGCAGAAGGTCAGCCGCAGGACGAGGCCAGTGTGGACTGAAGTGTTGATCACAGCAATGACCATCACGAGAGCAGACAGGCCCATGCACACAGTCTTGTTCATCATGATGCTGTAGCGCAAAGGATGGCAAACAGCCACGTAGCGGTCGTAAGCCATGACAGTGAAGAGCACCATCTCTGCCCCCAAAGACCAAGTGAAGAAGTAGAGCTGGGCTATGCACCTTGGGAAAGAGATAGATTTCCTGACCGCCACTAGGTTCCCCAGCATTTGGGGGATGACAGTGGAGGTGCAGATGATGTCTACCACAGCCAAATGGAAGAGGAAAAAATACATGGGCCTCTGCAGCTTGGAACTGGAAAGGACGGCAGCCATGATGAGTAAGTTGCCCAGCAGAGCGATGATGTAGACGGAGAGGAATAGTATGAAGAGTAAGACCTGCAGGTGGGTGTTACTGGAGAGTCCCAGCACAATGAATGTGGTCACAACGCTTTGGTTCTCCATTTCTCAGGGGTACAGTGGGGGATGAAGGCCTGGTTTCTGCAACTTCTCTAGTCTGCGTTTTTGGCACTTGTTTTCATCCTGAATTAAGATGGAAAAATGAAATGTCAATTTTCTCTATTTATTGTGTGAAAAGTTCTGAAATTTTTCAATTTTAAACTCTGTGTGTGGGCATGTAACTAAAACAAATTTTATTGAAACATATTTTGACATCTTAAATTTTACTAAGAATGAATATTTTTTTCCTCAAAGGATATTAAAATGATAAAAATTGCTTCTTATTTACAATGCCAGCTGAAAGTGAGAACAGGCATTCCCATGGTACTTCTGTAGCTGGCATTGCCAGGTATTTATATACCAGATATGCTAAGCATTATCACCCACAAATGTAAACAAACTCATCTGAGCAATTGGCTGAACAAGTAGGACTGAGTGGACTTGTAGGCTCTAAAGTTTTACATTGTTTTATTTTTGAGTGAAGTTATGTAAAAATAATAATTTTTCATTTGCAAGTTGCACATTCATAATTAAGGGATTACACGACAGTATTTGTATGAGGTGAATTGAAAAAATACAATGTATTTTGTCTACCTTTTTCAGTGCAAATATTTGTAATAAAAACAATAACATGCACTGGGCACTTTGTACTCTGTGTTGTAATTGAAATCAATCTATTTGAAAATGTAGAAAACATCCAAAATATGTAAACAAATGGCATTGTATTATTGTTTAACAGTATGATTGTAACTATGATTATTTGTGATTATTTTTTTAATCTCACTATTAATCACAATGAATCTTTTAATAGTTTGACAGCCCTAATTTTACTGCAGCTACATTTTTCAATAGCAAAATGTTTCAGCTGAAAAAATTGAAATAGCTCACTAAGAGGCCTTTGAAACGCTCAGGCTTATCATTTATGGATCAGATACCAAGAATGATGCATGACATACACCAATCCATGAGTTACCATGTCTTCAAGTCCTGAATAGAATTGGGTGGAATTTTTTGACCCAAACACTTTTTTTAGCTGAAAAAATTCAGATTTGGGTCAAGCAAAATAGCTTCACACTTTTGGCTGATTGTTCTAGCTGAAAATAAACTAAATTGAAGAAGCATCTAAATGGTTCATTTTAACAGTTTGACTGTACACATACCCAACTGAAATAAAGAAGACTCATGCTCAGCCCCCTAACCCAGAGAAAGTAATTCACCCAACACGGCTTCCTTCCTCTACCATTTCCCCAACTGCCAGGCTATGGGGTATTGGGATGGTGCTTTCACTGTCTCCCCTGTGGAAGCTGTTCCACGTCACACAAGATACTTGTCTGGTCATTGGACCAAGAACATGCAGATAACTTTACAGTGGATGGGACACATGGATAGAAACACCTGGAGACCTTGCTCCAATGAATATTTAATTACTAGCACAGATACCTGGCGTTGCTTGGGTCCTTACAGAGGGGCTCCAGGCAGGGGGATGGGGGCGTAGGGGGTAAAGAGGTCAGGGTTGGGGCAAGGAGGGGCTCAGGGCAGGGAGTTGCTGGGGGGGCTTGAGTGTGGGTTCAGGGTGAAGAGGGGCTCAGGGCACAGAGTTAGTGTGTGAGGGGTGGAGGAGCTGGTGAGGGCAGCAGTTCCCCAGGCCTGTGTACATTGGGGGGCCACACAGGGGATAGAACAGCTCCCTGGGGCTGGCCTGCAGCTGCACTCAGAGCGGGGTGGCTCCCAGAGCTGGCTGTGGTGGGGATCTTGCTAGAGCGATGTGCAGGAAGCTTACCTACATCCGTGCTCCCTGCTGTCCCAGTGGGGTTATGGCTTGCCTGGTCCCCATTTCTGACCTTTTGCTGCTCCCTTTTGGTCACTCTGCTGTATAACTCCCTCCTAGCATCCCCCTCCCTTTCCATGTTCTGAAAAACAAATGGATTCCAGGCATGTCCGATTGTCCGGACACAACCAAACTCTGACCGTGCTTTACGTTAGGAGAAGAGGAAGCTGCCTACCGAATTCAGTGGGCCTAGCTCTTACCATTTAGGAGGAGTTCTTGAAAAAACAGATGGACGGACAGACTCGTTTGCTCACAAATTCTCAACTATATAAAAAATGATTAGTCCTGTGGCACCTTAGGGTATGTCTAGACTACGTGGCTCCGTTGACGGAGCCATGTAAACTAGTTTACCCGACATAGTCAATGAAGTGGGGATTAAATAATCCCCACTTCATTAAAATAAACATGGCCGCCTCGCTGTGCCAATGATCAGCTAATCCGTCACAGCACGGCAGTCTAGACACAGATCGGCTTGGGAAGCCTTTGCCGACCGATCCTGTAAACCTCGTTTCACGAGGCATAAGGGATCGGTCGGCAAAGGCTTACCCCACTGACAGATCCTCATCTAGACTGCCACGCTGTGATGGATCAGCTGATCGTTGGCACAGAGTGGCAGCCATGTTTATTTTAATGAAGCAGGGATTATTTAAATCCCCACTTCATTGACTATGCCGGGTAAACTAATTTACATGGCTCCATCGACAGAGCCATGTAGTCTAGACATACCCTTAGAGACTAACTATTGTGGCCGGTTGGGGCTAAGCCCCTAGGTTCTGCACTTCTTGGCAGGGTTTTCTTTGTGTTCCTCAGAGGCTTGCAGTGTCCCTAACACTGCCATGAAGGCAAGGGTATCCCGCTTTCTGAGCCCTTTTCATCATAGGCAAGTCCAGAGTATGGGAGGTCAGCCCCTATGTTAGACCACAGGGCCTCCCGTTTCATGCAGGCAGCCCACCAGCCAGGAGGGCTTTGGGGGAAACCCAGTCCCACCCACTTGCTCTGGGTTCCGGCCCAGGGCCCTATGGGGGGGGGGGAGGTAGACCTGAGTGGATTGTGAGGCCTAGCTCTTGCCCCATGGAACAGTGGCCCCTCCCTGGGCCACTTCCCCAACCCCTCCTGAGTACCTCCTCCCAATGTCTTGGGTCAGGCTTTGTTGCAGGCTGTTTAGGGTCAGTCTTTTGTGCTGGGCTGCTCTGTTCTCCTTCACTTCTCCTCTGGTCCATCCCTCCACTCCCTTCCTCCCCCTCTTGCCTGAGGGAGGGTTATTTGTGGTTCACTCATCAGCCTGAACTGGCCTCAAGTGTTCTGATTAGCCTTCCCATCAGGCTGACAACAGATAGGCTTCAGGTGTTGAACTGCTGGGCCACAGTCTCTGGCAGCCTATAATGGGAACATAAAACTGCATACCCAGCTCCCCATGTATCTGCCTTCCACTAGGCTTCGGCAGCCCTCTGCTCTCAGGCTGCCACAATATATATATATATATATATATATATATATATAGTGTCATGAGCTTTCATGGGTGGAACTCACTTCCTCATCTGATGAACACTCCAAGTGTATAATACCAGGCAGATCAGCTTCAACAATAACACCTGAGGAAGGGCAGCTGCAAACTAGCCAGTTAGCCCATTGATTCAATCTCCGCTTCATTGTGGAGATTTATCTGGGGGTCTCACACCTCACCCATGAGGTGGCTGGTTATCAGTGGGACACACCTTCGGCATCGGTCTGGGTTTTGTAATCCCACCATCCATTTCTTTTGCTTTTATTAAAATGCTCCAAATTAAACCGTTCAGGATAAAACAGCTTCTATCACCCCCAAATGATTTTACCCTAATTTATCTAATGTGTCAAAAATTGTGCAAATGTCATTTGCAATTAAGATTGAACTATTTTATTTTATTTTATTTTATTGACTGGCTGATCATCCCAAATCAATTATGTGTACATCTCTAGCCCTAAGTACCCTCAGTTCCCATTAATTCAAATGGTGGTTAGAAAGGCTCAAGTTTTTTTAACTGCAGTGATTAGAGCTGGTCAAAAATGGTGAGTGTGTGTGTGTGTGTGTGTTTGTGTGGGTGTGTGTCTAAACTGCACTCTAAAATCGAAATAAGGTAGCACAATCTTATTTCAATTTTATTTCGAATAGGCTATTTTGAAATTTGGTGCAGCTACATGGCACCAAACTTTGAAATAAAGCACTCTTTCAAGACATCCCTTATTCCTCATGGAATGAGGTGAACAGGGATGCCAAAATAAGCGTGTCTGTTATTTTGAAAATTACTTGAAATATCGGATGTATTTTTTGGACGTGGGGTAGTTATTTCGGGATACCGCCAATATCCCGAAATAGCCTTGCAGTCTAGATGTACCCTGTGTGTCTGTGTGTATATGTATACTCTGCAAGTTTAAAAATACAATTTTGTTGGATTTTTTTGAAGAAAAATAAATGATTGATTGTGGGGGTGATTGAAGTTGTTTTTTAAATTATTTTCTCCATATTTCCTGAAGAAAAATAATCTGACCTGCTCCTAGGAGGTCATCTGTGGTCACATTAAAATAATGATGAAGCTCCAGCTGCCTTCAACACGCCAGGCAATAAGGGCACTAGTCATGCAGAGACCTGCTCCCTGGAATGTGCTAACTGTCACTGACAGCAACCGCAACTGGGATTGTCTTGGTCATTTGCTTACGTCAAACAAGCCAGCCCATAATTCAGGCATCTTAGAAAGTTGTCAAACTGATTTCCAAACCAGTGGGGGTTAAACAGGGGTGACAACTGCAGCATCACCTGCCTCAAAAACAGAAACAATCACGTCAGCTCCCCAAGACTTACCAGACTCTTTAGAATAACGCACCCTAACTTCTTTTTCCTTGCCTGCTGTGGGTTTTTTTTTTTTTAAGTATTTGTATTACACAGCTGTCAAGTTTTTCAGCTTTTTCTCTGAAATGAAGAAGGAAGGCTAGAAAAACTTTTTTTCCCAATGGAAACACCATTTGTATGACTATGAGCTGGCAGCATCGGGAAACCACGGTGTAAGAGTAAATCCATGATTAAATCATGAGAGCTGGTGAGAATTCTTCTAAACGTGTAGACAAGGAAATCGAGGGTGATTTTGGAAGATGCAGCTTTTAGATGCTCAACTTCCACCAACTCCAGCTGGAGTTGGACAGCTCACAGCTCTTTGTGACTGTAAAATTCTCTCCTTTTCAGTGTTCTTAAAGTGTGGATCTATTTTGGGATAAGAGCTGCAGTAGCGCTAGGCATTACAGAAAAAAAGCTAGGGGACAGCTCCCCAATTTCTGCACATTAGAATCTCTCCATTGACATACTTGAAGCGACTGCAATTTATACCACAGGAGGATCTGAGCCAAAGTTCCTTTCACTGTGCCAAATCCAATGGGATATTTCCCACTCATGTCCTCCTTGGGTGTCTCTAGACTACAGGGTTTTGTTTTTTTTAAAAGTGGCCTTTTTTTGAAAAAACTTCACCTGCATCTAGACTGCTGCTGCATTCTTTCGACAGTAAATTGAAAGAACGTGGCAGTTTTTTCAACTGCGGAAAACCTCATTTTACGAGGAATAATGCCTTTTTTCGAAAGTGCTCTTTCGGAAAAAAGCTGTTATTGAATACAAACAGTGCTTTTCTGAAAGAGAGCATCCAGACTGCCTGTGTGTTCTGTTTCGAAAAGGCGGCTTACCTTTTTTGAAAATACTGGTTGCTGTCTAGATGCTCTCTTTCGAAAGAGGCTCATAGTCTAGATGTAGCCCTTCAGAAATATAAATGTTACTGAAGACTGTTTCCCCCTTCATACATACAAGGGACATGTGTAAAAAGCTATGTTGCATACATCTATCTATCTATCTATCTATTTATCTTGAAATGGGACAAGATATTTTCCAAATACAAAGCAGAATCTTTCCTGTACATCACAACATGGCTGACTCTGTACAGTACCTGGCAAAACAGGGTCATTTCTGAGTGTGATCAAAATTAAAAAAGGAAGCAGCCCAAACAAGTTAACTGCTCTGTAACGGGGACAAATGGGTTCTAATAGAATTGAATGGCAATTTTTTTTCATTGGCATCACTAGTACAAGCACATTTCGTTCAATTCCTTGCTTCTCAACACATTAAGTAGCTAACAGTTTTGGCAATCACATACATGCTCACATGCTGGGTCTGGCTGGTGCTCCTCTTCTCCGACGCCCTGCTGCTAGAGGAAGATTCTGCTTAGAAATCTTGTGAAACTATAGATCCGCTGTGTAATAGTACTTGGGGTGTTTCCCATTCTACCACGGTCTGCATAGCTCGAACACATCCCTTCTGGAAAGCACAGTTCATCTACCGAGTGCATAAGAGGGGTTAGGCTAAGACGAATTTCCAGCCTAATATATAGATTGTCATGGGGCTGTGTTTCCCCAGAGCAATTCAGAATATTTACTCCAATGTGGGCTGTGCAGGGAAAACAAACAAATACGCACAGAAATGTCTATTTTGATTGGGCAATGGTGGAAAGATCACCCAACGTTACTGAAATGTTCTGCATGTATGTTGATTGGGGACATCATTCTTTAAAACTGTATCTATTAATACTCATTAGCCTTGGGAGAGGGATTTTCATCCATAGACTTCAACTAGTGTGGTTACAGCTGGTCAGTGTCATTATGCAATCTTATCTATAGGGAAACTAACACACATGGAAACCCTAAATCTAACCTTAACCCTAACCTAAACTCTAACGCTAACTTTAACCCTAACCTTAACCTTACCCTAACCTTAACCCTAACCTAAACTCTAACCCTAACTTTAACCCTAACCTTAACCTTACCCTAAACATAACCCTAACATTAACCCGAACCTTAACTCTAAATCTTACCCTAATCTTAACTCTAACCATAACCCTAAATTTAACCTTAACCCTAACCCTTACCCTAACCTTAACCCCAACTCCAACCCCCAGCCCTTGAAAGGCCAGTGGAGGAAGGAGACCCAGATGAGCACTGATGAGTCTTAGGTCAGCAGTCAGTGGCCTAATCACTGGAGCATGCCGCCGTTCACTCTTGGGCCAGAATCTCCATTTTATAATATCCTCTCTTGGCAGGGCCTAGATTTCGGGCTAAGAACTCACAAACTCACAGGGCCAGATATTTCCAGAATCCCGAACCTCAGCTGCTCTCCCTACTTTCAGGAGGTAGGTGCCCAGCACTGCGGAAACACAGTCCCTAGGGCTCTCAGGCAGTTACTGTAAGAAATGTACCGTGCTACGGTGACACCTGGTTCTAGTGCTGCTGAGTGCCACGGCGGACGTTCAGCAAACTATTGCTCCACACTCGTGTGTGTCTGCAGACAAGGTACTGAAGTCTTCTGAAGTCTGCGGGGATCGGGGGCAGAGAGATGCATCCCAGTGCTAGGGAACGGTGTGCACACCATGTGGATAGCAGATTTAGCTTCTGCTCAGTGTAAGTTATTAGCATGATTATTAATTGGAATCACCAACATCTCGCCCTTTGGGTGAAAGGAAACTCTGCCAAGGTAGCCCTGTGAATGCTACATCCAGCCCATGGTCCACTGAAGTCTATGGATGAAAAGTGCAGCCCTTTGGCACTGATTCCATGTCCCGGGGCTCAGACTAAAACAACTCCTTTTCCTTTGGTATCGCTGGCTTCTGTTTGCCAGAGGCTGGGAATGGGAGACAGTATCTATCTATCTATCTAAGACATACAGGGTGTGTCTAGACTACAGGGCCTTTTTTCAAAAAAACTATACCTGCGTCTAGACTACTGCCGTGTTCTGGCGACAGTAAATTGACAGAATGCAGCAGTTTTGTCGATGGTGGTAAACCTCATTCTATGAGGAATAACGCCTTTTTTCGAAAGTCATCTTTTGAAAAAAGACGCTATTGCATGAAAACGGCTTTTTCGAAAGAGAGCGTCTAGACTCTCTTTCGAAAAAACAAGACGCTTTTTTGAAAAATCTTCTTGTTGGCTAGATGCTCTTTTTCGACAGAGGCTTTTTCGAAAGATACTGTCAAAAAAGCCTCTGTCGAAAAAGGCGTGCAGTCTAGATGTAGCCACAGACAGACAGATGGATAGATAGATAGATAGGGTACATCTAAACTATATCCCTTTATTGAAAAAGGGATGTAAATTGGACGTATTGAAATTGTACATGAAGCTGGGATTTGAATTTCCCGTGCTTCATTTACATAATGGCGGCCGCGGCTTTTTTTCAAAAAAAAAAAAACCTGCGGTCAAGACGGGGATCTTTCAACAGAAATGGTCCATTTTGAAAGATCCTGTAACCCTCAAAAAAATGGGGATTACAGGATCTTTCGAAATGGGGCATTTCTGTCAAAAGATCCCCGTCTTGACCGCAGGTTTTTTTTTAAATGCGGCTTTTTGAAAAAAAGCCGCGGCCGCCATTATGTAAATGAAGCACGGGATATTCAAATCCCAGCTTCGTGTACAATTTTGATACATCTAATTTACATCCCTTTTTCGATAAAGGGATGTAGTTTAGATGTACCCATAGATAGATAGATATTATGGTATATGATATGTGTTATGTATACTGAAAGAATCACTCAGTGAATCTTTTTTGTGAAATTAGTTTAGAAATTTTCATCTTGATTACTAATTAGACTAAAGTCTGAGGTCATAGTTTGCACTACTAATTCATATATAAATAGTCCAAATGACTTCACATGCCTCTATTTGCAAACATTCATAGTGATATCTGGTTCCCTTCCTGACTCAGATTCAGGAGAATATAGATTTAGTAGCTGAGAATGTTTATTCTGCTAGCATGTTTTAATGTATCTCAGGGTATGTCTACACTAGCCCTCTAATTCGAACTAGGGAGGCTAATGAGGGCAACCGAAATTGCTAATGAAGCACAGTATTTAAATATCCTGTGCTTGATTAGCATAGTCCCGGCTAGTTGCCATTTTGGAAACTGACTAGCCCGAAGTAACTGCCAGCGTCTACACGCGGCAGTGAAGCGGGATTCCGAGAAAAACCCTTAGTTTGAATTAACTGTTACTCCTCGTGGAATGAGGTTTAATCCCATGTTTCATTAGCAATTTCAGTCGCCGTCATTAGCCTCCCTAGTTTGAACTAGGGGGCTAGTGTAGATGTATCCTCAGTTTGCTCCTATGTTGGGTCATATGTTTAGGCTCTCTCTCTCTCTTTCTCCTGGTCTATCTGGATGCTTCAACACCGAGATTGCTGTAGTTTCTGATGTAAACCTGGATGTCTACTTTAGTCTTTACTCCTATTGAAGGGACACTCCATCAGGGAATCTTCCTTAGTCTGCAGAAGAGAAGCGTGTGGGGAGGTTTGATAGGAGCCTTCAACTTCCTGAAGGGAGGTTCCAAACAGTTACACCCACTGGGAGCCTGGCCTAGTGACTCCAATGGAGCCATGGCTCATTTACACCAGCTGGGGCTCTGGCCCATTAGCTCTCAGGGGCAGTGGGGGGGAGTTCTTAGTGCATGGAGGGAGGGGCTATCAGACCCCTGGGACCCAGCCCTCACTCTGGGAGGGGTGTGGCAAAGTGAGACCTAGTGGGTTGGAGCCGAGGGGTTCAAGCTCAAAGCAAGCAGGGGCCCGTACATTGGCCGGTCTCAGGGCAGGCAGCTCTGCTGTCCCAGCCCCCTCGGGCTGTGTCTGACTCTCCATTCACACAAATTAATTTCTTTCCCCCCACAAATTCCCTTGGGAGGTGTAATAGGTCAGGACAGAGATACAGCAAATTCCGGATTCACTGGTGTGGTGTCCTGACAGGTCTCCTGCTCCATCAGTGATGATACACGTTCAGCTGGGTGTGTTTTCATGGGCTCCCTCAGTGGATCGTACCAGCTCTGCACAAGGGGCTAGCAGAATAGACCTCACCAGAGTCCCCAATGACCACAGACTCAGATAAGATATGAAGGCACCTGAGTCAGGTTTAGTGTCGAACGAAGTATAGTAACAGGTATCAGTAGCCCAATGGCCTGCGAGCCCCAAGGTATTTGTACCCAGGACAATGGACACAGCTCAGTCGATCGTGTGGATTCACTATCTCCCCCAATCTGGCCAAAGAGTTACATTGAGGTGCCCCAATATTTATAGACAGAGATACACAATCTACATACATATCCCATGCATTGGTACCTCCCCTTGGACTTTCCTCCAAAGCCGTCCCTGCCTGTTGTTATATGAGAACGGCCAGACTGGGTCAGACCAACAATCCATCCAGCCCAGTGTCCTGTCTGCCCACAGAGGCCAACGCCAGGTGCCCCAGAGGGAGGGGACACAGCAGGGAATCCTCGTGTGATCCCTCCCCTGTCACCCTGTTCTGCTTTTGCTTGTTGTTTTACACTATTTTATCATGTGCTCAGCAGGGTGCCCCAGTGGCAGGTATTTACGTGCTTCCTGTACTGTTAGCAGGGCCAGCCATTCTAGTGCCGAGAGACACGGACTTGCAGGCAGACCTCTGCCTTTCACACGGCCTGTCTGTTACTCAGAGCATAACTCTGGCTGACTTTGCTTCAAGCACCAGGCTCAGTCTGTCTCCTACTGGAGGATATTCCAGGAGCTCCTCCTGCTGGTCAGAGACCTGCTCGTCCCCGTCCCTGGCCTGGGCAGGGTATGGGGGCTACTGGGCCAGGCCAGGAAGGGGCAGGGGCTGGGGGCAATGGGTGCTGCCCTGGCGGTGGCAGAGGCGGGGTATCCAAGCACACAAATACAATGTCCCCTCGTTTTGGAGACAGATGTGCACATGACAGTCTCTGGACACCCCGTCTTGCTGGATAGCCGAGAAGATGGGTGCAGCACATTGGCTCACAGGGGGAACTCACATTGATTCAGGGACCATCTGCAAACACACCAAGGACACCCCCCCCCACACACACACACCCCTCCAAGCTATGGCTGTAGCATCTGTACCTGTTCATATTACAGTGACCCCGACAGATCACGCAAAATGCCGTGTATGTGTGAGCCCCCTGCATGGCTGGAGCCAGCACCCCCTGGAGGAGTAGGGCCCATACCCATGACTCCTTCTCCCCCACCAGTAGCAGCAGACAAGAGTCACAGCAGAGCCCCCTAACGCTCCCCCAGCAGGGTCCTCCTCAGAGCCCCCTTCATCTCCTTGTTCCTCAGGCTGTAGATCAGGGGGTTGAGCAGCGGGGTCCCCACCGTGTAGAACAGCGTCACCACCTTCCCGCTGGTCCTGGAGGCCGTCGGGATGACGTAGGTGACCATGATGGAGCCCCAGAAGAGGCCCACAACGGCTAAGTGGGAGGTGCGGGTGGAGAAGGCCTTGTGCCGCCCGGCCCCTGCGGGCAGCCTCAGCACGGCCCTGATAACAAGCCCATAGGAGGCCAGGATGGAGAGGAAGGTGGTGACGATCATGAGGGAGCTCATGGTGGAGTAGAATTGTTCAGTCCGGGGAGCTGGGGAGCAGGCGGCCGCCCACAACGGGGCTGGGTCACAGATAAAATGGTCCAGGGTGTAGGGGCTGCAGAAGGAGAGCTGGGACATGAGGCTGATGGGTGCTATGTACCACAGGAAGCCGGTGAGCCAGCAGGAGGCGACCATGGTCCAGCAGAGCCGGGGGGACATGAGGACGGGGTAGCGCAGGGGCTGGCAGATGGCCAGGTACCGGTCCAGGCCCATGGCCGCGAGGAGGAGGCATTCGGTGGCCCCCGTGGAGAAGAAGAAGTAGAACTGCAGGAAGCAGGCATGGAAAGAGATGGGGAGGCCGGGCTGCAGCAGGTCGCAAAGCATCTGGGGTGCGGTGGCGGTGACGTAGCAGATCTCCAGGCAGGAGAAGCTCCCCAGCAAAATGTACATGGGCAGGCGCTGGAGGCTGGGGTCCCGCAGCACGGCCCACACAATGCAGAAGGTCCCCACCACTGTGGCAGCGTAGGCCAAGGACAGCAGGGCACAGAGGAACGTGCGGCTCTGCCGGCCCAGGGAGGGGAAACCCAGCAGCAGGAACTGGGTCACTGGGGTGCTGCCGTTGGCCGGATTCATTGGAGGACCTTGGAGGTGATAGAAATGATCAAGGGGATGGCAGGGATCTGCCCACAGACCTGGATGCGGAGGTGTCTTTAGAGCAGCAGGTGACAGCAGAGATACCGAGTCACTGACCGTCAGACTCTCTGACACCCCCACCCCCACTGCCCCATATCACGTCTCACACTCATGTTGGGTTACTTCCCCCTTGGAAACCTTTCCGGTTAGAGAAGGCTCCTGCCCTGAGACATGCAGCTGGCCGTTCCTCCTGGGCAACGCTGGCTCGCACCTCCTTCCATAATGAGGTCAGCTTCGCTGGGCCAGGCCAGGCTCCCAAACCCCATCGGTGCCGCTCAGCCTAGTGAGGGGTGCTCGGAGAGCTACATCACAGTCCCTCCTTCCTGGACTTCAAAGCTGAAATGAAATGGCCTGGGTTGGGCTGCATCTTTAGGCACCTAACCCTCTGTGTCAGTCTGGTCTTAAATTCCTACTGGAAGTGGGATTAGGCTCCTAAGCCACTTACATCCCTTTTGGAAATGGGATTAGGCTCCTAAGCCTGCCCCCTGTCTCGCTGCTGCATGTTACAGCCTGGGCGCAAGAGGCCATTTTATAATTCCCCACTCTGCATTTGGACAGATCCAAGGACAACATCGGTCACGGGTTCTCCCTAAGGCCCTGCAGATGGAAAATCGAGATCTGATACGGTAAAATCTGCATTAATGCAATGGTAGGATTAAACTCTACAAACCATCGTCACATGGGAAATGGATGTTTAGAGTCAGTGGGTAATTATAGTATTTTTGTATTTATTATTTTATTTTTCATTAGTGAGGTGACCTCCGGGAGCCACCGTCACACCCCAGAACCTCATGGTGCCAGGTGTTGCACAGACACAGAGGGAAAGGATAGTGCTTGAGCCTTACCCCCTATATTTTCCAAATAGGATTAAAATGAAAGATTGAGTCTCAGTTCCTATTGAGTATCAGACTCAGAACACAACATTACTCATTGCATTCTGTAGACATTCCTAGATTGGATTGGCATGTGGAGTTCACAGCTATATTATAATTTTATTAATATAAAAAGCTACCTAAGAGAGCAATTCATAATATTAATTAAAATAAATTAATGACTGCCTGTGCTATGCATTTCTCCCTTCCATTTAAGCAAACTGAAATCCCAAATTTATGAACAAATTTTATTTTAATTCTAGAAGTGAATAAAATAATAAGTTAAGAATTAGATATTTTATTCATTGCTACTTCCAGTGAAAACTGTTACTTACTAATACTAATAAGTTAGACTTTAGGTCTATTGTATTTATTTCCCCCGGTGCATGTTAAATTATTATTCTCTTATCTTTATTCCCTGATTACATTAAAATCTTAAATCAGTACGTACATAAGAAGGTGACTTCCAGATTTTTTAGAAATGTTACATTCATAATTATGTAGTATATGAATTCCTATTACTCTTGCAATAATGAATGAGGATATACTCCTGTATTTCATTAACAATTTGGGACTTCAATATTACTTTTCTCCACATTTGATTAAAATATTAAATTAATGAATGCATTTTGTAATATTTTCTGGATTAGATTAATAAAATAACTTCATAATGATATACTGTATTTTCTAGACATGGTGAAAATATTAAGCTAGTATGTATATAAATGTCTCAATATCATTAAATATTCAATAATTACACATATATTTAGATTTGGTGAAAATATTACATTTGTGTTCTTTTTTTTAACATTTAGCATCAACTCAAATATTGAGCTAATAATTCTGTACTGGAGAAATTTCCAGCCTTGGTTAAATATTGGGTTAAGAGCACTGTGTATTGTATTAATTTCTGGGTTAAAATCAATTCGTAAGATTCAAAAAGAGAAACTTGATTCCACTAGGCAGCTGGTTTAAGGAAAGTGCCCCAAGGATCGGTTCTAGGGCTGGTTTTGTTCAACATCATGAATGCCCTGAATGAGGGGCTGGATTTCACCCTCAGCAAGTTTGTGGATGACACTAAGCTAGGGGGAGAGGTAAATACATTGGAGGGCAGGGATAGGGTACAAGGTGACCTAGACACACTGGAGGGTTGGGCCACAAGAAATCTGATGAGGTTCAACAAGGACAAGGGCAGAGTCCTGCCCTTGGGACAGAAGAATCCCAAGCATTGTTACAGGCTGGGGACCGACTGGCTAAGCAGTTCAGCAGAAAAGGACCTGGGGATTACAGTGGGTGAGAAGCTGGAGATGAGTCAACAGGTGCCCTTGTAGCCATGAAGGCATATTGGGGGTGCATTAGGAGGAGCATTTCCAGCAGATCTAGAGATGTGATTATTCCCCTTTATTTGGCGCTGGAAAGGCCACAGCCGGAGTATTGCTTCCAGTTCTGGGCTCCCCACTATAGAAAGGATGTGGGCTCATTGGAGAGAGTCCAGTGGAAGGCAACCAAAATGATTAGGGGACATGACCTATGAGGAGAGGCTGAGGGATTTGGGCTTATTTAGTCTGCAGAAGAGAAGAGTGAGGAGGGATTTGAAAGCAGCCTTCAACTTCCTGAAGGGGGGTTCCAAAGAGGCTGGCAGAACGAGAAGCAATGGCCTCAAGTTGCAGTGGGGGAGATCTAGGTTGAATAGTCAGAAAAACAGTCTCACCAGCTAGACTACACCCTGAAGCATGCGCATGGGAACGTGGCCCATGGAACTGGCAGTGAGTCCGGGATGGCTGGCCCTGCCTCCCACCAGCCCCAAAAGCCCCCTCATCCGTTTCTCTGCCTGGCTCTGAAAACAATCTGACCCTCCTACCTCAGAAACCTGAAGTTCATGGCCAGCCGGCCCATGTACCTGGTGGGGCGGAGGCTGGGATGGGGGCAGGACTGAGCAGAGGCCGAGGAAGACAGGAAGTGAGGACGCCGTGTGTGAAACCCACCTGGCCAGGAGGTGGCTCTCCGCCTCTGCTGGGAGGGAGCTGGGCAAGGGGCTGATATCTGCTCTCCAGCGCTGGGACTCTGGGACTGAGAGGTTTGTAGGCACCCAGAGGAGCACCAAGGAGCAGGGCCAGACCCTCTGCACAGGCCAATCACAGCCAGGGTCCAGCAATGCCGAGGCCACATCTGTCCCTGGGACATGCCGTGCACAGAGCATGTGAACCCACCAGGGCCTGGTGACATGTGAGTGTCTCAGGTCACTAGTGGTTGAGGTGTGGCCTGCTGTCAATCTGGGCTGGTGCCTAGAGGAGCTGAGGGACCCTCAGGAGTGATGAGGGCCCCTGGGCGAGGAGACCCCCTCCTGAATCCATCAACACCCCCTTCAACCGTGCCCCATCCCCCTCATCCCAGGGCAGCAGTGACAGCACCTGCTTAGGGCAGAGGGTGCTAGATGTGACGAGCTGGCTTGTTCTCAGCACAGCTGGGCCCTGTGAACCTGAGACTCTGGAGCTCTGCCCATTGCCAGAGACCAAGAGCTAACTGGGCCCTAGAGTATGCGCTCCCAGCCTGTGCCCCTCCCTCCTACCCCACAGCCCCACCCTCCTCCACCTGGGCCCCTCCCTCCTGCCCCACAGCCCCACTCGTCCCTGCCTGAGCCCCCTCTCCTGCCCCACACACCCTCTCTCAGCTCTGTGCTCTGAACTCAGCCTCTGAGGAGAAGAGAGAACTTTTGCTGTGAGCTGTGAGGCCCCCACTTTCCAAGCAGGGACCAGTGGCCACCTCAGCACAGCTCCTTCATCGGCCTCACCAGCAAACAGAGAGAGACACGTTCCAGCGCCAGGACAGGTGCCCTCTCCCAGGCCTGTCAGCAGCAGTTTCACCTCAGATACCGACAGCCTCTGCTCACGCCCGAAGCTGGAACAGCCCAGGCAGAAGAGCGGCCAGTGGGCTGGACAAGGAGCCAGGACTCTCAGTGATTCAAATGGGGCCATGGCTCATTTACACCATCTGGGACCCTGGCCCAGTGACTCCAATGGGGCCATGGCTCATTTACACCAGCTGGGACCCTGGCCCAGTGACTCCAATGGAGCTATGGATCTTTTACACCAGTTTGGACCCTGGCCCAGTGACACCAATGGAGCCATTGCTCATTTACACCGGCTGGGACCCAGGCCCAATGATACCAATGGGGCCATGGCTCATTTACACCAGCTGGGACCTTGGCCCAGTGACCCCAATGGAGCCCTAGCTCATTTACACCAGCTGGGACCTTGGCCCAGGGACATCAATGGAGCCATGGCATATTTACACCAGCTGGGACCCTGGCCCAGGGACATCAATAGAGCCATGGATCATTTACACCAGCTGGGACCCAGACTCAATGATTTCAATGGGGCCATGGCTCATTTATACCAGCTCAACCTTCTCCCAGTGACCCCAATGGAGCCCTAGTTCAGTTACACCAGCTGGGACCCTGGCCCAGTGACCCCAATGGAGCCATGGCTCATTTACACCCGCTAGGATCTTGGCCCAGTGACTTCAATAGAGCCATGGCTCTTTTACACCAGTTCGCACCCTGCTCCAGTGACTCCAACGGAGCTATGGCTCATTTACACAATCTGGGACCCTGGCCCAGTGATTCCTAGGGAGCCCTGGCTCATTTACATCAGCTGGGACCCAGGCCCAGTGACTCCAATGGAGCCATGTCTCATTTACACCTGCTGGGTCCCTGGCCCAGTGACCCCAATGGAGCCATGGCTCATTTACACCCGCTAGGATCTTGGCCCAGTGACTTCAATAGAGCCATGGCTCTTTTACACCAGTTCGCACCCTGCTCCAGTGACTCCAACGGAGCTATGGCTCATTTACACAATCTGGGACCCTGGCCCAGTGATTCCTAGGGAGCCCTGGCTCATTTACACCAGCTGGGACCCTGGCCCATTGACTCCAATGGATCCTCGGCTCCTTTCCACCAGCTCAGACCTTGGTCCAGGGACTCCAATGGAGCCATGTCTCATTTACACCTGCTGGGTCCCTGGACCATTGACCCCAATGAAGCCATGGCTCATTTACACTGGCTGAGACCCATGCCCAATGATTCCAATGGAGCCATGGTTCATTTACTCCATATGTGACCCTGGCCCAGTGACTCCAACGGAGCTATGGCTCTTTTACACCAGTTCAGTCCCTGGCCCTGTGACTCAAATTAAGCAATGGCTCATTTACACCCGTTGCGTCCCTGGCCCAGTGACTCCAACGGAACCATGGCTCCTTTACACCAGCTGGGACCCAGGCCCTATGATTCCAATGGGGCCATGGTTCATTTAAACCAGCTTGGACCCTGGCCCAGTGACCGTAATGGAGCCTTGGCTCAGATAAACCAGCTGAGACCCTGGCACAGTGGCTCCAAGGAAGCCATGGATCTTTTACTCCAATTCGGTCCCTGGCCCAGTGACTCCAATGGCCTTATGGCTGATTTACTCCACCTGGGACCCTTTCCCAGTTACCCCAATGGTGTCATGACTCATTTACACCAGCTGGGACATTGGCCCAGTGACCCCCAATGAAGCCATGGCTCGTTTACACCAGCTGGGACCTTGGCCCAGTGACGCCAATGGAGCCATGCCTCATTTACACCAGTTGGGACCCTGGCCCAGTGACCTCAATGGAGCCATGAATCATTTACGCCATCTGGGACCGAGGCCCAATGACTCCAATGGGTCCATGGCTCATTTACACCAGCTCCGACCTTGGCCCATTGACCCCAATGGAGCCATGGCTCATTTACACCAGCTGAAACTTTAGCCCAGTGACCCCCATGAAGCCATGGCTCATTGACACCAGCTCGGACCTTGATTTTGTGACCCCAATGGAGCCGTGGCTTATTTACACCTGTTCGGACTTTGGTCCAGTGACTCCAACTGGGCCATGGCTCTTTTACACCAGTTCATATCTTGGCCCAGTGACCCCAGTGTAGCGATGGCTCTTTTACACAAGCCGGGACCTTGGCCCAATGACTCCAATGCAGCCATTGCTCCTTTACACCAGCTGGGACCCTGGCCCATTGACTCCAATGGATCCTCGGCTCCTTTCCACCAGCTCAGACCTTGGTCCAGGGACTCCAATGGGGCCATGGCTCATTTACACCATCTGGGACCTTGGCCCAGGGACTCCAATGGGGCCATGGCTCATTTACACCATCTGGGACCTTGGCCCAGTGACTCCAATGGGGTCATGGCTCATTTACACCATCTGGGACCTTGGCCCAGTGACTCCAATGGGGTCATGGCTCATTTGCACCATCTGGGACCCTGGCCCAGTGCCTCCAATAAACCCTTGGCTCATTTACGTCCACTGGGTCTCTGGCCCATTAAACCCAATGGAGTCATGGCTCATTTACACCAGTTCGGACCTTGGCCCAGGGACTCCAATGGAGCCATGGCTCATTTACACCAGGTCGGATCTTAGCCCACTGACCCCAGTGGAGACATCGCTCATTTACACCCTCTGGGTCCCTGGCAGAGTGACTCCAATGGAGTCATGGCTCAGTTACACCCGCTGGTACCTTGGCCCAGTATCTCCAATGGGGCCATGGCACATTTACACCACCTGGGACCCTGGCCTAGTGACCCCAATGGATCTGTGTCTCATTTACACCCGCTCAGACCTTGGCCCAGTGACTCCAATGGAGCTGTGGCTCATTTACACCAGCGCAGAACTTGGTCCTCTAACCCCAATGGAGCCTTGGCTCATTTACACCAGGTGGGACCCTGGCCCAGTGACCCCAATGGGGCCATGGATCATTTCCACCAGCTGAAACTCTGGCCCAGTGACTCCAATGGATCCGTGGCTCATTTACACCAGCGCAGAACTTGGTCCTCTAACCCCAATGGAGCCTTGGCTCATTTACACCAGGTGGGACCCTGGCCCAGTGACCCCAATGGGGCCATGGATCATTTCCACCAGCTGAAACTCTGGCCCAGTGACTCCAATGGATCCGTGGCTCATTTACACCAGCTCGGACCTTGGCCCAGTGACTCCAATGGAGCCATGGCTCATTTTCGCCATGGGGGGTCTGGCCTATCTGCTCTAAAATGTCGTCTTTTGATTTACACCTCTTGGAGCTCTGACCCCACTGAATCCAGTGTACCAAATCCTGGTTCACACCAGCTGCGGATATGGTACTGGTACATGAAGGTTGATTTTTTCCAAGCCTGCCTAGGGGATTTGAACTCCCCATTCCCCTGAATTTGAGACTGAACTCATTGTCACGCAGGGTGTGTGGGGTAATTTCAGGGACCAAGCTGAGATTTCCAAGTGCCTGCCCAGCACCAGAGACATGAGATCTGTTCCCTCCGCATGCTGGGATGGCTGGCTGAGGGTCTCGGGCCTACACTCTGCAATCTGTATTTCCGGGGCCAGACTTGAACGGTTGAATTTCCAAACACCAGTGTCCCTTAAACTTACTAACTTCAGTGGGTGTTAGGTGCCTCCGTACTGCTGAAAATCCCAGTACTAATCTGGCCCTGGTCCACGCCTCAGACGCTGTTCTAAGCCCACAGATATCCCATACTCTGTGGCCAGCCAGTATTTGCTGAAATGTGTGCCTGGCCTTCGAGAAATTGCGATGACTGGGTATTCACAACCTTCTTTATCATTAAGCTCCCAGCATATCCATGAAAATTGGAAGCCTCCTTCCCCTAAACAAACAGATTTGGGAAGGTTTTCGGACATGCTAATGCACCGAGGGATTGATTCAGGGCCAAATTTTCCAATCTTTTGGGTCACTCGAGCTAAAAAGAATCCTGAGGCTGGGGTTTTCAATGGAGCCAAGGGGAATGAGACACCTGAGTCTGACGGCGTGTCAGTGGAGTTTGGGCCTCTAACTTCTATAGTCCCCTTTGAAAAATGCGGGACTTGGCTCCTTGCCACACTTCCACAGACTTCAGGTTTGCTGTTGTGCCTGCCTGAAACCCACAGCAGCCCGCGGCCAGACAGACAGACTTGGGCTCGTGTGAGGGTCCTGAGCCTCCAGGAATTGCAGATGACCTTAGAATTCAAGGTGCTGTCACGGGATGACACTTCCAGGAATATGTCCCACCCAGCCCGACAACCCTGCGTAGTGCGAGGCCTGGGAGCCGGAGGCTGCAGAGTGGCTGCGGCGGGTGTTAAAATGCCCCCTCCTCGGCCCCTGCCGCACACTCGCACACTCTCAGGTCTGTGTCCGTGTGCTCCCAGTGATCCTGGGCGGCTAGAGCTGTTGTCACCATGGGGGCGGGGGGGAAGGGGGCACTGAGAGAGCTCTGTGTGGGGCCGGGGGCGAGAGGGGGCTGGGCGACACAACTAGCCACGGGTCCTTGGGGCAGTGTCGGCCTTGTGCATTTGAGCCAGGGCAGCCAGGAAAGAGGGGCTTGTAACCCACTGGCAGAGCGGAGACGTCGCAGGGGCACTGTGGGCCAGGGCGGATGGATCTCAGCAGCACTGTGAAGGGAGCCCTGGGCTGGGGTAGCAGGGGGCTGTGTGTCCGGATTGCAGGACTTGGGAGGAGCTGTGCGGAGGACAGAGCAGGGTCCTGTGGTGAGGCCAGGCCTACAGTAACAGGGGCCTGTGGGTCACTGTGGAGGTCACTACAGAGCTGTGTGTATGAGAAAGCCAGCAAGCAGGAAACGGAGCAACAGGTCAGGCCTGGGGAGCAGTCGCAGGGCTGTGGGGGGAACTGAAAGGGCCTGGCGGCTGAGGGTTGAGGGGCATGGGCAGGGCTGTGCATGTGTGTCGATGTGACAGACAGAGACGGAGCAGGAATTGATCATAATATTCTGAATGATGTATGTGCCTCAGTTTCCCCTGTGTGGCGTGTAGTTAACTGGGTGGTGGGAAAGTGTCATTTCCTCTCTGCAGAGACACAGCTGAGGCCCAGCTCTCTGTGGCCTGGGCCCCAGCCCATGGAGGAGGCAGTGGCCACTCCAACAGCCCGAACATGTGGCACCCAGCAACAAGTGACGTAGAAAGCCACAAAGGACTGAGGAGGAGCTGGGGGTGGTGTTTCCTGTGGGCTGATGGAGGCAGGGAGATGCTTCTGGACCCGGACAAAAGGAGGCTCAGAGGGGCTTGGGCTGGAGGGCTCTGCTGCATGTGTCTGTACCCCACTGCCGGCTTAGAGTCACTGCAGATTAAGGAAGGTGTGTAGGGGGGCTCCCTTTGGGTGTGCAAGCCTCCCTCGGGTGTTCATGTCCAGCTCCTGGGCAGCAGCATGGCCAGGTAGCTCTGCGTGGTGCCGGCCCCATAAGCACCACTCCCCCTGCTCCCAATGGCCAGGAACTGCAGCCAATGGGAGCTGCGGAGCTGGCGCGCAGGGCGGGGGCGGGGCACAGACTCCCTGGCCAACCCCGCACCTAGGAACTGGGCAGGGCAGCTGCTGGAGGGAGCCACGTGGGGCCAGGCCATGCAGGGAGCTGCCAGCCCCACGGCGCCACTGGTTGGACTTTTAACGGCCGGGTCCGACTGGAGCCAGAAGGGACCCTGGTTACTGGGTGTTCCAGTTGGAAACCAGGCACCTGCAACCCTCAACATCCCCCCCGCCCCCCGCTTGCTCCCGACCCCCCAGGCTGGGGCCTACTCCCCCACACCCAAGGCCCTCTGTGGGGTCTAACTCCTACCCCCGAGGCCTGGCCTGACCCCTACACCAACAACCTAGGACCTGGACCTACCCCACCCCCCATACACACCCACTCAGGAGCCTAACCTCATCCACAACCCAGGGAAGGATCTGCCCCTCCAAATAGGGTTGCCAGATGGTTTCAACAAAAATACTGGATGCACTTGACATTACATCTCAATCTACAGTCCATCTGATTTAGAAAATACCGGACATTTCTATTTTCTCGTTTCTATTTTCTCAATTTGTTTGCCAAACAGAAAGCTCAAGTACTGGACTGTCCGGTTCAAAACCGGACACCTGGCAACCCGACCTCCAAAACTTCAGGGCTGAGACCTCCCCCCTCCAGGCTTCTCTCCCCCCACACCTTCCAGCAACCCAGGTTTGCGTGCACCAGACATAAGGATGTTGCTCTTGGTCCAGGGGCCCAGTTTCCGCCAGAGCTTAGGGACACTGGCAAGTGGGAATGTAGCACCGTTGTTCACTGGGACTGTCGCCATCGCCTGACACAGGCCTACGGCCGTGCAGTGCCAACAGAGGGGAGGTTTTTAAAGTCTTGTGTGAAGTGTTTTCAGGGGCAGCAGCAGGGCTTCCTTGGGTTAGGCAGTGAGGACAGCGGCAGAACGGGGGGTCCCGGGCAGGGCAGCACAACCTGTCCTAATCCTGAGACACTGGCTGATCTTGGTGTCTGAGGCCTAGGCGCCTGGAGCTGCCTTTCTCTCACCGTGCAGCCTGGGCTAACCCAGTGGGACTTGCTGGTGTGTTTACAGCAGCTTCACTGCAACCCACATACACCCCCCTCGCATTCCCTCCCTAGCTGGGTCTGCGGTGGAATTTATGAATGAAGGGATCACTCTTCACAGGAGCTGGCATCACTGGCTTGACCCCTTTCACTTTACACATCAGGGACTACTGGCCAGAGGAACAATCCTGCCCCTTCCTTTGTCTATCTCTGATCAAGGCCTCGGCTGTTCTTTCTAATCAGCCCCACCGGGACAGGCTGCCTGCAAACTGCATTTCTCACCAGTGGGCCTATTCTAAGGGTCTCCCACGGGGCCCATTACCATGACAAGTAAGTTTGTTTCTGCTGCTGTCCCTTAATTCCTTGAGAGTTTGTTAGCCCTCCAGGCAGGGCCTGGGCTCAGCTGGGTTAACATTCCTCAGAGCGCTGATTAAGGCAGGAGAAGTTTTAATGACCAGCATGTTGTTAAACCCCTGTGTAAATCCCGAGAGGCACATGGGAGCTGCTTGGCTAATTGGAGCGATTTGGTTGTAGTAGTGTGTTGCTAACAGGGTGATTTTAATGAGCGCACATGAAGCAGGGCTTTCTAAACAGATTGTTATTTTTATCTTAGACAAGAGGCAATGAAATTAACATGTTTGAAATGACACTGATCCAGGTTCCCTCACGCTGGGCTCTGTCACAGCACGACAGAAACAGCCGCTTCCTTGCAGCTTCTGTCCTAGGCTCCCCTTCTGCCACTGCTGCCCAGTGACACAGGCACACAGCTGGCCGCCTGTCAGCACCAGCTCCCGCCCACTTGCCCTGGTCCATCAGCCACACACAGAATCAGAAGGAATAGCCTGGAGTGACCACAAATCAGGACAGATGTTGAAACAGACGTTAGTGTCCAGGACTGTGAAACACACCCACTCAGCAGCACTGATGTCCACTTTCCACAGAGATGGGCCCATTAGCAATAGCGATAGATAGATTGATAGATAGATAGATAGATAGATAGATGCAGGTGATTGTAAACACCACTCAGCCAGTGACAGAAAGCTGATTAGACAGATGCCCGGATGACCTGGCAGATTGACAGAAGCATAAATAGGCATTGGAAATATAGCTGGATAAGGGAAGGAAATAGACAGACATTTCGATGGAGAGAAAGGCAGCGGGGTGCACACTTAGGTGAATGGATGGAAGATATGGGGTGGATGTATGGATGAGTGGGTGGATGGATAGATGGATATGGGGTGGATGGATGGATGGATGGATGGATATGTGGTGGGTGGATGTATGGGTGGATGGATTGATGGACATGTGGGTGGATGGATGGATGGGTGGGTGGATGGATGGATATAGGGTGGATAGATGGATGGACATGGGGTGGATGAGTGGATGGATATGGGTTATATAGATGGGTGGAGGTGTGGATAGCTGGATGAATGAATATGGGGTGAATGGATGGGTGGGTGGGAGGATGGATATGTGGTGGATGGGTGGATATGCGGTGGATGGGTGGATGGATAGGTGGGATCGACATGGGGTGGATGGATGGATGGATGGATATGGGGTGGATGGATATGAGTTGCATGGATGGGTGGGTGGATGGATGGATGGGTGGAGAGTTGGATGGATGGGTGGGTGGGTGGATATGTGGTGGATGGATGGATGGATATAGGATGATTGAATGAATGGATGGATGGGTGGGCGGATGGATGGATGGATAGGTAGGTGGATGGATATGTGGTGGATGGATGGATGGACATGGGGTGGATGGATGGATAGATGGGTGGGTGGATATGTGGTTGATGGATGGATGGATGGATATGGGTTCGATGGATGAGTGGATGGATGGATGGATGGACATGGGATGGATGGGTAGATGGATGGATGAGTAGATAGATGGATGGATGGACATGGGGTGGATGGATTGGTGGATGGATCGATAGATGGATATGGGGTGGATGAGTGGATGGATATGGGTTATATGGATGGGTGGATATGTGGATGGATAGATGGATGGATATGGGGTGGATGGATAGGTGGGTGGGTGGATGGATATGTGGTGGATGGATGGGTGGATATGAGGTGGATGGTGGATGGTGGATGGATATGGGTTGGATGGATGGGTAGATATGGGGTGATGGGTAGATGGTTGGATGGATGGATGGGTGGATATGAGGTGGATGTGGATGAACATGGGTTGGATGGATGGATGGATATGGGTTATATGGATGGGTGGATGTGTGGATGAATGAATGGATGGATATAGGATGATTGAATGGATGGATGGATGGATGAACGGATGGACATGGTGTGGATGGATGGATGGATGGACATGAAGTGGATGGGTGGATAGATGGATGAGTGGGTGGATGCATGGATGGATGAATGGATGGACATGGGGTGGATGGATGGATGGATGGATGGATGGATTGTTTCACAGATGGACAATTGGATAGTGGCCAAACGGACTATTAGGTGGATGGATATTTAGATGATTAAAAAGAGCAGTGGGCATATAAGTTAACACAGGCATACACCGACACACACGTGCACACACACACCACTGTGGTCAATGTGGTTGAATCCTGCCAGCAGGATATCATTTCCCAGGTCAGAATTCAGAAGGTGGTAGCGACACTGTGCCTGTTTCCCCTTTGCCTGTCTTCTAAGCCTGCGTGAAGCGGCCAGTAGGTGTCCCACCCAGGGTGTGATAATCCTACAGCTACAGACCCACATGTCCTGAGCCTCACACAGCCACCTGGGAGGGGGAGGAGGGGCTGATCTGAGGCTGGGGATCTGGGTTCAGACCCGTAGCTGACATGAATTTGATTGGTGGTGCCAAGAGAGGCCAGAACAGAGCTGTAGGCTACAGACAGTCTCCAGGCCCTGCCAGAGATGCATGAGCTCCCATTGATCTATTGGGCAGTGGCGCATTTAGCATCAGCCAGCGGCCGTGTCTGGATACCAGTGGTACTGGGGAGAAATGTGCACCTTCCAGCCAAATCTCAGCTGATGTAAATGGGTGAAACTCAGTTGGCTTCAGAGGAGCAATGTTAATTTGAACCAACTGAGGACCTATAGAGCCCTGAACCAACTGAGGACCTATAGAGACTGTGTCCATAACACAGCAAAGCATCACACACACACACACTGCCATCAAATACACTCACATGCAAATGTTCACTGAGGGCTCATTCCCTGCCATGCACCTGCACACACACGCCAGGAACACAAAGCAGATGAAGACAGCCTCAGAAGCATCTGTAGCGACACAGAGAGGCGGACACACAGGCGCCTACACATATCCATACACCCAAACTGAAGATCCCTCACACACACACACACACACACACACACACACACACACTACAGGCACGTGTCTGCAGGGACACCCATCTAGATCCACACACAGGGAGGCTCATGCACACAAATTCAGACATTTATACACCCTATAGTATGATGTAAGCACTCCTGCACACATGTGAAAAGCTGCTCTAACACATAAACCAAAGAAATCCATCACTTCCAGGTACCTAGGCTTTGTCATTTGTCCCGTCACTGAAAAAGGTGCAGTCATTTTTTCCAACCATGCCGTCATATGCCCACCCTTATTCTTTTATTTTCCATTCAAATTGATTTGCAGCACCAAAGTGGAATTACTCCTGATTTGTCATGAATGCAGGAAAACTGGAGAGGGTCCACTGGAGGGCGACCAAAATGATTAGGGGGCTGGAGCACATGACCGACGAGGAGAGGCTGAGGGATTGGGGCTTATTTAGTCTGCAGAAGAGAAGAGCGAGGGGGGATTTGATAGCAGGCTGCAACTCCCTGAAGGGAGGTTCCAAAGAGGATGGAGAGAGGCTGTTCTCAGTGGTGGCAAGTGGCAGAACAAGGAGCAATGGTCTCAAGTTGCAGTGGGGGAGGTCTAGGTTGGATATTAGGAAAAATTATTTCCCTAGGAGGGTGGGGAAGCACTGGGATGGGTTCCCTAGGGAGGGGGTGGAATCTCCATCCCTAGAGGTTTTTAACTCCCGGCTTGACAAAGCCCTGGCTGGGATGATTTAGTTGGGTTGGTCCTGCCTTGGGCAGGGGGCTGGACTCAATGACTCCTGAGGTCTCTGCCCAGCCGGGGATTCGAGGGTTCTGTGCTGGAGCGATTTAAAGGCAGGGAATTAGCTCATTTGGGCACAGGCCAGCAGCCCACAGCTCCAGCACTGCAGAGAGCAGCCTAAAGGTTCAGACACGGCTTCCCAAAGGGGCCCCGAGACAACCAGAGAGGGACGTATCCTGTGGACATTGGTGGGGTGGCCGACTTTCCCACCCAGACGGCCCCACGTCATGTGCACCAATGTCCCGTGGATGACACCCCCCCACCCTCGTTACTTCATTTGGTTTTGATTTCCCCGCCAGGGAAAGCTTTAGACTACGGGTTGGGGAGTGAGAGGAAGGGGCTCCGGGGTGGGGGGGCAGGGAACAGCCTTAAACAACCTTGTTTGCCAGATTACTGGTAGCCAATTGACAGTGGCCAATGCCAGGTGCCCCAGAGGGGGTGAACAGAAACAGGAAATCATCAAGTGATCCCTCCCCTGTCACCCATTTCCAGCCTCTGACAAACATTAGCCAGGATGGGCAGGAATGCTTTCCCTAGCCTCTAAGTACTGATGGACCTATCCTCCTTGAATTTATCTAGTTCTTTCTTGAACATTGTTAAAGTCTTGGTCTTCACAACATCTTATGGCAAGGAGTTCCACAGGTCACCTGCGCTGCATGAAGAAAACTGCCTTTTATTTGTTTTAAACCTGCTGCCTATTCATTTCAATTGGTGAGCCCTAGTTCTTATGTAATGGAAATAAGTAAACAGCTTCTCCTTATTCAGAAGTCAGGACAGAGGGTTGGGAGGCCTGGGGGACTCAGGGCAGGGGATGAGGGTGCTGGAGTAAGGGCAGAGGTGGAGGGGCTGAGGGCACAAGGTTTGGTGGGGGGGTCTCAGTGCATGGGGTGGGGTGCAGAAGTCAGGACAGAGGGTTGGGAGCTGAGGGCACATGTTTTGCTGTGTACAGGGCTCAGGGAAAGGGGCTGGGAGCCCGGAGTGGGGAAGCTCACCATAGTCACCAGGTTGGTGCTGCTTCAGCTGCGGCACCTACTGGGGGGCTGCGGAGACCAGCCCAAGACTCCAGCTGCCCCCTCCCTGGCATCCAGCCTGGCTGTGGGAAACTGGGGCCTGGCCTCTTCCTCCAGCTGTGCCCCCCACCCTGGTTACGGGGGCTCTGGGGACCGGCTCTGGGATCCAGCTGCCACCCTCCCCCAGCCTCTAAGTTATTTGCTGGGGGGGGGCTCCAAAGGCTGGCCCTGGCCTCCAGCAGCCTCCCCTGTACAACAGTAGGTTGGGGGGCGGGATTCCAGGGGACTTTGGTGCGGGGGCACTTCTCCTCGGGAGAGGCTGGGCCGTGGTTCCTGGCTCCAGCATCTCTTGCGGGGGGGCTTCTCCTGGATGGGAGCCGATCTGCACTGTCAGGCACTGGAGGTGCTTTGGGGGCGGGGGGGCTGCAGCAGGGGAGCCAAGGGGGCGGTGGGCTTCCCCCTTGTCCAGCGGCTCATTAGCACAGCTGCTCAGGTACCAAAATCCCATGTCTTTCCATTGGAGTTCTCATGGGTTTATGTTCACAGTGCGGCTCCCTCCCCGCTCTCACAGGCGGGCTAGACACGGGTGCACATGACAGTGGGTAGCAGATCAGGTGCTAGTGATCATGTGAAGCATGTAAGACACATTCCTTGGTTTTGTGAGACCAGTACAATTCTCTGCACTGGCTTCCTCTGTCCCGCTCTGCCTGCACCTGCGAGGGGACGGGTCCAGCTTTGGCACTTGCCATTATCTTGCAGCTGAGGGAACTGAGGCCTGCGGGGAGCGTAAGTGACGCACCAAAGCATGAGGAGGCTGCTGGTCTCTGGGCTGCGGGGACCGCGCTGTCCCCAGCTGAGTTGGTTCCACCTGCGAGGGACGTCTGTGCACGTCTGCTGAGCTCAGCTCTCCTAGGGGAGGAGTACAAAACAAGCCTCCTCGCGCACCGTGCGGCTCATTGGCACGGTAGGTAGGGAGAGGCTGTTGGAAAGAGATGGGACAAGCTTCTGAATTTGCCTGTGTCTATGGGTTTTGAAAGCAGAGTCCCGTTCACACTGGCAATGCTCTGCACCACTCGGGCGGTGGGGTGTGGCTTACAATTGCAGGGACTGACACATAGTTTAAAGCCCTCCACTCGCGTACAGTGGTGCCAAGTGACCTGGATGTAGATGTGAGCCAGGGGTGCGATGTCCCTTTGCTGGGGGTGGGAGGAGATATTCCGGTGTCCAGCGCACCAGGGGCCAGCTGCCATGCTCTGGTGTGTCATCCAGCAAGGAAACGACGGGGAGAGACGGGAGTTTGTGTTACCAAGTTCTCTCAGAAGACGGGGTAAGTCAGGCTGCACCTGGCTGGTGGTTCTGGTTAGTCACTATAGCGTAAAGCCATTGCACGGAGACCGAGTTCTGCCTCGCTTGGTACAGTGAGCAATGTGGAAACTGCCATTCAGTTAGCCTCAATTAGGAGTCAGCAGACTCATGCTGAAAGAAATATACCAAATCTGTCTCATCGCTCTATTTCTTCATCGTCTAAAGTCTACACTGAACAAAAAGAAAGAGCATTTTTCTACATCACCTAACTAATACAGCCAACTGGGATAGAGGGGCTGTGGGAGATAGATAGATAGATCCCCATACACCTTTAGCTATGTACTGTAGGTTCCCAGCCCTTCTTTGCACACTGCTTTGTGGGTTGGACAGCTCTACCCGTGCTGTGTATTGGTAGCTGAGCCGTTCACACTGGTGTTATCCCCTCACCTGCCTGCCGGGAAGGCTGGAGGGGCGAGGCTGGATTAGCTGGAAAACTAGGATTCTGGGGTGGGAGGGGGGATATTTCAGTCTTTGCTCCAATATGGAAAGAACATGAGACCTTCCAAACTTTTGGCAGACAATACAGGAGAGCACGAGACACCCCCACCACAGCCGACACCTGGGCCATGGCAGAGCTAAGTTCATGTCCCAGCTCAGGCTGATTAAGAGGAGGGACTCAAACCTAGGCACATTCACAAGCTCCCTAGATTCCATACAGAATGATAGAATCCCAGGGGTGGCAGAAACCTCAGGAGTCATCAAGTCCAACCTCCTGCCCAAAGCAGGATCAAACCCAAATCAATCATCCCAGCCAGGGCTTTGTCAAAACAGGACTTAAACACCTCTAGGGATGGAGATTCCACCACCTCCCTCGGGAACCCATCCCAGTGCTTCCCCACCCTCCTAGGGCAATAGTTTTTCCTTAGATCCAACCTAGACCTCCCCCACTGCAATGTGAGACCATTGCTCCTCGTTCTGCCATCTGTCCCCACTGAGAACAGCCTCTCTTCATCCTCTCTGGAACCCCCCTTCAGGAAGTTGAAGGCTGCTATCAAATCCCCCCTCACTCTGCTGTTCTGCAGACTAAACAAGCCCAAATTCCTCAGCCTCTCCTCGTACATTCTCACTCTAATCCAGAATTGATCAGCACAAGTGCTGCAGCTGTTCAGTGAGAATTAGCAAAAGCGGCGAGGAGTCCTGTGGCACCTTATAGACTAACCGAAGTGTTGGAGCATAAGCTTTCGTGGGCAAAGACCCACTTCGTCAGATGCATGTAGTAGAAATTTTCCCTACATTAGGTGGCTCAGGGACAGATTTGCAATGGGGTTGAGGTCAATCTGCAGCCAGTGGGATTTTGAACAGTGTGTGGTGCCAGGAGGAAGTGAAAGGCGAAGGCCGGGGGGAAAGCTGGGGCAGGAGGGAGCTGCCAGAGCTTTTCCCCACTACCGGAGTACATCTCGGGTGGTTGCCTCGGGGGTTGTGGAATCTCCACCCCTGGAGATAGGTGAGAGTAGGTTAGGCAGATGCCTGTCAGGGATGGTCTAGACGGTGCTTGGCCAGGTGCATCAGTGGAGCGAGCTGTTACAGTGCCTGCGGCTGAGCGGTTCGAACAGGGCATTTGGGGTTACTCCCCACCTGCCGCCGCCAATGTCTCTTGTCTTGGCAGATGGGCTTCAGGATGAGCCCAGCGATGGAAAACAAAACCAGCCAGCTGGAGTTCATCTTCCTGGGCTTTCCCGGTACTGGGGATTTCCAGACCTACCTGGTTGTGCTGTTTTCCCTGATCTACGTTCTGACCGTCCTCGGGAACGTCTCCATCATCATCTTGGTGAGGATCCAGCCCCGGCTCCACACCCCCATGTACTTCTTCCTCTGCAACCTCTCCTTCCTGGAGATCTGGTACACCACCGTGGGTGTCCCTAAGACCATCACAATCTTCATGGGGAAAAGCAGAACCATATCCTTCTCTAGCTGCATCCTGCAGATGTACTTCATGTTCTCCCTGGGCTGCACCGAGCAAATCCTCTTATCTGCCATGGCCTACGACCGCTATCTGGCCATCTGCTACCCGCTGCGCTACAGCACCCTCATGAATACCAGCCTGTCCGCTCTGCTGGCCGGGGGCTCCTGGCTCTCTGGTTTCCTGCTTATTTCTATCCCGGCATCTCTGCTAGCACGGCTGTCCTTCTGCGGCTCCAACGTCATCAACCATTTCTTCTGCAGCATCGATTCCCTGGTCATCCTCTCCTGCACAGACACCTCTGTCATCGAGACGACAGCTTTCATCATTGCCATCATTGTCATCCTGGGCTCCTGCTCCATCACCCTGGTCTCCTACGTTTACATCATCTCCACCATCCTGAGGATCCCCTCAGCCCAAGGCCGCCAAAAGGCCTTTTCCACCTGCTCGGCCCACCTCACGGTCGTGATCATCTGGTACAGCTCCACCATCTTCCTCTATGTCCGGCCTTCCAAGGAGAACTTTGTGGAGATGAACAAGGTCGTCAGCATTTTCAACACCGTGGTGACGCCGCTGTTAAACCCCTTCATTTACGCTCTGAGAAATAAAGAGGTGAAGGAGGCTCTGTGGAAGACATTCCGCCGGATGTGACTTTTCATTGGCAGAGATCTTCCTGGCCTGATTTTCAGCCTAGGCTCCTATTGCCTCTGCCTTTGAAAGTCTAAAAGGCATCTAAATATTGCCATAAAATTAAAAACCTGCCTTCTAAGTCCCTACATTTTATTCAAAGTCTATGAGATGGAAGATGTTAAGGGCCAGGATTGCTGAGGTGTCTAATGAAGGAGATATGTGCCCAGTGGGATTTTCAAAAGCACTGCAGTTTACATGCCAAAATCCTGTACATATGAATGGGAGTGAGGCCTCCAGCCTGCTTTGGCTGTTTGAATTTTTCCATGCAGCTCATATCTGCACCTTTCAGAACCGGCATTGTTTTCAACACCTGGCCTTGAGACACCATCTACAGGTCTCCTCCAGAGCCCATTGGACTCAATCAATGAACATTTTGCAGTTGAACCAAATAGGCTTTTAGTCAGTGCCTACGTAGATGCTGGCTTTAGCAATGCAATTAGGCCCTCATCTTCATGTTATTACTGATGTGCTGACTTTCACTAATTTGAGCAATCCAGCTGATAAGCTTGGGCACAAAACATCTGCAGGATCAAGGTCTCAAAAACCTGTGGGTGCTGTTGCAAAGCTTAAATTTGTAGTAACCCCAGAGTTTTTATTGCCAGTGATGTATGATTCACATGATGTATGGGCGAGTCACATGATGTTATATCTAGTCCCTGATTCAATAGCTGAATTAAACAACAGAATGAGAAACAGAATCATGAACAAATTTGGCAATTTTTTTTCAATTAGTGATGAATTTCAAAATTTCAAACTTTCCACTTTTAAGGATGCTAAATTTTTAGGTTTGTTGCTCTATATTTCAGAAAGTGGATGAAAAAAAATCAGTCATGTTTTTTATATATAAAGTTTTCCATGAAAATATTGTCCAAAACAAAGAGAATTTTTTCATTGAAAAAGAGAAAAAATCTCAAAATCAGCAGTTCTTCATAAAAATTGTCATTTTAAAAAAAGGTCATTTTCAAACAAAAATACCCCTTTTTTATTTTTTAAAATAATTGACTAGCTGTCGTGATGAATAAGAAATATCATTCTTACTGGTTAACCCATGAATACTCATGTTTTCTGGGCAGAGGTACAGAAAAAAATGTGACAATATTTGTTTGCAGGTGAAAAGTGATAACCCATGGTATTAAGAGTCCAATTAAACAGGCATTTTGATTTAGAATCTATGGTCATAACCATAATCTGGGGCATTTCGTGGGCTGGGTTCATTCATAAGCGCAGAAGAGCATAAGAACGGGCAGACTGGATCAGACCAAGATCCATCTAGCCCAGTGTCCTGTCTGCTCACTGGCAAAAGCCAGGTGCCCCAGGGGGAGTGAATAGAACAGGGAATCATCAAGTGATCCCTCTCCTGTCACCCATTTCTAACCTCTGACAAACACTCCTACCCATCCTGGCTAATAGTCATTGATGGAACTAACCTGCATGAATTTAGCTAGTTCTTTTTTGAATCCTGTTAAAGTCCTAGCCTTTACAACATCCTCTGGCAAGGAGTTCCACAGGTTGACTGTGCGCTGCATGAAGAAAAACTTCTTTTTATTGTTTTATACCTGCTACCTATCATTTCATTTGGTGACCCCCCTAATCCTCATGGGTGGAGATTTGCTAGGAGGCAGCTTTAGGGTTCATAACCCAAACCACACTGAAATCTGTGGAACGCTTCAGTGAACATTGGAGGAAGAGAGAGAAAGAGAGGATCATAGAGTCATAGAACACTAGAACTGGAAAGGACCATGAGAGGTCATCAAGTCCGTCCCCTGCCTTCTCATCAGGTCCAAACACCATCTAGATCATCCCTGATAGATTCCCTTCCGACTTGCTCTTAAATATCTCCAGGGATGGAGATTCCACAATCTCCCTAGGCAATTTATTCCAGTGTTTAACCACTCTGAGAGGTAGGAAGTTTTTCCTAACTCAGATGGTCCAAGTTTACTTTGTGCTGCCTCAGCCCAGGGGGTTGGATTTGAGGACTTCTCATGTCCCCTTCCAGCAATGTTTTTGATGAGGTTTGTTCTCTCATCTGCACCCATGCCCAAAGGAATAGCTCACACAAAGAGCGCTGAAGTTTCCAGTGCCAAGTCACATCCTCAGTTGAGAAGGAACGCCCCCCCCCCCGACAGATTTCGTAGGTGGCAGCAAAGACGGTAACAGCTCTCCTGTCAGGTAGAGGAGCAGGAGAGTGTTGAGAGTGCCAGGAGGCACTCTAGTTTCAGGCCAGGAGGTATTTGGGAGCTAGCTGGAGCTGGTAAGCTGGCAATGCCTCTCTCATCCTTTTTACTGTCTAAATCAGGAATCATTTCTGTCAATCATCTGTGTCAAAAAGATTCTGAGCTGGAGCAGATTAGTCAAAGCTCCATTGGATGCAGTCAGCCAGGCCCCCATAAAACAGATGATCCAAGTGTTTGCAGGATTGGGCCCCTAACTTGAATGCTTAAAAGAAAGGTAAACAAAGAGCCTTAACTCTCAATGCACCCCCTGATTGGCACTTACATAGCTCCCATGACAACAATAATAACAGTATCTCGCTGTTACACCACACTTACCCCTGTAGATGCAAAAGTGCTGTACCCCGGAAGGCACTAATGTTACCCCCACATCACCAATGGGGAAACTGAGGCACAGGGAGGCACATGATTTTCTCAAGGCCACCCAGCAGAGCAGTGGCAGAGCTGGGAAGGTAATCGCTGGCTCCTGAATCCCAGTCCAGTACCTTATCCACCTCGGCTACAGTGCCCAGTGCAGCCACTTCTGGCTGGCTACAATGAACTCAACGAGACAATCTGGACTGGAATACCTGCTATTCATTTAAAAGTCTGATGCGTGTATTTTTTGTACAACCGGACAGCGCCTAAGGGAGTCAGGAACCCAGCTCCCATTGGCACTCTGTGGGACTTGGCACCTAACTCACTTGAGAGTCTTTAAAACTTGTAGCTGCAAATTCCCTGTGTGGATCCCTGGGGTTAAGATTTTCAAAGATGTCCAGTTCCCATTAATTGAACTGGGCCTCCAAATCCATTAGGCTGGGATTCTCAAAGATCCTTATGGGAAACAAATGCCCAGCTCCCGGGTAAATAAGGGGGAGCTGGGAGTCTAACTCCCTTAGGCCCCTCTGAAAATCACACCCTGAGAGTTTGGGGGGTGTGCAGGACTTGGCTGGCCCGATGAAACACCTGTGACTGAGCTGAGCCTTGTAGTTCCCAGAACATTTTTCTGCCCATATTTTTCTCCTAGTCTGTGGCTCCCGGTCCAGATGCCTTTCCAGAGATCCCCACATGCAGGAATGCCCTTGAGCTAAAGGACCCTGCAAGGGCAGTTTAATGCTGAGGTGATATTCCCCCTGGGCCAGCAGCCAGCACACCTCCAATTAAATCCAGAAGACAGACAGGACAGACATGTGGGGGGGTCATCTGCAGAGAGAGAACACACGTGTAAACCATGCAAGAGTAGCACCAGGACTGCCTCTCGTGAAATACACTGGGTACAGGCTCACCACGAGTGTGCAGGCATGTGGAAGGATACGAGGGAGCCGGAACTACAGGTGGTGCATCGCCCTGTTGCATTGCTTTTTTCCAAGGTCATCGCAAGGTGTTTCCTCCTGGCGCTGTTACATGGTCACCATGAACGCCAAGGTTTGCTGGCATAGGGTTCCTGGCTCCCAGAGGCTATGTCTACACTCATGGCTTCTTGTGCAAGTACTGCCATTCTTGCGCAAGAGCTACGCTCTTTTGTAGCAGGTGTAAGCTCTCTTGCGCTAGAGCTCCTGCACAAGAGGGCAGTGTGGACGCGCTGCAGGGGTTTCTTGCGCAAGAAAGCCCTATGGCTAAAATGGCCATCAGAGCTTTCTTGTGCAAGAGAGCATCCATCCTGCCATGGATGCTCTTGTGCAAAAGCACAGCTCGCACATGGCAGTGTGGACATGTTCTTGTGCAAGACTTCTTGCACACGAACCCTTGCACAAGATGTTCTTGCGCATGAAGCCGCCAGTGTAGACATAGCCATAGACACCATTGCCTTGGCTTCCTGGTGCCATTCTGCACCTCGGATGAAATGGACCATTTGTCCTGCCACTCAGCTCCAGTCCGGAAGCTCTCCTGCAGTGACACCGCTGTGGCCAAGACAGCCACTTGCCTGATGGCCTCTGTTGTGAGCCCACTCCCATTGCTGCTGACTGGTGTATCCTCTGTCCTCCTCCTCTCCTCCATTCTCAGGCTCCCGCAGGAAACAGAAAGCCTTCACGCTCCTCCCGTCTCACCGAGGTGACCTCCTTTGACGGAGCCATGGGCATTGTTTGTGTGGGCCCCACAGCCGGCCAGTCTCTGGGCCTAAACAAAATGCTGTACATGGTGGTAACCCCTATGGTGAACCCCCTTATATACCACCTGAGAATCAAGGAGGAGTTCTGAGGAAAATTACAAGTAAAAGGCCGAACTAGCTGCCTCCATCAGTAACTGCGGCCCACGAATGGATTCATCAAGAAGGTCCATGATAAATCCAATGCAGCAATCACCATTTTAACATCACCATATGTGAAGCAGTTACTGCAGGCCTGAGTTCAAAGCCAGTTGATTTGCTCTCATTCATTATGCAAATGAATCACCCCTTTGAAGTTGGTGACATTTTGTGTGCTCATACACTTTCCTAGAACTCAGCACAGACCCCAGGTTTTGGCCTGTAGTGTTGTTTTTTTTTCTAGAACCATCTGGAAACAGGTTTATTTCACTCTGAAGGAAAATATTGAATGGGGGTGGGATAACACCCAAAAATATCCAGCTGAAAGGACATACTTTTGGGAAATAAATACATAAATAAATGCAAGGCTTTACATTTCTTGACAAATCAATAAATAATTAAATTGTTTTTTGTTGGTGGTGGGAGCTTTTTTAGGCTGCTGCTGCTTGAATTAAACATGTAGCAACAATAAGTCTGTGCGGGCATGTCTAGACTCAGAAATTATTTCCAAAAAACTAACTTTGAAATAATAACTCCAGAAATAACTATTTCGAAATAAGCTTCTTCCCCAAGGAAAGTAGGCGTTATTATTTCTAAAAAACCAGCCCCTTACTTAGAAATAACAGGCTCGGTAGAGTGGACGCTCCGCTTCTTATTTTGAAATAAAGGGAGTTATTTCGAAATAACTCCCTTGTGTAGACCAGGACTTACGACCCTTGTAGACCAGGGTCTGGCATATTCATACCCTAGAGGGAAAGAGAGCATCGCATTGCTTGCCGGGTGACACTTGGATCCAGCCCTGGGAGGCAGAGGATGGGTTTGCTCCTGGAGGGGAGATGCAGCTAGCTGAGAGGAGGTAGAGAAAGCACTTGCTTTATTCCGGGACATGCTCTCTTTGTCCCTACTGCTGTCATCCGCTCCTCATTCCAGTGCCTGCATGTAGCCCCAGGCACAGTGAGCTCTGCTGGATTCCCCCAAAAGGCTGGAGTCACCTAACTGAAGCGGTCTGTAGAAGGGGCCACATTTCCACCTTATCAACAGACCTAACCTACAGCCACATGTTTGTCAAAATGTCCAGCCGTGACATTTAACTTGTTTCCTAGTCAACACTCGATAAGATGAGCTGCATCACCATATGCAAAAACAGCAGCAGTGGAATATAAATAATGGTCATTAGGTTTCAGAGTGAACATGGCATTTGAACGAATCAAAAAAGAGCACAACTCCCTTAGGCTAAACCACTACAGTGACACAGTTAAGTCTCGCTGTTAGACACTTATCCCAGCAGCATGGAAAAAGCATCAAATTATCCCGGAGAAAGTGAGCATGTGACACAAGGACGGGGGAGGAGTAAATAATGGAGAAGGTTGGTCGCTGACTCAGAGCAATCTGGGTTGCTTGGGTCACTGGTCACAAGCCAACCATGTGCATTTAAATACAGCTAAATGCAAATGCAAACACCCAGACGTAACAAGGGGGCCACGCTTACATGATAGAGAAGGCAACCCTGGGAAGCAATCACTGGAACATCCCAAGAGCTTGGGGTGTAAAGGGGGGGTGGGCAGGCTGTGTGGGTGTGATGGGGGGGGTTGAACACAGTACCCGGGCCAGACGCCCGCATCCCCCACCCAAAAGACCAGTCCTGCTGGAGACAATGAGCCAGCTTTGGCTCTGCTCCTGGTCTGCTTCCCTTCCGAATTGTCTCCCACTGGCAGGATGCTTCCCTGGTCTGGCTACCAGGGCCACAAGGGAAGCGGATCCTGAAGACACAAGCCAGAGATGTGCAGTGGTATTTAGAGAGGTGGACAGGCCGGATGTGTCAAGGTGTTCAGATGCTTAGAGGGATGGGTTCCCTAGGGAGGGGGGATCTCCATCCCTAGAGGTGTTTAAGTCCCGGCTTGACAAAGCCCTGGCTGGGATGATTGAGTTGGGGTTGGTCCTGCTTCGGGCCGGGGGCTGGACTCGGTGGCTCCTGAGGTCTCTGCCAGCCCTGGGATTCTAGGATTCTTGGATTTTCTAACCCAGCCACCCCCAAGCAGGCTGGGGCCTACATCACATTGGTTTCACTGGGGCCCAGCTGAACACCGCACGGAGCACGTATCTGCTCCGACAGATACCCAAGTGCCTTGCCAGTGTGGCCCTGTGTGGCCCCAGCACTGCGCAGTGCATGTCCGGAAGCTCCTTTCATTGGGGTTGCTTGAGGAAAAAAGCAAACACAACCCAACAGGCCGAATCGCGCACCGGCCCAGCTCCATGCAACTAGGAGACTTTCCTCGCTGTGGTTCGGCCTGCTCTGAGGGGCAAGTCCCTGAGGTCCCGGCAACATGTTTTCTCCAGCTCAGCCCTGGCAAGCCGAGCCCCGCAGCCCCGCGGGGAGATGAGCAGGCCCCTGTCATTAGCGCAATGACTGTCAGGGCTTCCCCGCCTCGCTGAGGCCTGGCAGAGTCCAGAGGCCAGCTGGAAAATCAGTAACAAACACCGGCATCTAATGCAAGAGCTGGAAACGCCACTATAAATAGCCCTTGGGCCACTCAGTGTGCAGGTTTCTGCGAGGGTCAGGCAGGGCTCTGTCCCTGTCACAGCCTCCTGCTGAGGTGTTAAATCTTCTCCTCTGATTTAAAGTCTGGGCCGCAGGCCTCTGTGGGACTGCCGAGCTCCCTAAGCCGGCTGCTTGCAGGGCGTGTTTTGCCTCTAACCGGCTGCTAGCCGCACACCAGGCGAGGGGCTGGGAGCCCACATTTCAGCTTGCCCTTGGCATGACAGTCCCGTGAGCGTCACAATGATCGTTCGCCTCTTTCTGATGCTGATGCTGCCTCGGGCCCTCGGCAGGACCCGGAGCCCCATGTGCTTGATGAAGAAACTCTTCCCGACTCACCCAGATTATTATCGGCAGGGAGACCACATCATTGGTGGGATCCTCTCTCAGGTTATCTCCATGCTAGACCTGGAGTCCTTCCGGCAGCCGCCCCTGCCTTGGTACATTAAGTACTTCATGTGAGTACGGCTTTGCTGTGTACGGAGATGATACGGGTGCAATCCCCGCAGCTGAGTGTTGGGGAGCAGGGGGCTCACAGTGCAGCTGGGAGCAGCTTGTCTCTTTACAGGGCAGAGAATGGGCCAATTTTAAAGAGGCCAATGAAGTGACTAGTATCTGTGTTGCTTGCCCCCAGCGGCTTTAAAAGGATTGGCGAGGGAGATCTTGAGGGAATGATTGTTATTGAACAAATCTGGTTAAACTGAGGAATGCCCAGGGAAATGAGAAAAACAAACCAAACCCCCTAAATGTACCAATATTTAAGAACATCAGATCAGCTACATTGGGTCAGACTGATAGTCCATCCAGTCCAGTGTCCTCTCTTCTGATAGCAGCCAATGCCAGGTGTCCCAGAGGGAGTGAACAGAACAGGGAATTATCAAGTGATCCCTCCCCTGACACCCACAATCAGACACACAGAGGCTAGGGACACCATTTCTCCCCACCCTGGCTAATAGCCATTGATGGACCTGTCTTCCAAGAACTTACCTAGTTCTTTTTTGAACCCTTTTGTAGTTTTGGTCTTCACAACATCCTCTGGCAGTGAGTTCTGCAGGTTAACTGTGCGCTGAATTTAAAAGAGGTAAACCAAGTTTATTAGCCCGATGCTGGCCAAAATGATGGAAAGTCTGATATGGGAGGCTACCCAAGAAAGATTAAATGATGCTGGTATAAATGGTTGCCAGTCGGCATGGTTTCATAGAAGCTAGGTTTTGCCAAACAAACTTGATATCATGAAAATCCTGCTAAGCTCTTAACTGCTTATGTGAGTTTATGGATTTAGTTGACAAAGGAAACTGCATTGACATAATATGAGAGACAATATGGGCCAGGTATTATCTTTTATAAGCTTGACTTCTGTTAATAAAAGAGACAAGCTTTTCCCACAGACCTCTTCTGCCCCTCTGGGAAAGGGAAACAGTGTCACAGATAAATGCAAGTTGGAACAGACCATCAAGTATCAGGCGTTAACACAGTGCAAGAAAGTGGGGTGGAGAGATATCAGCTCTGAGGTCAGAGGAGAAAGGCGAGCGAATGGTTAACAGAATGTTATAATGTGTCTTCAAACCAGTGTCTTTAATGCGCGTATGATCTTCAGTGGCTAGCAGAGGGATGAAGTGACAAATTGCGATGGTGTACTCAGACTTACCTAGGGAGTTTGATGCTGCGTTAAACAAACATTTTACAAAATCAGAGTCACCTGAGCAAAATGGACTAAGAACAGGGTAACTGACAGATCCCAAAACAATGCCTGTAGAGACTGAGCAGTAAAGGGGGTTTCTAGCAGCATTGATAGTCAAATACCTTTATCAGGGAATTGGAAGAAAATAAGGAAGTTGTTGCTGCTAAATTTGCAGACAGCCCAACAACTCGTGCCTTGGGCTGGGTGTACCGAGACATGCGTTCCGCATGCTAATCTGGCCTCACGTGGCCAACAGCCCAGTGCAAGGGGACGGGTCTCGGGGCAAGCGATGTCAGCCACGTGTGCAGGACACGGGCTCTGTGTGGAAGCCTGGGACTAGGAACGGGGATTAGCAGTCGGGGTGGATCATGGACTGAGCCCAGAGTCCCGGGGCAAGGCAGGGGCTGGGAGAGCCAGTGCAGCCCTGGGGTTTGTACGTGTGCACGTGCTGAGGAGAAATGGGGGAGGCAGGGGGAGGGATTCTGACTGTACATCGTTCCCGAGACTGTTGGGCTATGTCTACACTGGCAGCTTCTTGCACAAGAATGGCCGCTCTTGCGCAAAAACATGCTTGCTGTCTACACTGCACGTGCGTTCTTGCACAAGTAATTTACAGTCCAGCGTTGTAAAACAGGGCTTCTTCCGGAAGAGTTATTCCTCTCCCCATGAGGAACAAGCCCTCGTGTGCAAGAGCTTCCACAAGAGGCCAGTGTAGCCAGGCAACATCAACTTCTTGTGCAAGAAGCCCTTATGGCTAAAATGGCCATCGGAGCTTTCTTGCTCAAGAGAGCGTCCACACTGCCATGGATGCTCTTGCGCAAGAAGCTGCCAGTGTAAACATAGCCTTACTGTCCAGTTCAGCTCAGCACTTCCTCAAAAGGGCTCCGGAAAGAGCCGCAGGGAACACCTCCCCACAGCTCACTGTAGGCAATTCCTGCCAGGGAAGGCTAAGAGGCAACTTACCCAAAGCCTGTCAGCAGAGATCCCCATTCGCCCTGGGCTCTCAAATGCTCCAGAGCCAGGGGCTGGAAGCCAGAGTCAAATGTCCTATCCCCTGCCAAACCCAGGCCACGTCCATACCTTCCAGGCATCCCTTACCCTGCCCTCCAAACGCTAGAGCCAGCTCCCTCTCCGGGGCAGCCTGTGTTGGCCATTCAGCTCTCCGAGGATGGGGCGGGACTCGAACACCCAACCCTGCGCTCCCCAGGTGAGAGAGAAGGGGTGTGTTCTATGGCAGAGCGGGCTGGGGCAATTGGAACAATTTGCCACGGGATGCAGCGGCTTCTCCAGCTTTAACTCAACAGCAGCTGCATCTTCCTACGGCCGGGCTGCGTCTCCGCTCCGCGCAAGGGGCGTGAGGAAGGGCGAATCCGCACTCCATGCAGGAGATCAGGCTAGTGACTCACCACGGCCCCTGTCGGCCTGGCCATCGAGGAGTCGAGGAAAGGCTGGGGAGTTCTAGATGGGCTTTGTGATGAGGCCTTTGGCTGGGGCCGGGGGGGTGTTACCGAGCCTGCTGCAAATCGAAGGGCAGCCGGCACGGAGGAGGAAGATCCGGGCAGTGCGGCTGGTGTCGGGGCCCCAGTAGTGAACAGCCGCCGTCCAAACAGAGCTGGCTGCGCCCCCACATGCATCTGCAAACCCAGACAGTCACGGCCTGGCTGCAGCCTGCGGCGCCCCTCCCCTGCCCCACTGCCCTGCTGGCTCCTGATTCCTTAGTGTCCCTCCCAAGCCACTGGAGGACTCGGTCGGAGGGGGCTTTCCCGAGGCAGGGGGCTCAGATTGCCTCTCCCACAGCAAGCTCTCATAGATGCAGAGCCCCCGGGTGATGTTAGGGAGCAGCGTGGGGTCCCAGTTGAGCTGACTGATGGAAAACACCAAGGCTCAGAAGTGAGGTTGTTCTTAGACACTGGCCTAGGAACAGGAGGGGTTCCCCAGGGAGGGGCTGGAACCTCCATCCCTAGAGATGTTTAAGTCCGGGCTTGACTAAGCCCTGGCTGGGATGATTGAGTTGAGGTTGGTCCTCAACCTCATGCTGAATTTTGGAAAAGCCTCTTTTGAAAGGAAAGTGGGAAAAGATCTGTAAATTGTGGTTCGCAGTTTGCCTGTCTTTTTCCAACTTTTCTCTGAAGTGTAGATGTAGCCATAGTCATGATTCCTGCAGCTGTCACTTTAAGGAAAATACTAAATCTTGCTAAAACAGGGCTCCCAATAACATCTCAAAAGTCCAGAAGCTGGAAATGGGCGACAGGGGATGATTCCCTGTTCTATTCACTCCCTCCGGGCCACCTGGCATTGGCCACTGTCGACGGGCAGGACACGGGGCTAGATGGACCTTTGGTCTGACCCAGCATGGCCGCTCTCATGGTCTAACACTGTGGCAGAGCAGTGGGTGGAAGGATGGGCCAGCCTTGAGGCTGGAAGTGGCTCTCCTTGCTAGCAAGCCGCCGGATGTACAGCTCTGTGTCTCTCCTGTCATCCGCACAATTTTAATCTCGTGCAGGCTGGTGCCCAAGAACTACCAGCACGTCTTGACCCTGGTGTTTTCCATCGATCAGATCAACCAGGACCCCGCACTGCTCCCCAATATCACCCTGGGCTTCCGCATCTACAAGAGCTTTTTCAGCCCCCGGAAGACCTACGAGAGCGCCTTCACCCTGCTTTCCACCCAGGCCGTCATGCTCCCAAATTACAAGTGCGACAGGAAGGACCAGTTGTCAGCTGTCATCGGGGGGCTTGGGGCTGAAACATCCCTCCAGATGGCAACCATCTTGGGCCTCTACAAGATCCCGCAGGTGAGGAGTGGGGGGGGGGGAGTAGAGGGGTGTCGCAGCTCACCCAGACGGGGCCAAAGACCCACTTGTGCAACTTGATTCATCTCAAAGGAAAGACGGGGAAGAGGAATGCGCATGTGTCTGGGCTCTACGGGGGTTTCCCAGCCCAGAGCTACACAGTCCTTCTCAGCCCTCCTGTTGTTTGACAGCCCCGAGGCGTGGAACCCACGGTTCTGCAAGTCTACTATGAGCCCCCCGTTTCTCTGTGGCTCTCCAAATGCATTCACTCTCCCGTTAGCGGCACCTGCTCTTGAGGGAGCAACATGACAGTCGTGTGTGCAGTGACCCAAGCCAGCCTTTTCGTTGGGTGTCACTAGGACACCGCCACTGAGTACCCTTCAAATAGCATGGGAAAGCCAGGGTTGTTGTGCCGAGTTCATCCGGCAGAAGCAAGAGCCCCACATTCCCCACTTTGCTGGAGTCCATCTTCACGTCCAGATCTCTCCAATCTGCTGGTCCACAGCAAAGCTCCCAAACCAGGCTGTTCACAGCTGGGTCACTTGTCTCCAGATCCAGCCAGGATGTGTCCACACACGCAGCCTGCCTGGGCTTCCAGGGATTTCCAGCAGGAACCTTTTGGGGGTCAGGGGCCACTGACCCACAGGGAAATCAGTCGGGCGCCGCACACAAGTGAGAAGCAGAAAAACCTCGACTCCATATGAGAAGCAAGAAAAAAGACACTTGCCTCTCTCCCCTCAAGCTCCTGCCAAGACTCAGGGCTTACACCCAGGGCTAGAGGGTCTGGGGCTAGTAGATTTTGTGGGGCCCCCCTAGGCTCTGGGGTGGAGGCAAAATGAGGGGTTAAGCATAGGGGAGGAGATGCTGGGGAATGGGTTGAGAGTGGGGGTGCGGGATCCAGGAAGGAAGTAGGGAGCAGAAGCAGGCTGGGGTGGAGGTGCAGGGTTTGGGAGGAAGGGAGGGAGGGAGCAGGAGCAGGCTGGGGTGGAGGTGCAGGGTTTGGGAGGGAGGGTGCAGGAGCAGGCTGGGGTGGAGGTGCAGGGTTTGGGAGGGAGGGTGCAGGAGCAGGCTGGGGTGGGGGTGCAGGGTTTGGGAGGAAGGGAGGGAGGGAGCAGGAGCAGGCTGGGGTGGAGGTGCAGGGTTTGGGAGGGAGGGTGCAGGAGCAGGCTGGGGTGGAGGTGCAGGGTCTGGGAGGGAGGGTGCAGGAGCAGGCTGGGGTGGGGGTGCAGGGTCTGGGAGGGAGGGTGCAGGAGCAGGCTGGGGTGGGGGTGCAGGGTCTGGGAGGGAGGGAGCAGGAGCAGGTTGGAGTGGGGGTGCAGGGTTTGGGAGGGAGGGTGCAGGAGCAGGCTGGGGTGGAGGTGCAGGGTTTGGGAGGGAGGGTACAGGAGCAGGCTGGGGTGAGGTGTTGGGGGGGGAGGCTGCAGATGGAGCTATCTGATGCAGTTCCCCGGGGAGCAAGTGACTCTGTGAGACTCTGGACACTGCAAGGAAGTGCTACCTGAAGGCACTGCCATGCCCCCCCCCCCACACTTCGCCCATTGGCTGCTAGCCAATGAGAGAGATGCGGGGTGGTACCTGCATCACACAGAGCTGCTTTCTCCCCGCTCCAGGCAGAGCCCATAGGCCCAATCCCACTCCGGCCTCCTTTGATCCGGCCCGCAAGGCTCAGGGCTCCCACCCCCAGAGCGAGTAGTTGACACTAAAGCTGCAGTCACGCCACCCCCCCAAACACACACATGTATGGCTGGAACACTTGTGCCAGCTCATGCTGTTGCAGGAAGGGGTAAGGCCGGAGCCTCGCAGGCCTTTGCTTCCCCACCCCTATTTAAAGGCAGCGCTTGGTCATTTGGTCTAATATTTTCTCTCCATTTTCTCTCCATTCTTCTATGCTGAGTGCAGCCAACAGGGTGTATTTCACAGCCCCTCCTGCCTCAGTGAGGGGAGAGTTCCATCCAGAGAGGGCAGCAATACCGTGTGGGTGGTAAAATGAGTCATGGATAGTGTTCATGAAACACGACAACAACATCCACATTTTCCATGTCTCACTCATAAGAACACCAAAACAGCCAGACGGGGTCAGACCAAAGGTCCATCTAGCCTAGTGGCCAATGCCAGATGCCGCTGAGGGAATGAACAGAACAGGGAATCATCAGATGAGCCCTCTCCTATCATCCATTTGCAACTTCTGACAAACAGAGGCTAGGGACACCATTCCTGCCCATCCTAGCTAATACTGGGTGGGAGGGGAAAAGCAGGTCGGGGTGCGGGTGAATTTATCTAGTTCTTTTTTGAGCCCTGTTTTAGTCTTGGCTTCACAACATCCTCTGGCAAGGAGTTCCACAGGTTGATTGTGCATTGTGTTCACTGTTTAGCTTTTGTGAACTCCCTTTTCATGGCAGCTGCAGGACATAATGTATTTTCACATCAGGTCCCATCAGGACAGTGTTCCTCATGTGGCTGCATCTCCAGCCTAGTCTGAAACTAGACCTGATGTTGAAAAAAATCCCTGAGTGATTCTTGTGGTTAAGACTGAAGATTGTTGTTGGAACACGTCTAGTTACTCACTTTTGTTGTCTGATTCATCGAGTGGTTACTGATTGTATCGACTTGTGAGAATTTCCAGTCCCTCATTGATCAAATTTCTGAGTCTTAGAAAGGGTCTAGTCCCAGAATCAGTCCCAACAGAATTAGGTTCCCACCTTACACATGCTCACTCCTTTCACCCAAGTCCTGCCTTGCCTCTGGTGTGCCAAGCAAGTCCAATGGTCAAGATCTCAAAACTCACATGCTGGTTTGGCCTTTTCCAGGGCCTAATGACTACCACAGATATTGACATAAACGCCCAGCCTCCTTTGTCCATAACTCGTCCTCATCTAAATGAGGGACTATATGTAATTTAATGATCTCAATGTGTTTCCAAATACATCAATTTGTTGACAAAGCCAGGAGGTGTTCCCAGCATAAAATAACCAAAATCTGTTACCAGTTCACACTCCTGCGGTTATGTGGTATCGTTTACACAAAAACTTGTTAAACGTAACTATCAGGGGATGCCATTAATGCAGGGCCGCTGTTGGGTAACACACTTGTGCTTCAAAGCCTGATGTTCCCTACTGAAGCTAATGTCTGAGCAGTGTCCATTTCTTGTGTTACTGCTCCATATAATAGCTATAAGCTAGCGCTGTGGGGCACAGAATTACAATTTGAGATGTATTATTTGGCATGAAACTCACATGCTCACATGACATTACTCTTAAGGAGAGATCATGGAACAATCTTGGCAGGTCAACAAGTCCATTGTGAGGCCCAAACACCATATAGGTCATCTCTGAATGTGCATCTAGACTCCATAGCTCTGTCGATGGAGCTATGTAGATGAGTTTACTAGACACAGCAAAATGAAGTGGCGATTTAAATAATCCGATCAGCTGTTTGGCGGCACAGCGGGGCAGTCTGGACGCTCCACAGTCAACAACGGAAGCCTTTGTCGACCGCTCCGGTAAACCTCATTTCACGAGTGGTCAACAAAGGCTTCCCAAAGTCCAGACTGCCCCGCTGTGCCGCCAAACAACTGATCAGCACAGCGCGGTGGCCATTTTGATGTAAATGAAGTGGCAATTATTTAAATCACCACTTCATTTTCCTATGTCTAGTAAACTGATCTACATGGCTCCATCGATGGAACCATGTAGTCTAGACATACCCTGATAGACATGTTCCCAAATACCTCCAATGATGGAGACTCCACAACCTCCCAAAAACCATGACCTTACTAAGATTTGAACTTACAACACCTGGTTTACAAGACCAGGGTGCTAACCTCTGAGCTATGGAGCCTGCCTTAGTACAGTTCCTTTTTGCAATTTACCATATTAAAAATTCACCATTTCTGGCTGTTTCCCAATTTATTGTTTCCAGGATTTTTGCAGCCAGTGATCCCCTCCCTACAATACTAGGAGAAGCCAATGCAGAAGAAACATAGCCAGATTGGTACTTGATTTGCGGGGAAACAATTTCAAATTTTCAGAAGAGCTGGCTGGAAATTTTCCATGGAAATGTTTGTTTGCATAATTTGGTGGTTTGGGACAGAAAAAAGGATCTGGGTCAAAGAAAATTTTCAAAAAACCTGCTTTTCTTGAAAATATTAGTTTTCATTGGGAACATAGACAACTGGAAACAAAATATCTGGGTTTTATGGCTGAATTGTTTGTTTTGGTTTTGGTTGTGATAGAAATTTTGCTAAGAAATGTTGGGTGTTAGATAGCCCAGAAGAAAACTTGGCCATTTGCATAGAAATTTTCCACCGAGAGAAGAAAACGTTCTCTAACAACTTTAGATTTCACCCAAATCTTTGACACATTTTCTCTTTCAGATCAGCTATGGCTCATTCCATGCCATGTTCAGCGATAAACTGCAGTTCCCTTCTGTCTACCAGATGGTCCCAAATGACCATCTGTCTACCAGATGGCTCCAGTCTCTGGGCCTGGTCCGGTTACTGCAGCATTTCCGATGGACCTGGATTGGCCTCATCTCTTCAGACGATGACAGTGGAGAAAAGTTTGGGCAGGCGCTGAAGCAAATGCTCACTAGGAACAGCATCTGTGTGGCCTTCACCAAACGGGCCCCACTTGGGCCTTCCTCTTCCATGGACCATGCATTTCGGGAGCACCATTTCAAGCTCCATGCCACTATCTCCCAGACAACAGCAGAGGTGATTGTTGTCTATGGCGACATGGACTCCCTGCTAGGCTTGAAAATGTTTTTACATGCGAGCTCCCAGGCAGCCCTGACGCCAATAGGGAAGGTTTGGATCACGATGGCTCAGTGGGACTTCAGGTCTTCTATCGCACTCAACCAGTGGATTTTAAAACCCTTCCATGGTGCCTTCTCCTTCACGGTCCACACAGAGGAGGTGCCAGGGTTCCCAGGATTTCTCCAGGCCCTCAACCCTTACCAGCCCCGAGGAGATATTTTCATCCAGTGGTTTTGGCACAGTGTCTTCAATTGCTCCATTCTCAACACCAGCTTGACGATCAAGGCGGGGAGAAATTGCTCAGGGAAGGAAGAACTGGCAGGCCTGCCAGGCTCTGACTTTGAAATGAAAATGTCCAGCCAGAGCTACAGCATCTACACAGGTATCTATGCTGTGGCCCGTGCTCTGCATGCCCCTCCCTGCCCCTGAGCTATCCCAGCTACGCACGGCCCCTAGCTTCCCCCCCGCTGCCCCTGAGCTCCCCCGGCTACACACGGCCCCTAGCTCCCCCCTCCTTGCGACTCAGCTCCCCCGGCTACACAGAGCCACTAGCTCACCGCTCCCTGCCCCTGAGCTCCCCCAGTCACACACGGCCCTGAGCTCCCCGCTCCCTGCCCCTGAGCTCCCCCGGCTACACACGGCCCCTAGCTCCCCCATCCCTGCCCCTGAGCTCCAGCGGCTACGCACGACACCTAGCTCTCCCCTACCTGCCCCTGAGCTCCCCCGGCTACACACGGCCCCTAGTTACCCCCTCCCTGTCCCTGAGCTCCCCCGGCCACAGAGTGCCCCTAGTGCCCCCCTCCCTACCGCTGAGCTCCCCCAGCCACACACGGCCCCTAGCTCCCCCCTCCCTTCCCCTGAGCTCCCCCGGCCACACACAGCCACTAGCTCCCCCCTCCCTGCCCGTGAGCTCCCCCAGCTACACACAGCCGCTGGCTCCCCCTCCCTGCCCCTGAGCTCCCCCGGCCACACACGGCCCCTTGCTCCCCCCTCCCTCCCCTGAGCTCCCCCAGCCACAAACGACCCCTAGCTCCCCCCTCCTTGCCCTTGAGCTCCCACGGCTACACACCGCCCCTAGCTTCCGCCTACCTGCCCCTGAGCTCCCCCGGCTACACACGGCCCCTAACTCCCCTCTCCCTGCCCCTGAGCTCCCCCAGCCACACACGGCCCCTAGCTCCCCCCTCCCTTCCCCTGAGCTCCCCCAGCCACACACGGCCCGTAGCTCCCCCCTCCCTGCCCTTGAGCTCCCCCAGCTACACACGGCCCCGAGTTCCCCCCTCCCTACCCCTGAGCTCCCCCAGCTCCACACAGCCCCTATCTCCGCCCTCCCTGCCCCTGAGCTACCCCGGTTACGCACGGCCCCTAGCTCCCCCCTCCCTGCCCCTGAGCTATCCCAGCTACGCATGGCCCCTAGCTTCCCCCCCGCTGCCCCTGAGCTCCCCCGGCTACACACGGCCCCTAGCTCCCCCCTCCTTGCGCCTCATCTCCCCCGGCTACACACAGCCCCTAGCGCCCCGCTCCCTGCCACTGAGCTCCCGCAGCCACACACGGCCCCTATCTCCCCCCTCCTTGCCCCTGAGCTACCCCGGCTACACACGGCCCCTAGCTCCCCCCTCCCTGCCCCTGAGCTACCCCGGCTATGCACGGCCCCTAGCTGCCCCCTCCTTGCCCTTGAGCTCCCCCAGCTACACACAGCCCCTAGCTTCCCCCTCCCTGCCCCTGAGTTCCCCCGTCTACACAAGGCCCCTAGTTCCCCGCTGCCTGCCCCTGAGCTCCACCGGCTACGCACGGCCCCTAGCTTCCGCCTTCCTACCCCTGAGCTCCCCCGGCTACACACGGCCCCTCGCTCCCCCCTCCCTTCCCCTGAGCTCCCCCAGCCACACACGGCCCGTAGCTCCCCCCTCCCTGCCCTTGAGCTCCCCCAGCTACACACGGCCCCGAGCTCCCCCCTCCCTACCCCTGAGCTCCCCCAGCTCCACACAGCCCCTATCTCCGCCCTCCCTGCCCCTGAGCTACCCCGGCTACGCACGGCCCCTAGCTCCCCCCTCCCTGCCCCTGAGCTATCCCAGCTACGCACGGCCCCTAGCTTCCCCCCCGCTGCCCCTGAGATCCCCCGGCTACACACGGCCCCTAGCTCCCCCCTCCTTGCGCCTCATCTCCCCCGGCTACACACAGCCCCTAGCGCTCCGCTCCCTGCCACTGAGCTCCTGCAGCCACACACGGCCCCTATCTCCCCCCTCCTTGCCCCTGAGCTACCCCGGCTACACACGGCCCCTAGCTCCCCCCTCCCTGCCCCTGAGCTACCCCGGCTACACACGGCCCCTAGCTCCCCCCTCCCTGCCCCTGAGTTCCCCCGTCGACACAAGGCCCCTAGTTCCCCGCTGCCTGCCCCTGAGCTCCACCGGCTACGCACGGCCCCTAGCTTCCGCCTTCCTACCCCTGAGCTCCCCCGGCTACACACGGCCCCTCGCTCCCCCCTCCCTGCCCCTGAGCTCCCCCGGCTACACGCGGCCCCTAGTTCGCCCCTCCCTGCCCCTGAGCTCCCCCAGCTACACAGAGCCCTGAGCTCACCCCTCCCTGCCCTTGAGCTCCCCTAGCCACACAAGGCCCCTAGCTCCCCCCTCCCTGCCCCTGAGCTCCCCCGGCTACACACGGCCCCTAGCTTCCCCCTACCTGCCCCTGATCTACCCCGGCTACACACGGCCCCAAGCTCCCCCCTCCCTACCCCTGAGCTCCCCCGGCTACACACAGCCCCTATCTCCCCGATCCCTGCCCCTGAGCTACCCCGGCTACGCACAGCTCCTAGCTTCCCCGCCGCTGCCCCTGAGCTCCCCCGGCTACACATGGCCCCTAGCTCCCCCCTCCTTGCGCCTCAGCTCCCCCGGCTACACACAGCCCCTAGCTCCCCGCTCCCTGCCCCTGACCTACCCCAGCTACACACAACCACTAGCTTCCCCCTCCCTGCCCCTGAGCTCCCCCGGGTATACACGGACCCTAGCTTCCCCCTCACTGCCCCTGAGCTCCCGCAGCCACACACGCCCCTAGCTCCCCCCTCCTTGCCCTTGAGCTCCCCCGGCTACACACGGCCCCGAGCTCCCCGCTCCCTGCCCTTGAGCTCCCCCAGCTACACAAGGCCCCTAGCTTCCCCCTCACTGCCCCTGAGCTCCCCCCTCCCTGCCCCTGAGCTCCCCCGGCTACACACGGCCCCTAGCTCCCACCTCCCTACCCCTGAGCTACGCCGGCTATGCACGGCCCCAAAGTCCCCCCTCCCTGCCCCTTTGCTACCCCGGCTACGCACGGCCCTTAGCTCCCCCTTCCCTGCCCCTGAGCTACCCCAGCTACACACAGCCCCTAGCTTCCCCCTCCCTGCCCCTGAGTTTCCCCGTCTACACACGGCCCCTAGTTCCCCCCTGCCTGCCCCTGAGCTCCACCGGCTACGCACGGCCCCTAGCTTCCGCCTCCCTACCCCTGAGCTCCCCCGGCTACACACGGCCCCTCGCTCCCCCCTCCCTGCCCCTGAGCTCCCCCGGCTACACACGGCCCCTAGTTCGCCCCTCCCTGTCCCTGAGCTCCCCCGGCCACACACGGCCCCTAGTTCCCCCCTCCCTGCCCCTGAGCTCCCCCGGCCACATACGGCCCCTAGTTCCCCCCTCCCTGCCCCTGAGCTCCCCCGGCCACACACGTCCCCTAGCTCCCCCCTCCCTGCCCCTGAGCTCCCCCAGCTACACACAGCGCTGAGCTCACCCCTCCCTGCCCTTGAGCTCCCCCAGCCACACAAGGCCCCTAGCTCCCCCCTCCCTGCCCCTGAGCTCCCCCGGCTACACACGGCCCCAAGCTCCCCCCTCCCTCCCCTGAGCTCCCCCGCCACAAACGGCCCCGAGCTTCCCCCTCCCTTCCCCTGACTACCCCGGCTACACACGGCCCCAAGCTCCCCCCTCCCTACCCCTGAGCTCCCCCGGCTACACACGGCCCCTAGTTCCCCCTCCCTGCCCTGAGCTCCCCCGGCCACACACGCCCCTAGCTCCCCCTCCCTGCCCCTGAGCTCCCCCAGCTACACACAGCCCTGAGCTCACCCCTCCCTGCCCTTGAGCTCCCCCACCACACAAGGCCCCTAGCTCCCCCCTCCCTGCCCCTAAGCTCCCCCGGCTACACACGGCCCCAAGCTCCCCCCTCCCTCCCCTGAGCTCCCCCAGCCACACACGGCCCAGCTTCCCCCTCCCTGCCCCTGATCTACCCCGGCTACACACGGCCCCAAGCTCCCACCTCCCTACCCCTGAGCTCCCCCGGCCACACACGGCCCCTCGCTCCCCCCTCCCTACCCCTGAGCTCCCCCGGCTACACAGGAGCACAAGCTCCCCCCTCCCTGCCCCTGAGCTCCCCCGGCTACACACGGCCCCTAGTTCACTCCTCCCTGTCCCTGAGCTCCCCCGGCCACACATGGCCCCTAGTTCCCCCCTCCCTGCCCCTGAGCTCCCCCGGCCACACACGGCCCCTAGCTCCCCCCTCCCTCCCCCCTGAGTTCCCCCGGTCACACAGAGCCCCTAGCTCCCCCCTCCCTGCCCCTGAGCTCCCCCGCTACACACGGCCCCTTGCTCCCCCCTCCCTGCCCCTGAGCTCCCCCAGCCACACACGGCCCCTAGCTCCCCCCTCCCTCCCCTGAGGTCCCCCAGCCACACACACCCCTAGCTCCCCCGACCTGCCCCTGAGCTCCTCCAGCCACACAGGGCCCCTAGCTCCCCCCTCCTTCCCCTTGAGCTCCCACGGCTACACATGGCCCCGAGCTCCCCCCTCCCTGCCCTTGAGCTCCCCCAGCTACACATGGCCCTGAGCTCACCCCTCCCTGCCCTTGAGCTCCCCCAGCCACACAAGGCCCCTAGCTCCCCCCTCCCTGCCCCTGAGCTCCCCCGGCTACACACGGCCCCAAGCTCCCCCCTCCCTACCCCTGAGCTATCCCAGCCACGCACGGCCCCTAGCTCCCCCGTCCCTGCCCCTGAGCTCCCCCAGCCACACACGGCCCTTAGCTCCCCCGTCCTTGCCCTTGAGCTCCCCCAGTTACACACATCACCGAGCTCCCCGCAGTTGCCCCTGCCTGCCCATGAGCTCCCCCGGCTACACACGGCCCCGACCTCCCCGCTCCCTACCCCTGAGCTCCCCCAGCGACACAAGGCCCTTAGCTCCCCCCTCCCTGCCCCCGATCTCCCCCGGCTACCACGGCACCTAGCTCCCCCCTCCCCCCCTGAGCTTCCCACCACACACGGCCACTAGTTCCCCCCTCTCTGCCCCTGACTCCCCAGCCACACACGGCCCCTTGCTCCCCCTCCCTGCCCCTGAGCTCCCCCACCACACACGCCCTTAGCTCCCCCCTCCTTGCCCTTGAGCTCCCCCAGCTACACAAGGCCCCTAGCTCCCCCCTCCCTGCCCCGATCTCCCCCCGGCTACACACGGCCCCAAGCTCCCCGCTCCCTACCCCTGAGCTCCCCCAGCCACACGCGGCCCCTAGCTTCCCCCTCCCTGCCCCTGACCTACCCCGGCTACTCACAGCCCCTAGCTCCCCCCTCCTTGCGCCTCAGCTCCCCCGGCTACACACAGCCCCTAGCTCCCCGCTCCCTGCCCCTGAGCTCCCCCGGCTACACAGGGCCCCTAGATCCCCTTTCCCTGCCCCTGAGCTACCCCAACTACACACAGCCCCTAGCTTCCCCCTCTCTGCCCCTCAGCTCCCCCGTCTACACGCAGCCCCTAGCTCCCCCCTCGCTGCCCCCCGATCTCCCCCGGCTACCACGGCCCTAGCTCCCTCCTCCCTGCCCCTGAGCTCCCCAGCCACACACGGCCCCTAATTCCCCCCTCTCTGCCCCTGAGCTCCCCCAGCCACACACGGCCCCTAGCTCCCCCGTCCCTGCCCCTGAGCTCCCCCAGCCACACACGGCCCTTAGCTCCCCCCTCCTTGCCCTTGAGCTCCCCCAGCCACACACGGCCCGTAGCTCCCCCCTCCTTGCCCTTGAGCTCCCCCGACTACGAACGACCCCTAGCTCCCCCCTACCTGCCCCTGAGCTCCCACGGCCACAAGCCCCTAGTTCCCCCCTCCCTACCCTGAGCTCCCCCTTCCACACACGGCCCCTAGCTCCCCCCCCCGCCCCTGAGCTCCCCCGGCCACACACAGCCCCTAGCTCCCCCCTCCCTGCCCCTGAGCTCCCCCGGCTACACACGGCCCTTAGTTCCCCCCTCCCTACCCCTGAGCTCCCCCGTCCACACACGGCCCCTAGCTCCCCCCTCCCTGCCCCTTAGCTCCCCCAGCCACACACAGCCCCTAGCTCCCCCGTCCCTGCCCTTGAGCTCCCCCAGCCACACACGGCCCCTAGTTCCCCCCTCCCTTCCGCTGAGCTCCCCGGGCTACACACGGACCCTAGTTACCCCGTCCCTGCCCCTGAGCTCCCCCGGCTACACACGACCCCTAGCTCCCCCCTCCCTGCCCCTGAGCTCCCACGGCTACACACGGCCCCTAGCTTCCGTCTACCTGCCCCTGAGCTCCCCCGGCTACACACGGCCCCTAGCTCCCCTCTCCCTGCCCCTGAGGTCCCCCGGCTACACAAGGCCCCTAGCTCCCCCATCCCTGCCCCTGAGCTCCCCCGGCTACACACGGCCCCTAGTTCCCCCTCCCTGTCCCTGACCTCCCCCGGCCACAGATTGCCCCTAGTTCCCCCCTCCCTACCACTGAGCTTCCCTGGCCACACACGGCCCCTAGCTCCCCCTTCCCTGCCCCTGAGCTCCCCCGGCTACACACGCCCCCTAATTCCTCCCACCCTGTCCCTGAGCTCCCCCGGCTACACACGCCCCCTAATTCCTCCCTCCCTACCCCTGAGCTCCCCCGGCCACACACGGCCCCTAGCTCCCCCCTCCCTGCCCCTTAGCTCCCCCAGCCACACACGGCCCCTAGCTCTCCCGTCCCTGCCCTTGAGCTCCCCCAGCCACACACAGCCCCTAGCTCCCCCCTTCTTGCCCTTGAGCTCCCCCGGCTACACACGGCCCCGAACCCCCCTCCCTGCCCTGGAGCTACCCCGGCTACGCACGGGCCCCAGCTCCCCCCTCCCTGCCCTTGAGCTCCCCCCGCCACACACGGCCCCTAGCTCCCCGCTCCCTGCCCCTGAGCTCCCCCGGCTACACACGGCCCCTAGCTCCCCTCTCCCTGCCCCTGAGATCCCCCAGCCACACATGACCCCTAGCTCCCCCCTCCCTGCCCCTGAGCTCCCCCAGCCACACACAGCCCGTAGCTCCCCCCTCCTTGCCCTTGAGCTCCCCCACCTACACACGTCCGCGAGCTCCCCACTCCCTGCCCCTGAGCTCCCCCGGCTACACAAGGCCCCTAGCTCCCCCATCCCTGCCCCTGAGCTCCCCTGGCTACGAACGACCCCTAGCTCCCCCCTACCTGCCCCTGAGCTCCCCCGGCTACACACGGCCCCTAGTTACCCCCTCCCTGTCCCTGAGCTCCCCCGGCCACAAGTGCCCCTAGTTCCCCCCTCCCTACCGCTGAGCTTCCCCGGCCACACACGGCCCCTAGCTCCCCCCGCCCTGCCCCTAAGCTCCCCCGGCCACACACAGCCCCTAGCTCCCCCCTCCCTGCCCCTGAGCTCCCCCGGCCACACACGGCCCCTAGCTCCCCCCTCCCCTGCCCCTAAGCTCCGCCGGCGACACAGGGCCCCTAGCTCCCCCCTCCCTTCCCCTGAGCTACCCCGGCTACACATGGCACCTTGCTCCCCCCTCTCTGCCCCTGAGCTCCCCGGCTACACACGGACTCTAGCTCCCCCCTGTCTGCCCCTGAGCTACCCCGGCAACACACAGCCCCAAGCTCCCCCCTCCCTGCCCCTGAGCTCCCCCGGCTACACACGGCCCCTAGCTCCCACCTCCCTGCCCCTGAGCTACGCCGGCTACGCATGGCCCCAAGGTCCCCCCTCCCGGCCCCTTCGCTACCCCGGCTACGCACGGCCCCTAGCTGCCCCCTCCTTGCCCTTGAGCCCCCCAGCTACACAGGGCCCCTAGCTCCCCCTTCCCTGCCCCTGAGCTACCCCAGCTACACACAGCCCCTAGCTTCCCCCTCCCTGCCCCTGAGCTCCCCCATCTACACACAGCGCCTAGCTTCCCCCTCCCTGCCCCTGACCTCCACCGGCTACGCACGGCCCCTAGCTTCCACCTCCCTGCCCCTGAGCTCCCCCGGCTACACACGGCCCCTCGCTCCCTCTTACCTGCCCCTGAGCTCCCCCGGCCACACACGGCCCGTAGCTCCCCCCTCCTTGCTCTTCATCTCCCCCAGCTACACACGTCCGCGAGCTCCCCCTCCCTGCCCGTGAGCTCCCCCGGCTACACAAGGCCCCTAGCTCCCCCATCCCTGCCCCTGAGCTCCCCCGGCTACACAAGGCCCCTAGCTCCCCCCTCCCTACCCCTGAGCTATCCCAGCTACGCACGGCCCCTCGCTTCCCCCCCGCTGCCCCTGAGCTATCCCAGCTACGCACGGCCCCTAGCTTCCACCTCGCTGTCCCTGAGCTATCCCGGCTATGCACGGCCCCTAGCTGCCCCCTTCTTGCCCTTGAGCTCCCCCGGCTACACACGGCCCCTAGTTCCCCCCTCCCTTCCCCTGAGCTCCCCGGGCTGCACATGCCCCCTAATTACCCCCTCCCTGCCCCTGAGCTATCCCAGCTACGTACGACCCCTAGCTTCCCCCCCACTGCCCCTGAGCTCCCCCGGCTACACACGGCCCCTCGCTCCCTCTTACCTGCCCCTGAGCTCCCCCGGCCACACACGGCCCGTAGCTCCCCCCTCCTTGCTCTTCATCTCCCCCAGCTACACACGTCCGCGAGCTCCCCGCTCCCTGCCCGTGAGCTCCCCCGGCTACACAAGGCCCCTAGCTCCCCCATCCCTGCCCCTGAGCTCCCCCGGCTACACAAGGCCCCTAGCTCCCCCCTCCCTACCCCTGAGCTATCCCAGCTACGCACGGCCCCTCGCTTCCCCCCCGCTGCCCCTGAGCTATCCCAGCTACGCACGGCCCCTAGCTTCCACCTCGCTGTCCCTGAGCTATCCCGGCTATGCACGGCCCCTAGCTGCCCCCTTCTTGCCCTTGAGCTCCCCCGGCTACACACGGCCCCTAGTTCCCCGCTCCCTTCCCCTGAGCTCCCCGGGCTGCACATGCCCCCTAATTACCCCCTCCCTGCCCCTGAGCTATCCCAGCTACGTACGACCCCTAGCTTCCCCCCCACTGCCCCTGAGCTCCGCCGGCTACACACGGCCCCTAGCTCCCCCCTCCTTGCGCCTCAGCTCCCCCGGCTACACAGAGCCCCTAGCTCACCGCTCCCTGCCCCTGACCTACCCCAGCTACACAGAATCCCTAGCTTCCCCCTCCCTGCCCCTGAGCTCCCCCAGCCACACGAGGCCCCTAGCTTCCCCCTCTCTGCCCCTGACCTACCCCAGCTACACACAACCCCTAGCTTCCCACTCCCTGCCCCTGAGCTCCCCCAGCTACACACGGCCCCAAGCTCCCCCCTCCCTACCCCTGAGTTCCCCCAGCCACACGCGGCCCCTAGCTTCCCCCTCCCTGCCCCTGAGCAACCCCGGGTACACACGACCCCAAGGTCCCCCCTCCGTACCCCTGAGCTCCCCCAGCCACACATGGCCCCTAGCTCCCCCATCCCTGCCCCTGAGCTCCCCCAGCCACACACGGCCCCTAGCTCCCCCTCCCTGCCCCTGAGCTCCCACGGCTACGCACGACCCCTAGCTCCCCCCTACCTGCCCCTGAGCTCCCCCGGTTACACACGGACCCTAGTTACCCCCTCCCTGTCCCTGAGCTCCCCCGGCCACAGAGTGCCCCTAGTTCCCCCCTCCCTACCCCTGAGCTCCCCCGGCCACACACGGCCCCTAGCTCCCCGCTCCCTTCCCCTGAGCTCCCCCGGCCACACAGAGACCCTAGCTCCCCCCTCCCTGCCCCTAACCTCCCGCGGCTACACACGCCCCCTAATTGCCCCCTCCCTGCCCCTGAGCTTACCAGCTACGCACGGCCCCTAGCTTCCCCCCCGTTACCCCTGAGCTCCCCCGGCTACACACGGCCCCTAGTTCCCCCTCCTTGCACCCAGCTCCCCCGGCTACACAGAGCCCCTAGCTCACCGCTCCCTGCCCCTGAGCTGCCCCAGCCACACACGGCCCGTAGCTCCCCCCTCCTTACCCTTGAGTTCCCCCAGCTACACACGGCCCCTTGCTCCCCCATCCCTACGCCTGAACTCCCCCGGCTACGAACGACCCCTAGCTCCCCCCTACCTGCCCCTGATCTCTCCCGGCCACAGATTGCCCCTAGTTCCCCCCTTCCTACCGCTGAAATCCCCCGTCCACACACGGCCCGTAGCTCCCCCCTCCCTGTCCCTGAGCTCCCCCGGCCACACACGGCCCCTAGCTCCCCCCTCCCTGCCCCTGAGCGCCCCCGGCCACACATGGCCCCTAGCTCCCCCCTCCTTGCGCCTCAGCTCCCCCGGCTACACAGAGCCCCTAGCTCACCGCTCCCTGCCCCTGAGCTCCCCCGGCTACACACGGCCCCTAGCTCCCCCGTCCCTGCCCTTGAGCTCCCCCAGCCAAACACAGCCCCTAGCTCCCCCCTTCTTGCCCTTGAGCTCCCCCGGCTACACACGGCCCGGAACTCCCCTTTCCCTGCCCTTGAGCTACCCCGGTGAGGCACGGCCCCCAGCTCCCCCGTCCCTGCCCTTGAGCTCCCCCAGCCACACACGGCCCCTACCTCCCCCCTCCCTGCCCCTGAGCTCCCCCGGCTACACACGGCCCCTAGCTCCCCCCTCCATCACCGTGAGCTACCACGGCTACACACATCCCCTAGCTTCCCCCTCCCTGCCGCTGAGCTCCCCCATCTACACACGGCGCCTAGTTCCCCCGTGCCTGCCCCTGAGCTCCACCGGCTACGCACGGCCCCTAGCTTCCGCCTCCGTGCCCCTGAGCTCCCCCGGCTACACACGGCCCATCGCTCCCTCCTCCCTGCCCCTGAGCTCCCCCGGCCACACAAGAGCACAATCTCCCCCCTCCCTGCCCCTGAGCTCCCCCGGCTACACACGGCCCCTAGTTCACCCCTCCCTGTCCCTGAGCTCCCCCGCCCACACATGGCCCCTAGTTCCCCCCTCCCTGCCCCTGAGGTCCCCCGGCCACACACGGCCCCTAGCTCCCCCCTCCCCGCCCCTGAGTTCCCCCGGTCACACACAGCCCCTAGCTCCCCCCTCCCTGCCCCTGAGCTCCCCCAGCTACACACGGCCCCTTGCTCCCCCCTCCCTGCCCCTGAGCTCCCCCAGTCACACACGGCCCCTAGCTCCCCCCTCCCTGCCCCTGAGCTCCCCCAGCCACACACGACCCCTAGCTCCCCCGACGCTGCCTCTGAGCTCCCCCAGCCACACAGGGCCCCTAGCTCCCCCCTCCTTCCCCTTGAGCTCCCACGGCTACACATGGCCCCGAGCTCCCTCCTCCCTGCCCTTGAGCTCCCCCGGCTACACACGGCCCCAAGCTCCCCCCTCCCTACCCCTGAGCTCCCCCGGCCACACACGGCCCTGAGCTCCCCCCTCCCTACCCCTGAGCTCCCCCGGCTACACACAGCCCCTATCTCCCCCCTCCCTGCCCGTGAGCTACCCCGGCTACGCATGGCCCCTAGTTCCCCCCTCCCTGCCCCTGAGCTATCCCAGCCACGCACGGCCCCTAGCTCCCCGCTCCCTGCCCCTGAGCTCCCCCGGCTACACAGGGCCCCTAGCTCCCCTTTCCCTGCCCCTGAGCTACCCCAGCTACACACAGCCCCTAGCTTCCCCCTCCCTGCCCCTCAGCTCCCCCGTCTACACGCAGCCCCTAGTTCCCCCCTGACTGCCCCTGAGCTCCCCCGGCTACACACGGCCCCTAGCTCCCCCCTCCCTGCCCCCGATCTCCCCCGGCTACTCACGGCACCTAGCTCCCCCCGCCCTGCCCCTGAGCTCCCCCAGCCACACACGGCCCCTAATTCCCCCCTCCTGCCCCTGAGCTCCCCCAGCGACACACGGCCCCTAGCTCCCCCGTCCCTGCCCCTGAGCTCCCCCAGCCACACACGGCCATTAGCTCCCCCCTCCTTGCCCCTGAGCTACCCCGGCTACACACGGCCCCAAGCTCCCCCCTCCCTACCCCTGAGCTACCCCGGCTATGCACGGCCACTAGCTGCCCCCTCCTTGCCCTTGAGCTACCCCAGCTAGACAGGGCCCCGAGCTCCCCCCTCCCTGCACCTGACCTACCCCAGCCACACACAACCCCTAGCTTCCCCCTCGCTGCCCCTGAGCTCCCCCGGCCACACACGGCCCCTAGCTCCCTGCTCCCTGCCCCTGAGCTACCCCGGCTACACACGGCCCCTAGCTCCCCTTCCCTGCCCCCGATCTCCGCCGGCTACACACGGCCCCTAGCTCCCCCCTCCCTGCCCCCGATCTCCCCCGGCTACACAGAGTGCCCCTAGTTCTCCCCTCACTACCGCTGAGCTCCCCCGGCCACACACGGCCTCTCGCTCCCCACTCCCTGCCCCTCAGCTCCCCCGGCCACACACGGCCCCTAGCTCCCCCCTTCCTGCCCGTGAGTTCCCCTGGCCACACACAGCCCCTAGCTCCCGCCTCGCTGCCCCTGAGCTCCCCCAGCTACACGCAGCCGCTGGCTCCCCCCTCCCTGCCCCTGAGCTCCCCCGGCTACACACTGCCCTGAGCTCCCCCCTCCCTGCCCCTGAGCTCCCCCGGCTACACAGGGCCCCTACCTCCCCTTTCCCTGCCTCTGAGCTACCCCACCTACACTCAGCCCCTAGTTGCCCCTGCCTGCCCATGAGCTCCCCCGGCTACACACGGCCCCGACCTCCCCGCTCCCTACCCTTGAGCTCCCCCAGCGACACAAGGCCCCTAGCTCCACCCTCCCTGCCCCCGATCTCCCCCGGCTACTCACGGCACCTACCTCCCCCCTCCCTGCCCCTCAGCTTCCCAGCCACACACGGCCACTAGTTCCCCCCTCTCTGCCCCTGAGCTCCGCCAGCCACACACGGCCCCTTGCTCCCCCGTCCCTGCCCCTGAGCTCCCCCAGCTATACACGGCCCTTAGCTCCCCCCTCCTTGCCCTTGAGCTCCCCCAGCTACACAAGGCCCCTAGCTCCCCCCTCCCTGCTCCCGATCTCCCTCGGCTACACAGGGCCCCAAGCTCCCCGCTCCCTACCCCTGAGCTCCCCCAGCCACATGCGGCCCCTAGCTTCCCCCTCCCTTCCCCTGAGCTACCCCAGCAACACACGGCCCCCAGCTCCCCACTCTCTGCCCTTGAGCTCCCCGGCTACACACGGCCCCTAGCTCCCCCCTCCCTGCCCCTGAGCTACCCCAGCTACACACAGCCCCTAGCTTCCACATCCTTGCCCCTGAGCTCCCCCGGCTTCACACGGCCCTCGCTCCCCCCTCCCTGCCCCTGAGCTCCCCCGGCCACGCAGGACCCCTAGCTCCCCCCCTCTGCCCCTGATCTCCCCCGGCTACACACGGCCCCTAGTTCCCCCCTCCCTGCCCCTGAGCTCCCCCAGCCACACACGGCCCGTAGCTCCCCCATCCCTGCCCCTGGGCTCCCCCAGCCACACACGGCTCCTAGCTCCCCCCTCCCTACCCCTGAGCTCCCGGGTACACACGGCCCCTAGCTCCTCCGTCCCTACCCCTGAGCTCCCCCGGCCACACACGGCCCTAGTTCCCCCCTCCCTACCCCTGAGCTCCCCCGGCTACACACGGCCCCTAGTTACCCCCTCCCTTTCCCTGAGCTGCCCCAGCCACACACGGCCCCTAGCTCCCCCCTCCCTACCCTAGAGCTCCCCCAGCGACACAAGGCCCCTAGCTCCCCGCTCCCTACCCTTGAGCTCCCCCAGCGACACAAGGCCCCTAGCTCCACCCTCCCTGCCCCCGATCTCCCCCGGCTACTCACGGCACCTACCTCCCCCCTCCCTGCCCCTGAGCTTCCCAGCCACACACGGCCACTAGTTCCCCCCTCTCTGCCCCTGAGCTCCCCCAGCCACACACGGCCCCTTGCTCCCCCGTCCCTGCCCCTGAGCTCCCCCAGCTATACACGGCCCTTAGCTCCCCCCTCCTTGCCCGTGAGCTCCCCCGGCCACACACGGCCCCTAGCTCCCCCCTCCCTGCCCCTGAGCTACCTGGGCTACGCACGGCCCCGAGATCCCCCCTCCCTTCCCCTGAGCTACCCCAGCAACACACGGCCCCCAGCTCCCCACTCTCTGCCCTTGAGCTCCCCGGCTACACACGGCCCCTAGCTCCCCCCTCCCTGCCCCTGGGCTCCCCCAGCCACACACGGCACCTAGCTCCCCCCTCCCTACCCCTGAGCTGCCTCGGGTACACACGGCCCCTAGCTCCTCCGTCCCTGCCCCTGAGCTCCCCCGGCCACACACGGCCCCTAGTTCCCCCCTCCCTACCCCTGAGCTCCCCCGGCTACACACGGCCCCTAGTTACCCCCTCCCTTTCCCTGAGCTCCCCCAGCCACAGAGTGCCCCTAGTTCCCCCCTCCCTACCCCTGAGCTGCCCCGGCCACACACGGCCCCTAGCTCCCCCCTCTCTGCCCCTGAGCTACCACGGCTACACACATCGCCTAGCTCCCCCCTCCCTGCCCCTGAGCTACCCGGGTTACGCACGGCCCCTACGTCCCCCCTCCCTTCCCCTGAGCTACCCCGCGTCACACGGCCCCCAGCTCCCCCCTCTCTGCCCCTGAGCTCCCCCGGCTACACACGGCCCCGAGCTCTCCCCTCCTTGCCCCTGAGCTCCCTCCTCCCTGCCCCTGAGCTCTCCCGGCTACACACGGCCCCTAGCTCCCCCCTCCCTGCCCCTGAGCTCCCCCAGCTACACACGGCCCCTCGCTCTCCCCTCCCTGCCCCTGAGCTCCCCCAGCCACACACAGCCCCTAGCTCCCCCTTTTTGCCCTTGAGCTCCCATGGCTACTCACGACCCCTAGCTTCCGCCTCCCTGCCCCTGAGCTCCCCCGGCTACACAGGGCCCCTAGCTCCCCCCTCCCTGCCCCTGAGCTCCCCCAGCCTCACAGGGCCCCTAACTCCCCCCTCCTTGCCCTTGAGCTCCCCCAGCTACACACGGCCCCTAGCTTCCCCCTCCCTGCCCCTGAGCTCCCCCGGCCACACACGGCCCTGAGCTCCCCCCTCCCTACCCTTGAGCTCCCCGGGCCACACACGGCCCCTAGCTCCCCCCTCCTTGCCCTTGAGCTCCCCCAGGCTCACACGGCCCCTAGCTTCCCCCTCCCTGTCCCTGAGCTACCCCGGCTACTCACAGCGCCTAGCTCCCCCCTCCCTGCCCCTGAGCTACCCCGGCTACACACAGACCCTTGCTCCCCCTGGCCCTGCACCTCAGCTACCCCGGCTACACATGGACCCTAGCTTCCCCCTCCCTGCCCCTGAGCTCCCCCGGCTACACACGGCCCCTAGTTCCCCCCTCCCTGCCCCTGAACTCCCCCGGCTACAAACGGACACTCTTCCCCCTTCCTGCCCCTGAGCTCCCACGGCTACGCACGGCCCCTAACTTCCCCCTCCCTACCCCTGAGCTCCCCCGGCCACACACGGCCCCTAGCTCCCCCCTCCCTACCCCTGAGCTACCCCGGCTATGCACGGCCCCTAGCTTCAGCCTCCCTGCCCCTGAGCTCCCTCGGCCACACACGGCCCTGAGCTCCCCCCTCCTTGCCCTTGAGCTCCCCCAGCTACACACGGCCCCTAGCTTCCCCCTCCCTGCCCCAGAGCTCCCTCGGCCACACACGGCCCTGAGCTCCCCCCTCCTTGCCCTTGAGCTCCCCCAGCTACACACGGCCCCTTGCTTCCCCCTCCCTGCCCCTGAGCTACCCCGGCCACACACGACCCTGAGCTCCCACCTCCCTACCCCTGAGCTCCCCCGGCTATGCACGGCCCCTAGCTTCAGCCTCCCTGCCCCTGAGCTCCCTCGGCCACACACGGCCCTGAGCTCCCCCCTCCTTGCCCTTGAGCTCCCCCAGCTACACACGGCCCCTAGCTTCCCCCTCCCTGCCCCAGAGCTCCCCGGCCACACACGGCCCTGAGCTCCCCCCTCCTTGCCCTTGAGCTCCCCCAGCTACACACGGCCCCTAGCTTCCCCCTCCCTACCCCAGAGCTACCCCGGCTACACACAGCCCCAAACTCCCCGCTAACTGCCCCTGAGCTCCCCCAGCTACACACGGCCCCTAGCTCCCCCCGCCCTGCCCCTGAGCTCCCCAGGCTACACACGGCCCCTGGCTCCCCCCTCCCTGTCCCTGAGCGACCCCGGCTACGCACGGCCCCTAGCTCCTCCCTCCCTGCCCCTGAGCTACCCCGGCTACGCTCGGCTCCAAGCTCCGCCCTCCCTGCCCCTGAGCTCCCCCGGCTACGCACGGCCTCTAGCTCCCCCCTCCCTACCCCTGAGCTCCCCCGGCTACACACAGCCCCTATCTCCCCCCTCCCTGCCCCTGATGTACCCCGGCTACACAGAGACCCTAGCTCCCCCCTCCTTGCCCTTGAGGTCCCCCAGCTACGCACGGCCCCTAGCTCCCCCCCCCCCGCTGCCCATGAGCTCCCCCGGCTACACACGGCCCCTAGCTCCCCCCTCGCTGCCCCTGAGCTCCCCCAGCCACACACATCCCCTATCTCCCCCCTCCCTGCCCCTGAGCTCCCCCGGCTACACACGGCCCCTAGCTTCCCCCTCCCTACCCCTGAGCTCCCCCGGCCACACACGGCCCCTAGCTCCCCCCTCCCTACCGCTGAGCTCCCACGGCTACTCACGACCCCTAGCTTCCGCCTCCCTGCCCCTGAGCTCCCCCGGCTACACAGGGCCCCTAGCTCCCCCCTCCCTGCCCCTGAGCTCCCCCAGCCTCACAGGGCCCCTAACTCCCCCCTCCTTGCCCTTGAGCTCCCCCAGCTACACACGGCCCCTAGCTTCCCCCTCCCTGCCCCTGAGCTACCCCGGCTATGCACGGCCCCTAGCTCCCCCCTCCCTGCCCCTGAGCTACCCCGGCTATGCACGGCCCCTAGCTGCCCCCTCCTTGCCCTTGAGCTCCCCCGGCTACGCACAACCCCTAGCTCCCCACTCCCTGCCCCTGAGCTCCCCGGGCTACAAACAGCCCCTAGCTCCCCCCTCCCTACCCTTGAGCTCCCCGGGCCACACACGGCCCCTAGCTCCCCCCTCCTTGCCCTTGAGCTCCCCCAGGCTCACACGGCCCCTAGTTACCCCCTCCCTTTCCCTGAGCTCCCCCAGCCACAGAGTGCCCCTAGTTCCCCCCTCCCTACCCCTGAGCTGCCCCGGCCACACACGGCCCCTAGCTCCCCCCTCTCTGCCCCTGAGCTACCACGGCTACACACATCGCCTAGCTCCCCCCTCCCTGCCCCTGAGCTACCCGGGCTACGCACGGCCCCTACGTCCCCCCTCCCTTCCCCTGAGCTCCCCAGCGACACACGGCCCCCCTCCCCCCTCTCTGCCCCTGAGCTCCCCCGGCTACACACGGCCCCTAGCTCCCCCCTCCCTGCCCCTGAGCTCCCCCAGCTACACACGGCCCCTCGCTCTCCCCTCCCTGCCCCTGAGCTCCCCCAGCCACACACAGCCCCTAGCTCCCCCTTTTTGCCCTTGAGCTCCCATGGCTACTCACGACCCTAGCTTCCGCCTCCCTGCCCCTGAGCTCCCCCGGCTACACAGGGCCCCTAGCTCCCCCCTCCCTGCCCCTGAGCTCCCCCAGCCTCACAGGGCCCCTAACTCCCCCCTCCTTGCCCTTGAGCCCCCCGGCTACACACGGCCCCTAGCTTCCCCCTCCCTGCCCCTGAGCTCCCCCGCCACACACGGCCCTGAGCTCCCCCCCCCTACCCTTGAGCTCCCCGGGCCACACACGGCCCCTAGCTCCCCCCTCCTTGCCCTTGAGCCCCCCAGGCTCACACGGCCCCTAGCTTCCCCCTCCCTGCCCTGAGCTACCCCCTACTCACAGCGCCTAGCTCCCCCCTCCCTGCCCCTGAGCTACCCCGGCTACACACAGACCCTTGCTCCCCCTCCCTGCTCCTGAGCTACCCCGGCTACACATGGACCCTAGCTTCCCCCCCCTGCCCCTGAGCTCCCCCGGCTACACACGGCCCGTAGTTCCCCCCTCCCTGCCCCTAACTCCCCCGGCTACAAACGGACACCTTCCCCCTTCCCTGCCCCTGAGCTCCCCGGCTACGCACGGCCCCTAACTTCCCCCTCCCACCCCTGAGCTCCCCCGGCCACACACGGCCCCTAGCTCCCCCCTCCCTACCCCTGAGCTACCCCCTATGCACGGCCCCTAGCTTCAGCCTCCCTGCCCCTGAGCTCCCCGGCCACACACGGCCCTGAGCTCCCCCCTCCTTGCCCTTGAGCTCCCCCAGCTACACACGGCCCCTAGCTTCCCCCTCCCTGCCCCAGAGCTCCCCGGCCACACACGGCCCTGAGCTCCCCCCTCCTTGCCCTTGAGCTCCCCCAGCTACACACGGCCCTTGCTTCCCCCTCCCTGCCCCTGAGCTACCCCGGCCACACACGACCCTGAGCTCCCCCTCCCACCCCAGCCCCCCTAGCCGGCCCCTCCGCCTCCCTGCCCTGAGCTCCCCGCCACACACGGCCCTAGCTCCCCCCTCCTTGCCCTGAGCTCCCCCGCTACACACGGCCCCCCCTCCCCCCCGCCCCCACCCCCTACCCCCCCCCCGCCCCTGCCCCCCCCCCCTTCCCCCCCCCTCCCCGGCCCCCGGTCCCCCCCCTGCCCCCCTTCCTCCCCCGGCTCCCCGGCCCCCCCCTCCCTCCCCCCCCCTGCCCCACCCCCCCCCCCCGGCCCCTTTCCCCCCCCGCCCCAGCTCCCCCCACCCGCCCTACCCCCCTCCCGCCCCAGCTCCCCCCCCACCCCTAGCCCCCCCCCCCGCCCCTACTCCCCCGGTCCCGGCCCCTAGCTTCCCCCCCGCCCCTAGCCCCCGGCCCCGGCCCCAGCCCCCCCCCCCCCTGGCTCCCCCCCCCGGCTCCCCCCCCCCCCCCCCCGCCCCGCCCCTACTCCCCCCCCCCCTACTTCCCCCCCCCCCCCCCTTCCCCGGTAACAACCCCTAGCTCCCCCTCCCTGCCCCTAGCTCCCCCGGCCACACCCCCTAGCTCCCCCCTCCCTCCCCTGACTCCCCCGTAACACCCCCCTTCCCCTCCCTCCCCGAGCTCCCCCGCAAAGGCCCCCCCCCCCTCCTGCCCCTGAGCTCCCCCCCCCGGCCCCTGCTCCCCCCCCGCCCTAGCTCCCCCCCCACCCCCCCCCCCTCCGCCCCCATCCCCCCCCCGCCCCTGCCCCCCTCCCGGCCCCTCCCCCTCCCTCCCCTGAGCTCCCCCGGCTACACACGGCCCCTAGCTCCCCCCTCCTGCCCCTCAGCTCCCCCAGCCACACACGGCCCCTATCTCCCCCTCCCTGCCCTGAGCTCCCCCAGCCACACACGGCCCCTATCTCCCCCCTCCTGCCCCTGAACTATCCCAGCTACGCACGGCCCCTAGGTCCGCCCTCCCTGCCCCGAGCTCCCTCAGCTACGCACGGCCCCTAGCTCCCCCCTTCTTGCCGTTGAGTCCAACGGCTACACATGGACCCTAGCTCCCCCCTCCCTGCCCCTGAGCTCCCCAGCACACACGGCCCTAGCTCCCCCTCACTGCCCTGAGCTCCCCCGGCTACACACGGCCCCTAGTTCCCCCCTCCCCTCCCCTGAGTCCCCCGGCTACACACCGCCCTAGCTCCCCCTCCCTGCCCTTGAGCTCCCCGGCTACCACGGCCCCTAACTCCCCCTCCTTGCCCTTGAGATCCCCCAGCCCACACGGCCCCTAGCTTCCCCCTCCCTGCCCCTGAGCTACCCGGCTACTCACGGCCCTATCTCCCCCTCCCTGCCCCTGAGATACCCCGGCTACACAGAGCCCTAGTTGTTTCCCTGAGCTCCCCCGGCTACACGGCCCCTATCTTCCCCTAGACGAGCTCCCCCGGCTACACACGCCCCTAGCTCCCCCTACTCCCTAGCCCCTAGCCCTCCCTGCCTGAGCCCAGCCACACGGCCCCTAGCTCCCCCTCCTGCCCCTGAGCTCCCCCAGCACACACGGCCCCTAGCTTCCCCCTCCCTGCCCTGAGCTCCCCCAGGCACAACGTCCCCAGCTCCCCCCTCCCTCCCCTGAGCTCCCCGGCCACACACGGCCCCTAGCTCCCCCCTACCTGCCCTGAACTCCCCGGCTACACATCGGCCCTAGTTACCCCCTCCCTGTCCCTGAGCTCCCCCGGCAGAGAGTGCCCCTAGTTCCCCCCTCCCTAACCCTGAGCTCCCACGGCACACACGGCCCCTAGCTCCCCCCTCCCTGCCTCTGAGCTACCAGGCTACACACATCCCCTAGCTCCCCCCTCCCTGCCCCTGAGCTCCCCCCCAAACACGGCCCCGATCTCTCCCCTCCCTACCCCTGAGCTCCCCCGGCTACACACGGACCCTAGCTTCCCCCTCGCAGACCCTGAGCTCCCCCGGCTACACAAGGCCCCTAGCTCCCCCCTCCTCTGCCCGTGAGCTCCCCCGGCTACACACGGCCCCTAGCTCCCCCTCCCTGCCCCTGGGCTCCCCCAGCCACACACGGCCCCTAGCTCCCCCCTCACTGCCCTGGGCTCCCCCAGCCACACATGGCCCTAGCTCCCCCCTCACCTGCCCCTGAGCTCCCCGGCTACACACGGCCCCTAGTTCCCCCCTCCCACCCCTGAGCTCCCCCGGCTACACACGCCCCCTAGCTCCCCCCTCCCTACCCTTGAGCTCCCCCGGCCACACACGGCCCCTAACTCCCCCTCCTTGCCCTTGAGCTCCCCCAGCCTCACACGGCCCCTAGCTTCCCCCTCCCTGCCCCTGAGCTACCGCCGGCTACTCACAGCCCCTATCTCCCCCCTCCCTGCCCCTGAGATACCCCGGCTACACAGGACCCTAGTTCCCCCGTCCCTTCCCCTGAGCTCCCCCGGCTACACACGGCCCCTATCTTCCCCCTCGCAGACCCTGAGCTCCCCCGGCTACACACTGCCCCTATCTCCCCCCTCCCTGCCCCTGAGGTCCCCCGGCTACACACGGCCCCTAGCTCCCCCCTCCCTGCCCCTGAGCTCCCCCGTCTACTCACGGCACCTAGCTCCCCCTCCCTGCCCCTGAGGTCCCCAGCCACACACGGCCCCTAGTTCCGTCCTCTCTGCCCCTGAGCTCCCCCAGCACACACGGCCCACTAGCTCCCCCGTCCCTGCCCCTGAGCTCCCCCAGCCACACACGGCCCGTAGCTCCCCCCTCCTTGCCCTTGAGCTCCCCCAGCTACACACGCCCCAGTCCCCCCTCCCTGCCCCTGAGCTCCCCCGGCTACACGGCCCCTAGCTCCCCCTCCTTGCCCTTGAGCTCCCCCGGCTACGCACGCCCCTAGCTCCCCCTCCCTGCCCCTGAGCTCCCCGGCTACAAACGCCCCTAGCTCCCCCCTCCCTGCCCCTGAGCTCCCCGGCCACACACGGCCCCTAGCTCCCCCCTCCTTGCCCTTGAGCTCCCCCAGGCTCACACGGCCCCTAGCTTCCCCCTCCCTGTCCCTGAGCTACCCCGGCTACTCACAGCGCCTAGCTCCCCCCTCCCTGCCCCTGAGCTACCCCGGCTACACACAGACCCTTGCTCCCCCTGGCCCTGCTCCTGAGCTACCCCGGCTACACACGGACCCTAGCTTCCCCCTCCCTGCCCCTGAGCTCCCCCGGCTACACACGGCCCCTAGTTCCCCCCTCCCTGCCCCTGAACTCCCCCGGCTACAAACGGACACTCTTCCCCCTTCCCTGCCCCTGAGCTCCCACGGCTACGCACGGCCCCTAGCTCCCCCCTCGCTGCCCCTGGGCTCCCCCAGCCACACACGGCCCCTAGCTCCCCCCTCACTGCCCCTGGGCTCCCCCAGCCACACACGGCACCTAGCTCCCCCCTCACTGCCCCTGAGCTCCCCCGGCTACACACGGCCCCTAGTTCCCCCCTCCCCACCCCTGAGCTCCCCCGGCTACACACCGCCCCTAGCTCCCCCCTCCCTACCCTTGAGCTCCCCCGGCCACACACGGCCCCTAACTCCCCGCTCCTTGCCCTTGACCTCCCCCAGCCTCACACGGCCCCTAGCTTCCCCCTCCCTGCCCCTGAGCTACGCCGGCTACTCACAGCCCCTATCTCCCCCCTCCCTTCCCCTGAGATACCCCGGCTACACAGAGACCCTAGTTCCCCCGTCCCTTCCCCTGAGCTCCCACGGCTACACACGGCCCCTATCTTCCCCCTCGCAGACCCTGAGCTCCCCCGGCTACACACAGCCCCTAGCTCCCCCCTCCCTGCCCCTGAGGTCCCCCGGCTACACACGGCCCCTAGCTCCCCCCTCCCTGCCCCTGAGCTCCCCCGTCTACTCACGGCACCTAGCTCCCCCCTCCCTGCCCCTGAGGTCCCCAGCCACACACGGCCCCTAGTTCCGCCCTCTGCCCCTGAGCTCCCCCAGCCACACACGGCCACTAGCTCCCCCGTCCCTGCCCCTGAGCTCCCCCAGCCACACACGGCCCGTAGCTCCCCCCTCCTTGCCCTTGAGCTCCCCCAGCTACACACGTCACCGAGCTCCTTGCTCCCTGCCCCTGAGCTCCCCCGGCTACACACGGCCCCAAGCTCCCCCCTACCTGCCCCTGAACTCCCCCGGCTTCACACGGCCCCTAGTTACCCCCTCCCTGTCCCTGAGCTCCCCCGGCCAGAGAGTGCCCCTAGTTCCCCCCTCCCTACCCCTGAGCTCCCACGGCCACACACGGCCCCTAGCTCCCCCCTCCCTGCCTCTGAGCTACCAGGGCTACACACATCCCCTAGCTCCCCCCTCCCTGCCCCTGAGCTACCTGGGCTACGCACGGCCCCGAGATCCCCCCTCCCTTCCCCTGAGCTACCCCAGCAACACACGGCCCCTAGTTTCCCCCTACCTGTCCCTGAGCACCGCGGCCACACACGGCCCTGAGCTCCCCGCTCCCTACCCCTGAGCTCCCCCGGCTACACACAGCCCCTATCTCCCCCCTCCTTGCCCCTGAGCTACCCCGGCTACACAGAGACCTTAGCTCCCCCCTCTTTGCCCTTGAGCTCCCCCAGCTATGCACGGCCCCTAGCTCCCCCCTCCCTGCCCCTGAGCTACCCTGGCTACACACGGCCCCTAGCTCCCCCCTCCCTGCCCCTCAGCTCCCCCAGCCACACACGGCCCCTACTCCCCCCTCCCTGCCCCTGAGCTCCCCCAGCCACACACGGCCCCTATCTCCCCCCCCTGCCCTGCCCCTGCAAGCCTACCCCCCCTCCCTAGCTACCCGCACACGGCCCCTAGGTCCGCCCTCCCTGCCCCGAGCTCCCTCAGCTACGCACGGCCCCTAGCTCCCCCCTTCTTGCCGTTGAGCTCCAACGGCTACACATGGACCCCAGCTCCCCCCTCCCTGCCCCTGAGCTCCCCCAGCCACACACGGCACCTAGCTCCCCCCTCACTGCCCCTGAGCTCCCCCGGCTACACACGGCCCCTAGTTCCCCCCTCCCCTCCCCTGAGCTCCCCCGGCTACACACCGCCCCTAGCTCCCCCCTCCCTACCCTTGAGCTCCCCCGGCCACACACGGCCCCTAACTCCCCCCTCCTTGCCCTTGAGATCCCCCAGCCTCACACGGCCCCTAGCTTCCCCCTCCCTGCCCCTGAGCTACGCCGGCTACTCACAGCCCCTATCTCCCCCCTCCCTGCCCCTGAGATACCCCGGCTACACAGAGACCCTAGTTCCCCCGTCCCTTCCCCTGAGCTCCCCCGGCTACACACGGCCCCTATCTTCCCCCTCGCAGACCCCGAGCTCCCCCGGCTACACACAGCCCCTAGCTCCCCCCTCCCTACCCCTGAGGTCCCCCGGCTACACACGGCCCCTAGCTCCCCCCTCCCTGCCCCTGAGGTCCCCAGCCACACACGGCCCCTAGTTCCGCCCTCTCTGCCCCTGAGCTCCCCCAGCCACACACGGCCCGTAGCTCCCCCCTCCTTGCCCTTGAGCTCCCCCAGCTACACACGTCCCCGAGCTCCCCGCTCCCTGCCCCTGAGCTCCCCCGGCTACACACGGCCCCAAGCTCCCCCCTACCTGCCCCTGAACTCCCCCGGCTACACACGGCCCCTAGTTACCCCCTCCCTGTCCCTGAGCTCCCCCGGCCAGAGAGTGCCCCTAGTTCCCCCCTCCCTAACCCTGAGCTCCCACGGCCACACACGGCCCCTAGCTCCCCCCTCCCTGCCTCTGAGCTACCAGGGCTACACACATCCCCTAGCTCCCCCCTCCCTGCCCCTGAGCTCCCCCACCCAAACACGGCCCCGATCTCTCCCCTCCCTACCCCTGAGCTCCCCCGGCTACACACGGACCCTAGCTTCCCCCTCGCAGACCCTGAGCTCCCCCGGCTACACAAGGCCCCTAGCTCCCCCCTCTCTGCCCGTGAGCTCCCCCGGCTACACACGGCCCCTAGCTCCCCCCTCCCTGCCCCTGGGCTCCCCCAGCCACACACGGCCCCTAGCTCCCCCCTCACTGCCCCTGGGCTCCCCCAGCCACACATGGCACCTAGCTCCCCCCTCACTGCCCCTGAGCTCCCCCGGCTACACACGGCCCCTAGTTCCCCCCTCCCCACCCCTGAGCTCCCCCGGCTACACACCGCCCCTAGCTCCCCCCTCCCTACCCTTGAGCTCCCCCGGCCACACACGGCCCCTAACTCCCCCCTCCTTGCCCTTGAGCTCCCCCAGCCTCACACGGCCCCTAGCTTCCCCCTCCCTGCCCCTGAGCTACGCCGGCTACTCACAGCCCCTATCTCCCCCTCCCTGCCCCTGAGATACCCCGGCTACACAGAGACCCTAGTTCCCCCGTCCCTTCCCCTGAGCTCCCCCGGCTACACACGGCCCCTATCTTCCCCCTCGCAGACCCTGAGCTCCCCCGGCTACACACAGCCCCTAGCTCCCCCCTCCCTGCCCCTGAGGTCCCCCGGCTACACACGGCCCCTAGCTCCCCCCTCCCTGCCCCTGAGCTCCCCCGTCTACTCACGGCACCTAGCTCCCCCCTCCCTGCCCCTGAGGTCCCCAGCCACACACGGCCCCTAGTTCCGTCCTCTCTGCCCCTGAGCTCCCCCAGCCACACACGGCCACTAGCTCCCCCGTCCCTGCCCCTGAGCTCCCCCAGCCACACACGGCCCGTAGCTCCCCCCTCCTTGCCCTTGAGCTCCCCCAGCTACACACGTCCCCGAGCTCCCCGCTCCCTGCCCCTGAGCTCCCCCGGCTACACACGGCCCCAAGCTCCCCCCAACGTGCCCCTGAGCTCCCCCGGCTACACACGGCCCCTAGTTACCCCCTCCCTGTCCCTGAGCTCCCCCGGCCAGAGAGTGCCCCTAGTTCCCCCCTCCCTACCCCTGAGCTCCCCCGGCCACACACGGCCCCTAGCTCCCCCCTCCCTGCCTCTGAGCTACCAGGGCTACACACATCCCCTAGCTCCCCCCTCCCTGCCCCTGAGCTAATTGGGCTACGCACGGCCCCGAGATCCCCCCTCCCTTCCCCTGAGCTACCCCAGCAACACACGGCCCCTAGTTTCCCCCTCCCTGTCCCTGAGCACTGCGGCCACACACGGCCCTGAGCTCCCCGCTCCCTACCCCTGAGCTCCCCCGGCTACACACAGCCCCTATCTCCCCCCTCCTTGCCCCTGAGCTACCCCGGCTACACAGAGACCTTAGCTCCCCCCTCTTTGCCCTTGAGCTCCCCCAGCTATGCACGGCCCCTAGCTCCCCCCTCCCTGCCCCTGAGCTACCCTGGCTACACACGGCCCCTAGCTCCCCCCTCCCTGCCCCTGAGCTCCCCCGGCCACACACGGACCCTATCTCCCCCCTCCCTGCCCCTGAACTACCCCAGCTACGCACGGCCCCTAGGACCGCCCTCCCTGCCCCTGAGCTCCCTCGGCTACGCACGGCCCCTAGCTGCCCCCTTCTTGCCCTTGAGCTCCAACGGCTACACACGGCCCCCAGCTCCCCCCTCCCTGCCCCTGAGCTACTCTGGCTATGCACGGCCCCCAGCTCCCCCCTCCCTGCCCCTGAGCTCCCCCAGCCACACACGGCCCCTAGCTCCCCCTCCCTGCCCCTGAGCTCCCCCGGCTACACACAGCCCCTAGCTCCCTCCTCCTTGCCCTTGAGCTCCCCCAGCTACACACGGCCCCTAGCTTCCGCCTCCCTCCCCCTGAGCTATCCCGGCTGCTCACAGCCCGTATTTTCTGCCTGCCTACCCCAGCGCTCCCCCGGCTGCACATGGCCCCCAGCTCCCCCCTCACTGCCCCTGAGCTACTCCGGCTATGCACGGCCCCCAGCTCCCCCCTCCCTGCCCCTGAGCTCCCCCAGCCACACACGGCCCCTAGCTCCCCCTCCCTGCCCCTGAGCTCCCCCGCCTACACACGGCCCCTAGCTCCCCCCTCCCTACCCCTGAGCTCCCCCGGCTGCGCACGACCCCTAGCTCCCCCCTCCCTGCCCCTGAGCACCCCGGCCACACACGGCCCTGAGCTCCCCCCTCCTTACCCCTGAGCTCCCCCGGCTACACACAGCCCCTATCTCCCCCCTCCCTGACCCTGAGCTACCCCAGCTACACAGAGACCTTACCTTCCCCCTCCCTGCCCTTGAGCTCCCCCAGGTATGCACGGCCCCTAGCACCCCCCTCCCTGCCCCTGAGCTACCCCGGCTAAACACGGCCCCTAGCTCTCCCCTCGCTGCCCCTGAGCTTCCCCAGCCACACACGGCCCCGAGCTCTCCCCTCCCTACCCCTGAGCTCCCCCGGCTGCACACGGACCCTAGCTTCCCCCTCGCAGACCCTGAGCTCCCCCGGCTACACACGGCCCCTAGCTCCCCCATCCATGCCCCTGAGCTCCCTCGGCTACACAGGAACACTAGTTCCCCCTTCCCTGCCCCTGAGCTCCCCCGGCTACGCACGGCCCCTAGCTCCCCCCTCCCTGCCCCAGAGCTACCCCGGCTACACACAGCCCCTAGCTCCCCCCTCCCTGCCCCTGAGCTCCCCTGGCTACACACGGCCCCTATCTCCCCCCTCCCTTCCCCTGAGCTCCCCCAGACACACACGGCCCCGAGCTCCCCCCTCCCTACCCCTGAGCTCCCCCGGCTACACACAGCCCCTAGCTCCCCCCTCCCTGCCCCAGAGCTACCCCGGCTACACACAGCCTCTAGCTACCTCCTCCTTGCCATTGAGCTCCCCCAGCTTCACATGGCCCCTAGCTCCCCCCTCGTTGCCCCTGAGCTCCCCTGGCTACACACAGCCCCTATCTCCCCCCTCCCTTCCCCTGAGCTCCCCCAGACACACACGGCCCCGAGCTCCCCCCTCCCTACCCCTGAGCTCCCCCAGCCACACACAGCCCCTAGCTCCCCCCTCCCTACCCCTCAGCTACCACGGCTACGCACGGCCCCCAGCTCCCCCCTCCCTGCCCCTGAGCTCCCACGGCTACGCACAGCCCCGAGCTTCCCCCTCCCTGCCCCTGAGCTCCCCCGGCTACACACAGCCCCTTGCTCCCTCCTCCTTGCCCCTGAGCTCCCCCGCCTACACACGGCCCCTAGCTCCCCCCTCCCTGCCCCTGAGCTACCCCGGCTAAACACGGCCCCTAGCTCTCCCCTCGCTGCCCCTGAGCTTCCCCAGCCACACACGGCCCCGAGCTCTCCCCTCCCTACCCCTGAGCTCCCCCGGGTGCACACGGAACCTAGCTTCCCCCTCGCAGACCCTGAGCTCCCCCGGCTACACACGGCCCCTAGCTCCCCCATCCATGCCCCTGAGCTCCCTCGGCTACACAGGAACACTAGTTCCCCCTTCCCTGCCCCTGAGCTCCCCCGGCTACGCACGGCCCCTAGCTCCCCCCTCCCTGCCCCAGAGCTACCCCGGCTACACACAGCCCCTAGCTCCCCCCTCCCTGCCCCTGAGCTCCCCCAGACACACACGGCCCCGAGCTCCCCCCTCCCTGCCCCTGAGCTCCCCCAGACACACACGGCCCCTAGCTCCCCCCTCCCTACCCCTCAGCTACCACGGCTACGCACGGCCCCTAGCTCCCCCCTCCCTGCCCCTGAGCTCCCACGGCTACGCACAGCCCCGAGCTTCCCCCTCCCTGCCCCTGAGCTCCCCCGGCTACACACAGCCCCTTGCTCCCTCCTCCTTGCCCTTGAGCTCCCCCAGCTTCACACGGCCCCTAGCTTCCCCCTCCCTGCCCCTGAGCTATCCCGGCTGCTCACAGCCCCTATTTTCCGCGTGCCTACCCCAGCGCTCCCCCGGCTGCACATGGCCCCTATCTCCCCCCTCCCTGCCCCTGAGCTCCCCCAGCCACACACGGCCCCTATCTCCCCCCTCCCTGCCCCTGAACTACCCCAGCTACGCACGGCCCCTAGGTCCGCCCTCCCTGCCCCTGAGCTACCACGGCCACACACATCCCCTAGCTCCCCACTCCCTGCCCCTGAGCTCCCCCGCCTACACACGGCCCCTAGCTCCCCCCTCCCTACCCCTGAGCTACCACGGCCACACACATCCCCTAGCTCCCCACTCCCTGACCCTGAGCTACCCCAGCTACAGAGAGACCTTACCTTCCCCCTCCCTGCCCTTGAGCTCCCCCAGGTATGCACGGCCCCTAGCACCCCCGTCCCTGCCCCTGAGCTACCCCGGCTAAACACGGCCCCTAGCTCTCCCCTCACTGCCCCTGAGCTTCCCCAGCCACACACGGCCCCGAGCTCTCCCCTCCCTACCCCTGAGCTCCCCCGGCTGCACACGGACCCTAGCTTCCCCCTCGCAGACCCTGAGCTCCCCCGGCTACACACGGCCCCTAGCTCCCCCATCCATGCCCCTGAGCTCCCTCGGCTACACAGGGACACTAGTTCCCCCTTCCCTGCCCCTGAGCTCCCCCGGCTACGCACGGCCCCTAGCTCCCCCCTCCCTACCCCAGAGCTACCCCGGCTACACACAGCCCCTAGCTCCCCCCTCCCTGCCCCTGAGCTCCCCCGGCTACGCACGACCCATAGCTCCCCCCTCCCTGCCCCTGAGCTCACCCGGCTACACACGGCCCCTACCTCCCCCTCCCTGCCCCTGAGCTCCCCCGCCTACACACGGCCCCTAGCTCCCCCCTCCCTGCCCCTGAGCTCCCCCGGCTACGCACGACCCATAGCTCCCCCCTCCCTGCCCCTGAGCTACCACGGCCACACACATCCCCTAGCTCCCCCCTCCCTGCCCCGAGCTACCCCAGCTACACACGGCCCCTAGCTTCCCCATCCGTGCCCCTGAGCTCCCCCGGCCACACACGGCCCCTAGCTCCCCCCTCCCTGCCCCTGAGCTACCACGGCCACACACATCCCCTAGCTCCCCCCTCCCTGCCCCTGAGCTACCCGGGCTACGCACGGCCCCTAGCTCCCCCCTCCCTTCCCCTGAGCTACCCCAGCGACACACGGACCCCAGCTCCCCCCTCCCTGCCCCTGAGCTACCACGGCCACACACATCCCCTAGCTCCCCCCTACCTGCCCCTGAGCTACCCGGGCTACGCACGGCCCCTAGCTCCCCCCTCCCTGCCGCTGAGCTACCCCAGCTACTTCACGGCCCCTAGCTTCCCCCCCGCTTCCCCCCGCTACCCCTGAGCTACCCCGGCTACACACGGCCCCTAGCTACCCCCTCCCTGCGCCTCATCTCCCCCGGCTACACACAGCCCCTAGCTCCCCCCTCCCTGCCCCTGAGCTCCCCCAGCCACACACGGCCCCTATCTCCCCCGTCCCTGCCCCTGAGCTCCCCCAGGCACACACGGCCCCGAGCTCCCCCCTCCCTACTCCTGAGCTCCCCCAGCCACACACGTCTCCTATCTCCCCCCTGCCTCCCCCTGAGCTCCCTCGGCTACACACGGCCCCTCGTTCCCCCCTCCCTGCCCCTGAGCGCCCCCGGCCACACACGGCCCCTAGCTCCCCCCTTCCTCCCCTGAGTTCCCCCGGCCACACACAGCACCTAGCTCCCCCCTCCCTACCCCTGAGCTCCCCCAGCCACACAGGGCCCCTAGTTCCCCGTTCCCTGCCCCTGAGCTCCCCCAGCCATACACTGCCCCTAGATCCCCCTTCCCTGCCCCTGAGCTACCGCGGCTACGCACGGCCCCAAGCTCCCCCCTCCCTACCCCTGAGCTCCCCCAGCCACACACGGCTCGTAGCTCCCCCGTCCTTGCCCTTGAGCTCCCCCAGCTACGCACGGCCCCTAGCTTCCCCCCCGCTTCCCCCCCGCTGCCCCTGAGCTAACCCGGCTACACATGGCCCCTAGCTACCCCCTCCCTGCGCCTCATCTCCCCCGGCTAAACACAGCCCCTAGCTCCCCCCTCCCTGCCCTGAGCTCCCCCAGCCACACACGGCCCCGAGCTCCCCCCCTCCCTACCCCTGAGCTCCCCCAGCCACACACGTCCCCTATCTCCCCCCCTCCCTACCCCTGAGCTACCCCGGCTACACACGGCCCCTAGTTCCCCCTCCCTGCCCCTGAGCTCCCCCGGCTACACATGGACCCTAGTTCCCCCGTCCCTACCCCTGAGCTCCCCCGGCTACGTACGGCCCCTAGCTCACCCCTCCCTGCCCCTGAGCTCCCCCACCCACACACGGCCCCGATCTCTCCCTCCCTACCCCTGAGCTCCCCCGGCTACACACAGCCGCTGGCTCCCCCTCCCTGCCCCTGAGCTCCCCCACCCACACACGGCCCCGATCTCTCTCCTCCCTACCCCTGAGCTCCCCCGGCTACACACAGCCCCTAGCTCCCCCCTCCCTGCCCCTGAGCTCCCCCAGCCACACACGGCCCCTATCTCCCCCTCCCTGCCCCGAGCTCCCCCAGGCACACACAGCCCCGAGCTCCCCGCTCCCTACCCCTGAGCTCCCCCAGCCACACACGTCCCCTATCTCCCCCCTCCCTACCCCTGAGCTACCCCGGCTACACACGGCCCCTAGTTCCCCCCTCCCTGCCCCTGAGCTCCCCCGGCTACACACGGACCCTAGTTCCCCCGTCCCTGCCCCTGAGCTCCCCGGCTACGTACGGCCGCTAGCTCCCCCCTCCCTGTCCCTGAGCTCCCCCCGCTACACATGGCCCCTAGCTCCCCCCTCCCTGCCCCTGAGCTCCCCCAGCTACACACAGCCGCTGGCTCCCCCCTCCCTGCCCCTGAGCTCCCCCAGCCACAGACGGCCCCTTGCTCCCCCCTCCCTGCCTCTGAGCTCCCCCAGCCACATGGGGCCCCTAGCTCCCCCCTCCTTGCCCTTGAGATCCCGCGGCTACACACGTCCCTGAGCTCCCCCCTCCCTGCCCTTGAGCTCCCCCCAGCCACACAATGCCCCTAGCACCCCCCTCCCTGCCCCTGAGCTCCCCCGGCTACACACGGCCCCAAGCTCCCCCCTCCCTAACCCTGAGCTCCCCCAGCCACACACGGCCCCTAGCTTCCCCCTGCCTGCCCCTGAGCTACCCCGGCTACACACGGCCCCAAGCTCCCTCCTCCCTAACCCTGAGCTCCCCCAGCCACACACGGCCCCTAGCTTCCCCCTGCCTCCCCCTCCCCCTGAGCTCCCTCGGCTACACACGGCCCCGCTCGTTCCCCCTCCCTGCCCCTGAGCGCCCCCGCCACACACGGCCCCTAGCTCCCCCCCTTCCTCCCCTGAGTTCCCCCGGCCACACACACCACCTAGCTCCCCCCCTCCCTACCCCTGAGCTCCCCCAGCCACACAGGGCCCCTAGTTCCCCGTTCCCTGCCCCTGAGCTCCCCCAGCCACACACGGCCCCTAGATCCCCCTTCCCTGCCCCTGAGCTACCGCGGCTACGCACGGCCCAAGCTCCCCCCTCCCTACCCCTGAGCTCCCCCAGCCACACACGGCCCGTAGCTCCCCCGTCCTTGCCCTTGAGCTCCCCCAGCTACGCACGGCCCCTAGCTTCCCCCCCGCTTCCCCCCGCTGCCCCTGAGCTAACCCGGCTACACATGGCCCCTAGCTACCCCCTCCCTGCCCTCATCTCCCCCGGCTAAACACAGCCCCTAGCTCCCCCCCCCGCCCCTGAGCTCCCCCAGCCACACACGGCCCCGAGCTCCCCCTCCCTACCCCTGAGCTCCCCCAGCCACTCACGTCCCCTATCTCCCCCCTCCCTACCCCTGAGCTACCCCGGCTACACACGGCCCCTAGTTCCCCCCTCCCTGCCCCTGAGCTCCCCCGGCTACACATGGACCCTAGTTCCCCCGTCCCTACCCCTGAGTTCCCCGGCTACGTACGGCCCCTAGCTCACCCCTCCCTGCCCCTGAGCTCCCCCACCCACACACGGCCCCGATCTCTCTCCTCCCTACCCCTGAGCTCCCCCGGCTACAGACGGACCCTAGTTCCCCCGTCCCTGCCCCTGAGCTTCCCCGGCTACACACGGCCCTAGCTTCCCCCTCGCAGACCCTGAGCTCCCCCGGCTACACACGGCCCCTAGCTCCCCCCTCCCTGCCCCTGAGCTCCCCCGGCTACACACGGCCCCTAGGTCCCCCCTCCCTGCCCCTGAGCTCCCCCGTCTACTCACGACACCCTAGCTCCCCCCTCCCTGCCCCTGAGCTCCCCAGCCACACATGGCCCCTAGCTCCCCCCTCCCTGCCCCTGAGCATCCCCGGCTACGAACGGCCCCTAGCTCCCCCTTCCTTGCCCTTGATCTCCCCCAGCTACACACGGCCCCTAGCTTCCCCCTCCCTACCCCTGAGCTCCCCCAGCGACACACAGACCCTTGCTCCCCCCTCCCTGCCCCTGAGCGCCCCCAGCTACACACGGCCCCGAGCTCCCCCCTCCCTGCACCTGAGCTCCCCCGGCTACACACAGCCCCTAGTTCCCCCTCCCTACCCCTGAGCTCCGCCGGCCACAAACGGCCCCTAGCTCCCCCCTCCCTGCCCCTGAGCTCCCCCGGCTATGCACGGCCCCTAGCTTCCGCCTCCCTACCCCTGAGCTCCCGTGGCTACACACGCCCCCTAATTCCCCCCTCCCTCTCCTGAGCTCCCCCGGCTGCACAGGGCCCCTAGCTCCCCCCTCCCTGCCCCTGAGCTCCCCCAGCCACACACGGCCCCTAGCTCCCCCCTCCCTGCCCCTGAGCTCCCCCAGCCACACACGCCCCCTATCTCCCCCCTCCCTGCCCCTCAGCTCCCCCAGCACACACTGCCCCGAGCTCTCCCCTCCCTGCCCCTGAGCTCCCCCGGCTACACACGCCCCCTAATTCCCCCCTCCCTGTCCCTGAGCTCCCCCGGCCAGACACAGCCCCTAGCTCCTCCTCCCTACCTCTGAGCTCCCCCTGCCACACACTGCCCCGAGCTCCCCCCTCCCTACCCCCGAGCTCCCCCGGCTACACACACGCCCCTAGTTCCCCCCTCCCTGCCCCTGAGCTCCCCCGGCTACACATGGACCCTAGTTCCCCCGTCCCTACCCCTGAGCTCCCCCGGCTACGTACGGCCCCTAGCTCCCCCCTCCCTGCCCCTGAGCTCCCCCACCCACACACGGCCCCAATCTCTCTCCTCCCTACCCCTGAGCTCCCCCGGCTACACACGGACCCTAGTTCCCCCGTCCCTGCCCCTGAGCTTCCCCGGCTACACACGGCCCCTAGCTTCCCCCTCGCAGACCCTGAGCTCCCCCGGCTACACACGGCCCCTAGCTCCCCCCTCCCTGCCCCTGAGCTCCCCCGGCTACACACGGCCCCTAGGTCCCCCCTCCCTGCCCCTGAGCTCCCCCGTCTACTCACGGCACCTAGCTCCCCCCTCCCTGCCCCTGAGCTCCCCCAGCCACACACGGCCCGTAGCTCCCCCCTCCTTGCCGTTGAGCTCCCCCGGCTACGCACGGCCCGGAGCTCCCCCCTCCCTGCCCCTGAGCTACCCCAGCTACGCACGGCCCCTAGCTTCCCCCCGCTTCCCCCCGCTACCCCTGAGCTACCCCGGCTACACACGGCCCCTAGCTACCCCCCCCCTGCGCCTCATCTCCCCCGCTACACACAGCCCCTAGCTCCCCCCTCCCTGCCCCTGAGCTCCCCCAGCCACACACGGCCCCTATCTCCCCCCGTCCCTGCCCCTGAGCTCCCCAGGCACACACGGCCCCGAGCTCCCCCCCCTCCCTACCCCTGAGCTCCCCCAGCCACACACGTCCCCTATCTCCCCCCTCCCTACCCCTGAGCTACCCCGGCTACACACGGCCCCTAGTTCCCCCCTCCCTGCCCCTGAGCTCCCCCGGCTACACACGGACCCTAGTTCCCCCGTCCCTGCCCTTGAGCTCCCCCCGGCTACGTACGGCCGCTAGCTCCCCCCTCCCTGCCCCTGAGCTCCCCCGCTACACACGGCCCCTAGCTCCCCCCTCCCTGCCCCTGAGCTCCCCCAGCTACACACAGCCGCTGGCTCCCCCCCCTGCCCCTGAGCTCCCCCAGCCACAGACGGCCCCTTGATCCCCCCTCCCTGCCTCTGAGCTCCCCCAGCCACATGGGGCCCCTAGCTCCCCCCTCCTTGCCATTGAGATCCGCGGCTACACACGTCCCTGAGCTCCCCCCTCCCTGCCCTTGAGCTCCCCCATCCACACAATGCCCCTAGCACCCCCCTCCCTGCCCCTGAGCTCCCCCGGCTACACACGGCCCCAAGCTCCCCCCTCCCTAACCCTGAGCTCCCCCAGCCACACACGGCCCCTAGCTTCCCCCTGCCTGCCCCTGAGCTACCCCGGCTACACACGGCCCCAAGCTCCCTCCTCCCTAACCCTGAGCTCCCCGAGCCACACACGGCCCCTAGCTTCCCCCCCTGACTCCCCCTGAGCTCCCTCGGCTACACACGGCCCCTAGCTCCCCCCTCCCTACCCCTGAGCTCCCCCGGCCACACACGGCCCCTAGTTCCCCGTTCCCTGCCCCTGAGCTCCCCCGGCCACACACGGCCCCTAGATCCCCCTTCCCTGCCCCTGAGCTACCGCGGCTACGCACGGCCCCAAGCTCCCCCCTCCCTACCCCTGAGCTCCCCCAGCCACACACGGCCCGTAGCTCCCCCGTCCTTGCCCTTGAGCTCCCCCAGCTACGCACGGCCCCCAGCTCCCCCCTCCCTGCCCCTGAGCTACCCCAGCTACGCACGGCCCCTAGCTTCCCCCCCGCTTCCCCCCCGCTGCCCCTGAGCTAACCCAGCTACACATGGCCCCTAGCTACCCCCTCCCTGCGCCTCATCTCCCCCGGCTACACAGAGCCCCTAGCTCCCCCCTCCCTGCCCCTGAGCTCCCCCAGCCACACACGGCCCCGAGCTCCCCCTCCTCCCTCCCCTGAGCTCCCCCAGCCACACACATCCCCTATCTCCCCCTCCCTACCCCTGAGCTACCCCGGCTACACACGGCCCCTAGTTCCCCCCTCCCTGCCCCTGAGCTCCCCCGGCTACACACGGACCCTAGTTCCCCCGTCCCTACCCCTGAGCTCCCCCGGCTACGTACGGCCCCTAGCTCACCCCTCCCTGCCCCTGAGCTGCCCCACCCACACACGGCCCCGATCTCTCTCCTCCCTACCCCTGAGCTCCCCCGGCTACACACGGACCCTAGTTCCCCCGTCCCTGCCCCTGAGCTTCCCCGGCTACACACGGCCCCTAGCTCCCCCCTCCCTGCCCCTGAGCTCCCCCGGCTATGCACGGCCCCTAGCTTCCGCCTCCCTGCCGCTGAGCTCCCGCGGCTACACACCCCCCCTAATTCCCCCCTCCCTCTCCCTGAGCTCCCCCGGCCACACACAGCCCCTATCTCCCCCCTCCCTGCCCCTCAGCTCCCCCAGCACACACTGCCCCGAGCTCTCCCCTCCCTGCCCCTGAGCTCCCCCGGCTACACATGCCCCCTAATTCCCCGCTCCCTGTCCCTGAGCTCCCCCGGCCACACACAGCCCCTAGCTCCCCCCTCCCTACCTCTGAGCTCCCTCGGCCACACACGGCCCCTAGCTCCCCCCTCCCTGCCCCTGAGCTCCCCCAGCCGAACACGGCCCCTAGCTCCCCCAGTCCCTGCCCTTGAGCTCCCCCAGCCACACACGCCCCCCTATCTCCCCCTTCCCTGCCCCTCAGCTCCCCAGCACACACTGCCCCGAGCTCTCCCCTCCCTGCCCCTGAGCTCCCCCGGCTACACAGGCCCCCTAATTCCCCCTCCCTGTCCCTGAGCTCTCCCGGCCAGACAGCCCCTAGCTCCCCCCTCCCTACCTCTGAGCTCCCCCTACCACACACTGCCCCGAGTTCCCCCTCTCTGCCCCTGAACTGCCTCAGCTATACAGGGCCCCTATCTCCCCGCTCCCGGCCCCTGAGCTCCCCCGGCCACACACGGCCCCTAGCTCCGCCCTCACTGCCCCTGAGCTCCCCCGGCTACACACGCCCCCTAATTCCCCCCCCCGTCCCTGAGCTCCCCCGGCCACACACAGCCCCTAGCTCCCTAGCTCCCCCCCTCCCTGCCCCTGAGCTCCCCCAGCCACACACGGCCCCTAGCTCCCCCCTTCTTCCCCTGAATTCCCAGGGCTACACACGGCCCCGAGCTCCCCCGTCCCTACCCTTGACCTCACCCAGCCACACACAGCCCCTAGCTCCCCCCTTCTTGCCCTTGAGCTCCCACAGCTAAAACGGACCCTAGCTCCCCGCTCCCTGCACCTGAGCTCCCCCGGCTACACACAGCCCCAAGCTCCCCCCTCCCTGCCCCTGAGCTCCCCCAGCCACACACGGCCCCTATATCCCCCTCCCTGCCCCTGAGCTCCCCCAGCCACACACTGCCCGAGCTCCCCCCTCCCTACCCCTGAGCACCCCCAGCCACACACGCCCCCATCTCCCCCCTCCCTGCCCCTTAGCTCCCCCAGCACACACACTGCCCCGAGCTCCCCCCTCCCTACCCCTGACCTCCCCCAGCCACACACGCCCCCTATCTCCCCCCTCTCTATCCCTGAGCTCCGCCGGCCACACACGGCCCCTAGCTCCTCCCTCCCTGTCCCTGAGCTCCCCCGGCTACACACGGCCCTTAGCTCCCCCTTCCCTGCCCCTGAGCTACCACAGCTACACACAGCCCCTAGCTTCCGCCTCCCTGCCCCTGAGCTCCCCCGACTACACACACCCCCTAATTCCCCCTCCCTTTCCCTGAGCTCCCCCGGCCACACACAGCCCCTAGCTCGCCCCCGGCCTGCCCCTGAGCTCCCCCAGCCACACACGTCCCCTAGCTCCCCTGTCCCTGACCTTGAGCTTCCCCAGCCACACACGCCCCCTATCTCCCCCCTCCCTGCCCCTCAGCTCCCCCAGCACACACTGCCCCGAGCTCTCCCCTCCCTACCCCTGAGCTCCCCCACCCACACACAGCCCTATCTCTCTCCTCCCTACCCCTGAGCTCCCCCGGCTACACACGGACCCTAGTTCCCCCGTCCCTGCCCCTGAGGTTCCCCGGCTACACACGGCCCCTAGCTTCCCCCTCGCAGACCCTGAGCTCCCCCGGCTACACACGGCCCCTAGCTCCCCCCTCCCTGCCCCTGAGCTCCCCCGCTACACACGGCCCCTAGGTCCCCCCTCCCTGCCCCTGAGCTCCCCCGTCTAATCACTGCACCTAGCTCCCCCCTCCCTGCCCCTGAGGTCCGCAGCCACACATGGCCCCTAGCTCCCCCCTCCCTGCCCCTGAGCACCCCCGGCTACGAACGGCCCCTAGCTCCCCCTTCCTTGCCCTTGATCTCCCCCAGCTACACACGGCCCCTAGCTTCCCCCTCCCTACCCCTGAGCTCCCCCGGCGACACACAGACCCTTGCTCCCCCCTCCCTGCCCCTGAGCGCACCCAGCTACACACGGCCCCGAGCTCCCCCCTCCCTGCACCTGAGCTGCCCCGGCTACACACGGCCCCTAGTTCCCCCCTCCCTGCCCCTGAGCTCCCCCGGCTACGCACGACCACTAGCTCCCCCCTCCCTGCCCCTGAGCTCCCCCGGCTACACACGGCCCCTAGTTCCCCCCTCCCTGTCCCTGAGCTCCCCCGGCTACACACGGCCCCTAGCTCCCCCCTCCCTGCCCGTGAGCTACCCCAGCTACACACAGCCCCAAGCTTCCCCATCACTGCCCCTGAGCTCCCATGGCTACACACGACCCCTAGTTCCCCCCTGCCTGCCCCTGAGCTCCCCCGGCTATGCACGGCCCCTAGCTTCCGCCTCCCTGCCCCTGAGCTCCCGTGGCTACACACACCCCCTAATTCCCCCCTCCCTCTCCCTGAGCTCCCCCAGCCACACACAGCCCCTAGCTCCCCCCCTCCCTGCCCCTGAGCTCCCCCAGCCACACACGGCCCCTAGCTCCCAGGTCCCTGCCCTTGAGCTCCCCCAGCCACACACGCCCCATCTCCCCCCTCCCTGCCTCTCAGCTCCCCCCCAGCACACACTGCCCCGAGCTCTCCCCTCCCTGCCCCTGAGCTCCCCCGGCTACACACGCCCCCTAATTCCCCCCTCCCTGTCCCTGAGCTCCCCCGGCCAGACACAGCCCCTAGCTCCCTCCTCCCTACCTCTGAGCTCCCCCTGCCAGACACTGCCCCGAGCTCCCCCCTCCCTGCCCCTGAACTGCCTCAGCTATACAGGGCCCCTATCTCCCCGCTCCCGGCCCCTGAGCTCCCCCAGCCACACACGGCCCCGAGCTCCCCCCTCCCTACCCCCGAGCTCCCCGAGCCACACACGTCCCCTATCTCCCCCCTCCCTACCCCTGAGCTACCCCGGCTACACACGGCCCCTAGTTCCCCCCTCCCTGCCCCTGAGCTCCCCCGGCTACACATGGACCCTAGTTCCCCCGTCCCTACCCCTGAGCTCCCCCGGCTACGTACGGCCCCTAGCTCCCCCCTCCCTGCCCCTGAGCTCCCCCACCCACACACGGCCCCGATCTCTCTCCTCCCTACCCCTGAGCTCCCCCGGCTACACACGGACCCTAGTTCCCCCGTCCCTGCCCCTGAGCTTCCCCGGTACACACGGCCCCTAGCTTCCCCCCCTCGCAGACCCTGAGCTCCCCCGGCTACACACGGCCCCTAGCTCCCCCCTCCCTGCCCCTGAGCTCCCCCGGCTACACACGCCCCTAGGTCCCCCCTCCCTGCCCCTGAGCTCCCCCGGCTACTCACGGCACCTAGCTCCCCCCCCTCCCTGCCCCTGAGCTCCCCCAGCCACACACGGCCCGTAGCTCCCCCCTCCTTGCCGTTGAGCTCCCCCGGCTACGCACGGCCCGGAGCTCCCCCCTCCCTGCCCCTGAGCTACCCCAGCTACGCACGGCCCCTAGCTTCCCCCCCGCTTCCCCCCGCTACCCCTGAGCTACCCCGGCTACACACGGCCCCTAGCTACCCCCTCCCTGCGCCTCATCTCCCCCGACTACACACAGCCCCTAGCTCCCCCCTCCCTGCCCCTGAGCTCCCCCAGCCACACACGGCCCCTATCTCCCCCGTCCCTGCCCCTGAGCTCCCCCAGGCACACACGGCCCCGAGCTCCCCCCTCCCTACCCCTGAGCTCCCCCAGCCACACACGTCCCCTATCTCCCCCCTCCCTACCCCTGAGCTCCCCCGGCTACACACGGAACCTAGTTCCCCCGTCCCTGCCCCTGAGCTTCCCCGGCTACACACGGCCCCTAGCTTCCCCTCGCAGACCCCTGAGCTCCCCGGCTACACACGGCCCCTAGCTCCCCCCTCCCTGCCCCTGAGCTCCCCCGGCTACACACGCCCCTAGGTCCCCCCTCCCTGCCCCTGAGCTCCCCCGTCTACTCACGGCACCTAGCTCCCCCCTCCCTGCCCCTGAGCTCCCCCAGCCACACACGGCCCCTATCTCCCCCGTCCCTGCCCCTGAGCTCCCCCAGGCACACACGGCCCCGAGCTCCCCCCTCCCTACCCCTGAGCTCCCCCAGCCACACACGTCCCCTATCTCCCCCCTCCCTACCCCTGAGCTACCCGGCTACACACGGCCCCTAGTTCCCCCCTCCCTGCCCCTGAGCTCCCCGGCTACACACGGACCCTAGTTCCCCCGTCCCTGCCCTTGAGCTCCCCCGGCTACGTACGGCCGCTAGCTCCCCCCTCCCTGCCCCTGAGCTCCCCCGGCTACACACGGCCCCTAGCTCCCCCCTCCCTGCCCCTGAGCTCCCCCAGCTACACACAGCCGCTGGCTCCCCCCTCCCTGCCCCTGAGCTCCCCCAGCCACAGACGGCCCCTTGATCCCCCTCCCTGCCTCTGAGCTCCCCCAGCCACATGGGCCCCTAGCTCCCCCCTCCTTGCCATTGAGATCCCGCGGCTACACACGTCCCTGAGCTCCCCCCTCACTGCCCCTGAGCTCCCCCGGCTACACACGGCCCCAAGCTCCCCCCTCCCTAACCCTGAGCTCCCCCAGCCACACACGGCCCCTAGCTTCCCCCTGCCTGCCCCTGAGCTACCCCGGCTACACACGGCCCCAAGCTCCCTCCTCCCTAACCCTGAGCTCCCCCAGCCACACACGGCCCCTAGCTTCCCCCTGACTCCCCCTGAGCTCCCTCGGCTACACACGGCCCCTAGTTCCCCCCTCCCTGCCCATGAGCGCCCCCGGCCACACACGGCCCCTAGCTCCCCCCTTCCTCCCCTGAGTTCCCCCGGCCACACACAGCACCTAGCTCCCCCCTCCCTACCCCTGAGCTCCCCCAGCCACACACGGCCCCTAGTTCCCCGTTCCCTGCCCCTGAGCTCCCCCAGCCACACACGGCCCCTAGATCCCCCTTCCCTGCCCCTGAGCTACCGCGGCTACGCACGCCCCAAGCTCCCCCCTCCCTACCCCTGAGCTCCCCCAGCCACACACGGCCCGTAGCTCCCCCGTCCTGCCCTTGAGCTCCCCCAGCTACGCACGGCCCCCAGCTCCCCCCTCCCTGCCCCTGAGCTACCCAGCTACGCACGGCCCCTAGCTTCCCCCCCGCTTCCCCCCCGCTGCCCCTGAGCTAACCCAGCTACACATGGCCCCTAGCTACCCCCTCCCTGCGCCTCATCTCCCCCGGCTACACACAGCCCCTAGCTCCCCCCTCCCTGCCCCTGAGCTCCCCCAGCCACACACGGCCCCGAGCTCCCCCCTCCCTACCACTGAGCTCCCCCAGCCACACACGTCCCCTATCTCCCCCCTCCCTACCCCTGAGCTACCCCGGCTACACACGGCCCCTAGTTCCCCCCTCCCTGCCCCTGAGCTCCCCCGGCTACACACGGACCCTAGTTCCCCCCGTCCCTACCCCTGAGCTCCCCCGCTAAGTACGGCCCCTAGCTCACCCTCCCTGCCCCTGAGCTGCCCCACCCACACACGGCCCCGATCTCTCTCCTCCCTACCCCTGAGCTCCCCCGCTACACACGGACCCTAGTTCCCCCGTCCCTGCCCCTGAGCTTCCCCGGCTACACACGGCCCCTAGCTCCCCCCTCCCTGCCCCTGAGCTCCCCCGGCTATGCACGACCCCTAGCTTCCGCCTCCCTGCCGCTGAGCTCCCGCGGCTACACACACCCCCTAATTCCCCCTCCCCTCCCCTGACTCCCCCCCTCCCCCTCCCTCCCCTGAGCTCCCCCGGCCACACACAGCCCCTATCTCCCCCTCCCTGCCCCTCAGCTCCCCCAGCACACACTGCCCCGAGCTCTCCCCTCCCTGCCCCTGAGCTCCCCCGGCTACACATGCCCCCTAATTCCCCGCTCCCTGTCCCTGAGCTCCCCCGGCCACACACAGCCCCTAGCTCCCCCCTCCCTACCTCTGAGCTCCCCCGGCCACACACGGCCCCTAGCTCCCCCCTCCCTGCCCCTGAGCTCCCCCAGCCGCACACGGCCCCTAGCTCCCCCGTCCCTGCCCTTGAGCTCCCCCAGCCACACACATCCCCTAGCTCCCCCCTTCGTGCCCTTGAGCTCCCACGGCTACACACAGCCCCTAGCTCCCCGCTCCCTGCCCCTGAGCTCCCCCAGCCACACACGGCCCCTATCTACCCCCTCCCTGCCGCTGAGCTCCCCAGCCACACACTGCCCCGAGCTCCCCCCTCCCTGCCCCTGAGCTCCCCCAGCCACACACGGCCCCTATCTCCCCCCTCCCGGCCCCTGAGCTCCCCCGGCTACGCACGGCCCCTAGCTTCCCCCCCGCTCCCCCCCCGCTGCCCCTGAGCTACCCCGGCTACACACGGCCCCTAGCTACCCCCTCCCTGCGCCTCATCTCCCCCGGCTACACACAGTCCCTAGCTCCCCACTCCCTGCCGCTGAGCTCCCCCAGCCACACACTGCCCCGAGCTCCCCACTCCCTGCCCCTGAGCTCCCCCAGCCACACACGGCCCCTAGCTCCCCCCTCCCGCCCCCTGAGCTCCCCCATCCACACACTGCCCCAGCTCCCCCCTCCCTACCCCTGAGCTCCCCCAGCCACACACGGCCCCTATCTCCTCCCTCACTGCCCCTGAGCTCCCCCGGCTACACACTGCCCCGAGCTCCCCCCTCCCTGCCCCTGAACTACCTCAGCTATACACGCCCCTATCTCCCCCCTCCCGGCCCCTGAGCTCCCCCGGCTACACACGGCCCCTAGTTCCCCCCTGCCTGCCCCTGAGCTCCCCCGGCCACACACAGCCCCTAGCTCCCCCCCTCCCTGCCCCTGAAATACCTCACCTATACAGGGCCCTATCCCCCCCTCCCGGCCCTGAGCTCCCCCGGCTACACACAGCCCCAAGCTCCCCCCTCCCTGCCCCTGAGCTCCCCCAGCCACACACGGCCCCTATCTCCCCCCTCCCTGCCCCTGAGCTCCCCCAGCCACACACTGCCCCGAGCTCCCCCCTCCCTACCCCTTAGCTCCCCCAGCCACACACGCCCCCTATCTCCCCCCTCCCTGCCCCTGAGCTCCCCAAGCACACACTGCCCCGAGCTCTACCCTCCCTGCCCCTGAGCTCCCCCGGCTACACACGCCCCCTAATTCCCCCCTCCCTGTCCCTGACCTCCCCCGGCTACACACAGCCCCTCGCTCCCCCCCTCCCTGCCCCTGAGCTCCCCCGGCCACACACGCCCCTATCTCCCCCCCCTCCCTGCCCTTGAGCTCCCCAAGCACACACTGCCCCGAGCTCTACCCTCCTGCCCCTGAGCTCCCCCGGCTACACACGCCCCCTAATTCCCCCTCCCTGTCCCTGCGCTCCCCCGGCTACACACGGCCCCTAGCTTCCCCCTCGCAGACCCTGAGCTCCCCCGGCCACACACGGCACCTAGCTCCCCCCCTCCCTGCCCCTGAGGTCCCCAGCCACACACGGCCCCTAGTTCTGCCCTCTCTGCCCCTGAGCTCCCTCAGCCACACACAGCCCCTAGCTCCCCCGTCCCTGCCCCTGAGCTCCCCCGGCCAGACACAGCCCCTAGCTCCGCCCTCCCTGCCCCTGAGCTGCCCCGGCTACACACGCCCCCTAATTCTCCCCCCTCCCTGTCCCTGAGCTCCCCCAGCCACACACGGCCCCTATCTCCCCCCTCACTGCCCCTGAGCTCCCCCAGCCACACACTGCCCCGAGCTCCCCCCTCCCTACCCCTGAGCTCCGCCGGCCACACACGGCCCCTAGCTCCGCCCTCCCTGCCCCTGAGCTCCCCCAGCTACACACGCCCATTAATTCCCCCCTCCCTGTCCCTGAGCTCCCCCGGCCACACACAGCCCCTAGCTCCCCCCCTCCCTGCCCCAGAGCTCCCCCAGCCACACACGGCCCCTAGTTCCCCCCTTCTTGCCCTTGAGTTCCCACGGCTATACACGGCCCCGAGATCCCCCGTCCCTACCCTTGACCTCCCCCAGCCACACACAGCCACTAGCTCCCCCCTTCTTGCCCTTGAGCTCCCACAGCTAACACGGACCCTAGCTCCCAGCTCCCTGCCCCTGAGCTCCCCCGGCTACACACAGCCCCAAGCTCCCCCCTCCCTGCCCCTGAGCTCCCCTAGCCACACACTGCCCCGAGCTCCCCCCTCCCTACCCCTGAGCTCCCCCAGCCACACACTGCCCTGAGCTCTCCCCTCCCTGCCCCTGAGCTCCCCCGGTTACACACGCCCCCTAATTCCCCCTCCCTGTCCCTGACCTCCCCCGGCCACACACAGCCCCTTTCTCCCCCCTCCCCTGCCCCTGAGCTCCCCCAGCTACACACGCCCCCTAATTCCCCCCTCCCTGTCCCTGAGCTCCCCGGGCTACACACGGCCCCTAGCTTCCCCCTCGCAGACCCTGAGCTCCCCCGGCCACACACGGCCCCTAGCTCCCCCGTCCCTGCCCCTGAGCTCCCCCAGCCACACACGGCCCGTAGCTCCCCCCTCCTTGCCCTTGAGCTCCCCCAGCTACACACGTCCCAGAGCTCCCCGCTCCCTGCCCCTGAGCTCCCCCGGCTACACACGGCCCCAAACTCCCCCATCCCTGCCCCTGAACTCCCCCGGCTACGCACGACCCCTAGCTCCCCCCTACCTGCCCCTGAGCTTCCCCGGCTACACATGGCCCCTAGTTACCGCCTCCCTGTCCATGAGCTCCCCCGGCTACACACTGCCCCGAGCTCTCCCCTCCCTTCCCCTGAGCTCCGCCGGCTACACACACCCCCTAATACCCCCCTCCCTGTCCCTGACCTCCCCCGGCCACAGACAGCCCCTCGCTCGCCCCTCACTGCCCCTGAGTTCCCCAGCTACACACGCGCCCTAATTCCCCCCTCCCTGTCCCTGAGCTCCCCCGGCTACACACGGCCCCTAGTTCCCCCCTCCCTGCCCCTGAGCTCCCATGGCTACACACAGCCCCTAGCTCCCCACTCCCTGCCCCTGAGCTCCCCCGGCTACACCCAGCACCTAGCTCCCCCCTCCCTGCCCCTGAGCTCCCCCAGCCACACACGGCCCCTATCTCCCCCCTCCCTGCCCCTGAGCTCCCCCAGCCACACTCGGCCCCTATCTCCCCCCTCCCTGCCCCTGGGCTCCCCCAGCCACACAGGGCCCCTATCTCCCCCCTCCCTGCCCCTGGCTCCCCCAGCCACACACGGCACCTAGCTCCCCCCTCCCTACCCCTGAGCTCCCCCAGCCACACACGGCCCCTAGCTCCTCCATCCCTACCCCTGAGCTCCCCCGGCTACACACGGCCCCTAGCTCCCCCCTCCCTGCCCCGGAGCTCCCCCAGCCACACACGGCCCCTATCTCCCCACTCCCTGCCCCTGAGCTCCCCCAGCCACACACTGCCCAGTGCTCCCCCCTCCCTACCCCTGAGCTCCCTCAGCCACACACGACCCCTAGCTCCGCCCTCCCTGCCCCTGAGCTCCCCCGGCTACACACGCCCCCTAATTCCCCCCTCCCTGTTCCTGAGCTCCCCCGGCCACACACAGCCCCTAGCTCTCCCCCTCCCTGCCACTGAGCTCCCCCAGCCACACACGGCCCCTAGATCCCCCTCCCTGCCCATGAGCTCCCCCAGCCACACACTGCCCCGAGCTCCCCCCTCCCTGCCCGTGAACTACCTCAGCTATACACGGCCCCTATCTCCCCCCTCCCGGCCCCTGAGCTCCCCCGGCTACGCACGGCCCCAAGCTCCCCCCTCCCTGCCCCTGAGCTCCCCCAGCCACACACTGCCCCGAGCTCCCCCGTCCCTACCCCTGAGCTCCCCCGGCCACACACGGCCCCTAGCTCCGCCCTCCCTGCCCCTGAGCTCCCCCGGCTACACACGCCCCCTAATTCCCCCCTTCCTGTCCCTGAGCTCCCCCGGCCACACACAGCCCCTAGCTCCCCCCCTCCCTGCCCCTGAGCTCCCCCAGCCACACACGGCCCCTAGGTCCCCCTTCTTGCCCTTGAGTTCCCACGGCTATACACGGCCCCGAGCTCCCCCGTCCCTACCCTTGACCTCCCCCAGCCACACACAGCCCCTAGCTCCCCCCTTCTTGCCCTTGAGGTCCCACAGCTAACACAGACCCTAGCTCACCGCTCCCTGCCCCTGAGCTCCTCCGGCTACAGGCAGCCCCAAGCTCCCCCCTCCCTGCCCCTGAGCTCCCCCAGCCACACACGGCCCCTATCTCCCCCCACCCTGCCCCTGAGCTCCCCCAGCCACACACTGCCCCGAGCTCCCCCCTCCCTACCCCTGAGCTCCCCCAGCCACACACGCCCCCTAATTCCCTCCTCCCTGTCCCTGAGCTCCCCCGGCCACACACAGCCCCGAGCTCCCCCGTCCCTGCCCCTGAGCTCCCCCAGCTACACACGCCCCCTAATTCCCCCCTCCCTGTCCCTGAGCTCCCACGGCTACACACGGCCCCAAGCTTCCCCCCTCGCAGACCCTGAGCTCCCCCGGCTACACACGGCAGCTAGCTCCCCGCTCCCTGCCCCTGAGGTCCCCAGCCACACACGGCCCCTAGTTCCCCCCCTCTCTGCCCCTGAGCTCCCCCAGCCACACACGGCCCCTAGCTCCCCCGTCCCTGCCCCTGAGCTCCCCAGCCACACACGGCCCGTACCTCCCCCCTCCTTGCCCTTGAGCTCCCCCAGCTACACACGTCCACAGGGCCCCTAGTTCCCCGTTCCCTGCCCCTGAGCTCCCCCAGCCATACACTGCCCCTAGATCCCCCTTCCCTGCCCCTGAGCTACCGCGGCTACGCACGGCCCCAAGCTCCCCCCTCCCTACCCCTGAGCTCCCCCAGCCACACACGGCTCGTAGCTCCCCCGTCCTTGCCCTTGAGCTCCCCCAGCTACGCACGGCCCCTAGCTTCCCCCCCCGCTTCCCCCCCCGCTGCCCCTGAGCTAACCCGGCTACACATGGCCCCTAGCTACCCCCTCCCTGCGCCTCATCTCCCCCGGCTAAACACAGCCCCTAGCTCCCCCCTCCCTGCCCTGAGCTCCCCCAGCCACACACGGCCCCGAGCTCCCCCCCTCCCTACCCCTGAGCTCCCCCAGCCACACACGTCCCCTATCTCCCCCCCTCCCTACCCCTGAGCTACCCCGGCTACACACGGCCCCTAGTTCCCCCTCCCTGCCCCTGAGCTCCCCCGGCTACACATGGACCCTAGTTCCCCCCGTCCCTACCCCTGAGCTCCCCCGGCTACGTACGGCCCCTAGCTCACCCCTCCCTGCCCCTGAGCTCCCCCACCCACACACGGCCCCGATCTCTCCCTCCCTACCCCTGAGCTCCCCCGGCTACACACAGCCGCTGGCTCCCCCTCCCTGCCCTGAGCTCCCCCACCCACACACGGCCCCGATCTCTCTCCTCCCTACCCCTGAGCTCCCCCGGCTACACACAGCCCCTAGCTCCCCCCTCCCTGCCCCTGAGCTCCCCCAGCCACACACGGCCCCTATCTCCCCCTCCCTGCCCCGAGCTCCCCCAGGCACACACAGCCCCGAGCTCCCCGCTCCCTACCCCTGAGCTCCCCCAGCCACACACGTCCCCTATCTCCCCCCTCCCTACCCCTGAGCTACCCCGGCTACACACGGCCCCTAGTTCCCCCCTCCCTGCCCCTGAGCTCCCCCGGCTACACACGGACCCTAGTTCCCCCGTCCCTGCCCCTGAGCTCCCCGGCTACGTACGGCCGCTAGCTCCCCCCTCCCTGTCCCTGAGCTCCCCCCGCTACACATGGCCCCTAGCTCCCCCCTCCCTGCCCCTGAGCTCCCCCAGCTACACACAGCCGCTGGCTCCCCCCTCCCTGCCCCTGAGCTCCCCCAGCCACAGACGGCCCCTTGCTCCCCCCTCCCTGCCTCTGAGCTCCCCCAGCCACATGGGGCCCCTAGCTCCCCCCTCCTTGCCCTTGAGATCCCGCGGCTACACACGTCCCTGAGCTCCCCCCTCCCTGCCCTTGAGCTCCCCCCAGCCACACAATGCCCCTAGCACCCCCCTCCCTGCCCCTGAGCTCCCCCGGCTACACACGGCCCCAAGCTCCCCCCTCCCTAACCCTGAGCTCCCCCAGCCACAAACGGCCCCTAGCTTCCCCCTGCCTGCCCCTGAGCTACCCCGGCTACACACGGCCCCAAGCTCCCTCCTCCCTAACCCTGAGCTCCCCCAGCCACACACGGCCCCTAGCTTCCCCCTGCCTCCCCCTCCCCCTGAGCTCCCTCGGCTACACACGGCCCCGCTCGTTCCCCCTCCCTGCCCCTGAGCGCCCCCGCCACACACGGCCCCTAGCTCCCCCCCTTCCTCCCCTGAGTTCCCCCGGCCACACACACCACCTAGCTCCCCCCCTCCCTACCCCTGAGCTCCCCCAGCCACACAGGGCCCCTAGTTCCCCGTTCCCTGCCCCTGAGCTCCCCCAGCCACACACGGCCCCTAGATCCCCCTTCCCTGCCCCTGAGCTACCGCGGCTACGCACGGCCCAAGCTCCCCCCTCCCTACCCCTGAGCTCCCCCAGCCACACACGGCCCGTAGCTCCCCCGTCCTTGCCCTTGAGCTCCCCCAGCTACGCACGGCCCCTAGCTTCCCCCCCGCTTCCCCCCGCTGCCCCTGAGCTAACCCGGCTACACATGGCCCCTAGCTACCCCCTCCCTGCCCTCATCTCCCCCGGCTAAACACAGCCCCTAGCTCCCCCCCCCGCCCCTGAGCTCCCCCAGCCACACACGGCCCCGAGCTCCCCCCTCCCTACCCCTGAGCTCCCCCAGCCACTCACGTCCCCTATCTCCCCCCTCCCTACCCCTGAGCTACCCCGGCTACACACGGCCCCTAGTTCCCCCCTCCCTGCCCCTGAGCTCCCCCGGCTACACATGGACCCTAGTTCCCCCGTCCCTACCCCTGAGTTCCCCGGCTACGTACGGCCCCTAGCTCACCCCTCCCTGCCCCTGAGCTCCCCCACCCACACACGGCCCCGATCTCTCTCCTCCCTACCCCTGAGCTCCCCCGGCTACAGACGGACCCTAGTTCCCCCGTCCCTGCCCCTGAGCTTCCCCGGCTACACACGGCCCTAGCTTCCCCCTCGCAGACCCTGAGCTCCCCCGGCTACACACGGCCCCTAGCTCCCCCCTCCCTGCCCCTGAGCTCCCCCGGCTACACACGGCCCCTAGGTCCCCCCTCCCTGCCCCTGAGCTCCCCCGTCTACTCACGACACCCTAGCTCCCCCCTCCCTGCCCCTGAGCTCCCCAGCCACACATGGCCCCTAGCTCCCCCTCCCTGCCCCTGAGCATCCCCGGCTACGAACGGCCCCTAGCTCCCCTTCCTTGCCCTGATCTCCCCCAGCTACACACGGCCCCTAGCTTCCCCCTCCCTACCCCTGAGCTCCCCCAGCGACACACAGACCCTTGCTCCCCCCTCCCTGCCCCTGAGCGCCCCCAGCTACACACGGCCCCGAGCTCCCCCCTCCCGGCCCCTGAGCTCCCCCGGCGACACACAGCCCCTAGTTCCCCCTCCCTACCCCTGAGCTCCGCCGGCCACAAACGGCCCCTAGCTCCCCCCTCCCTGCCCCTGAGCTCCCCCGGCTATGCACGGCCCCTAGCTTCCGCCTCCCTACCCCTGAGCTCCCGTGGCTACACACGCCCCCTAATTCCCCCCTCCCTCTCCCTGAGCTCCCCCGGCCACACACAGCCCCTAGCTCCCCCCTCCCTGCCCCTGAGCTCCCCCAGCCACACACGGCCCCTAGCTCCCCCGTCCCTGCCCTTAAGCTCCCCCAGCCACACACGCCCCCTATCTCCCCCCTCCCTGCCCCTCAGCTCCCCCAGCACACACTGCCCCGAGCTCCCCCCTCCCTGCCCCTGAGCTCCCCCGGCTACACATGCCCCCTAATTCCCCCCTCCCTGTCCCTGAGCTCCCCCGGCCAGACACAGCCCCTAGCTCCTCCTCCCTACCTCTGAGCTCCCCCTGCCACACACTGCCCCGAGCTCCCCCCTCCCTACCCCCGAGCTCCCCCGGCTACACACACGCCCCTAGTTCCCCCCTCCCTGCCCCTGAGCTCCCCCGGCTACACATGGACCCTAGTTCCCCCGTCCCTACCCCTGAGCTCCCCCGGCTACGTACGGCCCCTAGCTCCCCCCTCCCTGCCCCTGAGCTCCCCCACCCACACACGGCCCCAATCTCTCTCCTCCCTACCCCTGAGCTCCCCCGGCTACACACGGACCCTAGTTCCCCCGTCCCTGCCCCTGAGCTTCCCCGGCTACACACGGCCCCTAGCTTCCCCCTCGCAGACCCTGAGCTCCCCCGCTACACACGGCCCCTAGCTCCCCCCTCCCTGCCCCTGAGCTCCCCCGGCTACACACGGCCCCTAGGTCCCCCCCTCCCTGCCCCTGAGCTCCCCCGTCTACTCACGGCACCTAGCTCCCCCCTCCCTGCCCCTGAGCTCCCCCAGCCACACACGGCCCGTAGCTCCCCCCTCCTTGCCGTTGAGCTCCCCCGGCTTCGCACGGCCCGGAGCTCCCCCCTCCCTGCCCCTGAGCTACCCCAGCTACGCACGGCCCCTAGCTTCCCCCCGCTTCCCCCCGCTACCCCTGAGCTACCCCGGCTACACACGGCCCCTAGCTACCCCCCCCCTGCGCCTCATCTCCCCCGCTACACACAGCCCCTAGCTCCCCCCTCCCTGCCCCTGAGCTCCCCCAGCCACACACGGCCCCTATCTCCCCCCGTCCCTGCCCCTGAGCTCCCCAGGCACACACGGCCCCGAGCTCCCCCCCCTCCCTACCCCTGAGCTCCCCCAGCCACACACGTCCCCTATCTCCCCGCTCCCTACCCCTGAGCTACCCCGGCTACACACGGCCCCTAGTTCCCCCCTCCCTGCCCCTGAGCTCCCCCGGCTACACACGGACCCTAGTTCCCCCGTCCCTGCCCTTGAGCTCCCCCCGGCTACGTACGGCCGCTAGCTCCCCCCTCCCTGCCCCTGAGCTCCCCCGCTACACACGGCCCCTAGCTCCCCCCTCCCTGCCCCTGAGCTCCCCCAGCTACACACAGCCGCTGGCTCCCCCCCCTGCCCCTGAGCTCCCCCAGCCACAGACGGCCCCTTGATCCCCCCTCCCTGCCTCTGAGCTCCCCCAGCCACATGGGGCCCCTAGCTCCCCCCTCCTTGCCATTGAGATCCGCGGCTACACACGTCCCTGAGCTCCCCCCTCCCTGCCCTTGAGCTCCCCCATCCACACAATGCCCCTAGCACCCCCCTCCCTGCCCCTGAGCTCCCCCGGCTACACACGGCCCCAAGCTCCCCCCTCCCTAACCCTGAGCTCCCCCAGCCACACACGGCCCCTAGCTTCCCCCTGCCTGCCCCTGAGCTACCCCGGCTACACACGGCCCCAAGCTCCCTCCTCCCTAACCCTGAGCTCCCCGAGCCACACACGGCCCCTAGCTTCCCCCCCTGACTCCCCCTGAGCTCCCTCGGCTACACACGGCCCCTAGCTCCCCCCTCCCTACCCCTGAGCTCCCCCGGCCACACACGGCCCCTAGTTCCCCGTTCCCTGCCCCTGAGCTCCCCCGGCCACACACGGCCCCTAGATCCCCCTTCCCTGCCCCTGAGCTACCGCGGCTACGCACGGCCCCAAGCTCCCCCCTCCCTACCCCTGAGCTCCCCCAGCCACACACGGCCCGTAGCTCCCCCGTCCTTGCCCTTGAGCTCCCCCAGCTACGCACGGCCCCCAGCTCCCCCCTCCCTGCCCCTGAGCTACCCCAGCTACGCACGGCCCCTAGCTTCCCCCCCGCTTCCCCCCCGCTGCCCCTGAGCTAACCCAGCTACACATGGCCCCTAGCTACCCCCTCCCTGCGCCTCATCTCCCCCGGCTACACACAGCCCCTAGCTCCCCCCTCCCTGCCCCTGAGCTCCCCCAGCCACACACGGCCCCGAGCTCCCCCTCCTCCCTCCCCTGAGCTCCCCCAGCCACACACATCCCCTATCTCCCCCTCCCTACCCCTGAGCTACCCCGGCTACACACGGCCCCTTGTTCCCCCCTCCCTGCCCCTGAGCTCCCCCGGCTACACACGGACCCTAGTTCCCCCGTCCCTACCCCTGAGCTCCCCCGGCTAAGTACGGCCCCTAGCTCACCACTCCCTGCCCCTGAGCTGCCCCACCCACACACGGCCCCGATCTCTCTCCTCCCTACCCCTGAGCTCCCCCGGCTACACACGGACCCTAGTTCCCCCGTCCCTGCCCCTGAGCTTCCCCGGCTACACACGGCCCCTAGCTCCCCCCTCCCTGCCCCTGAGCTCCCCCCTATGCACGGCCCCTAGCTTCCGCCTCCCTGCCGCTGAGCTCCCCGGCTACACACCCCCCCTAATTCCCCCCTCCCTCTCCCTGAGCTCCCCCGGCCACACACAGCCCCTATCTCCCCCCCTCCCTGCCCCTCAGCTCCCCCAGCACACACTGCCCGAGCTCTCCCCTCCCTGCCCCTGAGCTCCCCCGGCTACACATGCCCCCTAATTCCCCGCTCCCTGTCCCTGAGCTCCCCCGGCCACACACAGCCCCTAGCTCCCCCCTCCCTACCTCTGAGCTCCCCCGGCCACACACGGCCCCTAGCTCCCCCCTCCCTGCCCCTGAGCTCCCCCAGCCGCACACGGCCCCTAGCTCCCCCGTCCCTGCCCTTGAGCTCCCCCAGCCACACACGCCCCCCTATCTCCCCCTTCCCTGCCCCTCAGCTCCCCAGCACACACTGCCCCGAGCTCTCCCCTCCCTGCCCCTGAGCTCCCCCGGCTACACAGGCCCCCTAATTCCCCCTCCCTGTCCCTGAGCTCTCCCGGCCAGACAGCCCCTAGCTCCCCCCTCCCTACCTCTGAGCTCCCCCTAACACACACTGCCCCGAGTTCCCCCTCTCTGCCCCTGAACTGCCTCAGCTATACAGGGCCCCTATCTCCCCGCTCCCGGCCCCTGAGCTCCCCCGGCCACACACGGCCCCTAGCTCCGCCCTCACTGCCCCTGAGCTCCCCCGGCTACACACGCCCCCTAATTCCCCCCCCCGTCCCTGAGCTCCCCCGGCCACACACAGCCCCTAGCTCCCTAGCTCCCCCCCTCCCTGCCCCTGAGCTCCCCCAGCCACACACGGCCCCTAGCTCCCCCCTTCTTCCCCTGAATTCCCAGGGCTACACACGGCCCCGAGCTCCCCCGTCCCTACCCTTGACCTCACCCAGCCACACACAGCCCCTAGCTCCCCCCTTCTTGCCCTTGAGCTCCCACAGCTAAAACGGACCCTAGCTCCCCGCTCCCTGCACCTGAGCTCCCCCGGCTACACACAGCCCCAGCTCCCCCCTCCCTGCCCCTGAGCTCCCCCAGCCACACACGGCCCCTATATCCCCCTCCCTGCCCCTGAGCTCCCCCAGCCACACACTGCCCGAGCTCCCCCCTCCCTACCCCTGAGCACCCCCAGCCACACACGCCCCCATCTCCCCCCTCCCTGCCCCTTAGCTCCCCCAGCACACACTGCCCCGAGCTCCCCCCTCCCTACCCCTGACCTCCCCCAGCCACACACGCCCCCTATCTCCCCCCTCTCTATCCCTGAGCTCCGCCGGCCACACACGGCCCCTAGCTCCTCCCTCCCTGTCCCTGAGCTCCCCCGGCTACACACGGCCCTTAGCTCCCCCTTCCCTGCCCCTGAGCTACCACAGCTACACACAGCCCCTAGCTTCCGCCTCCCTGCCCCTGAGCTCCCCCGACTACACACACCCCCTAATTCCCCCTCCCTTTCCCTGAGCTCCCCCGGCCACACACAGCCCCTAGCTCGCCCCCGGCCTGCCCCTGAGCTCCCCCAGCCACACACGTCCCCTAGCTCCCCTGTCCCTGACCTTGAGCTTCCCCAGCCACACACGCCCCCTATCTCCCCCCTCCCTGCCCCTCAGCTCCCCCAACACACACTGCCCCGAGCTCTCCCCTCCCTACCCCTGAGCTCCCCCACCCACACACGCCCCCCTAATTCCCCCCTCCCTGTCCCTGACCTCCCCCGGCCACACACAGCCCCTCACTCCCCCCTCACTGCCCCTGAGTTCCCCAGCTACACACGCCCCCTAATTCCCCCCTCCCTGTCCCTGAGCTCCCCCGGCTACACACGGCCCCTAGTTCCCCCCTCCCTGCCCCTGAGCTCCCACGGCTACACACAGCCCCTAGCTCCCCGCTACCTGCCCCTGAGCTCCCCCGGCTACACCCAGCACCTAACTCCCCCCTCCCTGCCCCTGAGCTCCCCCGGCCACACACAGCCCCTAGCTACCCCCCTCCCTGCCCCTGAGCTCCCCCAGCCACACACTGCCCCGAGCTCCCCCCTCCCTACCCCTGGGCTCCCCCAGCCACACACGGCCCCTATCTCCCCCATCCCTACCCCTGAGCTCCCCCAGCCACACACGGCCCCTATCTCCCCCATCCCTACCCCTGAGCTCCCCCGGCCACACACAGCCCCTCACTCCCCCCTCCCTGCCCCTGAGTTCCCCAGCTACACACGCCCCCTAATTCCCCCCTCCCTATCCCTGACCTCCCCCGGCCACACACAGCCCCTCACTCCCCCCTCCCTGCCCCTGAGTTCCCCAGCTACACACGCCCCCTAATTCCCCCCTCCCTCTCCCTGAGCTCCCCCGGCTACACAAGGCCCCTAGTTCCCCCCTCCCTGCGCCTGAGCTCCCACGGCTCCACACAGCCCCTTGCTCCCTCTCCCTGCCCCTAAGCTCCGCCGGCTACACCCAGCACCTAGCTCCCCCCCCTGCCCCTGAGCTCCCCCAGCCACACACGGCCCGTATCTCCCCCCTCCCTGCCCCTGGGCTCCCCCAGCCACACACGGCCCCTAGCTCCCCTTCCCTGCCCCTGAGCTCCCCCAGCCACACACAGCCCCTAGCTCCCCCCTTCTTCCCCTTGAGCTCCCACGGCTCCAAACAGCCCCTAGCTCCCCGCTCCCTGCCCCTGAGCTCCCCCGGCTACACCCAGCTGCTAGCTCCCCCCCCCTGCCCCTGAGCTCCCCCAGCCACACATGGCCCCTATCTCCCCCCTCCCTGCCCCTGAGCTCCCCCAGCCACACACTGCCCCGAGCTCCCCCCTCCCTACCCCTGAGCTCCCCCAGCCACACTCGGCCCCTAGCTCCGCCCTCCCTGCCCCTGAGCTCCCCCGGCTACACACAGCCCCTAGCTCCCCCCTCCCTGCCCCTGAGCTCCCCCAGTCACACACGGCCCCTATCTCCCCCCTCCCTGCCCCTGAGCTCCCCCAGCCACACACTGCCCCGAGCTCCCCACTCCCTACCCCTGAGCTTCCCCAGCCACACACGGCCCCTAGCTCCGCCCTCCCTGCCCCTGAGCTCCCCCGGCTACACAGGTCCCCGAATTCCCCCCTCCCTACCCCTGAGCTCCCCCAGCCACTCACGCCCCCTATTCCCCCCTCCCTGTCCCTGAGCTCCCCCGGCTACACATGGCCCCTAGTTCCCCCCTCCCTACCTCTGAGCTCCCCCGGCCACACACGGCCCATAGCTCCCCCCTCCCTGCCCCTGAGCTCCCCCAGCCACACACGGCCCCTAGCTCCCCCGTCCCTGCCCCTTAGCTCCCCCAGCCACACACAGCCCCTAGCTCCCCCCTTCTTACCCTTGAGCTCCCACGGCTACACACATCCCGTAGCTCCCCGTTCCCTGCCCCTGAGCTCCCCCGACTACTCTCGGCCCCAAGCTCCCCACTCCCTGCCCCTGAGCTCCCCCAGCCACACACGGCCCCAGTCTCCCCCCTCCCTACCCCTGAGCTCCCCCAACACACACTGCCCCGAGCTCTCCCCTCCCTGCCCCTGAGCTCCCCCGGCTACACACAGCCCCTAGCTCCCCCCTCCCTGCCCCTGAGCTCCCCCAGTCACACACGGCCCCTATCTCCCCCCTCCCTGCCCCTGAGCTCCCCCAGCCACACACTGCCCCGAGCTCCCCACTCCCTACCCCTGAGCTTCCCCAGCCACACACGGCCCCTAGCTCCGCCCTCCCTGCCCCTGAGCTCCCCCGGCTACACAGGTCCCCTAATTCCCCCCTCCCTACCCCTGAGCTCCCCCAGCCACTCACGCCCCCTATTCCCCCCTCCCTGTCCCTGAGCTCCCCCGGCTACACATGGCCCCTAGTTCCCCCCTCCCTACCTCTGAGCTCCCCCGGCCACACACGGCCCATAGCTCCCCCCTCCCTGCCCCTGAGCTCCCCCAGCCACACACGGCCCCTAGCTCCCCCGTCCCCCTGTCCCCCCCCCTGCCCCTTAGTCCTGCCCCCAGCCACACACCCTCCATCCGCCCCTAGCTCCCCGCACCCCCCTTCTTACCCTTGAGCTCCCACGGCTACACACATCCCGTAGCTCCCCGTTCCCTGCCCCTGAGCTCCCCCGACTACTCTCGGCCCCAAGCTCCCCACTCCCTGCCCCTGAGCTCTCCCAGCCACACACTGCCCCGAGCTCCCCCCTCCCTACCCCTGAGCTCCCCCGGCCACACATGGCCCTTAGCTTCGCCCTCCCTTCCCCTGAGCTCCCGCGGCTACACATGCCCCCTAATTCCCCCCTGCCTGTCCCTGAGCTCCCCCAGCCACACACAGCCCCTAGCTCCCCCCCTCCCTGCCCCTGAGCTCCCCCAGCCACACACGGCCCCTATCTCCCCCGTCCCTGCCCTTGAGCTCCCCCAGCCACACACAACCCCTAGCTCCCCGCTCCCTGACCGTGAGCTCCCCCGGCTACACACAGCCCCAAGCTCCCCCCTCCCTGCCCCTGAGCTCCCCCAGCTACACACGGCCCCAAGCTCCCCCCTCCCTGCCCCTGAGCTCCCCCAGCTACACACGGCCCCTATCTCCCCCCTCCCTGCCCCTGAGTTCCCCCAGCCACACACGGCCCCTAGCTCCTCCATCCCTACCCCTGAGCTCCCCCGCTAGAGAGAGACAAATAGAGAGAGAGAGACAAATGCCACTAGAGAGAGACAAATGCCAACACTCAAGAATCCAGCCCTACAAATTCATGAGATTTGCTTACAAAATCATGGGGTTCTTATATAGCTATTTTCCTTCTGGATCTGTAGCATTTATGGCCATTGTTTCCCTCTTTTCTGTGAAATCTTGAAAAATGTACCTTTTTTAAAAACACAGCAAATACCCAGAGACTGACAGTAAAGTTTGTGGCTTGGTGACACCACACTGCTAAGACTGGAGAAACCCACAAGGGATGCTCAAAGCTTTGGGATTTGGAACATCAATCAATCCATGTTCTGCAGAAATCTAAGGGGGGTGAGAAAGAATCTTAATCTCCATGGCCCATTCAGTCCTCGGCCTCTCTGCTGAGGATGCCAAAGAGGGGGGCTGTTAGCACGAGAGGGGTTTGTAATATGGACAATCATCCCAGCTGAGAACCTAGGACTTAGTCTCACGCAGTCGTCTCCAATCAAATATTTCACAGCATTTGGAGGTTACTCATGTGGCAGCATTTGGAGACTGCTCCGTGGTAAGCTCTCCCTTTCCAGACACATACATGTGGCTCGTCCTGCCCTATGGCGTGGAAAAAGAGTTCAGTCTCTATAGCCAACTAAATCCTTGTCCCCTCCCCAATGTAGTGTCTCCTTATGGCATCTTTTGCGACCTCTGTGTGTAGTGGAACGAGGAACTCCCCTACGTCTTACCCAGTGGGAAACCAAAGACAGCAGGCTGAGGCATCATGGGAGGCTCGTGGGAAGCCTCCTCGTTAGCCAAGGCAATGTTGCGCAGGCGGAGGCTGTCGTAGAGACCCTGGAGCTTCTGGTACTGGCGGTTGCGCTCCATGAGCTTCTCAGAGAGCTCGCTGAACTTCCTCTTGTACTCCTCCAGCACCTTCTTCAGGGAGGAGACCTCACTCTTCATGGAAGTCAGCTCCACGTCCTTGCTCTGCAGCTGCTGGGTGTACACCTTCTCCATCTGCTTCAGGTGTCCCTCCGCCTTGCTGTAGGTGTATTCCTGGTACAGGCGCTCCTGGTGAACCTGTGGGAATGATGCAGGTGTGACAAGCTTCTTGGATTGTCAAACAAAAGTCAGGTTTCTCCACTTGAGATATAGTAGCATGATTTACAGTGCTGATTTTCAGATCGGCTTAACTACGCCATACTCCAGCTGAACCTGGTAAGAGCTGTGGGATGCAAAGCATCGCTGAAAATCAGGTCATCTGGCTCTCATGTTGAACATTTAAATGAGAGGCACCTAAAATGGACGCTGAAAAATGTTGCTTTAATGTCTGTACCTCAATTCCCCGCACATGGAAATAGTAATACTGGCCTGTTGCTCACAGGGCTGAGGATAATTTATGAACGTTTGTGAAGTGTTTTGACACTGTTGTGACATGAGGAAGGAAAGAAGGAATGTGTAACAAACATAGCCGGCAAAGATGGAGAGAACCTTCCTCGGTGACAGGTAAGAAAGACGGGAATAGAGCGATGATGTTTTACTCTGACAGCTGGATAGAGGAGGGAGGGGAAAGTGCCAATGCCTCACTCTGGTGATTTGAACCCGGGGGTAAGGGGCAAGTTTCTCACCAAACAATTGGATTTCCTAATCCTATTCCACTCCCTTTGGCTTCTTTCTACATTTTCAGGCCCAAAAATATAAAACGGTGGCCCTTTGGAGTCTCAAAGGCTTCCGTTCTGCCCTCCATGCATGAGATACAGACAGCCATAAAGACTGATTTGGGGATCTCTCATTCCTTTAGCAAACAAAATATCTTCCCAGTTATATTTCCAGAGACACTTGGGCAAGTATCTAGCTAACGTAGGACATTGTGTTGGAGCCCCGCATGAGGTGGGTTTACCTGGTATGTCCAGAAGGTCAGTGCGCGGGAGCTGATGTCCAGCACAATCTCTGGCCGCAGTCCAGCCAACACCATGGCCTTGTATTCCTCAGAGGGACTTAGCTCGGTGCGCACAATGTCTAGCTTGCCCGAGAGAGCGCTGTTGCAGGCGGGACAGACTGCTGGGGAACGGCTGAATTCCCCGCTGCCGTGCTGGTCGCAGAAGATGTGTGAGCAAGCCGTGACCCAGGCATAGCTACACACAGCCCCTAGCTCCCCCCTCCCTACCCCTGAGCTCCCCCACCCACACACGGCCCCTATCTCCCCCCTCCCTGCCCCTGAGCTCCCCCAGCCACACACTGCCCCGAGGTCCCCCCTCCCTACCCCTTTGCTCCCCCAGCCACACACGGCCCCTAGCTCTGCCCTCCCTGCCCCTGAGCTCCCCCGGCTACACACGCCCCCTAATTCCCCCCTCCCTGTCCCTGAGCACCCCGGCCACATACAGTCCCGAGCTCCCCCCTCCCTGCCCCTGAGCTCCCCCAGCACACACTGCCCCGAGCTCTCCCCTCCCTGCCCCTGACCTCCCCGGCCACACACGGCCCCTAGCTCCCCCCTCCCTGCCCCTGAGCTCCCCCAGCCACACACGGCCCCTAGCTCCCCCGTCCCTGCCATTGAGCTCCCCCAGCCACACACAGCCCCTAGCTCCCCCCTTCTTGCCATTGAGCTCCCACGGCTACACACGGACCCTAGCTCCCCGTTCCCTGCCCCTGAGCTCCCCCGGCTACACACAGCCCCAAGCTCCCCCCTCCCTGCCCCTGAGCTCCCCCAACAACACACTGCCCTGAGCTCCCCCCTCCCTGTCCCTGACCTCCCCCGGCCACAGACAGCCCCTCACTCCCCCCTCCCTGCCCCTGAGTTCCCCAGCTACACACGCCCCCTAATTCCCCCCTCCCTCTCCCTGAGCTCCCCCGGCTACACACGGCCCCTACTTCCCCCCTCCCTGCCCCTGAGCTCCCACGGCTACACACAGCCCCTAGCTCCCCGCTCCCTGCCCCTGAGCTCCCCCGGCTACACATGCCCCCTAATTCCCCCCTCCCTGTCCCTGAGCTCCCCCGGTCACACACAGCCCCTAGCTCCCCCCCTCCCTGCCCCTGAGCTCCCCCAGCCACACACGGCCCCTATCTCTCCCCTCCCTGCCCCTGGGCTCCCCCAGCCGCACACGGCCCCTATCTACCCCATCCCTACCCCTGAGCTCCTCCAGCCACACACGGCCCCCAGCTCCTCCATCTCTACCCCTGAGCTCCCCCGGCTACACACAGCCCCTAGCTCCCCCCTCCCTGCCACTGAGCTCCCCCAGCCACACACGGCCCCTATCTCCCCCCTCCCTGCCCCTGAGCTCCCCCTGCCACACACTGCCCCGAGCTCCCCCCTCCCTACCCCTGAGCTCCCCCAGCCACACACGGCCCCTAGCTCCGCCCTCCCTGCCCCTGAGCTCCCCCGGCTACACACGCCCCCTAATTCCCCCCTCCCTGTCGCTGAGCTCCCCCTGCCACACACAGCCCCTAGCTCCCCCCCTCCCTGCTCCTGAGCTCCCCCAGCCACACACGGCCCCTAGCTCCCCCCTCCCTGCCCTTGAGCTCCCCCAGCCACACAGAGTCCCTAGCTCCCCCCTTCTTGCCCTTGAGCTCCCACGGCTACACACGGACCCTAGCTCCCCGCTCCCTGCCCCTAGCTCCCCCGGCTACACACGGCCCCAAGCTCCCCGCTCCCTGCCCCTGAGCTCCCCCAGCCACACACGGCCCCTATCTCCCCCCTCCCTGCCCCTGAGCTCCCCCAGCCACACACTGCCCCGAGCCCCCCCCTCCCTACCCCTGAGCTCCCCCAGCCACACACGCCCCCTATCTCCCCCCTCCCTGCCCCTGAACTCCCCCAGCCACACACTGCCCCGAGCTCCCCCCTCCCTGCCCCTGAGCTCCCCCGGCTACACACGCCCCCTAATTCCCCCCTCCCTGTCCCTGACCTCCCCCGGCCACACACAGCCCCTCGCTCCCCCCTCCCTGCCCCTGAGTTCCCCAGCTACACACGGCCCCTAGTTCCCCCCTCCCTGCCCCTGAGCTCCCACGGCTCCACACAGCCCCTAGCTCCCCGCTCCCTGCCCCTGAGCTCCCCCGGCTACACCCAGCACCTAGCTCCCCCCTCCCTGCCCCTGAGCTCCCCCAGCCACACACGGCCCCTATCTCCCCCCTCCCTGCCCCTGAGCTCCCCCAGCCACACACGGCCCCTATCTCCCCCCTCCCTGCCCCTGGGCTCCCCCAGCCACACAGGGCCCCTATCTCCCCCCTCCCTGCCCCTGGGCTCCCCCAGCTGCACACGGCACCTAGCTCCCCCCTCCCTACCCCTGAACTCCCCCAGCCACACACGGCCCTGACGGAGAATTTTTAATCCGAGGGTTCGGATGGGGGCCCAAAACCCCTACCAAATCAATTCCAGACACCCTTCTTAAGCAACCAGCTTTATTCAGGAATGCATTCCAGGGCAAAAATCTCCAGGATACTCTCAGGAAAAGTTTCTGCAACTTCCCAAACAAAAGGCAAGGTCTTTTGTACCACCTTACATGGTAATTACCTTTTTCTCACTGACCACTTACAATTGCATGCATATACAGGTCATGCCCCTTTGCACCAAATTCCCTCCAATCATTATCTGTCCCCCCTCAGTCCCTTTGCAGGCCTTACAACAGGTTCAAACCAGTTTTACCTACCCCCCCCCTCCCTTTGCTCACCTGAATTCAAGCACGTACCTCTTTACAAAGACCAGACTTAACATCCAGGTGTCACAGAGGTCATACTGACAACAAATTAAGTTTATCCTTCATTCCCCCCTTTGATCCACTTGTGGATCACAATTAATCTTAAGCATCCTTTCCCATTCATCCTCAAACGTGCAAGTGTCTTTGTAGTCTTTCTCGGGAGGGTTCGGTACATTTAGCAGAAGCATCTGTTGTACCTTGTTTTCTGCTACATTCTCTATCTTTTGTAAGCACCCTTTAATACAGCATAAGGCTAGCTGTATCATTATGTATATAGAGCATATTAAGACAAGGAACATCAATATTCCTGCCACCACCTTCTTCATGAGTTCGCTTAACCCTATTCCCAACCAATTTAAAGGATTCCAGTCTTGCAACTGCTCTCTAACTGTTTTTGTCTGGACAGACAATGTTTGGATTTCTTTTATCCTTATGGTTAGGTTTGAACTCACATCAGAAACTTTAACACAACACTCTGGGCCTATTAATCCACATACCCCTCCCTGAGCTGCTAGTAGATAGTCAAGAGCCAGTCTGTTTTGCTGGGTAAAGATTCGCAATTCATTTAAATTTCCTTGTACCACACCTAGTGCCCCCTCTGTGGTATTCATGAATTTCTCCATAAGCAGGGACATTGTTTTCAAATCATGATTGGTTTTTGCTTGCCCTACCCATGGGATGGTAGTTTCAGCTACTGCAAGGGCAGTTTGTTCTATCCAGTTCCATGCTTCTTCCCAAGACCCATCCTGCTTGTTCCTGATATGCCCTGGTGGCAAAGTGTCAACAATCCTCATAGCTGGTGCCACGAGACCAAGGTAACAAAACCCTGATGCATTTTGCGGAAGCCTTTTATAGGCAAATTTACCGCATATCCACCAATAATTGTACATGTTCCACGAGTCAGACTGATATATCATCATGGCTCGGTTTGCAAAGGTGGTGTTACCTTCTTTGCAAAGGTCTGTACTAGTGGTCCCTCCCCATATGGTTGTTATTTCTGGTTTGAATAGAGTACACCAAAGGTTTGTGGTAGACATAGTGGAACCATTATGCCATACATGTGTCCCATCCACCTTTGTTATAATGTGTGTACAGCTTGATTTCCCTACAAAGGTGGTACCTGTAAGATTCCTACATAGGGGACTTGTACTACTAAATGATAATTGGATGCACCCAGTCTGGTTGAACCACACAGTTTGGTCATTTTGTTCCAGTAATGCATCACTTACTAGTCCAGTTTTGTTTAACGGAAGGGCACCTATTGGGTATCCACTGTGCGCGCTTTGTGGTGCCCAGGCACACACCCAACAGTTAGTTTTGTTTGCGGCTCGTGCCATACCTTCTGCCAGCTGCAGAAAGGTATTAGTCCCAATACCATTCCCCCTTTGGAGCCAAATAAGGCCTATACAAAGGAGGAACAAGAGTTTAGCCGTTGTGCAGAGATTGTAATCCTTTCAGCACTTGTGTGGACGGAGGTTATAAGGAAGTGTGGAGGAAGGAAAACAGCTTTCAGAAAACCCACCGTCCTCTGACAAAGTGCCGGTAGGGTCAATGGCAAGGTTGGGTGTAGATTCGCGTGAAACGTCAACGTGACTAGTAGGACCAGAAGGGATCTGGCCTGTAGTGAGAGCGTAGTGAACGAGGTCCTGGTCTCTGATTTCCGATGATGTATATCCCTTGTCCAGGAGAAGTGATTCAATTTCTCTCTCAGAAAGTGGTAGAAAGTCGTTTTCTTCTGGTTCTGGGCTGACAGGTTCAGTAGGAGGCGATATGTCGGGAGAGGCAAGTTCACACAACTTATGAGGGTCAATGGTGCGGCGCACGTGGCTTGCGTGTATCCAAGAATCTCGCTCGGCTACCTTCACAGCCGTGTTGGTAGTCAGCAGGACCTGGAAGGGACCATTCCACCTTGGAGATAGGCAGTCTTTCCTCCGGAATTCTTTTATCAGGACCCAATTTCCTGGCTGCACGTCATGGCAAGGCACATCAGTTGGGACAGGTAAGGCTTCTGCAACCTGAGAGGAGAGACTGAAAGCAATTTTAGACAGATGTATACAGTATTGAAGTAGTTCGTCATAACATTCAGATAAGTGGGAAGGATTAATTTTTTCAGGAGGTTCAAATCCAAGTAAAATTGGTCTCCCAAATAGAATTTCATGAGGGGTGAGACCATGTTTGCGGTTCGGGGTATTTCGGATATGCATGAGGGCAAGGGGCAATGCCTGCGGCCACTTTAATCCAGTGTCAGAGATAATCTTGCTTAACTTCCTTTTGATATCGAGGTTTTTTCTTTCAACATGCCCTGAACTTTGGGGATGATATGGGGTATGGAACTGTTGTTCTATGTGAAGGGCTCTACACAGATCTTGCAGGATTTTGGCCGTGAAATGGGTTCCTTTATCCGAGTCAATTTTTAAAGGGATTCCAAATCTGGGAACCACCTCAGTAACTAATTTCTTTACCACAGTAGTGGCGTCTGCTCGACGGCAAGGGAAAGCTTCCACCCAACCACTGAACACACATACAATAACCAGACAATACTTAAACCCACAGGAAAGGGTTAACTCTATAAAATCGATCTGCAAATATTGGAAGGGTCCATAGGCCCAAGTATGAGCACTCGGAGTAGTCTTTTCTCCACCCTGGGTAGAGAACTTTTGGCAAGTAGCACAATTGCTGGTGATTTTAGCAGCAGCTTGGTGAATCCTAGGCGCATACCAATGCTTTAGAATCTGGTCCGCTACCCCCCTTTTGTTCATATGTCCTAATCCATGGGTAATGGTAGCCAATTGGGACACCAAAGTAGAAGGAGCCACAGGTCGTCCATCTGGTGAAAGCCAAATGTTATTATCTTGAATACGACACCCAGCTTTGTACCAATTGTGTTGTTCCTTCTCAGGTGCCCTAGATTGCAATAGGGATAAATCATTTAAAGTCAGGGGAACAGAAACAGCGACCAGGATTTGAAATGGAGCTGGAGGTCCACAGGCAGCTGCATTCCTGGCTGCAAAATCTGCCCGTCTGTTTCCTACTGATACAGTATCAGTTTTATCAGTGTGAGCACTGCAATGCATAATAGAAATAGCAAAAGGTAATTGAATAGCAAGCAAGAGGTCATTAACAAGGGATCCATTAGAAATGGCACTTCCCGAGGACGTTAAGAATCCTCGATGTTTCCAAATCTGACCTACAGAATGGCAGATATTAAAAGCATACATTGAGTCAGTATAAATGTTAACAGATTGATCAATAGCTAAAATACAGGCACGAGTGAGAGCAATTAGTTCAGCTGCTTGAGCACTTTTTATTCCTGGAAGAGAATGAGTTTCAATTATTGCATGATCAGAAACAACAGCATACCCACTTATAAGGTTTCCCCTTTCATCCCTTTTACATGACCCATCAGTGTAATACACTAAATCAGGATTTGACAAAGGAACGTCCCTTAGATCGGATCGCGGGGTACAAGTGAGGTCCACCAATGCTAAACAATCGTGGGGTTCCATCTCATGGGGCTCTCCATCAGTAGGGTTAGGAAAAAGGGTGGCGGGATTTAAAGTAGAACAGCGTACTATGGAGACATTCTGGGCTCCTAAAAGGGCTTTCTCATGGTTAGTCAATCTTTGCATTGACAAATGCTGGGTCTTAGTCTTATTCACTAAAGCTTGCACTGCATGGGGTACAGCAAGTGTTAGGTTGTGACCTAATACTAGACATTGACTTTTCTCTAATAGCACAGCAGCTGCGGCCACAGCTCTGAGGCACGGGGGAAAACCCTTTGCTACTGGGTCAAGCTGAGCACTAAAATAAGCTACAGGACGAGGGCGATTTCCAAATGGCTGGCATAATACTCCTGAAGCGACCTGATCCTGTTCATGGCAAAAAAAAGTAAAGGGTTTATCATAATCAGGGAGCCCAAGAGAGGGTGGAGAGACCAAAGCAGCTTTCACTTTCTGAAAGGATTCTTCTTCCTCCTCTGTCCACGGGACGGGATCCTTCACCATGTCAGCTGTCAGAGATACAAGGGGTTTTACAAGACCAGAGAAATTAGGAATCCATTGTCTGCAATAGCCAGCAGCGCTAAGAGAGACCGAACCTGTTTCTTAGTTACTGGGCGAGGGAGAGAAAGAGCAGAGGTTATGCGTTTATCAGTGAGCTTTCGCCCTTCTTGGGATATGAGGTGACCCAAATATTCAACCTCTGCTTTACAGAACTGGAGCTTTGCCTTGGAGGCTTTGTGACCTCTCTTTGCTAATTCACACAGCAAATGAACAGTATCTGTTTTACATGCTTCATGATTAGGTGAGGCTATCAATAAATCATCAACATACTGAACAAGGGTAGACTCTTTGGGCAAAGAAATTGAATCAAGGTCCCTTTTTAACAATTGTGAGAAAAGGGTAGGACTTTCAGTATATCCTTGAGGAAGTCTGGTCCAAGTCAGCTGCTCCCCTTTATAGGAAAAAGCAAACAAAAACTGTGAATCCTTATCAATGGGAATGGAGAAGAAAGCTGAACATAAATCTATGACAGAAAAACATTTAGCACCTGCAGGGATAGAGGACAATATTGTTGCTGGATTAGGAACCACAGGAAATCTGGGGATAACAAACTGATTTACAGCTCTTAGGTCCTGCACAAATCTATATATCTGTCTCCCTTGATCATCAAATTTCCCCTCCTTTTTGACCGGAAGTATTGGGGTATTACACATAGACTGTGTTCTTATGAGCACTCCTTGTTCCAACAGGGAGGAGATTACAGGCGCTATGCCCTCCTCCGCTTCCTGGGACAAGGGGTACTGAGACACTCGAGGGTAAGGTCGGCCGTGTTTATACCTGATCTTTACAGGCTCTGCTGTTAACAGTTTCCCAACTTCATTGGAGTGAGAAGCCCACAAAGACGTTGGTACCTGATCCAGCTCCACACTCTCCAATTTGGAGTCTGAGTCTATACCTTGTCCGTCTGTTGTTAACATCATGAGGAAATTTGTTGCCTGATTATGGGGTATATCAACAAAGACCCCTTCAGAGGAACAATAAATTGTAGCATTCAATTTACACAGCAGATCTCTACCCATCAAGTTTACAGGTGTACTGGGGGATAACAAAAGGCATATTCCTCTGTCAAAGGCCCAATGGTTAAGGAACATGGTTCACTCATTGCATGGGGTATAGTTACTCCCCCCCCACCCCTACAGCATTTACTATTTCTCCAGATCTGGCCAGATTGGGAGCTTCATCTTCTCGTATTGTGGAAAGGGAGGCACCAGTATCAATTAGAAATTCATGTTTGTTTCCATTTATGGAAAATGAAACTAAGGCATCAGGTGTAGCAGAAAGAGAGACAGAAGGTAACAGAGAGCATTGCAATGGTTTATCAATAACCTCTTGGCATAGTCAGTAAGGATTACTCCTTTGTCGGTCTTCTGGAGGGTAGCCTCTGTTGGGTGCACCTGCTGAAAAGGGGTTAGTATTGGGCCACCTCTGTCCTTGTGACGATGGTCCGGACTGTCTGTTGGGGCCCTGGTTAAATCTATTTTGTCGTTGTCTTTTGCGACATTCAATTTTCCAATGGCCAAACCCACCACAGTAATTACACACATCATTAGGTAGGGGGCCCCGCCGGGGTCTGTTTGGACCTTCCCTCTGACCTTTTGGTTGCCCGTGGCCTTGTAAATCCTGTATTTGGAGTGCCATTAGGGTATTTTTAAGTTCCTTTTTCTTTTGTTTTTCTACTTGCAGGTTTTCAAAAAACTGAGTTGCAGCTTCCAAAATTTTCTCAGTAGTTTCCATTTTCCATCCAATCATATTATTAATAATCTTGTCCCCAATTTCTGGTCTTAAATTCTGCACAAAGGTGGTTACTACCATAGTGCGCATATTGGCATCATTTGGGTTAAAGGTGCTATACTTCCGCATGGCTGCAAAGAGCCTTGCCTGAAAATCAATAGGGCTTTCATCTGGCTTCTGTTTGCAGTTATATACTTTAGACCAATCGGTTTGCACTGGAACCATTTCGGTAATTGCATTCAGGAGACCTGTACGGTCATTTGCTAGCTCCGTACGTTCTGCAGCAGTAGTAGGAATTCCTGGCAAATCTTGGGGCCATTGCTCACCCAGGTGGGCAGGAGTATCCCCAGGACCTCGCCTTGCTTGGGTGTAAAGAGCTTGCTTCTCATGGGGTTCCATTATTCCCGAGAGTAGCATGTCAATGTCTCTGTGGGTAGGCTGATAAACTTCAAAAATCTGACACAACTCCCTTTGCAAGCCCACAGGATCCTCTCTTATTTTGGGGAGAGTAAGTCTGAAATTCATGATGTCATTGGGTGTCCAGGGGACGTGGACAAGTGCTGGGGCGCCCCCTGCTGGATTAGGAAATTGTCTTAGTGGGAGAAGTTTAATATGCTCTTTAAACAGTCCAGGAAAACTTTTAGGTCCAACTTCAATAATCACAGCCTTGTTTACGTCATTACCTATAGTCACCGAGTTATTTTCGGGATCTATTTTAGTTATAACAAACCCCAGGTCCTTTAAGTCTTTAGCCAATGTTCGCTGCAACATTTGTGTGGGGACTTCTGACAGCTTTAGAATTACTGGACTCTGAGTATGCTCAGAATCCGAAGTTTTATTGGCCAGGTTGGCATTCCCTACCGCCCCTTCAGAACTGTGAGTATGTGCGGGGGATTCAAATTGGGCTGGTGCAGCTGAATGATCGGTAAGCAGTATTTGCTGATGCTGGGGCAGGTTGGTGGGAAGGGGAGCTGGGAAATTGGGGACCCACAGGTCCAATAGATCTTCAGGTGGGTCTGGCAGCGGAGTTGATGGTTTCAAGATGGATGGGTAGATTCCGCTGGGCGCGCTTGGTGTAGGAACGTGGTTGTACGGAGGGGGACAAACTTTAGAGGAGTCAGATTTCTCCTTTATTTCTGCCAATTGTTTTTTCAGTTTTTCATTTGAGTCCTTTAGGCTAGCCATTATGGATTTATCTCTTAATTTTGAGGCCTGATCATCCCAGAGGTGCCAATAATTCATCTGGGAGGGGTGACTGGACTCTAAGACACCCTTTAAATAATTTAATTTGTCTAATTGAAAGGTACCTTGAACTGGGAATTGTAATTCTGATTCTACATAAGTATATTCATTCCACGCGTGTGTGAGCTTTACCAGCCTCCTGAGTTTAAGACCTGCTGGCAATTTCCCTGGCTGACTATAAATCTGCAGCATTTTACCCAATGGGGTTTTTGGATCTATCTTAGATCCCTTATTCCCCATAATCCCTGCCCTATTACCTATAAGACAGTTCCAATCCGGCACTAACCTGCCTTCCTCTCAGCTTCAAGCCTGAGCTGACCCTGTTTCAGTGTCTTCCCACTGTCCCCTCTTAACAAACTTATTCAAAAAAAAATAAAAATAAAAAGAGAAGGGAAAAAGACTTACAGTTGCTTGGGAAGGATGTTCTTAATGTAGGGTGGACGCTTACCGCCAGTGAAAGCAGCCGTTCAGGACAAGGAGAGAGGAACGGAACAGTGAGATTTTGTAACACGGATCTCTTACCGATTTGTATGGCGCCTTTCTGTTCAGTCTCTCCGGTCCGGCCCGTCTCAATCACCTGGTGTCCCGATCCATCCCACTCCTGACACCATAAATGACGGAGAATTTTTAATCCGAGGGTTCGGATGGGGGCCCAAAACCCCTACCAAATCAATTCCAGACACCCTTCTTAAGCAGCCAGCTTTATTCAGGAATGCATTCCAGGGCAAAAATCTCCAGGATACTCTCAGGAAAAGTTTCTGCAACTTCCCAAACAAAAGGCAAGGTCTTTTGTACCACCTTACATGGTAATTACCTTTTTCTCACTGACCACTTACAATTGCATGCATATACAGGTCATGCCCCTTTGCACCAAATTCCCTCCAATCATTATCTGTCCCCCCTCAGTCCCTTTGCAGGCCTTACAACAGGTTCAAACCAGTTTTACCTACCCCCCCTCCCTTTGCTCACCTGAGTTCAAGCACGTACCTCTTTACAAAGACCAGACTTAACATCCAGGTGTCACAGAGGTCATACTGACAACAAATTAAGTTTATCCTTCAGCCCCTAGCTCCTCCATCCCTACCCCTGAGCTCCCCCGGCTACACACAGCCTCTAGCTCCCCCCTCCCTGCCCCTGAGCTCCCCCAGCCACACAAGGCCCCTATCTCCCCCCTCCCTGCCCCTGAGCTCCCCTAGCCACACACTGCCCCGAGCTCCCCCCTCCCTACCCCTGAGATCCCCCAGCCACACACGGCCCCTAGCTCCTCCCTCCCTGCCCCTGAGCTCCCCCGGCTACACACGCCCCCTAATTCCCCCCTCCCTGTCCCTGAGCTCCCCCGGTCACACACAGCCCCTAGCTCCCCCCCTCCCTGCCCCTCAGCTCCCCAGCCACACACGGCCCCTAGCTCCCCCGTCCCTGCCCTTGAGCTCCCCGAGCCACACACAGCCCCTAGCTCCCCCCTTCTTGCCCTTGAGCTCCCACGGCTACACACGGACCCTAGCTCCCCGCTCCCTGCCCCTGAGCCCCCCCGGCTACACACAGCCCAAGCTCCCCCTCCCTGCCCCTGAGCTCCCCCGGCTCCACACGCCCCCTAATTCCCCCCTCCCTGTCCCTGAGCTCCCCGGGCCACACACAGCCCCGAGCTCCCCCCTCCCTGCCCCTGAGCTCCCCCAGCACACACTTCCCCGAGCTCTCCCCTCCCTGCCCCTGAGCTCCCCCGGCCACACACGGCCCCTAGCTCCACCCTCCCTGCCCCTGAGCTCCCCCAGCCACACACTGCCCCGAGCTCCCCCCTCCCTACCCCTGAGCTCCCCCAGCCACACACGGCCCCTAGCTCCGCCCTCCCTACCCTGAGCTCCCCCGGCTACACACGCCCCATAATTCCCCCTCCCTGTCGCTGAGCTCCCCCGGCCACACACAGCCCTAGCTCCCCCCCCTCCTGCCCCTGAGCTCCCCAGCCACACACAGCCCCTAGCTCCCCCCTTCTTACCCTTGAGCTCCCACGGCTACACACGGCCCCAAGCTCCCCGCTCCCTGCCCCTGAGCTCCCCCAGCCACACACTGCCCCAAGCTCCCCCCTCCCTGCCCCTGAGCTCTACCGGCTACACACGCCCCCTAATTCCCCCTCCCTGTCCCTGACCTCTCCCGGCCACACACAGCCCCTCACTCCCCCCTCCCTGCCCCTGAGTTCCCCAGCTACACACGCCCCCTAATCCCCCCTCCCTGTCCCTGAGCTCCCCCGGCTACACAAGGCCCCTAGTTCCCCCCTCCCTGCGCCTGAGCTCCCACGGCTCCACGCAGCCCCTAGCTCCCCGCTCCCTGCCCCTGAGCTCCGCCGGCTACACCCAGCACCTAGCTCCCCCCCCTGCCCCTGAGCTCCCCCAGCCACACACGGCCCCTATCTCCCTCCTCCCTGCCCCTGAGCTCCCCCAGCCACACACGGCCCCTATCTCCCACCTCCCTGCCCCTGGGCTCCCCCAGCCACACAGGGCCCCTATCTCCCCCCTCCCTGCCCCTGGGCTCCCCCAGCCACACACGGCACCTAGCTCCCCCCTCCCTACCCCTGAACTCCCCCAGCCACACACGGCCCCTAGCTCCTCCATCCCTACCCCTGAGCTCCCCGGGCTACACACAGCCCCTAGCTCCCCCCTCCCTACCCCTGAGCTCCCCCAGCCACACACGGCCCCTAGCTCCCCTTCCCTGCCCTTAAGCTCCACCAGCCACACACAGCCCCTAGCTCCCCCCTTCTTCCCCTTGAGCTCCCCGGCTACACACGGCCCAAGCTCCCCCCTCCCTGCCCCTGAGCTCCCCCAGCCACACACGGCCCCTATCTCCCCCCTCCGTGTCCCTGAACTCCCCCAGCCACACACTGCCCCGAGCTCCCCCTTCCTACCCCTGAGCTCCCCAGCCACACACGCCCCCTAATTTCCCCCTCCCTGTCCCTGAGCTCCCACGGCGACACAGAGCCCCTAGCTCCCCGCTCCCTGCCCCTGAGCTCCCCCGGCTACGCACGCCCCCTAATTCCCCCTTCCCTCTCCCTGAGCTCCCCCGGCTACACACGGCCCCTAGTTCCCCCCTCCCTGCCCCTGAGCTCCCACGGCTACACCCAGCACCTAGGTCCCCCCCCCCGCCCCTGAGCTCCCCCAGCCACACACGGCCCCTATCTCCCCCCTCCCTGCTCCTGAGCTCCCCCAGCCACACACGGCCCCTATCTCCCCCCTCCCTGCCCCTGGGCTCCCCCAGCCACACACGGCCCCTATCTCCCCCCTCCCTGCCCCTGGGCTCCCCCAGCCACACACGGCACCTAGCTCCCCCCTCCCTACCCCTGAGCTCCCCCAGCCACACACGACCCCTAGCTCCTCCATCCCTACCCCTGAGCTCCCCCGGACACACACACCCCCTAGCTCCCCCCTCCCTGCCCCTGAGCTCCCCCAGCCACACACGGCCCCTATCTCCCCCGTCCCTGCCCTTGATCTCCCCCAGCCACACACAGCCCCTAGCTCCCCACTTCTTGCCATTGATCTCCCACGGCTACACACGGACCCTAGCTCCCCGCTCCCTGCCCCTGAGCTCCCCCGGCTACACACAGCCCCAAGCTCCCCCCTCCCTGCCCCTCAGCTCCCCCAGCTACACATGGCCCCTATCTCCCCCCTCCCTGCCCCTGAGCTCCCCCAGCCATACACTGCCCCGAGCTCCCCCCTCCCTGCCCGTGAGCTCCCCCGGCTACACACGCCGCCTAATTCCCCCCTCCCTGTCCCTGACCTCCCCCGGCCACACACAGCCCCTCACTCCCCCCTCCCTGCCCCTGAGTTCCCCAGCTACACACGCCCCCTAATTCCCCCCTCCCTGTCCCTGAGCTCCCCCGGCTACACACGGCCCCTACTTCCCCCCTCCCTGCCCCTGAGCTCCCACGGCTACACACAGCCCCTAGCTCCCCGCTCCCTGCCCCTGAGCTCCCCCGGCTACACCCAGCACCTAGCTCCCCCCCCCCGCCCCTGAGCTCCCCCAGCCACACACGGCCCATATCTCCCCCCTCCCTGCCCCTGAGCTCCCCCAGCCACACACGGCCCCTATCTCCCCCCTCCCTGCCCCTGGGCTCCTCCAGCCACACACGGCCCCCAGCTCCTCCATCCCTACCCCTGAGCTCCCCCAGCCACACACTGCCCCGAGCTCCCCCCTCCCTACCCCTGAGCTCCCCCAGCCACACACGGCCCCTAGCTCCGCCCTCCCTACCCCTGAGCTCCCCCAGCCACACACGGCCCCTAGCTCCGCCCTCCCTACCCCTGAGCTCCCCCGGCTACACACGCCCCCTAATTCCCCCCTCCCTGTCCCTCAGCTCCCCCGGCCACACACAGCCCCTAGCTCCCCCCTCCCTGCCCCTGAGCTCACCCAGCCACACACGGCCCCTAGCTCCCCCCTCCCTGCCCTTCAGCTCCCCCAGCCACACACAGCCCCTAACTCCCCCCTTCTTACCCTTGAGCTCCCACGGCTACACACGGCCCCAAGCTCCCCGCTCCCTGCCCCTGAGCTCCCCAGCCACACACTGCCCCGAGCTCCCCCCTCCCTGCCCCTGAGCTCCCCCAGCCACACACTGCCCCGAGCTCCCCCCTCCCTGCCCCTGAGCTCCCCCGGCTACACACGCCCCCTAATTCCCCCCCCCTGTCCCTGACCTCCCCCGGCCACACACAGCCCGTCACTCCCCCCTCCCTGCCCCTGAGTTCCCCAGCTACACACGCCCCCTAATTCCCCCCTCCCTGTCCCTGAGCTCCCCCGGCTACACAAGGCCCCTAGTTCCCCCCTCCCTGCCCCTGAGCTCCCCCGGCTACACCCAGCATCTAGCTCCCCCCCTTGCCCCTGAGCTCCCGCAGCCACACACGGCCCCTATCTCCCTCCTCCCTGCCCCTGAGCTCCCCCAGCCACACACGGCCCCTATCTCCCCCCTCCCTGCCCCTGGGCTCCCCCAGCCACACAGGGCCCCTATCTCCCCCCTCCCTACCCCTGAACTCCCCAGCCACACACGGCCCTAGCTCCTCCATCCCTACCCCTGAGCTCCCCCGGCTACACACAGTCCCTAGCTCCCCCCTCCCTGCCCCTGAGCTCCCCAGCCACACACGGCCCTAGCTCCCCCCTCCCTACCCTGAGCTCCCCCGGCTACACACGGCCCCTATCTCCCCCCTCCCTGCCCCTGAGCTCCCCCAGCCACACACTGCCCCGAGTTCCACCCTCCCTACCCCTGAGCTCCCCCAGCCACACACGGCCCCTATCTCCCCCCTCCCTGCCCCTGGGCTCCCCCAGCCACACAGGGCCCCTATCTCCCCGCTCCCTGCCCCTGGGCTCCCCCAGCCACAAACGGCCCCTAGGTCCCCCCTCCCTACCCCTGAGCTCCCCCAGCCACACACGGCCCCTAGCTCCTCCATCCCTACCCCTGAGCTCCCCCGGCTACACACAGCCCCTAGCTCCCCCCTCCCTGCCCCTGAGCTCCCCCAGCCACACACGGCCCCTATCTCCCCCCTCCCTGCCCCTGAGCTCCCCCAGCCACACACGGCCCCTAGCTCCCCCGTCCCTGCCCTTGAGCTCCCCCAGCCACACACAGCCCCTAGCTCCCCCCTTCTTGCCCTTGAGCTGTCACGGCTACACACGGACCCTAGCTACCCGCTCCCTGCCCCTGAGCTCCCCCGGCTACACACAGCCCCAAGCTCCCCCCTCCCTGCCCCTGAGCTCCCCCAGCCACACACGCCCCCTATCTCCCCCCTCCCTACCCCTGAGCTCCCCCAGCCACACACTGCCCGGAGCTCCCCCCTCCCTGCCCCTGAGCTCCCCAGCCACACACAGCCCCTAGCTCCCCCAGCCACACACGGCCCCTAGCTCCCCCGTCCCTGCCCTTGAGCTCGCCCAGCCACACACAGCCCCTAGCTCCCCCCTTCTTGCCCTTGAGCTCCCACGGCTACACACAGCCCCTAGCTGCCCGCTGCGTGCCCCTTGAGCTCCCCCAGCCACACACTGCCCCGAGTTCCCCCCTCCCTACCCCTAAGCTCCCCCAGCTACACACGGCGCCTATCTCCCCCCTCCCGGCCCCTGAGTTCCCCCGGCTACGCACGGCCCCTAGCTCCCCCCTCTCTGCCCCTGAGCTCCCCCAGCCACACACGGCCCCTAGCTCCGCCCTCCCTGCCCCTGAGCTCCCCCGGTTACACACGCCCCCTACTTGCCCCCTCCCTGTCCCTGATCTCACCCGGCCACACACAGCCCCTAGCTCCCCCCCTCCCTCCCACTGAGCTCCCCCAGCCACACACGGCCCCTAGCTCCCCCTTCCCTGTCCTTGAGCTCCCCCAGCCACACACAGCCCAGAGCTCCCCCCTTCTTGCCCTTGAGCTCCACGGGTACACACGGCCCCTAGCTCCCCCCTCCCTACCCCTGAGCTCCCCCAGCCACACACGCCCCTTAATTCCCCCCTCCCTGTCCGTGACCTCCCCCGGCCACACACAGCCCCTCGCTCCCCCCTCCCTGCCCCTGAGCTCCCCCAGCTACACACGCCCCCTAATTCCCCCCTCCCTGTCCCTGAGCTCACCCGGCTACACACGGCCCCTAGTTCCCCCCTACCTACCTCTGAGCTCCCCTGGCCACACACGGCCCCTAGCTCCCCCCTTCTTGCCCTTGAGCTCCCACGGCTACACACAGCCCCTAGCTCCCGGCTCCCTGCCCCTGAGCTCCCCCAGCAAAACACGGCCCCTATCTCCCCCACCCTGCCCCTGAGCTCCCCCAGGCACACACTGCCCCGAGCTCCCCCCTCCCTGCCCCTGAACTACCCCATCTACGGACGGCCCTTAGCTCCCCCCTCCCTGCCCCTGAGCTCCCCCGTCTACTCACGGCACCTAGCTCCCCCCTCCCTGCCCCTGAGTTCCCCAGCCACACACGGCCCCTAGCTCGCCCCTCCCTGCCCCTGAGTTCCCCCGCCACACACGGCCCCTAGATCCCCCCTCCTTGCCCTTGAGCTCCCCCGGCTACACACGACCCCGAGCTCCCCGCTCCCTGCCCTTGAGCTCCCCCAGCTACACAAGGCCCCTAGCTCCCCCCTCCCTGCCCCCGATCTCCCCCGGCTACACAGAGCCCCTATCTCCCCCCTCCCTGCCCCTGAGCTCCCCCAGCCACACACGTCCCCTATCTCCCACCTCCCTGCCCCTGAGCTACCCCGGCTACACACAGCACCTAGCTCCCCCCTCCCTGCCCCTGAGCTCCCCCAGCCACACACTGCCCCGAGCTCCCCCATCCCTGCCCCTGAGCTCCCCCAGCAACACACGGCCCCTATCTCCCCCACCCTGCCCCTGAGCTCCCCCAGCCACACACAGCCCCTGCTCCCCCCTTCTTGCCCTTCAGCTCCCACGGCTACACACAGCCCCTAGCTCCCCGCTCCCTGCCCCTGAGCTCCCCCAGCCACACACTGCCCCGAGCTCCCCCCTCCCTGCCCCTGAACTACCCCAGCTACACACGGCCCCTATCTCCCCCCTCCCGGCCCCTGAGCTCCCCCGGCTACGCACGGCCCCTAGCTCCCCCCTCCCTGCCCCTGAGCTCCCCCAGCCACACACTGCCCCGAGCTCCCCCATCCCTACCCCTGAGCTCCTCCGGCCACACACGGCCCCTAGCCCCGCCCTCCCTGCCCCTTAGCTGCCCCGGCTACACACGCCCCCTAATTCCCCCCTCCCTGTCCCTGAGCTCCCCCGGCCACACACAGCACCTAGCTCCCCCACTCCCTGCCCCTGAACTTCCCCAGCCACAGACGGCCCCTACCTCCCCCTTCCCTGCCCTTGAGCTCCCCCAGCCACACACAGCCCCTAGCTCCCCCCTTCTTGCCCTTGAGCTCCCACGGCTACACACGGCCCCTAGCTCCCCCGTCCCTACCCTTGAGCTCCCCCAGCCACACACAGCCCTGAGCTCCCCCCTTCTTCCCCTTGAGCTCCCACGGCTATACACGGACCCTAGCTCCCCGCTACCTGCCCCTGATCTCCCCCGGCTACACACGGCCCAAGCTCACCCATCCCTGCCCCTGAGCTCCCCCAGCCACACACGGCTCCTATCTCCCCCTCCCTGCCCCTGAGCTCCCCCAGCCACACACTGCCCTGAGTTCCCCCCTCCCTACCCCTGAGCTCCCCCAGCCACACACGCCCCCTATCTCCCCCATCCCTGCCCCTGAGCTCCCCCAGCACACACTGCCCCGAGCTCTCCCCTCCCTGCCCCTGAGCTCCCCCGGCTACACACGCCCCTAATTCCCCCCTCCCTGTCCCTGACCTCCCCCGGCCACACACGGCCCCTAGTTCCCCGCTACCTACCTCTGAGCTCCCCTGGCCACACACGGCCCCTAGCTCCCCCCCCCCACCCCTGAGCTCCCCCAGGCACACACGGCCCCTAGCTCCCCCGTCCCTGCCCTTGAGCTCCCCCAGCCACACACAGCCCCTAGCTCCCCCCTTCTTGCCCTTGAGCTCCCACGGCTACACACAGCCCCTTGCTCCCCGCTCCCTACCGCTGAGCTCCCCCGGCTACACAAAGCACCTAGCTCCCCCATCCCTGCCCCTGAGCTCCCCCAGCCACACACGGCCCCTATTTTCCCCCTCCCTGCCCCTGAGCTCCCCCAGCCACACACTGCCCCGAGCTCCCCCCTCCCTGACCCTGAGCTCCCCCAGCTACACACGGCCCATAGCTTCCCCCTCCCTGCCCCTGAGCTACCCCGGCTACACACGGCCCCTAGCTCCCCCCGCGCTCCCATGAGCTCCCCCAGCCACACTCGACCCTATCTCCCCCCTCCTTGCCCCTTTGCTCCCCCACCGACACACGGCCCCGATCTCTCCGCTCCCTACCCCTGAGCTCCCCATGATAAACACGGACCCTAGTTCCCCAATCCCTGCCCCTGAGCTCCCCCGGCTACACACGGCCCGTAGCTCCCCCCTCCCTGCCCCTGAGCTCCCCCGGCTACACACGGCCGCTAGCTCCCCCCTCCCTTCCCCTGAGCTCCCCCGTCTACTCACGGAACCTAGCTCCCCCATCCCTGCCCCTGAGTTCCCCAGCCACATACGGCCCCTAGCTCCCCCCTCCCTGCCCCTGAGCTCCCCCAGCCACACACGGCCCCTAGCTCCCCGTCCCTACCCTTGAGCTCCCCCAGCCACAAATAGCCCCGAGCTCCCCCCTTCTTGCCCTTGAGCTCCCACGGGTACACACGGACCCTAGCTCCCCCCTCCCTACCCCTGAGCTCCCCCAGCCACACACGCCCCCTAATTCCCCCCTCCCTGTCCCTGACCTCCCCCGGCCACACACAGCCCCTCGCTCCCCCCTCCCTGCCCCTGATCTCCCCCAGCTACACACGCCCCCTAATTCCCCCCTCCCTGTCCCTGAGCTCACCCGGCTACACACGGCCCCTAGTTCCCCCCTACCTACCTCTGAGCTCCCCTGGCCACACACAGCCCCTAGCTCCCCTCTCCCTGCCCCTGAGCTCCCCCGGCTACACACAGCACCTAGCTCCCCCCTCCCTGCCCCTGAGCTCCCCCAGCCACACACTGCCCCGAGCTCCCCTATCCCTGCCCCTGAGCCCCCCCAGCAACACACGGCCCCTATCTCCCCCACCCTGCCCCTGAGCTCCCCCAGGCACACACTGCCCCGAGCTCCCCCCTCCCTGCCCCTGAACTACCCCAGCCACACACTGCCCCGAGCTCCCCCCTCCCTGCCCCTGAACTACCCCATCTACGCACGGCCCCTAGCTCCCCCCTCCCTGCCCCTGAGCTCCTCCGTCTACTCACGGCACCTAGCTCCCCCCTCCCTGCCCCTGAGTTCCCCAGCCACACACGGCCCCTAGCTCCCCCCTCCCTGCCCTGAGTTCCCCAGCCACACACGGCCCCTAGATCCCCCCTCCTTGACCTTGAGCTCCCCCGGCTACACACGACCCCGAGCTCCCCGCTCCCTTCCCTTGAGCTCCCCGATCTACACAAGGTCCCCTTGCTCCCCCCTCCCTGCCCCCGATCTCCCCCGGCTACACAGAGCCCCTATCTCCCCCCTCCCTGCCCCTGACCTCCCCCAGCCACACACGTCCCCTATCTCCCACCTCCCTGCCCCTGAGATACCCCGGCTACACACAGCACCTAGCTCCCCCCTCCCTGCCCCTGAGCTCCCCCAGCCACACACTGCCCCGAGCTCCCCCATGCCTGCCCCTGAGCTCCCCCAGCAACACACGGCCCCTATCTCCCCCACCCTGCCCCTGAGCTCCCCCAGGCACACACTGTCCCGAGCTCCCCTCTCCCTGCCCCTGAACTACCCCATCTACGCACGGCCCCTAGCTCCCCCCTCCCTGCCCCTGAGCTCCCCCGTCTACTCACGGCACCTAGCTCCCCCCTCCCTGCCCCTGAGTTCCCCAGCCACACACGGCCCCTAGCTCCCCCCTCCCTGCCCCGGAGCTCCCCCAGCCACACACGGCCCCTAGCAACCCCCTCCCTACCCCTGAGCTCCCCCAGCCACACACAGCCGCTGCTCCCCCCTTCTTGCCCTTGAGCTCCCACGGCTACACACAGCGCCTAGCTCCCCGCTCCCTGCCCCTGAGCTCCCCCAGCTACACACGGCCCCTATCTCCCCCCTCCCTGCCCCTGAGCTCCCCCGGCTACGCACGGCCCCTAGCTCCCCCCTCCCTGCCCCTGATCTCCCCAGCCACACACTACCCCGAGCTCCCCCATCCCTACCCTGAGCTCCCCCGGCCACACACGGCCCCTAGCCCCGCCCTCCCTGCCCCTTAGCTGCCACGGCTACACACGCCCCCTAATTCCCCCCTCCCTGTCCCTGAGCTCCCCCGGCCACACACAGCCCTTAGCTCCCCCACTCCCTGCCGCTGAGCTCCCCCAGCCACAGACGGCCCCTAGCTCCCCCTTCCCTGCCCTTGAGCTCCCACAGCCACACACAGCCCCTAGCTCCCCCCTTCTTGCCCTTGAGCTCCCACGGCTACACACGACCCCTAGCTCCCCCGTCCCTACCCTTGAGCTCCCCCAGCCACACACAGCCCTGAGCTCCCCCCTTCTTCCCCTTGAGCTCCCATGGCTACACACAGCCCCAAGCTCCCCCCTCCCTGCCCCTGAGGTCCCCCAGCCACACACGGCTCCTATCTCCCCCCTCCCTGCCCCTGAGCTCCCCCAGCCACACACTGCCCTGAGGTCCCCCCTCCCTACCCCTGAGCTCCCCCAGCCACACACGCCCCCTATCTCCCCCATCCCTGCCCCTGAGCTCCCCCAGCACACACTGCCCCGAGCTCTCCCCTCCCTGCCCCTGAGCTCCCCCGGCTACACACGGCCCCTAATTCCCCCTCCCTGTCCCTGAGCTCCCCCGGCTACACACGGCCCCTAGTTCCCCCTACCTACCTCTGAGCCCCCCTTGCCACACACGGCCCCTAGCTCCCCTCCTCCTGCCCCTCAGCTCCCCCAGCCACACACGGCCCCTAGCTCCCCCGTCCCTGCCCTTGAGCTCCCCCAGCCACACACAGCCCCTAGCTCCCCCCTTCTTGCCCTTGAGCTCCCACGGCTACACACAGCCCCTTGCTCCCCGCTCCCTACCGCTGAGCTCCCCCGGCTACACAAAGCACCTAGCTCCCCCCTCCCTGCCCCTGAGCTCCCCCAGCCACACACGGCCCCTATCTTCCCCCTCCCTGCCCCTGAGCTCCCCCAGCCACACACTGCCCCGAGCTCCCCCCTCCCTGCCCCTGAACTCCCCCAGCTACACACGGCCCATAGCTTCCCCCTCCCTGCCCCTGAGCTCCCTGGCCACACACAGCCCCTCGCTCCCCCTCCCTGCCCCTGAGCTCCCCCAGCTACACACGCCCCCTAATTCCCCCCTCCCTGTCCCTGAGCTCACCCGGCTACACACGGCCCCTAGTTCCCCCCTACCTACCTCTGAGCTCCCCCGGCCACACACGGCCCCTAGCTCCCCCCTTCTTGCCCTTGAGCTCCCACGGCTACACACAGCCCCTAGCTCCCCGCTCCCTGCCCCTGAGCTCCCCCGGCTACACACAGCACCTAGCTCCCCCTCCCTGCCCTGAGCTCCCCCAGCCACACACTGCCCCGAGCTCCCCCATCCCTGCCCCTGAGCTCCCCCAGCAACACACGGCCCCTATCTCCCCCACCCTGCCCCTGAGCTCCCTCAGGCACACACTGCCCCGAGCTCCCCCCTCCCTGCCCCTGAAATACCCCATCTACGCACGGCCCCTAGCTCCCCGCTCCCTGCCCCTGAGCTCCCCCGTCTACTCACGACACCTAGCTCCCCCCTCCCTGCCCCTGAGTTCCCCAGCCACACACGGCCCCTAGCTCCCCCTCCCTGCCCCTGAGATCCCCAGCCACACACGGCCCCTAGATCCCCCTCCTTGCCCTTGAGCTCCCCCGGCTACACACGACCCCGAGCTCCCCGCTCCCTGCCCTTGAGCTCCCCCAGTTACACAAGGCCCCCTAGCTCCCCCCTCCCTGCCCCCGATCTCCCCCGGCTACACAGAGCCCCATATCTCCCCCTTCCCTGCCCCTGAGCTCCCCCAGCCACACACGTCCCCTATCTCCACCTCCCTGCCCCTGAGCTACCCGGCTACACACAGCACTAGCTCCCCCCTCCGTGCTCCTGAGCTCCCCCAGCCACACACTGCCCGAGCTCCCCCATCCCTGCCCCTGAGCACCCCCAGCAACACACGGCCCCTATCTCCTCCACCCTGCCCCTGAGCTCCCCCAGGCACACACTGTCCCGAGCTCCCCCCTCCCTGCCCTGAACTACCCCATCTACCAAGGCCCCTAACTCCCCCCTCCCTGCCCCTGAGCTCCCCCGTCTACTCACGGCACCTAGCTCCCCCCTCCCTGCCCTGAGTTCCCCAGCCACACACGGCCCCTAGCTCCCCCTCCCTGCCCCTGAGCTCCCCAGCCACACACGGCCCCTAGCAACCCCCTCCCTACCCTGAGCTCCCCCAGCCACACACAGCCCCTGCTCCCCCCTTCTTGCCCTTGAGCTCCCACGGCTACACACAGCCCCTAGCTCCCGCTCCCTGCCCCTGAGCTCCCCCAGCCACACACTGCCCCGAGCTCCCCCTCCCTGCCCTGAGCTCCCCAGCTACACACGCCCCCTAATTCCCCCCTCCCTGTCCCTGAGCTCACCCGGCTACACACGGCCCCTAGTTCCCCCCTACCTAAATCTGAGCTCCCCTGGCCACACACGGCCCCTAGCTCCCCCCTTCTTGCCCTTGAGCTCCCACGGCTACACACAACCCTAGCTCCCCCGCTCCCTGCCCCTGAGCTCCCCGGCTACACACAGCACCTAGCTCCCCCCTCCCTGCCCCTTAGCTCCCCCAGCCACACACTGCCCCGAGCTCCCCCATCCCTGCCCCTGAGCTCCCCGGCCACACACGGCCCCTAGCCCCCCCTCCCTGCCCCTTAGCTGCCACGGCTACACACGCCCCTAATTCCCCCTCCCTGTCCCTGAGCTCCCCCGGCCACACACAGCCCCTAGCTCCCCCACTCCCTGCCGCTGAGCTCCCCCAGCCACAGACGGCCCCTAGCTCCCCCTTCCCTGCCCTTGAGCTCCCACAGCCACACACAGCCCCTAGCTCCCCCCTTCTTGCCCTTGAGCTCCCACGGCTACACACGACCCCTAGCTCCCCGTCCCTACCCTTGAGCTCCCCAGCCACACACAGCCCTGAGCTCCCCCCTTCTTCCCCTTGAGCTCCCACGGCTACACACGCCCCCTAATTCCCCCCTCCCTGCCCCTGAACTACCCCATCTACGCAAGGCCCCTAACTCCCCCTCCCTGCCCCTGAGCTCCCCGGCTACGCACGGCCCCTAGCTCCCCCCTCCCTGCCCCTGATCTCCCCCCCACACACTGCCCCGAGCTCCCCCATCCCTACCCCTGAGCTCCCCCGGCCACACACGGCCCCTAGCCCCGCCCTCCCTGCCCCTTAGCTGCCACGGCTACACACGCCCCCTAATTCCCCCCTCCCTGTCCCTGAGCTCCCCGGCCACACACAGCCCCTAGCTCCCCCACTCCCTGCCGCTGAGCTCCCCCAGCCACAGACGGCCCCTAGCTCCCCCTTCCCTGCCCTTGAGCTCCCCCAGCCAGACACAGCCCCTAGCTCCCCCCTTCTTGCCCTTGAGCTCCCACGGCTACACACGACCCCTAGCTCCCCGTCCCTACCCTTGAGCTCCCCAGCCACACACAGCCCTGAGCTCCCCCCTTCTTCCCCTTGAGCTCCCACGGCTACACACGCCCCCTAATTCCCCCCTCCCTGTCCCTGAGCTCCCCCAGCCACACACGGCTCCTATCTCCCCCATCCCTGCCCCTGAGCTCCCCCAGCACACACTGCCCCGAGCTCTCCCCTCCCTGTCCCTGAGCTCCCCCGGCTACACACGGCCCCTAGTTCCCCCCTACCTACCTCTGAGCCCCCCTTGCCACACACGGCCCCTAGCTCCCCCCCCCCTGCCCCTGAGCTCCCCCAGCCACACACGGCCCCTAGCTCCCCCGTCCCTGCCCTTGAGCTCCCCCAGCCACACACAGCCCCTAGCTCCCCCCTTCTTGCCCTTGAGCTCCCACGGCTACACACAGCCCGTTGCTCTCCGCTCCCTACCGCTGAGCTCCCCCGGCTACACAAAGCACCTAGCTCCCCCCCTCCCGCCCCTGAGCTCCCCCAGCCACACACGGCCCCTATCTTCCCCTCCCTGCCCCTGAGCTCCCCCAGCCACACACTGCCCCGAGCTCCCCCTCCCTGCCCCTGAGCTCCCCCAGCTACACACGGCCCATAGCTTCCCCCTCCCTGCCCTGAGCTACCCCGGCTACACACGGCCCTAGCTCCCCCCGCGCTCCCATGAGCTCCCCCAGCCACACTCGACGCTATCTCCCCCCTCCTTGCCCCTTTGCTCCCCCACCGACACACGGCCCCGATCTCTCCGCTCCCTACCCCTGAGCTCCCCCGTAGAAACACGGACCCTAGTTCCCCCGTCCCTGCCCCTGAGCTCCCCCGGCTCCACACGGCCCCTAGCTTCCCCCTCGCAGACGCTGAGCTCCCCCGGCTACACACGGCCCCTAGCTCCCCCCTCCCTGCCCCTGAGCTCCCCCAGCCACACACGGCCCCTAGCTCCCCCTTCCTTGCCCCTGAGCTCCCCCAGCCACACACGGCCCCTAGATCCCCCTTCCCTGCCCCTGAGCTACCCCGGCTACACACGACCCCGAGCTCCCCGCTCCCTGCCCTTGAGCTCCCCCTGCTACACAAGGCCCCTAGCTCCCCCCTCCCTGCCCCGATCTCCCCTGGCTACACAGAGCCCCTATCTCCCCCCTCCCTGCCCTGAGCTCCCAAAGCCACAAACGTCCCCTATCTCCCCCGTCCCTTCCCCTGAGCAACACCGGCTACACACGGCCCCTAGCTCCCCCCTCCCTGCCCCTGAGCTACCCCAGCTAGACACGGCCTCTAGCTCCCCCCTCCCTGCCCCTGAGTTCCCCCAGCCACACACGGCCCCTAGCTCCCCCGTCCGTGCCCTTGAGCTCCCCCAGCCACACACAGCCCCTAGCTCCCCCCTTCTTGCCCTTGAGCTCCCAGGGCTACACACAGCCCCTAGCTCCCCGCTCCCTACCCCAGAGCTCCCCCAGCCACACACGGCCCCTAGCTCCACCGTCCCTGCCCTTGAGCTCCCCCAGCCACACACAGCCCCTCGCTCCCCCATCCCTGCCCTGAGTTCCCCAGCTACACACGCCCCCTAATTCCCCCCTCCCTGTCCCTGAGCTCCCCTCGGCTACACACGTCCCCTAGTTCTCCCCTCCCTTCCCCTGAACTCCCACGACTACACACAGCACTTAGCTCCCCCCTCCCTGCCCCTGAGCTCCCCCAGCCACACACGGCCCCTATCTCCCCCCTCCCTGCCCCTGAGCTCCCCCACCCACACACTGCCCCGAGCTCCCCCGTCCCTTCCCCTGAGCTCCCCCAGCCACACACGGCCCCTATCTCTTCCCTCCCTGCCCCTGAGCTCCCCCAGCCACACTCTACCCCGAGCTCCCCCCCCCTGCCCCTGAACTACCCCAGCTACGCACAGCCCCTAGCTCCCCCCTCCCTGTCCCTGAGCTCCCCAGCCACACACGGCCCCTAGCTCCCCCCTTCTTGCCCTTGAGCTCCCACGGCTACACACGGACCCTAGCTCCCCGCTCCCTGCCCCTGAGCTCCCCTGGCTACACAGAGCCCCAAGCTCCCCTTCCCTGCCCCTGAGCTCCCCCAGCCACACACGGCCCCGAGCTCCCCCCTCCCTACCCCTGAGCTCCCCCAGCCACACACGCACCCTATCTCCCCCCTCTCTGCCACTGACCTCCCCCAGCACACACTGCCCCGAGATCTACCCTCCCTGCCCCTGAGCTCCCCCGGCTACACACGCTCCCTAATTCCCCCCTCCCTGTCCCTGACCACCCCCTGCCACACAAAGCCCCTCGCTCCCCCCTCCCTGCCCCTGAGCTCCCCCAGCTACACACGCCCCCTAATTCCCCCCTCCCTGTACCTGAGCTCCCCCGGCTACACACGGCCCCTAGTTCCCCCCTCCCTACTTCTGAGCTCCCCCGGCCACACACGGCCCCTAGCTCCCCCCTCCCTGCCACTGAGCTCCCCCAGCCACACACGGCCATCTATCTTAGATCCCTTATTCCCCATAATCCCTGCCCTATTACCTATAAGACAGTTCCAATCCGGCACTAACCTGCCTTCCTCTCAGCTTCAAGCCTGAGCTGACCCTGTTTCAGTGTCTTCCCACTGTCCCCTCTTAACAAACTTATTCAAAAAAAAATAAAAATAAAAAGAGAAGGGAAAAAGACTTACAGTTGCTTGGGAAGGATGTTCTTAATGTAGGGTGGACGCTTACCGCCAGTGAAAGCAGCCGTTCAGGACAAGGAGAGAGGAACGGAACAGTGAGATTTTGTAACACGGATCTCTTACCGATTTGTATGGCGCCTTTCTGTTCAGTCTCTCCGGTCCGGCCCGTCTCAATCACCTGGTGTCCCGATCCATCCCACTCCTGACACCATAAATGACGGAGAATTTTTAATCCGAGGGTTCGGATGGGGGCCCAAAACCCCTACCAAATCAATTCCAGACACCCTTCTTAAGCAGCCAGCTTTATTCAGGAATGCATTCCAGGGCAAAAATCTCCAGGATACTCTCAGGAAAAGTTTCTGCAACTTCCCAAACAAAAGGCAAGGTCTTTTGTACCACCTTACATGGTAATTACCTTTTTCTCACTGACCACTTACAATTGCATGCATATACAGGTCATGCCCCTTTGCACCAAATTCCCTCCAATCATTATCTGTCCCCCCTCAGTCCCTTTGCAGGCCTTACAACAGGTTCAAACCAGTTTTACCTACCCCCCCCCTCCCTTTGCTCACCTGAGTTCAAGCACGTACCTCTTTACAAAGACCAGACTTAACATCCAGGTGTCACAGAGGTCATACTGACAACAAATTAAGTTTATCCTTCAGCCCCTAGCTCCTCCATCCCTACCCCTGAGCTCCCCCGGCTACACACAGCCTCTAGCTCCCCCCTCCCTGCCCCTGAGCTCCCCCAGCCACACAAGGCCCCTATCTCCCCCTCCCTGCCCCTGAGCTCCCCTAGCCACACACTGCCCCGAGCTCCCCCCTCCCTACCCCTGAGATCCCCAGCCACACACGGCCCCTAGCTCCTCCCTCCCTGCCCCTGAGCTCCCCGGCTACACACGCCCCCTAATTCCCCCCTCCCTGTCCCTGAGCTCCCCCGGTCACACACAGCCCCTAGCTCCCCCCCTCCCTGCCCCTCAGCTCCCCCAGCCACACACGGCCCCTAGCTCCCCCGTCCCTGCCCTTGAGCTCCCCGAGCCACACACAGCCCCTAGCTCCCCCCTTCTTGCCCTTGAGCTCCCACGGCTACACACGGACCCTAGCTCCCCGCTCCCTGCCCCTGAGCCCCCCCGGCTACACACAGCCCAAGCTCCCCCTCCCTGCCCCTGAGCTCCCCCGGCTCCACACGCCCCCTAATTCCCCCCTCCCTGTCCCTGAGCTCCCCGGGCCACACACAGCCCCGAGCTCCCCCCTCCCTGCCCCTGAGCTCCCCCAGCACACACTTCCCCGAGCTCTCCCCTCCCTGCCCCTGAGCTCCCCCGGCCACACACGGCCCCTAGCTCCACCCTCCCTGCCCCTGAGCTCCCCCAGCCACACACTGCCCCGAGCTCCCCCCTCCCTACCCCTGAGCTCCCCCAGCCACACACGGCCCCTAGCTCCGCCCTCCCTACCCTGAGCTCCCCCGGCTACACACGCCCCATAATTCCCCCTCCCTGTCGCTGAGCTCCCCCGGCCACACACAGCCCTAGCTCCCCCCCCTCCTGCCCCTGAGCTCCCCAGCCACACACAGCCCCTAGCTCCCCCCTTCTTACCCTTGAGCTCCCACGGCTACACACGGCCCCAAGCTCCCCGCTCCCTGCCCCTGAGCTCCCCCAGCCACACACTGCCCCAAGCTCCCCCCTCCCTGCCCCTGAGCTCTACCGGCTACACACGCCCCCTAATTCCCCCTCCCTGTCCCTGACCTCTCCCGGCCACACACAGCCCCTCACTCCCCCCTCCCTGCCCCTGAGTTCCCCAGCTACACACGCCCCCTAATCCCCCCTCCCTGTCCCTGAGCTCCCCGGCTACACAAGGCCCCTAGTTCCCCCCTCCCTGCGCCTGAGCTCCCACGGCTCCACGCAGCCCCTAGCTCCCCGCTCCCTGCCCCTGAGCTCCGCCGGCTACACCCAGCACCTAGCTCCCCCCCCTGCCCCTGAGCTCCCCCAGCCACACACGGCCCCTATCTCCCTCCTCCCTGCCCCTGAGCTCCCCCAGCCACACACGGCCCCTATCTCCCCCCTCCCTGCCCCTGGGCTCCCCCAGCCACACAGGGCCCCTATCTCCCCCCTCCCTGCCCCTGGGCTCCCCCAGCCACACACGGCACCTAGCTCCCCCCTCCCTACCCCTGAACTCCCCCAGCCACACACGGCCCCTAGCTCCTCCATCCCTACCCCTGAGCTCCCCGGGCTACACACAGCCCCTAGCTCCCCCCTCCCTACCCCTGAGCTCCCCCAGCCACACACGGCCCCTAGCTCCCCTTCCCTGCCCTTAAGCTCCACCAGCCACACACAGCCCCTAGCTCCCCCCTTCTTCCCCTTGAGCTCCCCGGCTACACACGGCCCAAGCTCCCCCCTCCCTGCCCCTGAGCTCCCCCAGCCACACACGGCCCCTATCTCCCCCCTCCGTGTCCCTGAACTCCCCCAGCCACACACTGCCCCGAGCTCCCCCTTCCTACCCCTGAGCTCCCCAGCCACACACGCCCCCTAATTTCCCCCTCCCTGTCCCTGAGCTCCCACGGCGACACAGAGCCCCTAGCTCCCCGCTCCCTGCCCCTGAGCTCCCCCGGCTACGCACGCCCCCTAATTCCCCCTTCCCTCTCCCTGAGCTCCCCCGGCTACACACGGCCCCTAGTTCCCCCCTCCCTGCCCCTGAGCTCCCACGGCTACACCCAGCACCTAGGTCCCCCCCCCCGCCCCTGAGCTCCCCCAGCCACACACGGCCCCTATCTCCCCCCTCCCTGCTCCTGAGCTCCCCCAGCCACACACGGCCCCTATCTCCCCCCTCCCTGCCCCTGGGCTCCCCCAGCCACACACGGCCCCTATCTCCCCCCTCCCTGCCCCTGGGCTCCCCCAGCCACACACGGCACCTAGCTCCCCCCTCCCTACCCCTAAGCTACCCCAGCCACACACGACCCCTAGCTCCTCCATCCCTACCCCTGAGCTCCCCCGGACACACACACCCCCTAGCTCCCCCCTCCCTACCCCTGAGCTCCCCCAGCCACACACGGCCCCTATCTCCCCCCTCCCTGCCCCTGAGCTCCCCCAGCCACACACAGCCCCTAGCTCCCCCCTTCTTGCCATTGATCTCCCACGGCTACACACGGACCCTAGCTCCCCGCTACCTGCCCCTGAGCTCCCCCGGCTACACACAGCCCCAAGCTCCCCCCTCCCTGCCCCTGAGCTCCCCCAGCTACACACGGCCCCTATCTCCCCCCTCCCTGCCCCTGAGCTCCCCCAGCCATACACTGCCCCGAGCTCCCCCCTCCCTGCCCCTGAGCTCCCCCGGCTACACACGCCCCCTAATTCCCCCCTCCCTGTCCCTGACCTCCCCCGGCCACACACAGCCCCTCGCTCCCCCCTCCCTGCCCCTGAGTTCCCCAGCTACACACGCCCCCTAATTCCCCCCTCCCTGTCCCTGAGCTCCCCCGGCTACACACGGCCCCTAGTTCCCCCCTCCCTGCCCCTGAGCTCCCACGGCTACACACAGCCCCTAGCTCCCCGCTCCTGCCCCTGAGCTCCCCCGGCTACACCCAGCACCTAGCTCCCCCCCCCCGCCCCTGAGCTCCCCCAGCCACACACGGCCCATATCTCCCCCCTCCCTGCCCCTGAGCTCCCCAGCCACACACGGCCCCTATCTCCTCCCTCCCTGCCCCTGGGCTCCTCCAGCCACACACGGCCCCCAGCTCCTCCATCCCTACCCCTGAGCTCCCCCAGCCACACACTGCCCCGAGCTCCCCCCTCCCTACCCCTGAGCTCCCCCAGCCACACACGGCCCCTAGCTCCGCCCTCCCTACCCCTGAGCTCCCCCAGCCACACACGGCCCCTAGCTCCGCCCTCCCTACCCCTGAGCTCCCCCGGCTACACACGCCCCCTAATTCCCCCCTCCCTGTCGCTGAGCTCCCCCGGCCACACACAGCCCCTAGCTCCCCCCTCCCTGCCCCTGAGCTCACCCAGCCACACACGGCCCCTAGCTCCCCCCTCCCTGCCCTTCAGCTCCCCCAGCCACACACAGCCCCTAACTCCCCCCTTCTTACCCTTGAGCTCCCACGGCTACACACGGCCCCAAGCTCCCCGCTCCCTGCCCCTGAGCTCCCCAGCCACACACTGCCCCGAGCTCCCCCCTCCCTGCCCCTGAGCTCCCCCAGCCACACACTGCCCCGAGCTCCCCCCTCCCTGCCCCTGAGCTCCCCCGGCTACACACGCCCCCTAATTCCCCCCCCCTGTCCCTGACCTCCCCCGGCCACACACAGCCCGTCACTCCCCCCTCCCTGCCCCTGAGTTCCCCAGCTACACACGCCCCCTAATTCCCCCCTCCCTGTCCCTGAGCTCCCCCGGCTACACAAGGCCCCTAGTTCCCCCCTCCCTGCCCCTGAGCTCCCCCGGCTACACCCAGCATCTAGCTCCCCCCCTTGCCCCTGAGCTCCCGCAGCCACACACGGCCCCTATCTCCCTCCTCCCTGCCCCTGAGCTCCCCCAGCCACACACGGCCCCTATCTCCCCCCTCCCTGCCCCTGGGCTCCCCCAGCCACACAGGGCCCCTATCTCCCCCCTCCCTACCCCTGAACTCCCCAGCCACACACGGCCCTAGCTCCTCCATCCCTACCCCTGAGCTCCCCCGGCTACACACAGTCCCTAGCTCCCCCCTCCCTGCCCCTGAGCTCCCCAGCCACACACGGCCCTAGCTCCCCCCTCCCTACCCTGAGCTCCCCCGGCTACACACGGCCCCTATCTCCCCCCTCCCTGCCCCTGAGCTCCCCCAGCCACACACTGCCCCGAGTTCCACCCTCCCTACCCCTGAGCTCCCCCAGCCACACACGGCCCCTATCTCCCCCCTCCCTGCCCCTGGGCTCCCCCAGCCACACAGGGCCCCTATCTCCCCGCTCCCTGCCCCTGGGCTCCCCCAGCCACAAACGGCACCTAGGTCCCCCCTCCCTACCCCTGAGCTCCCCCAGCCACACACGGCCCCTAGCTCCTCCATCCCTACCCCTGAGCTCCCCCCGCGACACACTGCCCCTAGCTCCCCCCTCCCTGCCCCTGAGCTCCCCCAGCCACACACGGCCCCTATCTCCCCCCTCCCTGCCCTTGAGCTCCCCCAGCCACACACGGCCCCTAGCTCCCCCGTCCCTGCCCTTGAGCTCCCCCAGCCACACACAGCCCCTAGCTCCCCCCTTCTTGCCCTTGAGCTCCCACGGCTACATACGGACCCTAGCTCCCCGCTCCCTGCCCCTGAGCTCCCCCGGCTACACACAGCCCCAAGCTCCCCCCTCCCTGCCCCTGAGCTCCCCCAGCCACACACGGCCCCTATCTCCCCCCTCCCTACCCCTGAGCTCCCCCAGCCACACACTGCCCGGAGCTCCCCCCTCCCTGCCCCTGAGCTCCCCCAGCCACACACAGCCCCTAGCTCCCCCAGCCACACACGGCCCCTAGCTCCCCCGTCCCTGCCCTTGAGCTCGCCCAGCCACACACAGCCCCTAGCTCCCCCTTCTTGCCCTTGAGCTCCCACGGCTACACACAGCCCCTAGCTGCCCGCTGCGTGCCCCTTGAGCTCCCCCAGCCACACACTGCCCCGAGTTCCCCCCTCCCTACCCCTAAGCTCCCCCAGCTACACACGGCGCCTATCTCCCCCCTCCCGGCCCCTGAGTTCCCCCGGCTACGCACGGCCCCTAGCTCCCCCCTCCCTGCCCCTGAGCTCCCCCAGCCACACACGGCCCCTAGCTCCGCCCTCCCTGCCCCAGAGCTCCCCCAGCTACACACGCCCCCTAATTCCCCCCTCCCTGTCCCTGAGCTCCCCCGGCCACACACAGCCCCTTGCTCCCCCCCTCCCTCCCACTGAGCTCCCCCAGCCACACACGGCCCCTAGCTCCCCCTTCCCTGTCCTTGAGCTCCCCCAGCCACACACAGCCCAGAGCTCCCCCCTTCTTGCCCTTGAGCTCCACGGGTACACACGGCCCCTAGCTCCCCCCTCCCTACCCCTGAGCTCCCCCAGCCACACACGCCCCTTAATTCCCCCCTCCCTGTCCGTGACCTCCCCCGGCCACACACAGCCCCTCGCTCCCCCCTCCCTGCCCCTGAGCTCCCCCAGCTACACACGCCCCCTAATTCCCCCCTCCCTGTCCCTGAGCTCACCCGGCTACACACGGCCCCTAGTTCCCCCCTACCTACCTCTGAGCTCCCCTGGCCACACACGGCCCCTAGCTCCCCCCTTCTTGCCCTTGAGCTCCCACGGCTACACACAGCCCCTAGCTCCCGGCTCCCTGCCCCTGAGCTCCCCCAGCAAAACACGGCCCCTATCTCCCCCACCCTGCCCCTGAGCTCCCCCAGGCACACACTGCCCCGAGCTCCCCCTCCCTGCCCCTGAACTACCCCATCTACGGACGGCCCTTAGCTCCCCCCTCCCTGCCCCTGAGCTCCCCCGTCTACTCACGGCACCTAGCTCCCCCCTCCCTGCCCCTGAGTTCCCCAGCCACACACGGCCCCTAGCTCGCCCCTCCCTGCCCCTGAGTTCCCCAGCCACACACGGCCCCTAGATCCCCCCTCCTTGCCCTTGAGCTCCCCCGGCTACACACGACCCCGAGCTCCCTGCTCCCTGCCCTTGAGCTCCCCCAGCTACACAAGCCCCCTAGCTCCCCCCTCCCTGCCCCCGATCTCCCCCGGCTACACAGAGCCCCTATCTCCCCCCTCCCTGCCCCTGAGCTCCCCCAGCCACACACGTCCCCTATCTCCCACCTCCCTGCCCCTGAGCTACCCCGGCTACACACAGCCCCTAGCTCCCCCCTCCCTGCCCCTGAGCTCCCCCAGCCACACACTGCCCCGAGCTCCCCCCTCCCTGCCCCTGAGCTCCCCCAGCAACACACGGCCCCTATCTCCCCCACCCTGCCCCTGAGCTCCCCCAGCCACACACAGCCCCTGCTCCCCCCTTCTTGCCCTTCAGCTCCCACGGCTACACACAGCCCCTAGCTCCCGCTCCCTGCCCCTGAGCTCCCCCAGCCACACACTGCCCCGAGCTCCCCCTCCCTGCCCCTGAACTACCCCAGCTACACACGGCCCCTATCTCCCCCCTCCCGGCCCCTGAGCTCCCCCGGCTACGCACGGCCCCTAGCTCCCCCCTCCCTGCCCCTGAGCTCCCCCAGCCACACTCTGCCCCGAGCTCCCCCCTCCCTGCCCCTGAGCTCCTCCGGCCACACACGGCCCCTAGCCCCGCCCTCCCTGCCCCTTAGCTGCCCGGCTACACACGCCCCCTAATTCCCCCCTCCCTGTCCCTGAGCTCCCCCGGCCACACACAGCACCTAGCTCCCCCACTCCCTGCCCCTGAACTTCCCCAGCCACAGACGGCCCCTACCTCCCCCTTCCCTGCCCTTGAGCTCCCCCAGCCACACACAGCCCCTAGCTCCCCCCTTCTTGCCCTTGAGCTCCCACGGCTACACACGGCCCCTAGCTCCCCCGTCCCTACCCTTGAGCTCCCCCAGCCACACACAGCCCTGAGCTCCCCCCTTCTTCCCCTTGAGCTCCCACGGCTATACACGGACCCTAGCTCCCCGCTACCTGCCCCTGATCTCCCCCGGCTACACACGGCCCAAGCTCACCCATCCCTGCCCCTGAGCTCCCCCAGCCACACACGGCTCCTATCTCCCCCTCCCTGCCCCTGAGCTCCCCCAGCCACACACTGCCCTGAGTTCCCCCCTCCCTACCCCTGAGCTCCCCCAGCCACACACGCCCCCTATCTCCCCCATCCCTGCCCCTGAGCTCCCCCAGCACACACTGCCCCGAGCTCTCCCCTCCCTGCCCCTGAGCTCCCCCGGCTACACACGCCCCTAATTCCCCCCTCCCTGTCCCTGACCTCCCCCGGCCACACACGGCCCCTAGTTCCCCGCTACCTACCTCTGAGCTCCCCTGGCCACACACGGCCCCTAGCTCCCCCCCCCCACCCCTGAGCTCCCCCAGGCACACACGGCCCCTAGCTCCCCCGTCCCTGCCCTTGAGCTCCCCCAGCCACACACAGCCCCTAGCTCCCCCCTTCTTGCCCTTGAGCTCCCACGGCTACACACAGCCCCTTGCTCCCCGCTCCCTACCGCTGAGCTCCCCCGGCTACACAAAGCACCTAGCTCCCCCATCCCTGCCCCTGAGCTCCCCCAGCCACACACGGCCCCTATTTTCCCCCTCCCTGCCCCTGAGCTCCCCCAGCCACACACTGCCCCGAGCTCCCCCCTCCCTGACCCTGAGCTCCCCCAGCTACACACGGCCCATAGCTTCCCCCTCCCTGCCCCTGAGCTACCCCGGCTACACACGGCCCCTAGCTCCCCCCGCGCTCCCATGAGCTCCCCCAGCCACACTCGACCCTATCTCCCCCCTCCTTGCCCCTTTGCTCCCCCACCGACACACGGCCCCGATCTCTCCGCTCCCTACCCCTGAGCTCCCCATGATAAACACGGACCCTAGTTCCCCAATCCCTGCCCCTGAGCTCCCCCGGCTACACACGGCCCGTAGCTCCCCCCTCCCTGCCCCTGAGCTCCCCCGGCTACACACGGCCGCTAGCTCCCCCCTCCCTTCCCCTGAGCTCCCCCGTCTACTCACGGAACCTAGCTCCCCCATCCCTGCCCCTGAGTTCCCCAGCCACATACGGCCCCTAGCTCCCCCCTCCCTGCCCCTGAGCTCCCCCAGCCACACACGGCCCCTAGCTCCCCGTCCCTACCCTTGAGCTCCCCCAGCCACAAATAGCCCCGAGCTCCCCCCTTCTTGCCCTTGAGCTCCCACGGGTACACACGGACCCTAGCTCCCCCCTCCCTACCCCTGAGCTCCCCCAGCCACACACGCCCCCTAATTCCCCCCTCCCTGTCCCTGACCTCCCCCGGCCACACACAGCCCCTCGCTCCCCCCTCCCTGCCCCTGATCTCCCCCAGCTACACACGCCCCCTAATTCCCCCCTCCCTGTCCCTGAGCTCACCCGGCTACACACGGCCCCTAGTTCCCCCCTACCTACCTCTGAGCTCCCCTGGCCACACACGGCCCCGATCTCTCCGCTCCCTACCCCTGAGCTCCCCCGGCTACACACAGCACCTAGCTCCCCCCTCCCTGCCCCTGAGCTCCCCCAGCCACACACTGCCCCGAGCTCCCCTATCCCTGCCCCTGAGCCCCCCCAGCAACACACGGCCCCTATCTCCCCCACCCTGCCCCTGAGCTCCCCCCGGCACACACTGCCCCGAGCTCCCCCCTCCCTGCCCCTGAACTACCCCAGCCACACACTGCCCCGAGCTCCCCCCTCCCTGCCCCTGAACTACCCCATCTACGCACGGCCCCTAGCTCCCCCCTCCCTGCCCCTGAGCTCCTCCGTCTACTCACGGCACCTAGCTCCCCCCTCCCTGCCCCTGAGTTCCCCAGCCACACACGGCCCCTAGCTCCCCCCTCCCTGCCCTGAGTTCCCCAGCCACACACGGCCCCTAGATCCCCCCTCCTTGACCTTGAGCTCCCCCGGCTACACACGACCCCGAGCTCCCCGCTCCCTTCCCTTGAGCTCCCCGATCTACACAAGGTCCCCTTGCTCCCCCCTCCCTGCCCCCGATCTCCCCCGGCTACACAGAGCCCCTATCTCCCCCCTCCCTGCCCCTGACCTCCCCCAGCCACACACGTCCCCTATCTCCCACCTCCCTGCCCCTGAGATACCCCGGCTACACACAGCACCTAGCTCCCCCCTCCCTGCCCCTGAGCTCCCCCAGCCACACACTGCCCCGAGCTCCCCCATGCCTGCCCCTGAGCTCCCCCAGCAACACACGGCCCCTATCTCCCCCACCCTGCCCCTGAGCTCCCCCAGGCACACACTGTCCCGAGCTCCCCTCTCCCTGCCCCTGAACTACCCCATCTACGCACGGCCCCTAGCTCCCCCCTCCCTGCCCCTGAGCTCCCCCGTCTACTCACGGCACCTAGCTCCCCCCTCCCTGCCCCTGAGTTCCCCAGCCACACACGGCCCCTAGCTCCCCCCTCCCTGCCCCTGAGCTCCCCCAGCCACACACGGCCCCTAGCAACCCCCTCCCTACCCCTGAGCTCCCCCAGCCACACACAGCCGCTGCTCCCCCCTTCTTGCCCTTGAGCTCCCACGGCTACACACAGCGCCTAGCTCCCCGCTCCCTGCCCCGGAGCTCCCCCAGCTACACACGGCCCCTATCGCCCCCCTCCCGGCCCCTGAGCTCCCCCGGCTACGCACGGCCCCTAGCTCCCCCCTCCCTGCCCCTGATCTCCCCCAGCCACACACTACCCCGAGCTCCCCCATCCCTACCCCTGAGCTCCCCCGGCCACACACGGCCCCTAGCCCCGCCCTCCCTGCCCCTTAGCTGCCACGGCTACACACGCCCCCTAATTCCCCCCTCCCTGTCCCTGAGCTCCCCCGGCCACACACAGCCCTTAGCTCCCCCACTCCCTGCCGCTGAGCTCCCCCAGCCACAGACGGCCCCTAGCTCCCCCTTCCCTGCCCTTGAGCTCCCCCAGCCAGACACAGCCCCTAGCTCCCCCCTTCTTGCCCTTGAGCTCCCACGGCTACACACGACCCCTAGCTCCCCCGTCCCTACCCTTTAGCTCCCCCAGCCACACACAGCCCTGAGCTCCCCCCTTCTTCCCCTTGAGCTCCCACGGCTACACACAGCCCCAAGCTCCCCCCTCCCTGCCCCTGAGCTCCCCCAGCCACACACGTCTCCTATCTCCCCCTCCCTGCCCCTGAGCTCCCCCAGCCACACACTGCCCTGAGGTCCCCCCCTCCCTACCCCTGAGCTCCCCCAGCCACACCGCCCCCTATCTCCCCATCCCTGCCCCTGAGCTCCCCCAGCACACACTGCCCCGAGCTCTCCCCTCCCTGCCCCTGAGCTCCCCCGGCTACACACGGCCCCTAAGTCCCCCCTCCCTGTCCCTGAGCTCCCCCGGCTACACACGGCCCCTAGTTCCCCCTACCTACCTCTGAGCCCCCCTTGCCACACACGGCCCCTAGCTCCCCTCCTCCTGCCCCTCAGCTCCCCCAGCCACACACGGCCCCTAGCTCCCCCGTCCCTGCCCTTGAGCTCCCCCAGCCACACACAGCCCCTAGCTCCCCCTTCCCTGCCCTTAAGCTCCCCCGGCTACACACAGCCCCTTGCTCCCCGCTCCCTACCGCTGAGCTCCCCCGGCTACACAAAGCACCTAGCTCCCCCCTCCCTGCCCCTGAGCTCCCCCAGCCACACACGGCCCCTATCTTCCCCCTCCCTGCCCCTGAGCTCCCCCAGCCACACACTGCCCCGAGCTCCCCCCTCCCTGCCCCTGAACTCCCCCAGCTACACACGGCCCATAGCTTCCCCCTCCCTGCCCCTGAGCTCCCTGGCCACACACAGCCCCTCGCTCCCCCTCCCTGCCCCTGAGCTCCCCCAGCTACACACGCCCCCTAATTCCCCCCTCCCTGTCCCTGAGCTCACCCGGCTACACACGGCCCCTAGTTCCCCCCTACCTACCTCTGAGCTCCCCTGGCCACACACGGCCCCTAGCTCCCCCCTTCTTGCCCTTGAGCTCCCACGGCTACACACAGCCCCTAGCTCCCCGCTCCCTGCCCCTGAGCTCCCCCGGCTACACACAGCACCTAGCTCCCCCCTCCCTGCCCCTGAGCTCCCCCAGCCACACACTGCCCCGAGCTCCCCCATCCCTGCCCCTGAGCTCCCCCAGCAACACACGGCCCCTATCTCCCCCACCCTGCCCCTGAGCTCCCTCAGGCACACACTGCCCCGAGCTCCCCCCTCCCTGCCCCTGAAATACCCCATCTACGCACGGCCCCTAGCTCCCCGCTCCCTGCCCCTGAGCTCCCCCGTCTACTCACGACACCTAGCTCCCCCCTCCCTGCCCCTGAGTTCCCCAGCCACACACGGCCCCTAGCTCCCCCTCCCTGCCCCTGAGATCCCCAGCCACACACGGCCCCTAGATCCCCCTCCTTGCCCTTGAGCTCCCCCGGCTACACACGACCCCGAGCTCCCCGCTCCCTGCCCTTGAGCTCCCCCAGTTACACAAGGCCCCCTAGCTCCCCCCTCCCTGCCCCCGATCTCCCCCGGCTACACAGAGCCCCATATCTCCCCCTTCCCTGCCCCTGAGCTCCCCCAGCCACACACGTCCCCTATCTCCACCTCCCTGCCCCTGAGCTACCCGGCTACACACAGCACTAGCTCCCCCCTCCGTGCTCCTGAGCTCCCCCAGCCACACACTGCCCGAGCTCCCCCATCCCTGCCCCTGAGCACCCCCAGCAACACACGGCCCCTATCTCCTCCACCCTGCCCCTGAGCTCCCCCAGGCACACACTGTCCCGAGCTCCCCCCTCCCTGCCCTGAACTACCCCATCTACCAAGGCCCCTAACTCCCCCCTCCCTGCCCCTGAGCTCCCCCGTCTACTCACGGCACCTAGCTCCCCCCTCCCTGCCCTGAGTTCCCCAGCCACACACGGCCCCTAGCTCCCCCTCCCTGCCCCTGAGCTCCCCAGCCACACACGGCCCCTAGCAACCCCCTCCCTACCCTGAGCTCCCCCAGCCACACACAGCCCCTGCTCCCCCCTTCTTGCCCTTGAGCTCCCACGGCTACACACAGCCCCTAGCTCCCGCTCCCTGCCCCTGAGCTCCCCCAGCCACACACTGCCCCGAGCTCCCCCTCCCTGCCCTGAGCTCCCCAGCTACACACGCCCCCTAATTCCCCCCTCCCTGTCCCTGAGCTCACCCGGCTACACACGGCCCCTAGTTCCCCCCTACCTAAATCTGAGCTCCCCTGGCCACACACGGCCCCTAGCTCCCCCCTTCTTGCCCTTGAGCTCCCACGGCTACACACAACCCTAGCTCCCCCGCTCCCTGCCCCTGAGCTCCCCGGCTACACACAGCACCTAGCTCCCCCCTCCCTGCCCCTTAGCTCCCCCAGCCACACACTGCCCCGAGCTCCCCCATCCCTGCCCCTGAGCTCCCCGGCCACACACGGCCCCTAGCCCCCCCTCCCTGCCCCTTAGCTGCCACGGCTACACACGCCCCTAATTCCCCCTCCCTGTCCCTGAGCTCCCCCGGCCACACACAGCCCCTAGCTCCCCCACTCCCTGCCGCTGAGCTCCCCCAGCCACAGACGGCCCCTAGCTCCCCCTTCCCTGCCCTTGAGCTCCCCCAGCCAGACACAGCCCCTAGCTCCCCCCTTCTTGCCCTTGAGCTCCCACGGCTACACACGACCCCTAGCTCCCCGTCCCTACCCTTGAGCTCCCCAGCCACACACAGCCCTGAGCTCCCCCCTTCTTCCCCTTGAGCTCCCACGGCTACACACGCCCCCTAATTCCCCCCTCCCTGCCCCTGAACTACCCCATCTACGCAAGGCCCCTAACTCCCCCTCCCTGCCCCTGAGCTCCCCGGCTACGCACGGCCCCTAGCTCCCCCCTCCCTGCCCCTGATCTCCCCCCCACACACTGCCCCGAGCTCCCCCATCCCTACCCCTGAGCTCCCCCGGCCACACACGGCCCCTAGCCCCGCCCTCCCTGCCCCTTAGCTGCCCCGGCTACACACGCCCCCTAATTCCCCCCTCCCTGTCCCTGAGCTCCCCGGCCACACACAGCCCCTAGCTCCCCCACTCCCTGCCGCTGAGCTCCCCCAGCCACAGACGGCCCCTAGCTCCCCCTTCCCTGCCCTTGAGCTCCCCCAGCCAGACACAGCCCCTAGCTCCCCCCTTCTTGCCCTTGAGCTCCCACGGCTACACACGACCCCTAGCTCCCCGTCCCTACCCTTGAGCTCCCCAGCCACACACAGCCCTGAGCTCCCCCCTTCTTCCCCTTGAGCTCCCACGGCTACACACGCCCCCTAATTCCCCCTCCCTGTCCCTGAGCTCCCCCAGCCACACACGGCTCCTATCTCCCCATCCCTGCCCCTGAGCTCCCCCAGCACACACTGCCCCGAGCTCTCCCCTCCCTGTCCCTGAGCTCCCCCGGCTACACACGGCCCCCTAGTTCCCCCCTACCTACCTCTGAGCCCCCCTTGCCACACACGGCCCCTAGCTCCCCCCCCCCTGCCCCTGAGCTCCCCCAGCCACACACGGCCCCTAGCTCCCCCGTCCCTGCCCTTGAGCTCCCCCAGCCACACACAGCCCCTAGCTCCCCCCTTCTTGCCCTTGAGCTCCCACGGCTACACACAGCCCGTTGCTCTCCGCTCCCTACCGCTGAGCTCCCCCGGCTACACAAAGCACCTAGCTCCCCCCCTCCCGCCCCTGAGCTCCCCCAGCCACACACGGCCCCTATCTTCCCCTCCCTGCCCCTGAGCTCCCCCAGCCACACACTGCCCCGAGCTCCCCCTCCCTGCCCCTGAGCTCCCCCAGCTACACACGGCCCATAGCTTCCCCCTCCCTGCCCTGAGCTACCCCGGCTACACACGGCCCTAGCTCCCCCCGCGCTCCCATGAGCTCCCCCAGCCACACTCGACGCTATCTCCCCCCTCCTTGCCCCTTTGCTCCCCCACCGACACACGGCCCCGATCTCTCCGCTCCCTACCCCTGAGCTCCCCCGGATAAACACGTACCCTAGTTCCCCCGTCCCTGCCCCTGAGCTCCCCCGGCTCCACACGGCCCCTAGCTTCCCCTCGCAGACGCTGAGCTCCCCCGGCTACACACGGCCCCTAGCTCCCCCCTCCCTGCCCCTGAGCTCCCCAGCCACACACGGCCCCTAGCTCCCCCTTCCTTGCCCCTGAGCTCCCCCAGCCACACACGGCCCCTAGATCCCCCTTCCCTGCCCCTGAGCTACCCCGGCTACACACGACCCCGAGCTCCCCGCTCCCTGCCCTTGAGCTCCCCCTGCTACACAAGGCCCCTAGCTCCCCCCTCCCTGCCCCGATCTCCCCCGGCTACACAGAGCCCCTATCTCCCCCCTCCCTGCCCCTGAGCTCCCAAAGCCACAAACGTCCCCTATCTCCACCGTCCCTGCCCCTGAGCTACACCGGCTACACACGGCCCCTAGCTCCCCCCTCCCTGCCCCTGAGCTACCCCAGCTACACACGGCCTCTAGCTCCCCCCTCCCTGCCCCTGAGCTCCCCCAGCCACACACGGCCCCTAGCTCCCCCGTCCGTGCCCTTGAGCTCCCCCAGCCACATACAGCCCCTAGCTCCCCCCTTCTTGCCCTTGAGCTCCCACGGCTACACACAGCCCCGAGCTCCCCGCTCCCTACCCCTGAGCTCCCGCAGCCACACACGGCCCCTAGCTCCACCGTCCCTGCCCTTGAGCTCCCCCAGCCACACACAGCCCCTCGCTCCCCCATCCCTGCCCTGAGTTCCCCAGCTACACACGCCCCCTAATTCCCCCTCCTGTCCCTGAGCTCCCCTCGGCTACACACGTCCCCTAGTTCTCCCCTCCCTTCCCCTGAACTCCCACGACTACACACAGCACTTAGCTCCCCCCTCCCTGCCCCTGAGCTCCCCCGGCCACACACGGCCCCTATCTCCTCCCTCCCTGCCCCTGAGCTCCCCCAGCCACACACTGCCCCGAGCTCCCCCCTCCCTTCCCCTGAGCTCCCCCAGCCACACACGGCCCCTATCTCCTCCCTCCCTGCCCCTGAGCTCCCCCAGCCACACTCTGCCCCGAGCTCCCCCCTCCCTGCCCCTGAACTACCCCAGCTACGCACAGCCCCTAGCTCCCCCCCTCCCTGCCCCTGAGCTCCCCCAGCCACACACGGCCCCTAGCTCCCCCCTTCTTGCCCTTGAGCTCCCACGGCTACACACGGACCCTAGCTCCCCGCTCCCTGCCCCTGAGCTCCCCTGGCTACACAGAGCCCCAAGCTCCCCCTTCCCTGCCCCTGAGCTCCCCCAGCCACACACGGCCCCGAGCTCCCCCCTCCCTACCCCTGAGCTCCCCCAGCCACACACGCACCCTATCTCCCCCCTCCCTGCCCCTGACCTCCCCCAGCACACACTGCCCCGAGATCTCCCCTCCCTGCCCCTGAGCTCCCCCGGCTACACACGCCCTCTAATTCCCCCCTCCCTGTCCCTGACCACCCCCTGCCACACAAAGCCCCTCGCCCCCCTCCCTGCCCCTGAGCTCCCAGCTACACACGCCCCCTAATTCCCCCCTCCCTGTACCTGAGCTCCCCCGGCTACACACGGCCCCTAGTTCCCCCCTCCCTACTTCTGAGCTCCCCCGGCCACACACGGCCCCTAGCTCCCCCCCTCCCTGCCCCTGAGCTCCCCCAGGCACACACGGCCCCTAGCTCCCCCGTCCCTGCCCTTGAGCTCCCCCAGCCACACACGGCCCGTAGCTCCCCCCTCCTTGCCCTTGAGCTCCCCCAGCTACACACGTCCCCGAGCTCCCCGCTCCGTGCCCCTGAACTCTCCCGGCTACGCACGACCCCTAGCTCCCCCTACCTCCCCTAAGCTCCCCCGGCTACACACGGCCCCTAGTTTCCCCCTCCCTGTCCCTGAGCTACCCCGGCCACAGAGTGCCCCTCGTTCTCCCCTCCCTACCCCTGAGCTCCCCCGGCCACACACGGCCCCTAGCTCCCCCCTCCCTGCCCCTGAGCTCCCCCGGCCACACAAAGCCCCTAGCTCCCCCCTACCTGCCCCTGAGCTACCACGGCTACACACATCCCCTACCTCCCCCCTCCCTGCCCCTGAGCTACCCGGGCTACGCAGGGCCCCTAGCTCCCCCCTCCCTTTGCCTGAGCTACCCCAGCTACAGACTGCCCCCAGCTCCCCCCTCTCTGCCCCTGAGCTCCCCGGCCTCACACGGCCCCTAGTTCCCCCCTCTCTGTCCCTGAGCTACCCCGGCTACACACGGCCCCGAGCTCCCCCCTCCCTGCCCCTGAGCTCCCCCCTCCCTGCCCCTGAGCTCCCCTGGCTACACACGGTCCCTAGCTCCCCCCTCCCTGCCCCTGAGGTCCCCAGCCACACACGGCCCCTAGTTCCGCCCTCTCTGCCCCTGAGCTCCCCCAGCCACACACGGCCCCTAGCTCCCCGCTCCCTGCCCCTGAGCTACCACGGCTACACACATCCCCTAGCTCCCCCCTACCTGCCCCTGAGCTACCACGGCTACACACGTCCCCTACCTCCCCCCTCCCTGCCCCTGAGCTACCCGGGCTACGCACGGCCCCTAGCTCCCCCCTCCCTTCCCCTGAGCTACCCCAGCTACACACGGCCCACAGCTCCCCCCTCTCTGCCCCTGAGCTCCCCGGCTACACACGGCCCCTAGTTCCCCCCTCTCTACCCCTGAGCTACCCCGGCTACTCACGGCCCCTAGCTCCCCCCTCCCTGCCCCTGAGCTCCCCGCTCCCTGCCCCTGAGCTCCCCGGGCTACACTCGGCCCCTAGCTCCCCACTCCCTGCCCCTGAGCTACCCCAGCTACACACAGCCCCTAGCTTCCCCATCCCTACCCCTGAGCTCCCACGGCTACACACGGCCCCTAGTTCACCCCTGCATGCCCCTGAGCTCCACCGGCTACGCACGGCCCCTAGCTTCCGCCCCCCTACCCCTGAGCTCCCCCGGCTGCACACGGCCCCTAGCTCTCCCCCTCCCTTCACCTGAGCTCCCCCGGCTACACATGGCCCCTAGCTCTCCCCCTCCCTGCCCCTGAGCTCCCCCGGCCACAAAAGGCCCCTAGCTCCACCCTCCCTGCCCCTGAGCTCCCCTGGCTACGCAGAGACCCTAGCTCCCCCCTCCTTGCCCTTGAGCTCCCCCAGCTACGCACGGCCCCTAGCTCCCCCCTCCCTGCCCCTGAGCTCCCCCACCCACACACGGCCCCGATCTCTCCCTCCCTATGCCTGAGCTCCCCCGGCTACACATGGACCCTAGTTCCGCCGTCCCTGCCCCTGAGCTCCCCCGGCTACACACGGCCCGTAGCTTCCCCGTCGCAGACCCTGAGCTCTCCCGGCTACACACGGCCCCTAGCTCCCCCCTCCCTGCCCCTGAGCTCCCCCGGCTACGCAAGTCCCCTATCTCCCCCCTCCCTGCCCCTGAGCTACCCCGGCTACACACGGCCCCAGCTCCCCCCTCCCTGCCCCTGAGCTCCCCCGGCTACACACGGCCCCTAGCTCCCCCCTCCCTGCCCCTGAGCTCCCCCGGCTACACACGGCCCCCTAGCTCCCCCCTCCCTGCCCCTGAGCACCCCCGGCTACACACGGCCCCGAGCTCCCCCCTCCCTACCCCTGAGCTCCCCCGCCCACACACGGCCCCTAGCTCCGCCCTCCCTGCCCGTGAGCTACCCCGGCTACACACGGCCCCTAGCTCCCCCCTCCCTGTCTCTGAGCTACTCCGGCTATGTACGGCCCCTAGCTCCCCCCTCCCTGCCCCTGAGCTACCCCGGCTACACACGGCCCCTAGCTTCCCCCTCCCTGCCCCTGAGCTCCCCCGGCTACACACGGCCCCTAGTTCCCCCCTCCCTGCCCCTGAGCTACCCCTGCTACACACGGCCCCAAGCTCCCCCCTCCCTACCCCTGAGCTCCCCTGGCCACACACGGCCCTGAGCTCCCCCCTCCCTACCCCTGAGCTCCCCCGGCTACACACAGGCCCTATCTCCCCCCTCCCTGCCCGTGAGCTACCCCGGCTACACACGACCCCTAGTTCCCCCCTCCCTGCTCCTGATCTCCCCCGGCTACACACGGACCCTACTTACCCCGACCCTGCCCCTGAGCTCCCCAACCACACACGGCCCCTAATTCCCCCCTCTCTGCCCCTGATCTCCCCCAGCCACACACGGCCCCAAGCTCCCCCCTCCCTACCCCTGAGCTACCCCGGCTACACACGGCCCCTAGCTCCCCCCTCCCTGCCCCTGAGCTACCCCGGCTACACACGGCCCCAAGATCCCCCCTCCTTGCCCTCGAACTCCCCCAGCTATACACGGCCCCTAGCTTCCCGCTCCCTGCCCCTGAGCTACCCCGGCTACTCACAGCCCCGAGCTCCCCCCTCCCTGCCCCTTAGCTCCCCCGGCCACACACGGCCCTGAGCTCCCCCCTCCCTGCCCCTGAGCTCCCCCGGCTACACACGGCCCCTAGCTCCTCCGTCCTTGCCCCTGAGGTACCCTGCTATGCACGGCCCCTAGCTCCCCCCTCCTTGCCCTTGAGCTCCCCCAGCTACACAGTTCCCCTAGCTCCCCCCTCCCTGCCCCTGAGCTCCCTCGGCTACACACGGCCCCTCGCTCCCCCCTCTCTACCCCTGAGCTCCCCCGGACACGCAGGACCCCAAGCTCCCCCCTCCCTGCCCCTGAGCTCCCCCGGCTACACACGGCCCCTAGTTCCCCCCTCCCTGTCCCGGAGTTCCCCCGGCCACACACGGCCCCTAGCTCCCCCCTCCCTGCCCCTGAGTTCCCCCGGCCACACACAGCCCCTAGCTCCCCCGTCCCTGCCCCTGAGCTTCCCCAGCTACACACAGCCGCTGGCTCCCCCCTCCCTGCCCCTGAGCTCCCCCAGCCACACACGGCCCCTTGCTCCCCCCTCCCGCCCCTGAGCTCGCCCAGCCACACACGACCCCTAGCTCCCCCCTCCTTGCCGTTGAGCTCCCCCAGCTACACAGGGCCCCTAGCTCCCCCCTCCCTGCCCCTGAGCTCCCCCGGCTACACACGGCCCCTCGCTCCCCCCTCCCTGCCCCTGAGCTCCCCGGCCACGCAGGACCCAAAGCTCCCCCCTCCGTGCCCCTAAGCTCCCACGGCTACACACGGCCCCTAGTTCCCCCCTCCCTGTCCCTGAGTTCTCCCGGCCACACACGGCCCCTAGCTCCCCCCTCCCTGCCCCTGAGTTCCCCCGGCCACACACAGCTCCTACCTCCCCCGTCCCTGCCCCTGAGCTCCCCCAGCTACACAGGGCCCCTAGCTCCCCCCTCCCTGCCCCTGAGCTACCCCAGCTATACACAACCCCTAGCTTCCCCCTCCCTGCCCCTGATCTCCCACGGCTATGCACGGCCCCTACTTCCCCCCTCCCTGCCCCTGAGCTCCCCCTGCTACACACAGCCCCTAGCTCCCCCCTCCTTGCCCTCGAGACTCCCCCAGCTATACACGGCCCCTAGCTTCCCGCTCCCTGCCCCTGAGCTCCCCCGGCTACACACGGCCCCTAGTTCCCCCCTCCCTACCCCTGAGCACCCCGAGCCACACACGGCCCCTAGCTCCCCCCACCCTGCCCCTGAGCTCTCCCGGCTACACACGGCCCCTAGTTACCCCCTCCCTGTACCTGAGCTCCCCCGGCCACAGAGTGCCCCTAGTTCCCCCCTCCATACCCCTGAGCTCCCCGGGCCACACATGGCCCCTAGCTCCACCCTCCCTGCCCCTGAGCTCCCACGGCTACACACATCCCCTAGCTCCCCCCTCCCTGCCCCTGAGCTACCCGGGCTACGCACGGCCCCTAGCTCCCCCCTCCCTTCCCCTGAGCTACCAATCGACACACGGCCCCCAGCTCCCCCCTCTCTGCCCCTGAGCTCCCCGGCTACACACGGCCCCTAGTTCCCCCCTCTCTGACCCTGAGCTCCCCCGGCCACACACAGCCCCTAGCTTCCCCGTCCCTGCCCCTGAGCTTCCCCAGCTACACACAGCCGCTGGCTCCCCCCTCCCTGCCCCTGAGCTCCCCCAGCCACACACGACCCCTAGCTCCCCCCTCCTTGCCCTTGAGCTCCCCCAGCTACACAGGGCCCCTAGCTCCCCCCTCCCTGCCCCTAAGCTCCCCCGGCTACACACGGCCCCTCGCTCCCCCCTCCCTACCCCTGAGCTCCCCGGCCACGCAGGACCCCAAGCTCCCCCCTCCCTGCCCCTAAGGTCCCGGGGCCACACACGGCCCCTAGTTCCCCCCTCCCTGTCCCTGAGTTCCCCCGGCCACACACAGCTCCTAGCTCCCCCGTCCCTGCCCCTGAGCTCCCCCAGCTACACAGGGCCCCTAGCTCCCCCCTCCCTGCCCCTGACCTACCCCAGCTACACACAACCCCTTGCTTCCCCCTCCCTGCCCCTGATCTCCCCCGGCTACGCACGGCCCCTACTTCCCCCCCTCCCTGCCCCTGAGCTCCCACTGCTACACACAGCCCCTAGCTCCCCCCTCCTTGCCCTCGAGACTCCCCCAGCTATACACGGCCCCTAGCTTCCCGCTCCCTACCCCTGAGCTACCCCGGCTACTCACAGCCCCTAGCTCCCCCCTCCCTGCCCCTGGGCTCCCCCTGCCACACACGGCACATAGCTGCCCCCTCCCTACCCCTGAGCTCCCCCGGCTACACAAGGCCCCTAGCTCCTCCGTCCCTACCCGTGAGCTCCCCCGGCTACACACGGCCCCTAGTTCCCCCCTCCCTACCTCTGAGCTCCCCGAGCCACACACGGCCCCTAGCTCCCCCCTCCCTGCCCCTGAGCTCTCCCGGCTACACACGGCCCCTAGTTTAGGATACCAAACTGTTTAGGATAGTCAAGACAGAAGCAGACTGTAAGGGACTCCAAGAAGATCTCACCAAACTGAGTGATTGGGCAACAAAATGGCAAATGAAATTTAATGTGGATAAGTGTAAAGTAATGCACATTGGGAAAAATAACCCCAACTATACGTACAGTATGATGGGGGCTAATTTGGCTACGACAAATCAGGAAAGAGATCTTGGAGTTATCGTGGACAGTTCTCTGAAAACTTCCACACAGTGTGCAGCGGCGGTCAAAAAGGCAAATAGGATGCTAGGTATTATTAAGAAAGGGATAGAAAATAAGACCCGGAATATCTTACTGCCCCTGTATAAAACTATGGTAGGCCCACATCTTGAATACTGTGTACAGATGTGGTCTCCTCACCTCAAAAAAGATATTTTGGCCTTGGAAAGGGTTCAGAAAAGGGCAACTAAATTGATTAGGAGTTTGGAACGGGTCCCATATGAGGAGAGGTTAAAGCGACTGGGACTTTTCAGTTTAGAAAAGAGGAGACTGAGGGGGGATATGATAGAGGTGTATAAAATCATGAGTGGTATGGAGAGGGCCGATAAAGAAAAGTTATTTATTAGTTCCCTAAATAGAAGAACTAGAGGACACCAAATGAAATTAATGGGTAGCAGGTTTAAAACTAATAAAAGAAAGTTCTTCTTCACACAGCGTGTAGTCAGCATGTAGAACTCCTTGCCAGAGGAGGCTGTGAAGGCTAGGACTATAACAGAGTTTAAAGAGAAGCTAGATAATTTCATGGAGGTTAGGTCCATAAAAGGCTATTAGCCAGGGGATAAAATGGTGTCCTTGGCCTCTGTTTGACAGAGGCTGGAGAGGGATGGCAGGAGACAAAGCGCTTGATCATTGTCTTCGGTCCACCCCCTCTGGGGCACCTGGTGCTGGCCACTGTCGGCAGACAGGATACTGGGCTAGATGGACCTTTGGTCTGACCCGGTACGGCCGTTCTTATGTTCTTATGTTCTTATGTTACCCCCTCCCTGTAGCTGAGCTCCCACGTCTACACACATCCCCTAGCTCCCCCCTCCCTGCCCCTGAGCTACCAATCGACACACGGCCCCCAGCTCCCCCCTCTCTGCCCCTGAGCTCCCCGGCTACACACGGCCCCTAGTTCCCCCCTCTCTGACCCTGAGCACCCCCGGCTACACACGGCCCCGAGCTCCCCCCTCCCTGCTCCTGATCTCCCCCGGCTACACACGGACCCTACTTACCCCGTCCCTGCACCTGAGCTCCCCCGGCCACACACGGCCCCTAGCTCCCCCCTCTCTGCCCCTGAGCTCCCCCGACTACACACGGACCCTAGTTCCCCGCTCCCTACCCCTGAGCTCCCACGGCCACACACGGCCCCTAGCTCCCCCATTCCTGCCCCTGAGTTCCCCCGGCCACACACAGCACCTAGCTCCCCCCTCCCTGCCCCTGAGCTGCCCCAGCCACACACGGTCCCTAGCTCCCCCTTCCCTGCCCCTGAGCTGCCCCAGCCACACACGGTCCCTAGCTCCCTCCTCCCTGCCACTGAGCTCCCCGGGCTACACACGGCCCCTAGCTTCCGCCTCCCTGCCCCTCAGCTCCCCCGGCTACACACGGCCCCAACCTCCCCCCTCCCTGCCCCTGAGCTCCCCCAGCCACACAGGGCCCCTAGCTCCCCCGTCCCTGCCCCTGAGCTCCCCTACCCACACACAGCCCCTAGCTCCCCCCTCCCTGCCCCTGACGTACCTCGGCTATGAACGGCCCCTAGCACCCCCCTCCTTGCCTTTCAGCTCCCCCAGCTACAGAGGGCCCCTACCTCCCCCCTCCCTGCGCTTGAGCTCCCCCAGCCACACAGGGCCCCTAGCTCCCCCCTCCTTGCCCTTGAGCTCCCACGGCTACACACGGCCCAAAGCTCCACCCTCCCTGCCCTTGAGCTCCCCCAGCCACACAAGGCCCCTAGCTCCCCCCTCCCTACCCCTGAGCTCCCCCTGCCACACACGGCCCCTAGCTTCCCCCTCCCTGCCCCTGAGCTACCCCAGCTACTCACAGCCCCTAGCTCCCCGCTCCCTACCCCTGAGCTCCCCCGGCCACACACAGCCCCTATCTCCCCCCTCACTGCCCCTGAGCTACCCCGGTTACACACAGACCCTAGCTCCCCGATCCCTGTCCCTGAGGTACCCCGTCTAAGCACGGCCCCTAGCTCCCCCTTCCCTGCCCCTGAGCTATCACAGCTAAGCACGGCCCCTAGCTACCCCCCTGCTGCCCCTGAACTCCCCCGGCTACAAACGGCCCCGAGCTGCCCCCTCCTTGCCCTTGAGCTCCCCCAGCTACACAGGGCCGCTAGCTCCCCGCTCCCTGCCCCTGAGCTCCCCCGGCTGCACACGGCCCCTAGCTCCCCCCTCCCTGCCCCTGAGCTACCCCGGTTACACACAGACCCTAGCTCCCCGATCCCTGTCCCCTAGGTACCCCGTCTACGCACGGCCCCTAGCTCCCCCTTCCCTGCCCCTGAGCTATCACAGCTGCCCCCTCCTTGCCCTTGAGCTCCCCCAGCTACACAGGGCCGCTAGCTCCCCGATCCCTGTCCCCTAGGTACCCCGTCTACGCACGACCCCTAGCTCCCCCCTCCCTCCCCCTGAGTTCCCCCGGCCACACAGAGCTCCTAGCTCACCCCTCCCTGCCCCTGAGCTCCCCCAGCCACACACGGCCCCTTGTTCCCCCTACCTGCTCCTGAGCTCCCCCAGCCACACAGGGCCCCTAGCTCCCCCCTCCTTGCCCTTGAGCTCCCCCAGCTACACATGGCCCTGAGCTCCCCCCTCCCTGCCCTTGAGCTCCCCCAGCCACACAAGGCCCCTAACTCCCCCCTCCCTGCCCCTGAGCTCCCCCAGCCACACACGGCCCATAGCTCCCCCCTCCCTGCCCCGGAGCTCCCCCGGCCACACACGGCCCCAAGCTCCCCCCTCCCTGCCCCTGAGCTCCCCCAGCCACACACGGCCCCTAGCTCCCCCCTCCCTGACCCTGATCTCCCCCAGCCACACACGGCCCCAAGCTCCCCCCTCCCTACCCTTGAGCTCCCCCAGCCACACACAGCCCCTAGCTCCTCCCTCCCTGCCCCTGAGCTCCCCCGGCCACACACAGCCCCTAGCTCCCCCCTCCCTGCCCCTGATCTCCCCCAGCCACACACGGCCCCTATCTCCACCCTCCTTGCCCCTGAGATACACCGGCTACACACGGCCCCTAGCTCCCCCCTCCCTGCCCCTGAGCTACCCCGGCTACACACAGCCCCTAGCTTCCCCCTCCCTGCGCCTGAGCTCCCCCGGCTACACACGGCCCCTAGCTCCCCCCTCTCTGCCCCTGAGCTCCCCCAGCCACACAGGGCCCCTAGCTCCCCCGTCCCTGCCCTTGAGCTCCCCCAGCCACACACAGCCCCTACTCCCCCCTTCTTGCCCTTGAGCTCCCACGGCTACACACAGCCCCTAGTTCCCCGCTCCCTGCCCCTGAGCTCCCCCAGCCACACACTGCCCCGAGCTCCCCCCTCCCTGCCCCTGAGCTCCCCCAGCCACACACGGCCCCTAGCTCCCCCGTCCCTGCCCTTGAGCTACCCCAGCCACACACAGCCCCTGCTCCCCCCTTCTTGCCCTTGAGCTCCCACGGCTACACACAGCACCTAGCTCTCCCCTCCCTGCCGCTGAACTCCCCCGGCTACACACGCCCCCTAATTCCCCCCTCCCTGTCCCTGAGCTCCCCCGGCCACACACAGCCCCTAGCTCCCCCCTCCCTGCGCCTGAGCTACCCCAGCTACACACAGACCCTAGCTCCCCCCTCCCTTCCCCTGAGCTCCCCCGGCTACACACGGACCCTACTTACCCCGTCCCTGCACCTGAGCTCCCCCGGCCACACACGGCCCCTAGCTCCCCCCTCACTGCCCCTGAGCTCCCCCGGCTACACACGCCCCCTCATTCCCCCCTCACTGTCCCTAGCTCCCCCGGCTACACACGGCCCCTAGTTCCCCCCTCCCTACCTCTGAGCTGCCCCGGCCACACACTGCCCCTGGCTCCCCCCTCCTTCCCCTTGAGCTCCCCCAGCTACAAACAGCCCCTAGCTTCCCCCTCCCTACCCCTGAGCTACCCCGGGTACTAACATCCCCTAGCTCCCCCCTCCCTGCCCCTGACCTCCGCCGGACACAAACGGCCCTGAGCTCCCCCCTCCCTACCCCTGAGCTCCCCCGGCTACACACAGCCCCTATCTCCCCCCTCCCTACCCCTGAGCTACCCCGGCTACGCACGGCCCCTAGCTCCCCCCTCCCTACCCCTGAGCTCCCCCAGCCACACACGGCCCTGAGCTCCCCACTCCCTGCCCCTGAGCTCCCGCAGCCACACATGGCCCCTAGCTCCCTCCTCCCTGCCAGTGAGCTCCCCGGGCTACACACGGCCCCTAGCTTCCGCCTCCCTGCCGCTAAGCTCCCCCGGCTACACACGGCCCCTAGCTCCCCCCTCCCTTCCCCTGAGCTTCCCCGTCTACACACGGCCCCTAGCTACCCCCTCCCTGCCCCTGAGCTCCCCCAGCTACGCACGACCACTAGCTCCCCTTCCCTGCCCCTGAGCTCCCCCGGCTACACACAGCCCCTAGCTCCCCCCTCCCTACCCTTCAGCTCCCCCGGCCACACAGGGCCCCAAGCTCCCCCCTCCTTGCCCTTGAGCTCCCCCAGCCTGACACGGACCCTAGCTCCCCCCTCCTTGCGCCTCAGCTCCCCGGGCTACACACGACCCCTAGTTCCCCCCTCCCTGCTCCTGATCTCCCCCGGCTACACACGGACCCTACTTACCCCGTCCCTGCCCCTGAGCTCCCCCAGCTACACACGGCCCCTAGTTTCCCCCTCCCTGTCCCTGAGCTCCGCCGGCCACAGAGTGCCCCTAGTTCCCCCCTCCCTACCCATGAGCTCCCCCGGCCACACACGGCCCCTAGCTCCCCCCTCCCTGCCCCTGAGCTCCCACGGCTACACACACCCGTAGCTCCCCCCTCCCTGCCCCTGAGCTACCCCGGCTACACACAGACCCTAGCTCCCCCCTCCCTTCCCCTGAGCTCCCCCGGCTACACACGGACCCTACTTACCCCGTCCCTGCACCTGAGCTCCCCCGGCTACACACGGCCCCTAGTTTCCCCCTCCCTGTCCCTTTGCTCCGCCGGCCACAGAGTGCCCCTAGTTCCCCCCTCCCTACCCATGAGCTCCCCAGGCCACACACGGCCCCTAGCTCCCCCCTCCCTGCCCCTGAGCTCCCACGGCTACACACACCCGTAGCTCCCCCCTCCCTGCCCCTGAGCTACCCCGGCTACACACAGACCCTAGCTCCCCCCTCTCTGCCCCTGAGCTCCCCCGACTACACACGGACCCTAGTTCCCCCCTCCCTACCCCTGAGCTCCCACGGCCACACACGGCCCCTAGCTCCCCCCTCCCTGCCCCTGAGCTCACCCGGCTACACACGGCCCCTCGCTACCCCCTCCCTGCCCCTGAGCTCCCCCGGCTACGCAGGACCCCAAGCTCCCCCCTCCCTGCCCCTAAGCTCCCCTGGCTACAGACGGCCCCTAGTTCCCCCCTCCCTGTCCCTGAATTCCCCCGGCCACACACGGCCCCTAGCTCCCCCCTCCCTGCCCCTGAATTCCCCCGGCCACACACAGCCCCTAGCTCCCCCGTCCCTGCCCCTGTGCTACCCCAGTTACACACAGCCCCTAGCTTCCCCATCCCTGCCCCTGAGCTCCCCCGGCTACACATGGCCCCTCGCTCCCCCCTCCCTGCCCCTGAGCTCCCCCGGCCACGCAGGACCCCTAGCTCCCCCCTCCCTGCCCCTGAGCTCCCCCGGCTACACATGGCCCCTAGCTCCCCGCTCCCTGCCCCTGAGCTCCCCCATACACACACGGCCCCCAGCTCCCCCCTCCCTACCCCTGAGCTCCCCCAGCCACACACAGCGCCTACCTCCCCCCTCCCTGCCCCTGAGCTCCCCTGGCTATGCACAGCCCCGAGCTTCCCCCTCCCTGCCCCTGAGCTCCCCCGGCTACACACAGCCCCTAGCTCCCTCCTCCTTGCCCTTGAGCTCCCCCAGCTACACACGGCCCCTAGCTTCCCCCTCGCTGCCCCTGAGCTATCCCGGCTGCTCACAGCCCCTATTTTCCACCTGCCTACCCCAGCGCTCCCCCGGCTGCACATGGCCCCTAGCTCCACCCTCCCTGCCCCTGAGCTACCACGGCTAAAAATATCCCCTAGCTCCCCCCTCCCTGCCCCTGAGCTCCCCCGGCCACACACGGCCCCTAGCTCCCCCCTCCCTGCCCCGGGGCTCCCCGAGCCACACACTGCACCTAGCTCCCCCCTCCCTACCCCTGAGATCCCCTGGCTACACACGGCCCCTAGCTCCTCCGTCCCTACCCCTGAGCTCCCCCGGCTACACACGGCCCCTAGTTACCCCCTCCCTTTCCCTGAGCTCCCCCAGCCACAGAGTGCCCCTAGTTCCCCCCTCCCTACTCCTGAGCTCCCCCGGCCACACACGGCCCCTAGCTCCCCCCTCCCTGCCCCTGAGCTACCACGGCTACACACATCCCCTAGCTCCCCGCTCCCCGCACCTGAGCTACCCGGGCTACGCACGGCCCCTAGCTCCCCCCTCCCTTCCCCTGAGCTACCCCAGCGACACACAGACCCCAGCTCCCCCCTCTCTGCCCCTGAGCTCCCCGGCTACACATGGCCCCTAGTTCCCCCCTCTCTGCCCCTGAGCTCCCTCCGGCTACACATGGCCCCGAGCTCCCTCCTCCCTGCCCCTGAGCTCCTCCGGCTACACACGGCCCCTAGCTCCCCCCTCCCTCCCCCTGGGCTCCCCCGGCCACACACGCCCCCTAATTCCCCACTCCCTGTCCCTGAGCTCCCCCGGCTACACACGGACCCTAGTTCCCCTTCCCTGCCCCTGAGCTCCCCCGGCTATGCACAGCCCCGAGATTCTCCCTCCCTGCCCCTGAGCTCCCCCGGCTACACACAGCCCCTAGCTCCCTCCTCCTTGCCCTTGAGCTCCCCCAGCTACACACGGCCCCTAGCTTCCCCCTCCCTGCCCCTGAGCTATCCCGGCTGCTCACAGCCCCGATTTTCCGCCTGCCTACCCCAGCGTTCCCCCAGCTGCACATGGCCCCTAGCTCCCGCCTCCCTGCACCTGAGCTGCCACGGCTACAAACATCCCCTAGCTCACCCCTCCCTGCCCCTGAGCTCCCCCAGCCACACAGGGCCCCTAGCTCCCCTCTCCCTGCCCTTGAGCTCCCCCTGGCTACACACGGCCCCGAGCTCCCCCCTCCCTGCCCTTGAGCTCCCCCAGCTACACACGGACCCTAGCTCCCCCCTCCCTGCCCCTGAGCTACCCCGGCTACACACGGCCCCGAGCTCCCCCCTCGCTGCCCCTGAGCTCCCTCCTCCCTGCCCCTGAGCTCCGCCGGCTACACACCACCCCTAGCTCCCCCCTCCCTGCCCCTGAGCTACCCCAGCTGCACACAGCCCCTAGCTTCCCCATCCCTGCCCCTGAGCTCCCCCGGCTACACACGGCCCCTTGCTCCCCCCGCCCTGCCCCTGATCTCCCCCAGCCACGCAGGACCCCTAGCTCCCCCCTCCCTGCCCCTTAGCTCCCCCGGCCACACACGGCCCCTAGCTCCCCCCTCCCTGCCCCTGGGCTCCCCCAGCCACACACTGCACCTAGCTCCCCCCTCCCTACCCCTGAGCTCCCCTGGCTAGACACGGCCCCTAGCTCCTCCGTCCCTACCCCTGAGCTCCCCCGGCTACACACGGCCCCTAGTTCCCCCCTCCCTACCCCTGAGCTGCCCCGGCCACACACGGCCCCTAGCTCCCACCACCCTGCCCCTGAGCTACCACGGCTACACACATCCCCTAGCTCTCCGCTCCCTGCACCTGAGCTACCCGGGCTACGCACGACCCCTAGCTCCCCCCTCCCTTCCCCTGAGCTACCCCAGCTACACACGGCCCCTAGCTCCCCCCTCGTGGCCCCTGAGCTCCCCTGGCTACACACGGCCCCTATCTCCCCCCTCCCTTCCCCTGAGCTCCCCCAGACACACACGGCGCCCAGTTCCCCCCTCCCTACCCCTGAGCTCCCCCAGCCACACACAGCCCCTACCTCCCCCCTCCCTGCCCCTCAGCTACCCCGGCTACGCACGGCCCCTACCTCCCCCCTCCCTGCCCCTGAGCTCCCCTGGCTATGCACAGCCCCGAGCTTCCCCCTCCCTGGCCCTGAGCTCCCCCGGCTACACACAGCCCCTAGCTCCCTCCTCCTTGTCCTTGAGCTCCCCTAGCTACACACGGCCCCTAGCTTCCCCCTCGCTGCCCCTGAGCTATCCCGGCTGCTCACAGCCCCTATTTTCCACCTGCCTACCCCAGCGCTCCCCCGGCTGCACATGGCCTCTAGCTCCACCCTCCCTGCCCCTGAGCTACCACGGCTAAAAATATCCCCTAGCTCCCCCCTCCCTGCCCCTGAGCTCCCCCGGCCACACACGGCCCCTAGCTCCCCCCTCCCTGCCCCGGGGCTCCCCGAGCCACACACTGCACCTAGCTCCCCCCTCCCTACCCCTGAGATCCCCTGGCTACACACGGCCCCTAGCTCCTCCGTCCCTACCCCTGAGCTCCCCCGGCTACACACGGCCCCTAGTTACCCCCTCCCTTTCCCTGAGCTCCCCCAGCCACAGAGTGCCCCTAGTTCCCCCCTCCCTACTCCTGAGCTCCCCCGGCCACACACGGCCCCGAGCTCCCCCCTCCCTGCCCCTGAGCTACCACGGCTACACACATCCCCTAGCTCCCCGCTCCCCGCACCTGAGCTACCCGGGCTACGCACGGCCCCTAGCTCCCCCCTCCCTTCCCCTGAGCTACCCCAGCGACACGCAGACCCCAGCTCCCCCCTCTCTGCCCCTGAGCTCCCCGGCTACACACGGCCCCTAGTTCCCCCCTCCCTGCCCCTGAGCTCCCCCGGCTACACACGGCCCCTAGCTCCCCCCTCCCTAACGCTGAGCTCCCCCGGCTACACACAGCCCCTATGTCCCCCCTCCCTGCCCCTGAGCTACCCCGGCTACACAGAGACCCTAGCTCCCCCCTCTTGCCCTTGAGCTCCCGCAGCCACACACGACCCTATCTCCCCCCTCCCTGCCCCTGAGCTCCCCCACCCACACGCGGCCCCGATCTCTCCCCTCCCTACCCCTGAGCTCCCCGGGCTACACACGGACCCTAGTTCCCCCGTCCCTGCCCCTGAACTCCCCCGGCTACACACGGCCCTCAGCTTCCCCCTCGCAGACCCTGAGCTCCCCCGGCTACACACGGCCCCTAGCCCCCCCCTAACAGCCCCTGAGCTCCCCCGTCTACTCATGGCACCTAGCTCCCCCCTCCCTGCCCCTGAGATCCCCAGCCACACACGGCCCCGAGCTCCCCCCTCCCTGCCCCTGAGCACCCCCGGCTACGCAGGGCCCCTAGGTCCCCCTTCCTTGCCCTTGATCTCCCCCAGCTACACACGGCCCCTAGCTTCCCCCTCCCTACCCCTGAGCTCCCCCGGCTACACACGGCCCCTAGCTTCTGCCTCCCTCCCCTGAGCTCCCCCGGCTGCACACGGCCCCTAGCTCCCCCCTCCCTGCCCCTGAGCTCCCCCGGCTACGCACGACCCCTAGCTCCCCCCTCCCTGCCCCTGAGCTCCCCCCGCTACACACGACCCCTAGCTCCCCTCTCCATGCCCCTAAGCTCCGCCGGTTACACACAGCCCCTAGTTCCCCCTCCCTACCCTTGAGCTACCCCAGCCACACAGGGACCCTAGCTCCCCCCTCCTTGCCCTTGAGCTCCCCCAGCCTCACACGGCCCCTAGCTTCCCCCTCCCTGCCACTGAGCTCCCCCGGCTACACACAGCCCCTGTCTCCCCCCTCCCTGCCCCTGAGCTACCCCGGCTACACACAAACCCTTGCTCCCCCCTCCCTGCTCCTGAGCTACCCCGGCTACACACGGCCCCTACCTTCCCCCTCCCTGCCCCTGAGCTCCCCCAGCTACACACGGCACCTAGCTTCCCCCTCCCTACCCCTGAGCTCCCCCGGCCACACACGGCCCCTAGCTCCCCCCTCCCTACCCCTGAGATCCCCCTGCTACACACGGCCCCTAGCTCCCGCCTCCCTGCCCCTGAGCTCCCCCGGCCACGCACGGCCCCTAGCTCCCCCCTCACTGCCCCTGAGCTCCCCCGGCTACGCAAGTCCCCTATCTCGCCCCTCCCTGCCCCTGAGCTACCCCGGCTACACACGGCCCCTAACTCCCCCCTCCCTGCCACTGAGCTACCCCGGCTATGCACGCCCCCTAGCTCCCCCTCCTTCCCCTGAGCTACCCCAGCTACACACAGCCCCAAGCTCCCCCCTCCCTGCCCTTGAGCTCCCCCAGCCACACACGGCCCCTAGCTCCCCCCTCCCTGCCCCTGAGCTCCCCCGGCTACACACGGCCCCTAGCTTCCGCCTCCCTGCCCCTGAGGTCCCCCGGCTACACAGGGCCCCTACCTTCCCCCCTCCCTGCCCCTGAGCTCCCCTTGCTACGCACGACCCCTAGCTCCCCCCTCCCTACCCCTGAGCTCCCTCGGCTACACACGGCCCCTAGCTCCCCACTCCCTCCCCCTGAGCTCCCCCGGCTACACACGGCCTCTAGTTCCCCCCTCCCTGTCCCTGAGCTCCCCCGGCCACACAGGGCCCCTAGCTCCCCCCTCCCTACCCCTGAGCTCCCCCGGCTACACACGGCCCCTAGTTCCCCCCTCCCTGTCCCTGAGCTCCGGCGGCTAAACAGGGCCCCTAGCTCCCCCCTCCCTCCCCCAGAGCTCCCCCGGCTACACACGGCCCCTAGTTCCCCCCTCCCTGTCCCTGAGCTCCGCCGGCCACACAGGGCCCCTAGCTCCCCCGTCCCTGCCCCTGAGCTCCCGCGGCTACACACGGCCCCTAGCTTCCCCCTCCCTCCCCTGGCTACGCAGGGCCCCTAGCTCCCCCCTCCCTGCCCCTGAGCTCTCCCGGCTACACACGGCTCCTAGTTCCCCCCTCCCTGTCCCTGAGCTCCGCCGGCCACACAGGGCCCCTAGCTCCCCCCTCCCTACCCCTGAGCTCCCCCGGCTACACACGGCCCCTAGTTCCCCCCGTCCCTGTCCCTGAGCTCCGGCGGCCAAACAGGGCCCCTAGCTCCCCCCTCGCTACCCCTGAGCTCCCTCGGCTACACACGGCCCCTAGCTCCCCCCTCCCTCCCCCAGAGCTCCCCCGGCTACACACGGCCCCTAGTTCCCCCGTCCCTGTCCCTGAGCTCCGCCGGCCACACAGGGCCCCTAGCTCCCCCGTCCCTGCCCCTGAGCTCCCCGGGCTACACACGGACCCTAGTTACCCCGTCCCTGCCCCTGAGCTCCCCCGGCTACGCACGGCCCCTAGCTTCCCCCTCCCTACCCCTGAGCTCCCCCGGCTACGCAGGGCCCCTAGCTCCCCCCTCCCTACCCCTGAGCTCCCCCGGCTACACACGGCCCCTAGCTCCCCCCTCCCTGTCCCTGTGCTACTCCGGCTATGTACGGCCCCTAGCTGCCCCCTCCTTGCCCTTGAGCTCCCGCAGCTACACAGGGCCCCTAGTTCCCCCCTCCCTGCCCCTGAGCTCCCCCGGCTACAAACAGGCCCCTAGCTTCCCCCTCCCTACCCCTGAGTTCCCCCGGCCACACACAGCACCTAGCTCCCCCCTCCCTGCCCCTGAGCTCCCCCAGCACAGCCCCTAACTCCCCCCTCCCTGCCCCTGAGCTCCCCCGGCTACACACGGCCCCTAGCTCCCCCCTTCCTGCCCCTGAGCTCCCCCGGCTACGCACGACCCCTAGCTCCCCCCTCCCTGCCCCTGAGCTCCCCCGGCTACACACAGCCCCTAGTTCCCCCTCCCTACCCTTGAGCTACCCCGGCCACACAGGGACCCTAGTTACCCCCTCCCTCTCCCTGATCTCCCCCAGCCACACACGGCCCCTAGCTCCTCCGTCCCTACCCCTGAGCTCCCCCGGCTACGCACGGCACCTAGCTCCTCGCTCCCTGCCCCTGAGCTCCCCCGGCTACACACAGCCCCTATCTCCCCCCTCCCTGCCCCTGAGCTCCCCCAGCCACACACTGCCCCGAGCTCCCCCCTCCCTACCCCTGAGCTCCCCCAGCCACACACGGCCCCTATCTCCCCCCTCCTTGCCCCTGAACTACCCCAGCTACGCACGACCCCTAGCTCCGCCCTCCGTGCCCCTGAGCTCCCCCGGGTACGCACAGCCCCTAGCTCCCCCCTCCTTGCCCTTGAGCTCCCCCAGCTACACACGGCCCCTAGCTTCCCCCTGCCTGCCCCTGAGCACCCGCGTCCACACATGGCCCTGAGCTCCCCCCTCCCTAACGCTGAGCTCCCCTGGCTACACACAGCCCCTATCTCCCCCCTCCCTGCCCCTGAGCTCCCCCACCCACACACGGCCCCGATCTCTCCCCTCCCTACCCCTGAGCTCCCCCGGCTACACACGGACCCTAGTTCCCCCGTCCCTGCCCCTGAGCTCCCCCGGCTACACACGGCCCTTAGCTTCCCCCTCGCAGACCCTGAGCTCCCCCGGCTACACACGGCCCCTAGCTCCCCCCTCCCTGCCCCTGAGCACCCCCGGCTACGCAGGGCCCCTAGCTCCCCATTCCTTGCCCTTGATCTCCCCCGGCTACACACAGCCCCTAGCTCCCCCCTCCCTGCCCCTGAGCTCCCCCGGCTACACACGGCCCCTAGCTTCCGCCTCCCTGCCCCTGAGCTCCCCCGGCTACACACGGCCCCTAGCTCCCCCCTCCCTGCCCCTGAGCTCCCCCGGCTACGCACGACCCCTAGCTCCCCCCTCCCTGCCCCTCAGCTCCCCGGCTACACACGGCCCCTAGCTCCCCCTCCCTACCCTTGAGCTACCCCGGCCACACAGGGCCCCTAGCTCCCCCCTCCTTGCCCTTGAGCTCCCCCAGCCTCACACGGCCCCTAGCTTCCCCCTCCCTGCCCCTGAGCTACCCCGGCTACTCACAGCCCCTAGCTCCCCCCTCCCTGCCCCTGAGCTCCCCCGGCCACACACGGCCCTGAGCTCCCCCCTCCCTCCCCCTGAGCTACCCCAAGCTCACACTGCCCCTAGCCCCCCCCTTTCTCCAAACCCCCTTCTCCGGCCTCACAGAGCCCCTAGCTACCCCCTTCCTGCCCCTGAGCTACCTCCCTGACTCACACAGCCCCTAACTACCCACTCCCTGCCCCCAAACACCCCACCCCCTGGCCTCACACAGTCCCTAGCTACCCCCTCCCTGCCCCCCCAGCTACCCCTTGGCTGCACACTGTCCCTAGCTGTTCTGCTGGGGCAAACACAAACATTACTGAGCTTTCTTCCCTACCCTGCTGTACACGGTGCGGCTTCCTGTATCAATTGATTGGGAAGCTTCTCTTAGTGAAAAGGTTGTTGTGCTTTGTGCAGACAGTGCCAATAGAAATTCTGATGCTGCTGAACTAGGGATGTCAATGTGCAGACGACTACGTGGTCAACCGAGAAGCCTGGGCATGTCAGTTAATCCTGTCAACTACATGCACTCCCTCTCCCTTTCAAGCCAGCTCCCCATGAGCACCAGATCCTGTGGAGCTGCCTAGCCCCCGCCCCCTTCCCTGGTGCTGCTTCCTCTGACAGAGCTCAGGCTCCCGCAGGCTGGCTCCTGCCTGCCACTCCATGCTGCTGCCTCTCGATCAGAGGCAGCAGCACAGGGTGACAGGTGGCTTCCCAGGAGTGGGGACTATCAAATAGTTGTGTAACCATCACAATTTGATGAGGTTACACAACTATTCAATTACATGCTATCTAACATCCCTAGCAAAAACGACAAGTCAAACTAAGGGGAAGATCTTTGGTTTTCATTGTGATGCTCACACCATTCATAACTGTTGCAAATAGCAGCTGTCTTCCAATTGTTTTGGAACCTTTGCTGTGAATGTTTACAATTACTTTCATATTTACACTGTTCCTGTCAAAGAACTGAAACACTTCTTTGTCAATCTTGAGTATTTTACAGTGTTAGACCCAGGCAGCACACAAGTCCCTTCTCTACAACCAGTGCCAAATGGACCATGGGTCAGAATCCAGTCTTCCAGGGTTAGTCCCTGGCAGGACCCCATGCCGTCGTATTTACCTGAGCCTCAGCAGGTACAGGGGATCATAGCTCCCATTATCCATGGATCACCATTCCTGGCCCATGGGAGCTGCAATTGCCCAGACCTGTGCAGGTGCAGTTAAATACACTGTTAACAGCTCACCAGGGGCTAACCCTTGGGAACTGCCACCATTTTATTGCCCATCCCTGGTTTAGGAAGTGTTTGTGAACAAGTGGACTCATGGACGGACAGACAGACAGACAGATGCACATTTCTAAGATATAGAGACAGATAATAGTGCAGTGTATCTTATAACAGGGACTCAGTCAACTTAGTGCTATTTTGAATGTTTCTGCTGCAACGTTCTGACTGGTTGCTGTTGAACTCACTTAAATCAGAGCAATTTTACCAGATGTTCGGTATTTGGCAGGAAGAAATATGGTCACCCTATTTTAATGTTAAAATTTGTGATTTATGTAAAACAAAATGGAGTCAATCACTTGGGCTTTGCCCTCCCCCCATGGCGTGCTCAGCGACCGTTGGGGAACCGGTTCCAACCGGATTTTCCCGCCTTGCTGAGAGTTCCGCTCCCCTCAGGGCTCCCGCCAAGCAGCCTGGGAGGCGCCAGTCGCTGCCCCAGAGGCAGCCAGAGCCGGGTCCCCTCTGACATGCACCCCCCTCCGCCCCTGTGGGGGGAAAAGGGGCACCCCACCCGTTAGCTAGCCCCGAGCACCATCCACTCACCCGCCTCCCTGCTCAGCCTGCAGCTCTCCTCTGCCTGAATAACAGCTGTCCCCCCAAAGGTGCTGTGGGTCCCACAGGTTCAAGGCACTCTAGCAGGAGTAACACACAGGTGTGCACACCCTTACTTCCACTTCTGCTGCTTTCCTGTTCCCCATCCCACTGCCAACCACTGCAAAATGATGCACACAGCTAGGGTATAATATATTCACACTGTTTACAGGCTTTATTTACACACAGGTTGTATTTGAGGCTGTAGTCCCTTCCTTCCTTTCCCAGTGCTCTCTGATGTCAGTAGATTTCATTGTAGCTATATCTGCAGGATGTTTCCACCTACAGGAAGGGATGAGAGATTATTAAAGAGATCTGAGTCCATCACTTCCAGAAGAGCTTTTCTGGGGAGATTTTTGGGAGTAAATAGAGAAAACCCTTCATTTTGCTGCCATCTAATTCTCTAGAAAGCAGTGGGAAATCAAGATTAAAGCTGAATTGACACCGAGGACCCTACTTGGGTGTATGAGGTGTCATTTTCCAGTGATCAGAGGAGGGTTGAGGCACAGCAAAACTCTCTGACAAGCAAGAGCAGGCAAAGCTGAATTGGGACCAAAATATTTTAAGTCGAGAGCTGACTGGGCTCTAGGCAGGACACATCTCTGGCTATGGAAGGGATTTTCAGTGGCGACCTCCACACTGTCATTAAAGGTGGGAATAGAGCTCCCTGAAGTGCTGCACACTCAGGTGAGGAGGAAGCTGATCCCAGAATGAGAATCATCGAATTCTGGAAGAGACCTCAGGAGTCATTGAGTCCAGCCCCCTGCACAAAGCAGGACCAACCCCAACTCAATCATCACAGCCAGGACTTTGTCAAGCCAGGACTTAAAAACCTCTAGGGATGGAGATTCCAACCCCTCCCTAGGGAACTTATCCCAGTGCTTCCCCACCCTCCTAGGCTGTGTCTAGACTGCAGACTTCTTTCGGAAGAAGATTTTCCAGAAGAGATTTTCCAGAAAAACTTCTTTTGAAAGAGAGCGTCTACACAGCAAAAGCCCAATGAAAAAGTGATGTGCTTTTTCAAAAGATAGCATCCACATTCATTGGATGCTATCTCACATTTAAGTTCTGATTGCTGTGGATGGAGTGGCCACCAGGGCACCTGTGCTTTTTCCTGGAGACCTCTTCTTTCGAGAAAAAAACAAACCCTCTTCCCCATCCACACATGCCTTTTTCCAAAAAAGCTCTTTTTGAAGTGGCCCCTGGCCAAAAATTATTGCCCACCCCTGCACAAGATGCTGCTTATTGAGAGCTGCCTGCAGAGTCATCAGCGAAGGTGTTGAACTCTGGGCTATTCTGAGACTGTGGCTTAGCTACGTGACTCAAACACTCCTCTTCCTGCCCGCCTACTCCCTGCCATGTATGATGCAAAACTCTTCTTCCCACGAGTCCAGGGCTCCCTTTACAAAGTCCATCCTCGTGTGATGGGATCCAACTTGAGCTGGAGAAAAACAGACATTTGCACTAGGCATTAGACACAGGCCCTCGAGAGCTAACACAACAGGCTCTGGAAACGGAAAAAACTGCCCAGCACAGTAATGGAGGTTCCAGCACTGGAGAGGTTCAGAAATGACTTAGCTCCAAGCGGTCTCCATCTTCCATGCTGCAGCTCCTTGTGTAAGCGAGTTCCCTTCCCTGGCACTTTCTCAATGCTCCACTCCTTTGCTCACAGTTTATTGCTTCTGCCTTTACTCCTAGCCCCTTCAGGGCACGGGTAAGGAAATGTCACATTATGCAGCCCGGTGCTGCATCCCAGCCCTAGCTCTCTCTCCAGCCCTCGCCCAGCTGTACATACTTGGCACCAGCCCTGGGTGCTATGCAGGGTGCTGCTGCCCTAGGTCCCTCCATGAGTGTGTTTAAAATCCCCAACCCAGGAAGGTTATGTCTACATGACAGAGTTTTTCCAGGATACCAGGGAACACATCCACTTTTTGGGATCAGTTTCTGAAAAAGCAAGCATGCTCTTTTGGAAGCCTTGTATTCCTCATTTTATGAGGAATAGGGGCTCTTACAAAAGAGGAGGTCTTTCCCACATTTGTCCCTATGTAGATGGGCCAAATGTTGGAAAAGCCTCTTCCGAAAAAGAATTCGAAAAAGGTATGCAAATTGCGGTTTGCCATTTACGTACCTTTTTCGGAAAATCACCTGCCATTTACATACCTTTTTCAGCCACCTGCTAGCCAGCCCTTCCTGAGACAAAGCTGAGCTGGCACTGAGCTGGCACTTGGGCCCGGGACTCCGCACTGAGCTGTGGGGTTCAGTGGGGTTTTAGCTCCATAAGAGGGTGAAACCCAGGCAGATATTTGTGTGTGAGTGTTTGTGATCACACATCCTAGAGCCTCTCCCAGCCACACCTGAGCACAAATCCGGAAATGTCATCTCGCTAAATATTCATGAATGTCCTTGTGCACTGAACTTGACAAGAATGAATTTGTGATTATAGATTACCAGTTTTGCCTGTTTGGTTTTCCCTTTGATATTTACATACCCTCTGCTTCTTGTTTCCTGCCCCCTTCCATTTTTCCCTTCCCCCCTTTTCCCTTCTCCCCTATTAATTTTGGATATGGACAGCCTAAATTCAAAATTCTGGTCATCTGAAGAAGTGGGTTGTGCCCACAAAAGCTCATCATACCATCTACATGTTTTGTTAGTCTATTAAGTGCTGCCATACTATTTGTTGTTTTTTAAGTTTATCCTGTACAGACTAACTCAGCTAACCCCTGAAGTTTGTGGTTCTAGTTATCGTTCCTGTGCTCGGACAGCAACAGCTTCCCAAAAGTCTAAAAAGTGCCAAAAATTATTGAACCAGAATTGCTCCTGTGGAATAGGGAAATGGATTTGTATTTTAAAGCTGGAGAAACAGGCTCAGTGATGAAAAGTCCCTTTCTATTTCTATTAATTAAAATGCCTGTGGTAAGCGGGTGATGGAATCTCCATGGAATGTACCTGGTTGTGAATTAGGACCCTTGGATAACATCACACGGGGCTTGGAGGATCTCAGAAAGCCAAATAAGATTGAATCAGAAGTTTGCAAACACTGACCACGACCCCCATTTCCAAGGTGCAGAAACTGAGACATCTGAAAGGTCAGGTACTGCCAACCTCAAAGGGAATCAAAGCAAGGGAGGAGTTTGCTCTACCCACCCAAGACCAAATTAGGAAGAATCCCACTGTATCTCCCGCCCCACCACACAGACAGACCCGCAACATGGACAGTGCCCGAAAGCCACAAGCAAATGAAAGGCAATGGGACATTGTGTGTTACTGTCAGAATGTGTTGGTGAGCAGAGAACTCTGTGGCTCTACTAGAGGAGGTTCTGCTAGACCCCCTGGCCCGCCTTAGATATATTCTCCATGGGTTATATGGAAATAGTGTAGCTTGACAAGAGGAAAGGAATGCTTTAAGCACTCAGGACCAGCTGGCATGAGCTCTCTGTGGAATCTCAACACAATTCATATATCACAGGTTTGTTAAACCAGTCATCTGAGACAATTCACTTCCTCCTGGGGAAGGTCTGTAGAAAAGTCTCCAGATGAAACCACTGAGCACAGAGCCAGTCAGCTCTCCAGCAGGCCAAACTGAGCACTGACTTGAAGTCAGTGCCCCATAGCTATACCTGAGCCTGGTGATGTCATAACAAAAGCTGGATGACTTTGATGACACCTCCGTGCCAGCTCCCAAAAAGGCAATCCATTGGGTCTGATGTCTGCGTGTGTCCCGGCTTGGTCAGCCAAGTGTCTATGATTTGTCTAGCTCTCTGCAGCCCAGACACAAAATACAAGCACAGACATTAAGGTGACCTGAGGGTGATTTTTCTATAGCACAACTGATAGCAGCCTGTTGAGGGGGTGGGGAGTGATTTGTGATTCTGAGAGTTAGCACAAGGAGCCAGGGCTGGCCTTACCATGAGGTGAACTGAGGTGGCTGCCTCAGGTGCCAGACTGTTGGGGGGGGGGGTGCCACTAGGACCCAGAGTGTAGAAAATTGTATCTGCTGCTGGTGCATATGTAGGTAGCAAAGCAGTGCCATGAGAGGAGTAGAACAGGAAGAAGGCAGAATTGAGACCTTTCAAAGTTTTGGCCCAAGCAAAGGGGCATGGGGGCATCATAAGAGCTCCCTGCATCAGTTGCCAAAATATTTTGGGCCAGCCCTGCAAGGAGCAGACAACACCTGGCTTCTGTTGTGTCTATGCATTCAGGTGCCAATACAGCAATGGTCATTTCTTCTATCTGGGACAAAGGGTAACTCTAGAGGAGTGTGGCAGGGGAGATGGAAAATGAGGGAGCTGGGATCCCATAGTTGTCATGCTTCTGAGTGTCTGGGACGTACCAAAGTTACTTAACTGTCTCAGGGACAGCGTGGGGATAATGTTTTCAACATCTTGTCTCCCATTTTTAGGTAAAGGCCTGTGGGTTTCATTCCAGGGAAAGGCATGGAGGGGAGCCAGATAATTAGTCTGTGCTCTGGGGGTGTGCTGAGTTCAGTGTTGAATTGATTTTGATCAATCATGACAAGTAGGGAAGGGGTGTGGCCCTATTTTTGAATCTTTTAGTAATTATACAGATTACTTAAAAATCCCCACTTCTCTCTCTGAGGTTCTTGCCCCAAGATCAGGCCCAATATTATTCAAATTACTATTGAGTTGGGAACAATATTCCCGCTAATGTTTTCCGTCCATGTGCAGAATACCTTTTCTGATGTGCACCGAGGTATGTATGGGTGTGCCCCACCAGTAGAAACAATGCAGAAGCTCTGCTAATCACATGGGAGGGATTTGGATCTCTCTGGGTGGCTGCCCAACGTCTCAGCTTATAGGGGAACTCCAGTGTCCCAGCTGCAACACTCACACTGTAAGAACCCGTCTGTATTTGCACCAGTTCATACATTTAGCAAAGTCACAAACCCTAACCCAGCCAGGCAGGGAGAGGCCAGACAGAAAGTGCATCAGCACATCCAGATACCTTGGAGAACAATCTGAAATGGGAGCCATTGTCTTCCTCTTCACCATCACCATCCTCATCAACAGTAGGCATCACCAGGGTATCTCCCCAGGAATGTCTTCACCCTCCTCATGTGGGAGCCCCTACCCTCATTAATCTCAGCTTAAGGGAATGTATGTCAATGTGCTTGTGGTCAGACAGCTGCAGATGTTGTATCTCACAGCTGGTGTCAGCTCATGCTCATGTGGTTGCGGGGTCCTTACAGACAGACTTCTCCCTGAAAACTCTGCTCCCAGCCCCCCAAACTGAAGGGCCAACGTTCACAGGCCACAAGCCTTATGCTAGCTGCTGAGGGCAACATCTCTCAGAATGCTGTGGGCTCCTCGTGTTACTGCTCAATAAAAGAAAGGCCAAAGCCCACGGGGGGTGGGGGGGACAGGTGAGTTGCTTTAGTTACCAGGAGCAATTGTGTTTGAAGGGAGCAGAGGCTGAATAAATGTGACTGTTTTGGTGATGACTGGTGTGTAGTGTTGTACAAAAACTTGCTTCCAAAGTCTTCCTGTCCTTTCTACCCACCCCGTTCTCCTCTCAACCACTGTGGAAGAGAGCCCTGAAAGGCATCAATTTCCCCTTCTTCCAGATAGCTGGAAAAAGAAGATTCCCTTTTCCTTCTGACCATTAAGAGACCCCTCCACCAAAATCAGTCCTTACTAAGATATGAAATTTTTATATATGCCTAAAATCTTTGGAAAGCTACTTTAACATAAACATATGGCATGAAATTGGGATGGAAATCATACAAAATACATTAGCGGTTCCTTTTCCTACAAGCAAAGAACTTTGTGATGAACACGCTGAACAGCTCTCTGTGATTAAATGAAAATATGATCTTTGTGTCTATGAGTTTAAAGACATAGTCATCCGGAATGACAACTTTAGGAAGGCTTCAGAGTTTATTTAAAACTGTGGTCGCTGACCCATCGATCGCGATCGACTGGTTGATCTTGGGGGATTGACCAGTCGATCACAAGGCTCTCTGTCCCCCACCCACAGATGAACCCCATGTTGATGCTACCTCAAGGAACAACGGAGGTAGCTCAGGTTTCCCGCAGGGTCGGGGGGGGGGATTTCTGCAGCTGTGTGCCAGGTCCTTGAAGTGCATGGGCTGCTGTTCCCCCTTCCCCAAACAGCTAGCACGATACCTAAAATGCCGGTCTGTGGTGTACTGGGGACTTTCTTCCACTGCTGCCTTCCTGCGCGTGGGGGAGGCAGTGGGAGTCCAGGACTGCTCCAGCTCCAAGTGCTCAGGCAGCACGCGCTGCCGTGGGGAGCGAAGGAGCAGGGTGCGCGCTGCCTGAGCAGTTGGAGCTCGCATAGTCCAGGTCTCCCCCCACACACACATACTGCCCAGGAAGGCAAAAGAGGAAGAAAGTCCCCAGCACATGATGGACCAGTGTTTCAGGTACCGTGCAGCTGTTTGGGGGATGGGGAAGCAGCCTGCACACTTCCTGGGCCTTGGCAGGCAGCTTCAGGGTCCCTGGTCCCAGTCCCTGTCCCCTTCCCCTGCCCAAAGCCCCACAAGTACTCTGTCCCCTGCCCCGACACCCATTGGCACCCTGCCCTAGCACCCTGTTCCCTACCCCTGCACTGTGTCCCCTGCCCCAACCCCTTACCCCGGCACACACTGGCACCCTATCCCCTGCCCAATCACCCACCGGCATCCTGTCCCCTGCCCCAGCACTCTGTCCCCTGCTCCCACCAGCACAGTTGGGGCCACATTAGTGAGGCTTGAGGGATTTGGCTGGGTTGTGTTTTTGTATCTCACTTGTGTGGCCCCAGCTGACTTTTCTGTGGGTCAGTGACCCCTGACTCAAAACAGGTTCCCCGCCCCTCTCATAAATAAAGACAATGCTAAAACCTTTTGAATCTGACATAATATTTTATTTAAAAATGAAGCCTGGCCAACAAGCCCCCAGTTGGAGCCAAGCCCTCATCTGGCCACAGTATCATAACACTCCTGTAACCCCCCACCCTGACCTCAAACCTGAGCCAATCATACACTGGAACCCCCTGTCCTGAGTGTCTGACACCCCCAAACTCCTGCATCCCCACATCCCCAGTCTTCTGCCACAACACTCCTGCACCATCCACACACTGCAAATCTGTGTCCTGAGCCCACCATACTCCCAGCCTCCCTGCCCTGAGCCCCTCGTGCACCCCAGCCCAAACTCCTGCACCCTCACAGCCACAAGCCTGCAGCCTGCTCATCACCCCAACCCTACACATCAGCCCAACACTCCCCAGCCTGGAGCCCCCTCCCTGAACCAGCATCCCCTTCACCACATCCTCCTGCATCCAAATTCCCTCCCAGAGCTTGCACCTCTCATCCCTTCCCTACACCCAAATCCCTCATTCCCACCCCAGACCCTGCACCTCCTGCCTCAGCCCAGTGAGGGTATGGCTAGACTGCAGGAGTTTTTCCGGCAAACTTGCTCTTTTGGCACAGGGCTTCCAAAAGAAGGGATTTTTCTGACATCTGGCCCAGTCTAGATGAGCCAAATGTCAGAAAAATTTCTTGCAACAGCAGGATTGAAAAAAAGCAGCAGTGTAGCCGTACCCTGAGAGTGTATAAGGGTCGGGGATAGCAAGTGATGGAGAGAAGGGGAACAGAGCGGGCCGGGCCTCAAGGAAGGGGTGGGGTCTTGGGGAAGGGATGGGGTAGATCTTGGTTTGTCCTGACATTTAAAAAGTGATCTTGGGTGTAAAAAGGTTGGAGACCACTGATGTAAAACATAAAGCCAGCTTAGAAATACTGAGGAAGAAAATGTCCAACACAGAAGGGCTGCATCATGTATTCCGTAATATTTAATGGTGTATTCAGCAGGACAACTGACTCGCCCTTACCACCAAATTATTGAAAAAAAAGTCTCTCACCAACTTCAGGGAATATCAAAAAACCTCGGACTGACCATTCTTATTCAAATGTCCTGCTTTTATTCAAGTGCCTTCTGCATATTGTGGCAAGGTCCTCACTCATGCCCCCGGCCCTGGGACACCTTCTGTGTCCACACACCAAGCAGAGACCCTCTGTGGCACACTCCCCCTGTGACCTTTCTGTCAGGGCCAATTTCCCAGCACCTTCCATTTCCAGAGCTTCTCTTCACAGCTAGCTCAGCCACCCCTCCTGCTTCTCAGGGACGCACCCTCAGCCACAGCCTGGCCCCTCGCCCCTCGCCTGCCACTGCTCCTCTGCCTGCTCCACCTTGTCCTCTGGCTAATGAGTCCCACAGCCGCTTCTATCAGCCCATCAGCAAGCTGCCCATGACTGGCCCTTTCAGCCAGGTGCAGTGACAGACCTCTGGCTCAGCCGCTGTCTGCACAGTACCCAGACTTCACCACCTGGCAAGCAGTGGAAAACATGCTTCATTTTCCCGAGGGTGGGCTGGGGAAGGGGCGGCTATACTGTATAATGGGCACTGGGGGCAACAGACGGTGGGGGTGGGGAAGGGGCAGCTATACTGTATAATGGGCACTAGGGGCAGCAGAGGGTGGGGTGGGGGAGGGGCAGCTATACTGTATAATGGGCACTAGGGGCAGCAGAGGGTGGGGGCAGAGAAGGGGCAGCTATACTGTATAATGGGCACTACGGCAGCAGAGGGTGGGGCAGAGGAGGGGCGGCTGTACTGTACAATGGGCACTAGGGGAATGAAAGCCAGAGGGATGGGGTAGGCTCAGGCCTTGGAAATTATGTCCAGGGCTTAGATTTTTCATTTCCTGCATCTTCAGCATCTCCTTGTGGCAGAAGCAATCCCCAGCCTCAGAGCAGCAAAGAAGATTATTTAGTGCCAGGGGAATTCTTGACTCCTGTCATGTCCCAATTTGTGACAGCCAATGCAAAACTCCCTCGTATGGTTCTCTGAGATTTGTGTCCCGTATTTATCAGTGGGGATCTGGTATGGTCCTTGGTAATTTTTTGGTCATCACCGTTCACAATTTGGCTTCATTGGCCAAGGGGTTGAGGTCGCACGGAGGTCAGGGGGAGACACAGGTCTCCAGTGCTGCGTAAGTTAGGCCCAGGTGTTTAATCTGCATGTGGGGTAGAAAGGACACAAATAATTCACATGTGGGAGCAGCAACTTCCCCTGCTGGGCTCCTGAAGGGACATATCAAGTAGAATCATAGAATCATAGAGCTGGAAGAGACCTCAGAAGGTCATCAAGTCCAGCCCTCTGCTCTAGGCAGGACCAATCCCAACTAAATCAACCCAGCCAGGGCTTTGTCAAGCCGAGACTTAAACACCTCTAGGGATGAAGACTCCACTACTTCCCTAGGTAACCCATTAGAGCAACAAGGATGATCTAACTGCCTGTAGCTGTCTGTAAATAGCATATCCCTGATGAGTTCTGGTGGGACTCGGTGTTTTGACCCTACTTTCTATCAGAGAGGATGAAGACTTCCTTGATAGAAGGCAGCGTTTAATCCTGTAGCCACAGCAGGCTGAAGACCCAGTCAGGGCACTACCGGACAAGGAAGAAAACTGGCAGCATGTAATCTCTAGAAGGAGAATAAGGCCAACTCAGGTATCCCCCATTCCTGTAGAGGTAAATAACCACTTTCAGGCTCTCTCCACAGGCACTGCAGTGGAGAATGCTTTGGCAGGCACCTCTCAGGGAAGAAATCAGAACGGAACTCCATCTACCAGAAGGCATGAGATGCGTAGTCCTAGGGATGGGGTTCCACAACCACCACCCCCAAAAGAAGACGGGTGGTGGTGGTCAGGGACTCCCTACTAAGAGGGACTGAGTCATCCATCTGCCATCCAGACCTGCAAGCTTGAGACGTGTGCTGCTTACCAGGAGCTCGCATTCAGGATGTGACCGAGTGTCTTCCAAAAGACATTAAACCTTCTGATTGCTACCCCTTCCTGCTTCTCCATGTAGGAACTAACGATACAGCCAAGAATGACATTGAGCTGGTCACGGCAGATTATGCAGCGCTGGGAAGAAGGATCAAGGAATCCGAAGCACAAGTGATGTTCTCGTCCATTATTCCTGTTGAAGGAAAAGGTCCAGGGAGGGATTGTCGAATTGAGGAAGTAAATTCATGGTTGTGCAGGTGGTGTCGGAGAGAGGGCTTTGGTTTCCTCGACCATGGGACTCTGTTCCTGGCACAAGGATTGTTAGGAAGAGATGGGATCCACCTAACCAAGAGAGGAAAGAGCATCTTTGCGGGCAGGCTTGCAAACCTAGTGAGGAGGGCTTTAAACTAGGTTCGTTGAAGGATGGTGACCAAAGCCCTGAGGTAAGTGAGGAAGTCAGACACCAGGAAGAATCACAAGGAGGAACAAGCAACAAAGGAAGACCCCTGATTTGAATGGAGAAGGTAGGGCGATCAACTGGTTATCTAAGGTGTTTGTACACCAATGAGAGAAGCCTGGGAAACAAATAGCAAGAATTAGAAGCCCTAGTCCAGTCGAAGAACTATGATTTCATTGGAATAACGGAGACTTGATGGGATGATTCGCATGACTGGAGCACTGTCATGGAAGGGTATAAACTGTTGAGTAAGAACAGGCAGAGGAGAAAAGGAGGAGGAGTTGCATTGTATGTAAGAGAGCACTATGATTGCTCGGAGCTCCAGTACTTAGAGGGAGAAAAGACTGTTGAGAGTCTCTGGGTTAAATTTAGAGGTGGAAGCAACAGGGGTGATGTTGTGGTTGGTGTCTGCTATAGACCACCGTATCAGGTGGATGAGATAGACGAAGCTTTCTTTGGACAACTGAGAGAAGCTTCCAGATCACAGGCCCTGGTTCTCATGGTCGACTTTAATCACCCTAACATCTGTTGGGAGACCGATACAACAGTACACAGACAATCCAGGAAGTTTTTGAAGAATGTTGGGTTTAACTTTCGTACAAGTGCTGAAGGAGCCAACTAGAGGCCATGCCCAGCTTGACCTGCTGCTCACAAACAGGGAGGAACTAGTAGGGGAAGTAGAGGTGGGTGACAACTTGGGAAGCAGTGATCATGAGATGGTAGATTTCAGGATCCTGCCCAAAGGAAGAAAGGAGAGTAGCAAAATACACACCCTGGCCTTCAGAAGAGCAGATTTTGACTCCCTCAGAGATCTGATAAGCAGGATTGCCTGGGATGCTTACATGAAGGGGAAAGGAGTCCAGGACAGCTGGCAGTATTTTAAAGAAGCCTTATTAAAGGCACAGGAAGAAACCATCCCGATGCGCAGCAAGAAAAGGAAATATGGTAGGTGACCAGAGTGGCTTACCAGGGACATCCGTGCTGAGCTTAAACACAAAAAGAAAGTTTACAAGTAGTGGAAACTTGTATGGATGACTAGGGAGGAGTATAAATATATTGCACGAGAATGCAGGGGAGTTATCAGGAAGGTGAAAGCGCAATTGGAATTGCAGCTGGCAAGGGATGTGAAGGATAACAAGAAAGGTTTCTACAGTCATGTTAGCAATAAGAGGGTGATCAGAGAGGGTGTGGGGCCTTTACTGGATGAGGGAGGTAACCTAGTGACAGATGATGTGGGAAAAGCTGAAGTACTGAATGCTTTCTTTACCTCTGTCTTCACAGGAGGTCAGCTCCCAGACAAATGCATTAGTCAATGCGGTATGGGAAGGAGGTAGACAGCACTTGGTGGGGAAAGAGCAAGTTAGAAACTATTTAGAAAAGCTAAACATACACAAATCCATGGGCCCAGATTTAATGCATCCGAGGGTACTGAGGGAGTTGGCAAATATCATTGAGGAGCCTTTGGCCATTATCTTTGAAAACTTGTGGAGATCAGGAGAGATCCCGGATGATTGGAAAAAGACAAATGTAGTGCCCATCTTTTAAAAAAACAAGGACGATCCGGGGAACTACAGACCAGTCCCCTTACCTCAGTCCCCAGAAAAATCATGGAGGGGATCCTCAAGGAATCCATTTTGAAGTACTTGGAAGAGGGGAAAGTGATCAGGAAGAGTCAACATGGATTCACCAAGGGCAAGTCATGCCTGACCAATCTGATTAGCTTCTATGATGAGGTAAATGGCTCTGAGGACATGGGGAAGTCAGTGGATGTGAAATACCTTGACTTTAGCAAAGCTTTTGATACAGTCTCCCACAATATTCTTGCCAGCAAATTAAGGGAATATGGATTGGATACATGGACTATAAGATGGATAGAATGCTGGCCTGACTGTCGGACCCAACGGGTAGTGATCAACGGCTTCATGTCAGGTTGGCGGTCGGCTTCTAGCCGAGTGCCCCAAGGATCAGTTCTTGGACCAGTTTTGTTCAACATCTTTATTAATGACCTGGATGAGGGGATGGATTGCACCCTCAGCAAGTTTGCAGATGACACTAAGCTAGGGGGAGAGGTAGATATGCTGGAAGTATAGGGTCCAGAGTAACCTGGAAAGGTTAGAGGATTGGGCCAAAAGAAATCTGATGAGGTTCAACAAGGATAAGTGCAGAGTCCTGCATTTGGGACGGAAGAATCCCAAGCATTGTTACAGGCTGGGGACTGAATGGCTAAGTAGCAGTTCAGCAGAAAAGGACCTGGGGATTCCAGTGAAAGAGGAGCTGGATATGAGTCAACAGTGTGCTCTTGTCGTCAAGAAGGCTAATGGCATATTAGGGTGCATTAGAAGGAGCATTGCCAGCAGATCCAGAGAAGTGATTATTCCCGTTTATTCGGTTCTGGTGAGGCTACATCTGGAGTATTATGTCCAGTTCTGGGCCCCCCAGCATAGAAAGGATGTGGACGCTTTGGAAACGGTCCAGCGGAGGGCGACCAAAATGATTAGGGGGCTGGAGTGCATGACCTATGAGGAGAGACTGAGAGATTTGGGATTGTTTAGTCTGCAGAAAAGAAGAGCGATAGCAGCCTTGAACTTCTGAAGGGAGGTTCCAAAGAGAATGGAGAGAGGCTGTTCACAGTAGTGACAGATGGCAGAACAAGGAGCAATAGTCTCACGTTACAGTGGGGGAGGTCTAGTATGGATATTAGGAAAAACTATTTCACTAGGTGGGTGGGGAAGGTGGTGGAATCTCCATCGCTAGAGGTGTTTAAGTCTCAGCTTGACAAAGACCTGTTGGGAAACCAACGCGGCGGTACACAGGCAATCCAGGAAGTTTCTGGAGAAAGTTGGGGATAACTTCTTGGTACAAGTGCTGAAGGATCCAACCAGGGGCCGTGCGCAGCTTGACCTTCTGCTCACAAACAGGGAGGAACTAATAGGGGAAGTAGAGGTGGGTGACAACCTGGGAAGCAGTGATCATGAGATGGTAGATTTCAGGATCCTGACCAAAGGAAGAAAAGAGAGCAGTAAAATACACACCTTGGACTTCAGAAAAGCAGATTTTGACTCCCTCAGAGACCTGATGGGCAGGATCCCCTGGGATGCTAACATGAAGGGGAAAGGAGTCCAGGACAGCTGGCAGTATTTTAAAGAAGCCTTATTGAAGGCACAGAAAGAAACCATCCCGATGCGTAGCAAGAGAGGCAAACATGGGAGGAGACCGGATTGGCTTACAGGGGAAATCCTTGGTGAACTTAAGCACAAAAAGGAAGCTTACAAAAAGTGGAAACTTGGACAAATGACCAGGGAGGGGTTTAAATGTATAGCTCGAGAATGCCGGGGGGTTATCAGGAAGGCGAAAGCGCAAATGGAATTGCAACTGGCTAAAGATGTGAAGGATAACAAGAAAGGTTTCTACAGGCATGTAAACAAGAAGAAGGTGATCAGAGAGGGTGTGCAGCCCCTACTGGATGAAGGAGGTAACCTAGTGACAGATGATGTGGGGAAAGCTGAAGTACTCAATGCTTTCTTTGCCTCTGTATTCATGGACAAGATGGGCCCCCGGATTAATGCGCTAAGTGATGCAAGATGGGATGAAGATCGACAGCCTTTAGTGGGTAAAGAACAGGTTAGGAACTATTTAGAAAAGCTAAACGTACACAAATCCATGGGTCTGGACTTAATGCATCCGAGGGTACTGAGGGAGTTGGCAAATGTCATTGAGGAGCCTTTGGCCATTATCTTTGAAAAGTCGTGGAGATCGGGAGAGGTCCCGGATGATTGGAAAAAGGCAAATGTAGTGCCCATCTTCGAAAAAGGCAAGAAGGACGATCCAGGGAACTATAGGCCGGTCAGTCTTACCCTGGTTCCTGGAAAAATCATGGAAGGGATCCTTAAGGAATCCATTTTGAGGCACTTGAAGGAGTGGAAAGTGATTAGGAAAAGTCAGCATGGATTCACAAAGGTCAAGTCGTGCCTGACCAATCTGATTAGCTTCTGTGATGAGGTAACTGGCTCTGTGGACATGGGAAAGTCAGTGGATGTGATATACCTTGACTTTAGCAAGGCTTTTGATACGGTCTCCCACAATATTCTTGCCAGCAAGTTAAGGGAATATGGATTGGATAAATGGACAGTAAGATAGATAGAAAGCTGGCTAGAAGGCCAGGCCCAGCGGGTAGTGATCAACGGCTCGATGTCAGGATGGCGGTCGGTTTCTAGCGGAGTGCCCCAAGGTTCGGTTCTAGGACCGGTTTTGTTCAATATCTTTATTAATGACCTGGATGAGGGGATGGATTGCACCCTCAGCAAGTTTGCAGATGACACTAAGTTAGAGGGAGAGGTAGATACGCTGGAGGGCGGGGATAGAGTCCAGAGTGACTTAGACAAATTGGAGGATTGGGCCACAAGAAATCTGATGAGGTTCAACAAGGACAAGTGCAGAGTCCTGCACTTGGGACGGAAGAATCCCAAGCATTGTTACAGGCTGGGGACCAACCAGCTAAGTAGTAGTTCTGCAGAAAAGGACCTGGGGGTTACAGAGGATGAGAAGCTGGATATGAGTCAACAGTGTGCCCTTGTAGCCAAGAAGGCTAATGGCATTTTAGGTTGCATTAAGAGGAGCATTGCCAGCAGATCCAGAGATGTCATTATTCCCCTTTATTCGGCTCTGGTGAGGCCACATCTGGAGTATTGTGCCCAGTTCTGGGCCCCCCACTACAAAAAAGATGTGGACGCATTGGAGAGGGTCCAGTGGAGGGCAACCAAAATGATTAGGGGGCTGGAGCATACGACCTATGAGGAGAGGCTGAGAGAATTGGGTCTGTTTAGTCTGCAGAAGCGAAGAGTGAGGGGGGATTTGGTAGCAGCCTTCAACTTCCTGAAGGGAGGTTCCAAAGAGGATGGAGAAAGGCTGTTCTCAGTAGTGATGGATGGCAGAACAAGGAGCAATGATCTTAAGTTGTGGTGGATATTAGGAAAAACTATTTCACTAGGAGAGTGGTGAAACACTGGAATGGGTTACCTAGGGAAGTAGTGGAGTCTCCATCTCTAGAGGTATTTAAGTCTCGGCTTGACAAAGCCCTGACTGGGTTGATGTAATTGGGATTGGTCCTGCCTAGAGCAGGGGGCTGGACTTGATGACCTCCTGAGGTCTCTTTGGGTATGTCTACACTACAGCACTAATTCGAACTAAGCTAATTCGAACTAGTGCATCTAGACTTAAAAACTAGTTCAAATTAGCGTTTTGCTAATTCGAACTAGCATGTCCACATTGAGTGGACCCTGAACTGAAGTTAAGGCTGGCCGGAACCAGTGCCAGCAGGGCATCAGGTTAGGACTTAGAGCGTGGAGCTGCTGCCACAGGCTAGCCGAGGGCTGTGCTTAAAGGGACCCTACCCCCACCCCGGACAGACAGTTCTCAGGGTTCCCCGCTTGCTTGTCTACCTCGATGAGGGACAGCAAAGCAGTCCTGACTTGGAGTGCCCTGAGTGCCCACGTTTGGCACATCAGAGCACTCGGCCATCAGCCCGGCTGCACTTGCCGCAGGCTGCCATCCGGGGGGGTCATTCGGGGGGCTGTCAGGATCCAGGAGGCCCTGCAGGAGAGCTTCCACCCCGAGGAGCCCGCAGAGCCACCCCAGTCCTCCCCATCGGGGGCTCGTGCCCCATTCCTCCCTCACCTCCTTCCACTTACCCTTCCCTAGCCCCCCTTCCTGATGTAAAAAATAAAGGGCACGTGTTCAAAAATAGAAACTCTCTTTATTGAAAAAGGAGGTGGGAGAGGGGAAGAGAGAGGGTGGGAGAGGGGAGGTGAAAACCTGGGAGGGGGGAGCTGGAAGGGGGAAGCCAGGGGAAGAAGGAGAAGGGGAAGTATAAAACTATGGTACACCATATCTTCAGTATTGTGTACAGATGTGGTCTCCTCACCTCAAAAAAGATATTTTGGCCTTGGAAAGGGTTCAGAAAAGGATAACTAAAATGATTAGGGGTTTGGAACAGGTCCCATATGAAGAGAGGCTAAAGAGACTGGGACTTTTCAGCTTAGAAAAGAGGAGACTGAGGGGGGATATGATAGAGGTCTATAAAATCATGAGTGGTGTGGAGAGGGTGCATAAAGAAAAGTTCTTCATTAGTTCCCATAATAGAAGGACTAGAGGACACCAAATGAAATGAATGGGTAGCAGTCTTCAAACTAATAAAAGAAAGTTCTTCTTCACAAAGCAAATAGTCAACCTGTGGAACTCCTTGCCACAGGAGGCTGTGAAGCCTAGAACTAGAACAGAGTTTAAAGAGAAGTTAGATAAAGTCATGGAGGTTGGGTCCATGGAGTGCTATTAGCCAGGGGGTAGGAACGGTGTCCCTGGCCTCTGTTTGTGGAAGGCTGGAGATGGATGGCACGAGACAAATGGCTTGGTCATTGTCTTCGGTCCATCCCCTCCGGGGTACCTGGTGTTGGCCACTGTCGGCAGACAGGCTACTGGGCTAGATGGACCTTTGGTCTGACCCAGTACGGCCATTCTTATGTTCTTATGTTCTAAGCTCAGGGTCGGGGGTCTCACTGGACCAACTTGATTTTCATGCAACCCTGCTCCTGGGTTCGCATGTGGCCTTTGGTGGCAAGGCTGGCAGCTATCCTGCCCTAGACGGCTGCATTCCTGTGCCTAGTGCGGAGATTGTGGACGTTGAAGGCCTCCCCCCAAACCTCGATGAGGTCCATGATCTCCGCACTAGACCAGGCGGGCACCCGCCTCTTGCGGCCCTGGGCAGGCTCCTGGGAGCCGCCAGCCTGTTCCTGGGAAGAGGGGGAGGGCTGGGTGGCAGCGGGTGGCTGGCTCATGCCGTGCCAGGTGCAGGGTCTGCTGGCTGGGTGCTGGCAGGCTTGCACCTGGCACAGGCACCATAGCCAGACCGTAGCCCTTTAAGGGCTTCGGGGCTGGGAGGGGGGCAGAAGAGTTTCCCTGGCTTGGCCCAGAGTGGCCACCAGGGCAAGCTGGGAAGGGCTAGCCTCCAGCTAGTTCGAATTAAGTGGCTACACAGCCCTTAATTCGAACTACTTAATTCGAACTAGGCGTTAGTCCTCGTAGAATGAGGTTTACCTAGTTCGAATTAAGTTCAAACTAGTGGTTTCCGTGTGTAGCACCTATGAAAGTTAATTCGAACTAATGGCTGTTAGTTCGAATTAACTTTGTAGTGTAAACATACCCTTTCAGCTCTATGGTTCTATGATTCTATGAAAGACCTGGCTGGGTTGATTTAGTTGGTATTGGTCCTGCCTAGAGCAGGGGGCTGGACTTCGTGACCTCCTGAGGTCTCTTCTAGCCCTGGGATTCTATGACTTGGTATTTTCACAAAACGAAAGCAACAACAACAAAACTGAGAATCACTCCAGTGCTTCTGGGGCCCTTGGCATCCAGAGATTCTGTTTGTTCCCCTCTGAGATTCACTGGCCCCAGATCTGCGCTCGCTTCACCCCAGCCCTGCTGGTGACCTCTCAGGGGGCAGATAACATGGGCAGAGTCACAGAGCGCTAGGGCAAACAGGCCACTGGCTTCTCTCTTCTGACCTCCTCAATCACCCCTGAGCTTGGCTCTCATGGCCCAGGGGCACAGACCACGTGAGCCCTCCAGCCAACTGAACAGAACAGAGAAATGTCGTCGGTGGTCTCTGCGTCCCAGGACTGAAATGCAGGCAGCTCTTGCATGCAGAGTGTGTGTGTGTGCGTGTGCCTGTGTGTGTGTGCGCCTCTGTGTGTGTGTGTGTGACTTGTAGCACATGCGGTGGGTGCACAGCCATGCGGTTTTTCCAGTTGTGTAGACCGTGACAGATCCTGGGTTGAGGAGCTGATGGCAGAAACACAAGAGACCGTCAGGCCCAGACTCACCACAATGACTTGGGCAGACCAGGCCAGGAAGGGGCTGTATTTTGGTGGTGGCGAGACAGACTGAAGTTGGGGCAGGGAAAGATCTTCCCTCCCCCACGTTGTCTCTAGTGCCCAGGGCCCAGGCGGCTGCAGCAGCCCTGCAGACAGGAACAGCTGAGCAGACTGTGTCAGGAGGAGGCCTTACAACATGAACAGCGGAATCTAGGGGAGAAGACATCATGATATTCCTGCGGTGCTGAGCTAGACATTGAGGGGCAGCGGTGGGGACCCTGCTGGATCTGCTGTGTAACGCATGGTACACTTGTCCCTGGGCGCTGTGCCAGGGGACAGGCCGGTGACGCCTGAGCGTGGGGATGCCGATGGAGAGGGGAACAGAAGTGCGATGATCACTAACCCATTGGGCTGTTTTAAAGGGCAGGTGTAAGTATTTCGACACTCAGCTCCTTCTGTGTGGTCGCTGCCTGGCTGGGTGTGTCAGGGTATGTTTACACTGCCACCCTAGTTCGAACTAGGGTGGCTAATGTAGGCATTCGAACTTGCAAATGAAGCCCAGGATTTAAATATCCCGGGCTTCATTTGCATGTTCCCGGGCGCGCGCCATTTTAAAATGCCATAGTTCGAACTACCTGCCCGCGGCTACACACAGCACGGACTAGGTAGTTACAATTAAAGCTCCTCATTCGAACTACCATTATTCCTCCTGCAAGGAGGTTTACTGCTAGTTCGAATTAGGAGCTTTATTTTGAACTACCTAGTCTGTGCCGCATGTAGCCGCGGGCAGTCAGTTCGAACTACAGGCATTTAAAAATGGCACGCGCCTGGGAACATGCAAATGAAGCCCGGGATATTTAAATCCCGGGCTTCATTTGCAAGTTCGAATGCCTACATTAGCCACCCTAGTTTGAACTAGGGTGGCAGTGTAGACATATCCTCAGTGACTGTGCAGACGGTGTTGGTAACACTGCTGCCCACAGCGTGCAGACTCCTAAGTGGCAGTGTTGCAGCCGTGCGCACCGGGGTTCCCAGACACACCGGGATTCTGATAGTCCTGGGCCTCAGCTTGGGACAAGAACCCACCGCCTGTCGGGCAATGGGTGGGGAATGAAATCATCATAGTTCGATAGCTTAGGTTGTCCCTGCTCACAGGAAGCAGCCCGCTCCCTGTGGGCCACCCAACGGGTCAGAAGTCACCGGGCGAGTCCCGACAGGTACCTCGCTCTAGCCAGTGATGGTAACTGTTCAGCTGTGGCTCTGAATAACCGGTGTCTGCAGTTAGCTAAGAACGTGCACCCAAGCCAATGGACTCGACTCTGCCAGTAGCATGGGATGCACCACTGCCTCTAGATCGGACAATCCAGCTCCCTGGGGGTACATTGTTATACACAGGTACAAACCCATCTCACATCACTCCTAACGTAGCACGGTGCCACCCTCTGACGTTACTGTGGTACAACCCATTGCCTTGTACAGGGGGGTCCGGTCACTAGCTAGCATACTGCCAGGTTCCCCCTGCCCTGACCCTGAGTCATTGTGTCTGGTACCTGGGGGGGTGTCGGTACCGAGGTGTCTCCTCACAAGCTGCTCTGTCCTGGCCCCTCTGGAATGTGCTCCCAGCCTGTGCCTGATGCCAATTAGCGTGTGACCCCATTAGCCCTGTTCCTGCCCGAGTCTGTGAGCAGGGCCTGCTCCTCGCTCAGCCTCACTGAGCTTTGTATTGGCAAAGTCCTGACCACCGTGGCCTGGGCCTCAGGCCTCCCCACAGGCCTGATGTGTCAGGCCCCCATCTCCCTGCACATGTGTGTCCCTGAGTCTCCCTCCTCCCACACAGAGGCTACTTCTAGACAGCAGGCTTTTGGTGCAGGAACCATATTTCTAAGAGATCTTCTGAAAAAAAAGATTCTGCAAAAACATGTTGAAAAAGTGATGAGCTTTTGCAAAAGAGAGGGTCCAGACTGCATGGATGCTCTCTCAAAAGGAAAGTCTGATTGCTGTGCACAGAATGGCCACCTGTGCTTTTCTCGATTGCCTCTTTTTAGGCAAAAACCTCCTGTTCTCCATCCACACACTCATTTTTCCAAGAGCTCTTGCGCTAAAAGGTTTCTTCCTCGAAGGAAGAGGAATACAAATTGTGCAAAAATTCCTCTGTTCTTTCAATTCACTGTCAAAAGAATGGGCTCGTAGTGTGGACGCTCCGCGAGCTTTAGTGGAAACACTCTGCAGTGTGGACACAGCCAGAGTTTGTTCTGATGCCCCTGGGAGCTCACCCTGACTCTGCTCCTGCTGCAAACTGACGGAGCCAAAGGGACCCGCCCCCAACTGCTCTGGGCTGTGGGGCTGGCCCTTGAGGGGGGAAATGGGTGCTGTGGGTAGGGCGGGGGGTCTGGGAGTCAGGGATCCTGGGTTCTGTTCCCAGCTCAGGGAGGGCAGTGAGATGTAATGGTTAGAGCAATGAGTCAGAGCTAATTTATAATCATGGCTCTGTGACAAGAGTGGGTCCCAGAGTGTGAACATCAGCAGAACCAGAGTCATGAGCCCTGAGTGTTGTTCCTGCCTCTGCTCTTGAGTCCTTCTGTTGTGTGACCTTGGATCACTCCCCCTTCCAGACAATAAAGTGTCCCACCATTTACCACTGTCAGTAAATCCCATCACAAATGTCACGCAGAAACCACACCTGATGAGGATGGCAATGATGCAACATCCTGGGACATGACTGACCCAGTGAACATTGTTTTGTTGCCATCTGAGGCAGGGCTGTTCTTCCTCTGAGGAATACGGCAAGAAATTTCCTCCAAGGACTTGGTCCCAGAAGCCAGGGACTGAAATAAAAGCACCTCCAATTCCTGCTACACGCACAGAGTCTGCAGCTAGGAGATGGCTCGATTCTTCTCACACAAGGTCAGTGAAAAATCCATGACTTACGCCCCCAACCATTCTCCTTCTCAAGCCCAGGGATATTGTGCCCCCATCTGCAATCAGAGCAAAATCATGTCCCTGGTTTCTGAAGGTGTATTTTACATACTTGCATAGAGCCTGATTTTGTGTCTGAGAACGTAGGTTGTGTGTGTGCACATCAATCTCTCTCTCTCGCTCTCTAATTTTGTCAAACCCACCTGGCAGTCTGTCTATTGGTGCATCAATTAACCTGTTGCTCTCCAAGCCTTTCAGTCTGAAATTCACTAATTTAACACTCATGGGCTCTGTCCTGGGCTTGACATCAGCGTGTTTATGCTAATGATACTAGGTGAAGTCCTTGTCGCATAGATCCATGGTGCCCACCAGAGTGACAGACGTGCACCGGACATGCCCATCCCCTCGCCATGATTCTCTTCAGTATCTGTGTTGTTGCTGTGTCTGTGGGGTTGTTTCTGACTTCTCCCTTCTCTCGTCTTTCCTCTCCTCTGTTCCCCACCCCTCATCCATTGAAGCTAAGTGGAAATGTTGATTCTCGGGGTGGGTCTTGTATTGGGGTCTGGATGCAGCCCACTGGGAGGGCTCATGCTGATCTGTTCTGGCCAGAGAATCCCCTCCCATCACCCATCACGACACATTCTCTGCCCTGCTGCCCAAGAGCTGTGCAGTGGACTCGTTCAGCTGAATTTACCTCAACTCTCTCCCCACATAATATCTGGTTCCTCCGTCGTTTCCATGTTCTCCTGTTTACAAACGCAGGGTCTGGATACCTTGATGCGCTCTGAAAATTTCACTCCACTGCCAGCGACAAGAATCTACAAGAATCTGCTTAGTGGTGAGTAAATTCCTTCTTTTTATGCAGGGATGGGGAACCTTTTATTGGGTCAGGGGCCACAGACCCACACAAAAATCAGTCAAGGCCGCACACAAAACTCCTCACTGGCGTGGCACCCGACTGAGCAGTAGAAATACACTCCCACATTCCCCTCGCACCCCAGAGCCTGGGGAGGGGGGGCTAATAGATTTCTGTGCTCCAGCCCCGTGGTGGGGCAGAGGGGGCTGGAGCGCCAGCACAGGCTCCCCAGTGCAGGGCAGGCCCTGAGCCACGGGTGCCAGATCCAGGCAAGCAGCCCCCAGAGCTGAGGCTCCCACCCCTGTTTTAATTACAGCCAGTCCAAATGTCGGCCAACCAACAGAGAAATAAATCAACATCCTTTCTGAAAAATAATCTTTCATCTCTATTCATTATTTCATCTCTATTTGCTATTTTCCGTGAGAAAAAACGGATGTTGGTGGCTGTATCCAATTTCCATTGGATTTCACATGGAATTCTCTGAATCTAACGTAGATTTTCCACTACAGATAATATACATATTGCTTTGGGGTAAGGGTGGGAGGGAACAAACATGGGAACGTTTCCTGCAGCAGTCATACTGAGAAAAGCACTCATACGGGCCCCTTCATGTTGCCCAAAGTAGCTCTTATGGGCGACGGGAGAATTCCCTCCTCATCGCCAAGGCCCCGTGTTTGGAACATCATTCCTCTTTCTTTTCACTAGGTCTGTGCCCTGCACTTTGCACAGTGCACCAGCAATGTTTGCTTCGGTTGTCTGATTTTATTCTTTCTCTGAGACTCCCTCTGAGTTGGTGTGTTTGTGTTTCTTTTGCCCTCTTTGCAGGGGTTGAGTCCTTTCTTCAGTGTGTGTGTGCTTCTGTGTGTGTGTCTGTGTCTGTGTCTGAATGTGTGCACGCACTTTTAATTTCCAGGTGAATGGTCCTTGGGTTATGGCTCGGTATCAGGCATCAGCAGACCTCAGTTAATATTTCTGGAAATGCTGACTTTGTATGTAAACCCCGTCTCTTCAGATTCCTGCACAGTAGCTCACTGTTATTTCATGCATTGCTTTGAGAGCCCCATAGTGAGAGTGCTGATGGTGTGGACAATAAAATATATGTTATCGCTCATTGTAATATTAACTCTGTCACTTTGTTGTCATGTCCTTATATTGAGGTTTCCTCTCAACAAATAACCTTGAAGTAAAAAATTATTATAGAAAATGTATCTTATTTTGTAGAATCTTACTTCTTATAAAAGTCTTTATAAAGATTCACAAATGGTGTAAATCTCTGTCGCTCTTTCCACACCTCTAGATGTGTAAAAAATTTACACACCTAAGGAATTGGCCCTTGTTTTTTATTTATTTATTTACTTACTTACTTACGTATCCTGATAGAAAACAATATATTTAGGATGTTCCTCTGAAAGAGGGAGAAGGATTTAAATTGTACATTTCATAGTACAGAAAACCCCCAAATCTTTTATAAGAAAAAACTATAAAAATAGCAAGAAGTCCTGCATCATCTTAGAAACTAACAAATTTTGTAGCTTTCCTGGGTACAGCCCAGTTCTTCAGATAAGTGGAGTTCAGGTTCTACATAAATAGCAGAGAAAGGGGGTGGAAGAGAAAAAAAAGCGGGGGGGAATTGTCATTTGGAATATTCATGCTAAATGAAGCTGATAGAGTGGGTACTAAGGTCTCTTACGTACCCGATGCCTGGTTTTTTATGTCATTAGGATGTGGAATGCAGCGGGCCATCCATGCAAGGTCTTTGTTGCAGGTATCAAACTTGTAAATGAATTAAGTTCTGCAGCTTCCCTTTCAACCTGGTTTTTTAAATTGGCTTGCAATAATCCAGTAACTTTGAGATCCATTAGTGCAGTGTTTCTCAACCAGTGGTACAAGTGTCCTTAGGGGTACTCCAGAGAAGTCTGGGGGGGGGTGTCAACACATCTGAAATTTGGAGAAAACTGAATTTTTGTTTTAAGTTTTACAGTGCTTTATTATTTTTGTACTTTTTACACCAAAACATTTCATCGCCCACCCAGATATGATTAAGTTGTTTAAACAAATGTGTTGGAATGGTAGAAAAAAAATTGTGTGTCTGAAAACTGTAGGTACCGGGGATACTTATATATATATATATATATATATATATTTTTTTTTTTTAAAGGGGGCACTTTATTAAAAAAAAGGTTGAGAAACACTGCATTAGTGAGTGCCTGGGCAAGTTAAAATGTTCCTGAACAGGTTTCTGTTCACAGAGACTGTCCAGTTTGGCCAATGTACATGGCAGAGGGGCATTGCTGGCAATTGATGGCATAGATCACATTGGTGGATGTGCAGTTATATGAGATTCTGGTGTGTTGGATTTGTGGTTAGGTCCTGTATATCGCTTGTGTAGATGTGTGGACAGAGCTGGCACTGGGGTTGATTGCAGGGGTAGGTTCCTGGATGATTATGATGGAGGTGTGCTGTGTGGTTACTGGAAAGAATGTGTTAGAGGTTTGGGGTTGTCTGTAGGTGCAGGTTTTCAAAGGGACATTATTAAAGGCCCAAAAGCAAGCTATTCTGCTGCACAGGAAAGATAGAAAATATGGCAAAAGACTGCCTTGACTTAACCAGGACATCTTGCATGATCTCAAAATCAAAAAGGAGTGGAAACTAGGACAAATTACAAAGTATGAGCTCATACTAGCCAGAGACATAAAGGATAACAAGAAGACTTTCTATAAATATATTAGAAGCAAAAGGAAGACCAAGGACAGGGTAGGCCCATTGCAATGGATGTGGCATACCTAGACTTTAGTAAGGCATTTGATACAGTCTCACATGATCTTCTTATCAATAAATTAGATGGGGCTACCATAAGGTGGCTGCATAACTGGCTGGATAACCATTCTCAGGGTATGTCTACACTGCCACCCTAGTTCGAACCTCCTGCAAGGAGGTTTAACGGTAGTTCGAATTAGGAGCTTTAATTGTAACTACCCAGTCTGTGCCGCATGTAGCTGTGGGCAGGTAGTTCGAACTACAGGGCATTTAAAAATGGCGGTGCCCGGGAACATGCAAATGAAGCCTGAAATATTTAAATCCCAGGCTTTATTTGCAAGTTCGAATGCCTACATTAGCCACCCTAGTTCGAACTAGGGTGGCAGTGTAGACATACCCTCAGAGAGTAGTTATTAACGGTTCACAATCATGTTGGAAGGGCATAACAAATGGGGTTCCACGGGGGCCTGTTTTGGGACCGGTTCTGTTCAATATCTTCATCAACGATTTAGATATTGACATAAAGGTATACTTATTAAGTTTGCAGATGATACAAAGCTGGGACGGGTTGCATGTGCTTTGGAGGATAGGGTCATAATTCAAAATGGGAGTAAATTGGAGGGCCCAGATAATCTTCATCCAAGAATATTAAAGGAACTGGCACATGAAATTGCAAGTCCATTAGCAAAAATTTTTAATAAATCTCTAAACTCAGGTGTTGTACCATTTGACTGGAGAATTGCTAATACAGTTCCTATTTTTAAGAAAGGGAAAAAAAGTGACCCAGGTAACTATAGGCCTGTTAGTTTGACATCTGTAGTATGCAAGGTCTTGGAGAAAATGTTGAAGGAGAAAGTAGTTAAGGATATTGAGGTTAATGACAATTGGGACAAATTACAACATGGTTTTACAAAAGGTAGATCGTGCCAAACCAACCTGATCTCCTTTTCTGAGAAAGTAACAGATTTTTTAGATAAAGGAAATGCCGTGGATCTAATCTACCTCGATTTCAGTAGGGCATTTGATACAGTACCACATGGGGAATTATTGGTTAAATTGGAAAAGATGGGGATGAATATGAAAATTGAGAGGTGGATAAACACCTGGTTAAAGGGGAGACTACAGTGGGTCATACTGAAAGATGAACTGTCAGGTTGGAGGGAGGTTACAGGTGGAGTTCTTCAGGGATCAGTTTTGGGACCAATCTTATTTAATCTTTTTATTACTGACCTCAGCACCAAAAGTGGGAGTGTCCTAATAAAGTTTGCAGATGACACAAAGTTGGGAGGTATTGGCAATTCAGAAAAGGATTGGGATATCATACAGGAAGACCTGGATGATCTTGTAAATTGCAGTGATAGCAAGAGGATGAAATTTAATAGTGAAAAGGTTATGCATTTAGGGATGAATAACAAGAATTTTAGTTATAAGCTGGGGACACATCAGTTGGAAGTAATGGAAGAGGAGAAGGACATTGGAGTCCTGGTTGATCACAGGATGACTATGAGCCACCATTGTGACATGGCCATGAAAAAGGCCATGGGATGCATTAGGCGAGGTATTTCCAGTAGAGATAAGGAGGTGTTAGTGCCATTATACAAGGCATTGGTGAGACCTCATCTGGAATACTGTGTGCAGTTCTGGTCTCCCATGTTTAAGAAGGATGAATTCAAACTGGAACAGGTACAAAGAAGGGCCACTAGGATCATCCAAGGAATGGAAAACCTGTCTTATGAAAGGAGACTCAAGGAGCTTGGTTTGTTTACTTTAACCAAAAGAAGGCTGAGGGGGGATATGATTGCTCTCTTTAAATATATTAGAGGGATAAATACCAGGGAGGGAGAGGAATTATTTACGCTTAATACCAATGTGGACACAAGAACAAATGGATATAAGCTGGCTATTAGGAAGTTTAGACTTGAAATTAGACAAAGGTTTCTAACCATTAGAGGAGTGAAGTTCCAGAACAGCCTTCCAAGGGAAGTAGTGGGGGCAAAAGACCTATCTGGCTTCAAGATTAAGCTAGATGGGTTTATGAAGGGGATGGTTTGATGAGATAACATGATCTTGGTAACTAATTGACCTTTCACTATCAGTGGTAAATAGGCCAATGGTGGGATGATAGGAGTTACTATAGAGAACTTTTTCCTGGGTGTCTAGCTGGTGAGTCTTGCCCACATGCTCAGGGTTCAGCTGATTGCCATATTTGGGGTCTGGAAGGAATTTTCCTCCAGGGTAGTTTGGCAGAGGCCCTGGAGGTTTTTCGCCTTCCTCTGTAGCATGGGGCACGGACCACTTGCTGGAGGATTCTCTGCATCTTGGGGTCTTTAAATCATTTGAGGACTTCAATATCTGAGATATAGGTGAGAGGATTATTCCAGGAGTGGGTGGGTGAGATTCTGTGGCCTGCTTTGTGCAGGGGGTGCAGACTAGATGATCATAATGGTCCCTTCTGACCTTAAAATCTATGAGTCTATGAGTCTATGGACAAACTGGAGAACTGGTCTGAGGTAAATAGGATGAAATTTAATTAGGATAAGTGCAAAGTGTCCCACTTAGGAAGGAACAATTAGTTTCACACACAGAGAATGGGAAGCGACTGTCTAGGAAGGAGTCCTGCAGAAAGGGATCTAGGGGTCAGAGTGGACAACAAGTTAAACATGAGTCAACAGTGTGATACTGCTGCAAAAGAAGCAAACATGATTCTGGGCTCCATTAACCAGAGTGTTGGAGGCAAGACACGAGAAGTCATTCTTCCGCTCTGCTCTGCACTAAGTAGACCTCAGCTGGAGGATTGTGACCAGTTCTGGGCACCACATTTCGAGAAAGATGTGGAGAAACTGGAGAAGGTCCAGAGAAGTATGATTAAAGGTCTAGAAAACATGAGCTATGAGGGAAGACTGAAAGGGTTCAGAAAAGGGCAACTAAAATGATTAGGGGTTTGGAACAGGTCCCATATGATGACTGGGACTTTTCAGTTTGGAAAAGAGGAGACTGAGGGGGGAATATGCTAGAGGTATATAAAATCATGAGTGATGTGGAAAGGGTGAATAAAGAAACGTTATTTATTAGTTCCCTAAATAGAAGAACTAGAGGACACCAAATGAAATTAATGGGTAGCAGGTTTAAAACTAATAAAAGAAAGTTCTTCTTCACACAGCGTGTAGTCAGCCTGTGGAACTCCTTGCCAGAGGAGGCTGTGAAGGCTAGAACTATAACAGAGTTTAAAGAGAAGCTAGATAAATTCATGGAGGTTAGGTCCATAAAAGGCCAAGGGGTAGGAATGGTATCCCTGGTCTCTGTTTGTCAGAGGCTGGAGATGGATGGCATGAGACAAATCGCTTGATCATTGTCTTCGGTCCACCCCCTCTGGGGCACCTGGTGCTGGCCACTGTCAGCAGACAGGCTACTGGGCTAGATGGACCTTTGGTATGATCCAGTACGGCCATTCTTATGTTCTTATGTTCTAAGAAGTGGGCTTGTTTTAGTTTAGAAAAGAAAAGACTGAGTGGGGACATGATAGTGGTTTTCAAGTATCTAAAAGGGTGTCATAAGGAGGAGGGAGAAAAATTGCTCTCCTGGGCTTAAACTGCAGCAAGGGAGGTTTAGGTCGGACATTAGGAAAAAATTCCTACCTGTCAGGAGCGGGGGGAGGTTAAACACTGGAATTAATTGGCTAGGGAGGTTGTGGAATCCACAGTCTGGCGTCTGAGGCAGCCGCCTCAGTTTTCCTCACGGTAAGGCCTGGTGGGTGAGGACAAAGACCCAGCGCTCGGTGACCAGGCGTGCAGTGGCATCATCAGGGATAGTGTTTCTGACAGCTAGGAAACCATCATCATGTGAAATATTGGTGTAAAGAGCTTCTACATCTATGGTGGCCAGAGTGGTTGTTACCAGATTTGTTCAATACTCTGGGGTATGCTCATTTATTAGTGTTATTCTTATGGGGATGGAGGAAGGGGAACAATTCTATCAGGGTTACTCTTATGGGGCTGAGGGGGAGGTTAACAATTCTATCAGTGTGCTGCTTGTGCTTACTTGTGTTCTCATATGGAGCTCAATTCTCCCTGCTGCCAATTTCCCCGTTCCCCCCTCCCCAGTGGAGCTCTCCTGCAGGAACGATGTTCCTTGGGATGGGGTTCTTCCCACCTTAGCAACACACACAGACACTCACACCCACTAACAGAGCACATCTGAGAGGACTGAGTAATCATCACTCATAAACTCACCCCTCTCATGTCCCTGGACTCAGCAGGCTGGGTTAACAGCAATGCCACACTGCACCCTCATGTGCCTTTGGACTCAGTGGGCTGGATTAAACAGCACTTTTAACCTGCCATCCTCATATGCCCCCCAGTTCAGCACCTCCCTATCCCCACTCTCACACCACAATCATTTGCTGGTAAACCACACAATGAGCAAACCCCACATTATTTTGGGCAGTACAGGGATCTTTAGCTTGGGTAAAAGAAGCATTGTTACAGAATCAATGAGGAAGCCAAAACAACCCCCCTTGAGGAAGAGTGAGTGAAAGAGAAGGAAAAAGAGAGAGAAGCAACCATCTTAGCAATTAAAGTTATTCATTTCTGGGTAGTGAATATATATATATATATATATATATATATATATGTATGGAGCCAAACACACAAAACAGTTACAATATGAAATCTAATAGTTACAATATTAAATCTAAATTGAAACTGATTACAAATGTTAGGGCTAGCTAACCATATAACGGTTTACATAGGGCAAGGTCAGGAGGCTATGCTTAAAGAGAGGTAGTTGGTGGGGGGGGCAGGAGAGAGAGACAAAGAGAGAGAGAGACCTCACCACTCCGTGGATCTTGCACTGATTGGGGTTCCCAGATGGTGATGGGAGCCGGGTGTCCAGAAGGCAGGAGACAAGCAGAGCAGAGCCCCCAGCACAATCAGACAGGAGATGAAGAAGTCTCAATGGAACTGATGCAGTTTAAATCCAGGTATCAGAACAGTTTTTCTTGGGCAAGGGTAGGAGTTTTTACAGGGATAGGACAATAGTTGGAGGAGGACACTGGATTTGTTTATAGGTGAACAGAGGCGAGACAATAGATACTGATCACCCCTGGTTATGGAGGATGTTCCTTGAATGACCTCACAATGCAGCTAGGCAGTTTCAGTATTTTGGATGTCAATAGGATCCATTACCAGAACTGGTCTGATAATGACTAATTTGGGGGTGAGCAGGTCTGGGTTCATTATCATCTGGAGCAGAGATTTCCTATCGGGCGGTGCTTCTCTGCTTTCAGTATCCTCTAGTTCAGTGCAGTTCCTGCTTTCAACGAGTTGTTCTCCATTGTGTATGCTAATGGAGATGTCTCTCTGTTCTGTCTTCAATGCAGATGAGGCTGGGGTGTTTCCTTAATTCTAGCACCCTTGTCTAGAGGAGTTTAGGTGGGTCTTCCCAGCCTTTTCATTGTTTTGTCTTTGATTTAAGCAGAAGCCTGGGGGAGGAGGATGGTTTTCCATGAGTGTCACTCCCTGGCTCCCCTAGAGCACAGGGCTGACAGGTGGCCATGCTCTGGTTCCCCAAGAACACAGAGCTGGTAGGAAACATGCTGTTTTCAGGAAGATCATTGATGTTCTGTAGTTTCCTCAAGAAATCAGTAATGTCTCGATAACACAAAAAACATGCTTTGATAGAGGAGGTATAGATTTCCTTTGGAGTTAATTCACCACATCCCCATCTGTAATAAATCAGCTATAGCTCCACTAGTGTCAAAGGGTCAAATCTCCAGCTGACCTGTTTGATTCACATACAAACAGCGACAGGTAGCTAGGAGAGCTGGTAGCATATGATCTCAGGAAAGAGTCCGTATAACAGATAAACCAGCTGTGAGTGTGCCAATGCTTGAGATGATGGGTCATCTGGGATTTCCAGGTCTGTGTATCTTGGGTAGCAGATAGAAAACTCCTGGTCGGGAATTTGGGGTGTATTTGTGTAGATTTGGCCCTGAGTTGTAGCAGGAGTTTCATGAGCAGATGGTTTAGGGGTCTTTTTTTTTTGGTATTCTTTAGAGGGATCAGAGGAAAGAAGCCTGTAGAATCTGGTGTTGGTGAGTTGTCTGGCAGCCTCCTGTTTGTAATCTGTTCTGTTCATGGCGACTACAGCACCCCTTTGTCAGCCTCTTGGATGATGATGTTAGAATTGTTTTTGAGGCTGTGGATAGCATTGCTCTCTGCATGGCTGAGGTTATAGGTCAAGTTATTGTTTGCTGACAATGGCAGCTCAGGCGCGCTGGCGGAAGCAGTTGATGTAGAAGTCAAGGCCCTAATTACCGACAGAAGGGCTCCATATAGATGCCTTCCTCTTGTGGGATTGTTTTCAAGATTCATCATGCATCTCATTCCTCAGAGGCTTCAAACTTCAAACAACTTGGGCTCAGCAGCAGCAGTTTCCTAATGGGAGCAGCCCTCACTTTTGTGTGTGGTAACTACAATGGGACACTGGCATTAGTGTAACTGTTCTTCTGGTTAAGATTGTATAACATCTTTATTAATGCCCTGGATGAGGGGATGGGTTGCACCCTCAGCAAGTTTGCGGATGACACTTAGCTAGAGGGAGAGGTAGATATGTGGGAGGGCAGGGATAGGGTCCAGAGTGACCTAGACAGATTAGAGGATTGGGCCAAAAGAGATTCAACAAGGACAAGAGTAGACTCCTGCACTTGGGATGGAAGAATCCCAAGCATTGTTACAGGCTGGAAACTGAAGTTCGGCAGAAAAGGACCTGGGGGTTACAGTGGATGAGAAGCTGGAGATGAGTCAACAGGTGCCCTTGTAGCCAAGAAGGTTAATGGCATATTAGGCTGCATTAAGAGGAGCATTGCCAGCAGATCCAGAGATGTGATTATTCCCCTTTATTCGGCTCTGGTGAGGCCACATCTGGAGTATTGTGTCCAGTTCTGGGCCCCCCACTACAGAAATGATGTGGATGCATTGGAGAGGGTCCAGTGGAGGGCAACCAATATGATTAGGGGGCTGGAGCACATGACCTACGAGGAGAGGCTGAGGGATTGGGGCTTATTTAAAATGCAGAAGAGAAAAGTGAGGGGGGATTTGACAGGAGACTTCAACTTCCTGAAGGGAGGTTTGAAAGAGGATGGAGAAAGGTTGTTCACAGTTGTGATGGATGGCAGAACAAGGCACAATGGTCTCAAGTTACAGTGGGAGAGGTCTAGGTTGGATATTAGGAAAAACTATTTCACTAGGACAACGGTGAAGCACTGGAATGGGTTACCTAGGGAGGAGATTGAATCTCCATCCCTAGAGGTTTTTAAGTCTCAGATTGATAAAGCCCTGGCTGGGATGATTTAGTTGGGGTTGGTCCTGTTTTGGGCAGAGGGCTGGACTCAATGACTCCTGAGGTCTCTTCCAGACCTAGGGTTCTATAATTCTATGATTCTATGATACAAGTGAAATCAGAATTTGCCCTCTTTTGAGAAATCACATTTGGTGAACATGACATTAGAGTAACATTCTCAAAAGGAAATAAACCAAGGAGTCCAGATGCACCCTAAAGACAAACAGTTTAATTATGACAAAAGCTTTTGTGAGTTGCACCTAATTTCATCATACGCGTGAAGTGAGAGAAAAGGAAACAGATAGTAGGATCGAGAGATGGGCATGTTACATCATTTAAACCAGTGACACCATCATAGGACCGAACCACACCAGCCATGCCATCCAAGGCCTGTTCTCCTGCACATCTCCAAATGTGAAATATCACATCATATAATTATGAGGTTTAGGGAACAAAGGGAGTAAAGAAAAGAGAAGGGAGAAACCAGAAACAAATCTGACATCAAGAATGGTAATGCACAAGAAGCAGTGGGAGAACATTTTAACCTCCCTGGGTACACAGTAACCCAGTTGAAAGTTGCCATCCTCAACCAAAAAAAAAAAAAAGAAAACAAAGAAAAAAGAAACCCTCTAGAAACAGGCTACAACATGAAACAGATAAGCTAGAAATCCTATTGAAATTTGATACCATCAAAATGGGTCTGAATAGGGACTGGGAATGGCTTGCTCATTAATATATGTAATTTTGCACCTTAGGTATTCTCACCTTCTTATCCACAGCTACACTGACTGAATTGACTCTGATGTACCACTCCCATCTCTGTCCCACTGCTCTCTGTTTCATTTTCTTTCACTTCATGTATCTGATGAAGCAAGTTGCAGCTCACAAAAGCTGACATGGTTGCCTCTGAAACCTGAAAGAAAGAAAGAAAGATCCCTATTAGAATGTTCATGGAGACAGAAACAACATGTGTTGCTAGCGGAGGGATAGATTTCCTGACACTGGACCTGAGCTGGTTCCTTTAGAATCAATTTGCCACATCCCCATTTCTTACAGATCAGCTGTAGCTCCACTGGTGTCAAAGGGTCATATCTCCAGCCAAGCTGCTTGATTCACCAGCTACTGCCTGATGATAACTGGGCCCCGATGGTACAGAAACCAGTTCGCATTCTTTGATTCACACACACATTTTGGGTTTGCCTCATGTTCAGTGTCTCTTTTTGTCACCCCTACAGATGACCAATTCTGAGAGCCACTCTGCAGAGAACCAGACTGTTTCCGATGTCTTCTTCCTGGTTGGGTTTTCGCACCTTAATAAGCTGCAAATCCTTCTGTTTCTGGTGGTTCTTGTCACCTACCTGCTCACCCTGTTTGGGAACCTGCTCATTATCCTGCTGATAAAGCTGAACCCCTCCCTCCACACCCCCATGTATTTCTTCCTGGTGAACCTGTCTGTCTTGGAAGTCTGCTGCACCACTAGCGTGACCCCTCAGCTGCTGGTTCATCTCCTGGTGGAGGAAAAGACCATCTCCCTTATGGGCTGTGCTGCCCAGATGTACGTCTTCATTCTTACGGGCCTCGCAACATGCTGTCTTCTCGGAGGCATGGCCTATGACCGCTATGTGGCCATATGCCACCCTTTGCACTACACAACCATCATGAGCAGCCAGGTGTGTGCGCTGCTCGCGGGTGGTTCATGGAGCATCGGCATCTTGGTGGCCGTAGCTCAGACCACGTGGCTCTTCAGCCTGCCCTTGTGTGGCTCCAACCGCATCCCCCATTATTTCTGCTACACCCAACCATTTCAGGAGATGCTCTGCACAGACTCATTGAAGAACATGATCTTTGCCTTGGCCGTGCTGGTGCTGTTCGTTATGGGCCCTTTTTTACTCATAGTCCTGTCCTACATCCGCATCATCTTCACCATCCTCAAGCTGCCGTCGGCGGAGGGGAGGCGTAAAGCCTTCTCCACCTGCACCTCCCACCTCATCGTGGTGACTTTGCTTTATGGAGCAGCCCTTTTGAGTGACCTGAAACTCAAGTCAAGCTCCACCCCAGAGAGTGATCAATTGATTTCCCTCTTGCACATAGTTGTGACACCAATGTTGAATCCCATAATATACAGTCTGAGGAACAAAGAGGTGAAGGGAGCCTTTCGAAACACAGTAGGGAAGGCCATCTTCTCATGCAGCCAGAGATATTAGAGAATGAAAAATGTGAAAGAGGGAAATTCATTAGCATTGTGTTGAAGTTTCTCATTTGTGAACTGAGGTTTGCCATTTGCACAAGGATGACCTTTTGTAAACCTGTCATGAAAATTAATGGGAAACATTTGCATGAAAAAAAAATGTAAATAGAAAGTCAATTTCCATCACTCTATTCTTAGATTCTTTGAAAAATCAAATGAGCACATTTAGTCAAAGTACTATCCTGACTTTATATCTTCAGAGCCCTGTTCAGATAAACATTTGTCTCTGCATCTGCATCCTCAAAAATAATCCGTGGATAACCACATCTTCATCTGCAGATGGGAGATACCTGCAGCTATCAAAGGGAAATCCATGGATCTCCAGGACTATATCTACCTGTCAAAAAAAAATCATAGAATCATACATTTATAAGTATGGAATGATCAAGGAATCATCAGGAATCATCAGATCCAACCCTCTACCTAAAGCAGGACCAACCCCAACTCAATCATCCCAGCCAGGGCTTTGTCAAACTGGAACTTCAACACCTCTAGGGAAGGAGATTCCACCAACTCCCCAGGGAACCCATCCCAGTGCTTCCCCACCCTCCTAGGGAAATAGTTTTCCTAATATGCAACCTTCCCCACTGCAACTTGAGACTCCTCGTTCTGCCATCTGCCGCCACTGAGAACAGCCTCTCTCCAGCCTCTTTGGAACCTCCCTTCAGGTAGTTCAAGGCTGCTCTCAAATCCCCCCTCACTCTTCTCCTCTGTAGACTAAATAATATAAATCATTAGCAGCTAAGTGAGTGAAATGGAGGGAAAGGTCAGAGGGGATAAACAAGTAGGTGAGGGGCTGGTGGAATGTGGCTAATTGGCTGCAGAAATGTGGGCTGGTCCTGAATGGAGCCTTCATTCGAAGTGAAAAGGAAATCAAATTAGCAGTGGATGGAGCAGTGGGAGGAGTCCCTGCCTATTCCTGCAGGGTGGGAATTCAAGGTGTATTTGCTCTGCTAGTCCTATGTGTAATCTAAGGCACTAACCCAGGAAGTTCCTGAGGGGAGGATAATTAATTAGTAATCAAAGCAATGTAGATCCAGTGCTATAAGGCGAACAATGAACTCTAGAGGAGCTCACTGCACTATTGAGTCCACTGAACCCCACTGAAAAGAGTGGCTTCCTGAGTCTTTCAGGCCTCTAGAAAAGGAACGTTGAGGAGCAGGAGCTCTAAGAGCCCAGACGTCCCACCACCCAACCCTCAGGAGATGAGAAGGAGACAAGAAATGCTGCCTACAGAGTCATCTGTGAAGGTGCTGGCCTCTGGGCCATTCTGACACTGTGGCTTAGCTACATGACTCAAACACTCCGCTTCCTGGCCAAACCCCCTGTCATGTGTGTGATGCAAAACTCTTCTTCCCACGAGTCCAGGGCTCCCTTTACAAAGACCATCCTGATGTGATGGGATCCAACTTCAGGTGCAGAAGAACAGACATTCGCAGGAGCGGCCCTAGACGAGCTGTCGGCAACTGGCGCCCTAGGCAAAACATGCAATCAGCGTGTGATCGGCGCCCCCGCCTCCAAAGCCCCCAACAGCTGTTTATCTTGGTGCCCTTCGCAACCGCCTAGTTCTCCTGTATTGACGGGCCACCACTGGACATTCGCACTAGGCATTAGACACAGGCCCTCGAAAGCTAACACACAAGGCTCTGGAAAAGGAGAAAACTGCCCAGCACAGTAATGGAGGTTCCAGCACTGGAGAGGTTCAGAAATGACTTAGCTCCAAGCGATCTCCATCTTCACATGCATCTGATGAAGTGGGTCTTTGCCCACAAAAGCTTATACTCCAATAAATCTGTTAGGGTATGTCTACACTACAAAGTTAATTCTAAATAACAGCAGTTATTTCAAATTAACTTTAATAGCGTCTACACAGGCAAACCGCTATTTCGAAATAAATTCGAAATAGTGGAGCCCTTATTTCAAATTTGGTAAACCTCATTCTACAAGGAGTAACACCATATTCGAAATAGCTATTTCGAATTAAGTGCTGTGTAGACACTTAATTCGAAATAGGGGGCCTCCAGCCCTTCCCAGGGAGCCCTGGTGGCCACTCTGGGTGCAACCAGGAAAGCTTACTCGCCTCTCCCCCAGCCCTGGAGACATTAAAGGGGTAGACCCTGGCCACAGTGCCTGTGCCAGCTCCAAGCCTGCCAGCCCAGAGCCAGCAGTGGCCACCCAGGCCCCTGACCAAGTGGCCCCAAAACATGAGCCAGCAAGCCACTGGCAGCCAGCCCTCCACCGCTCCCCAGGAGCAGTCTGCTAGTTCCCAGGAGCCTGACAGGGGCTGGAGAAGGCGGGCACCTTCCTGGTCCAGGGTGGAGATCGTGGACCTTATTCAAGTTGGGGGGGGGATGCCCCCAACATCCATGATCTCCGCACTAGATGGAGGAACACGGCCGTTTATGGCAGGATTGCTGCCAGCCTGGTCACCAAAGGCCACATGCAAACTCAAGAGCAGGTTAGCATGAAAGTCAGGTTGGTCCGGCAAGACACCCAACCCTGAACCCTGAGCTTCCCCTCCCCCTTCTTCCCCTTGCTTCCCCCTTCCAGCTCCCTCCTCCAGCTTTCCCCCTCCCCTCTTCCACCCTCTCTCTTCCCCTTTCCCACCTCCTTTTCCCAGTCTCCCCAGAGGTTCATCCCCCCCCCCAGTTTTGTTCAATAAACCCAGTTTCTATTTTTGAACATACGTGTCTTTTATTTGACATCAGGAAGGGGGGCTAGGGAGGGGTAAGTGGAAGGGCGTGAGGGAGGAATGGGGCACGAGCCCCCGGTGGAGAGGACCAGGGAGGCTCTGAGGGCCCTCGGGATGGACGCTCTCCCTCAGGGCCTCCTGGATTCTGACAGCCACCCGATGGACCCCCCGGATGGCAGCCTGCAGCAAGTGCAGCCGGGCTGATGGCAACAACCCCACGAGACGCACTGGCGTGCCCAGGGGCAGCTCTGGCTCCACGTGGCCGAGTGCTATGGTGTCCCGAGTGCAGGCACTCAGGGCACTCCAAGACAGGACTGCTTTGCTGTCCCTCATCGAGGTAGACAAGCAAGCGGGGAACCCTGAGAACTGTCTGTCCGGGGTGGGGGTAGGGTCCCTTTAAGCATGGAGCTCAGTTAGCCTCAGGCAGCAGCTTCACACACTAAGTCCTAACCTGATGCCCTGCCAGCACTGGTTCTGGCCAGCCTTAACTTTGGTTCAGGGTCCACTCAGTGTGGACGTGCTATTTTGAAATAGCAAAATGCTATTTCAAAATAGTTTTTGTGTATAGATGCGTTATTTCGAATTAGCTTAATTCGAATTAACTATTTCAAATTAAGTTAATTCGAAATAGCACTGTAGTGTAGACATACCCTTAGTCTATAAGGTGCCACAGGACTTCTCATTGTTCTTGCAGATTCAGACTAACACGGCTACTCCTCTGATACTTATCTTTCATGCTGCAGCTCCTTGTGTAAGTGAGTTCCCTTTCCATGCATATTCTCAATGGTCCACTCCTTTGTTCACAGTTTATTGCTACTTTGCTTCACCCCCTCAAACTCCTATCCAATCCACTTTAGTCAGGAGGGGAAAGGCTTTTCCATCCAAGACTCTGCAATTTCAGTGTCTCTCCTGCAAGCGCTGGTGTCATATTTTACAATTCGTACATTTAGGGTTCACATGGTTTGTGACCACACAACAGCCAGATTAGTTACAACAGACAAAATTCCATTCTAACAACTGACCATCCCTCAGTACTCTAGCACTGGCTGAACAGGATTTACATAACCACACACAGGGTTTCTTCCCCGTTCAAGCATGAGCTGTATTTACATATCAACAGTTGAACTATACAGAGCTAAGCAACTGAATGAGCATAACCACATCTAGGATTCCTTTCCCCTGCCACCTGGCTGCATTGGAAGCAGTGGTTCAGACCCTGCTTATATCTATCACAGACGCTGAGTTGTTAAATTACCCATCTGGGACAATTCACTTCCTCCTGGGGAACGTCTGTAGAAAAGTCTCCAAGAGAACACCACTGCACTCTGTGCTACCCAGCTCTCCTGCAGGCCGAGCTGAGCACTGACTGGAACTCAGTGCCCCATAGCTGTCTCTGGGCCAGGTGATGTCATAACAAAAGCATGAGGACCTTGGCACCTGGATGCTAACTTTTAAAAAGGCGATCCATTGGGTTGATGTCTGCATGTGTCCCTGCTTGGTTGGCTGAGCGTCTGTGATTTGTCTTGCTCTCTGCAGCACAGACACAGAATAAACACATAATCATTTTTTTGATTGTATCCTTTGGTATATATGGTCATGCCAATTTTCTTCCACTATTTGATCTGAGGAAGTGGGTCTGGCCCACGAAAGCTCATCACCTAATAAACCATCTTATTAGTCTTTAAAGTGCTACATAGTCCTGTTTTTTGTTTCAGCTAGACCAGACTAACACGGCTACATTTCTATTACTATTCATAATGATTAAGGACACTCGAGGGTGATTTTTCTTTACCACAAGTGACAGAGGCCAGTTTTGGGGGTGGAGAGTGACTTGTGTTGATGGGAGTTAGCACAAGGAGCAGACAACACCTGGCTTACATTGTGTCTCCGCATTCAGGCTCCGATACAGCAATGGTCATTTCTTCCATCTGGGACAAAAGGTAACTCTAAAGGAGACTGGAAGGGGGGATTCAGAATGAGGGAGCTGGGATCCTGTGGTCGTCATGCTTCCAGGTGTCTGTGACATGCGAACGTTACTTAACTATCCCAGGAACAGTCTGGTGTTATATTTTTAGCACTGGTGTCTTCTTTTTAGGTAAAACCCGGTGGTATTCATCCCGGTGAAAGGTGCGGAGGAGAGCCAAATAATTAGTTTGTGCTCTGGGGGTGCACTGAGTACAAAGTAAAACTGACTTTGATCAATTCTGAACAATAGGAAAGGTGTGTGACCCAGTTTAGGGAACTTATATTAATTATACAAATTACTTAAGATTTCCCAGTTTTCCATCTCTGGTTTGATAGGTTATTGTTCCAACATCAGGTCCAATATTATCCAAATTACTATTGAGCTGGGAACATTGTACCCCCTAATTTTTTCTGTCCATGTGCAGAATATATTTTCTTATGTGCACCAAGGCATGTACAGGCATGCACCATGAGTAGAAACACTTTATACCACCAGTGGGCACTACGAGAGCTCTGCTAATCAGCTGGGCGGGATTTGGATCTCTCTGTGTGGCTGCCCAAGGACTCTGCTTACATGGATCATAGAATCATAGAGCTGGAAGAGACCTCAGGAGGACATCAAGTCCAGCCCTCTGCCCAAGGCAGGACCAAGCCCAACTAAATCAACCCAGCCAGGGCTTTGTCAAGCTGAGACTTAAACACCTCTAGGGATGGAGACTCCACTACTTCCCTAGGTAACCCATTCCAGTGCTTCACCACTCTTCTAGTGAAATAGTTTTTCCTAATATCCAACCTAGACCTCTCCCACCACAACCTGAGACCATTGCTCCTTGTTCTGCCATCCGTCACTACTGTGAACAGTGAACAGCCTTTCTCCGTCCTCCTTGGAACCTCCCTTCAGGAAGTTGAAAGCTGCTATCAAATCCCCCCTCACTCTGCTCTTCTGCAGACTAAACACACCCAAATCCCTTAGTCTCTCCTCATAGGTCATGCGCTCCAGCCCCCTAATCATTTTGGTTACCCCCCCGCTGGATCCTTTCCAATGCGTCCACATCCTTTCTATACTGGGGGACCCAGTATTGGACACAATACTTCAAATGTGGCCTCATCAAAGTCTAATAAAGGGGAATAATCACTTCTCTGGATCTGCTGGAAATGCTCCTCCTAATGGACCCTAATATGCCATTAGCCCTCCTGGTTACAAGGGTGCCCTGTTGACTCATGTCCAGCTTCTCATCCACTATAATCCCCAGGTCCTTTTCTGCAGATCTGCTACTTAGCCAGTCGGTCCCCAGCCTGTAACAATGCTTGGGATTCTTCTGTCCCAGGTGCAGGACTCTACACTTGTCCTCGTTGAACCTCATCCAATTTCTTTTGGCCCAATACTCTAATCTGTCCAAGTCACTCTAGACCCTATCCCTGCCCTCCAGCATATTTACCTCTCCCCCTAGCTTAGTGTCATCTGTGAACTTGCTGAGGGTGCAATCCATCCCCTCATGCAGGTCATTCATAAAGATGTTGAACAAAACTGGTCCAAGAATTGATCCTTTGGGCACTCTGCTAGAAACCAACCACCAACCTGACATCGAGCTGTTGATTACTACCCGTTGGGCCTGACAGTGTAGCCAGTTTTCTATCCATCTTACAGTCCATGTATCCAATACATATTCCCTTAACTTGCTGGCATGAATATTGTGGGAGACCGTATCAAAAGCCTTGCTAAAGTCAAGGTATATCACATCCACTGACTTTCCCATATCCACAGAGCCAGTTACCTCATCACAGAAGCTCGATCTACCACATCCTGGCACGCACTTCCTGGTTCAAATCAGCTGTGATTTGGACTAGCGCACTGGGCGAGATCTTGCTAATGAAGCACGGGATATTTAAATCCACACTTCGTTAGCAATTTCGGTCGCCTACATTTGCATCCCTAGTCCAAACTAGGGAGCAAATGTAGACATACCCTTAGATAGCCAGTTGATCACCCTACCTTCTCCATTCGAGTCAGGGGTCCTCCTTTGTTGTTTGTTCCTCCTTGTGTTTCTTCCCCATATTCAACTTCCTCACTTACCTCAGGGTTTTGGTCACCATCCCCCAATGAATCTAGTTTAAAACATTCCTCACTAGGTTTGCAAGCCTGCCCGCAAAAATGCTCTTTCCTCTCTTGGTTAGGTGGATACCATCTCTTCCTAACAATCCTTGTGCCAGGAACAGAGTCCCGTGGTCAAAGAAACCAAACCCCTCTATCCGATACCACCTGCACAACCACACATTTATTTCCTCAATTCGATGATCCCCACCTGGACTTTTTCCTTCAACCGGAAGGATGGACGAGAACACCACTTGTGCTTCAAATTCCTTGATCCTTCTTCCCACCGCTACATAATCTGCTGTGACCCGCTCAAAGTCATTCTTGGCTGTATCGTTAGTTGGAGAAGCAGGAAAGGGTAGCGATCCGAATGTTTAATCACCTTTGGAAGACTCTCGGTCACATCCTGAATGCAAGCTCCCGGTAAGCAGCACATTCTCGAGATTGCAGGTCTAGACGGCAGATGGATGACTCAGTTCCTCTTAGGAGGGAGTCCCCAACCACCACCACCCATCTTCTTCTTTTGGGGGTGATGGTCGTGGAATCCCCCATCTCTAGGACTACGCATCCCATGCCTTCCGGTGGATGGTGTTCCCTACTGATTTCTTCCCTGAGAGGTCCCTGCCAAAGCATTCTCCACCGCAGTGCATGTGGAGAAAGCCTGAAAGCAGTTACTTACCTCTACATGAATGGGGAAGACCTGAGTTGGCCTTCTTCTTCTTCTGGAGGTTACATGCTGCCAGGCTTTTTCCTTGTCCTGTACTGCCCTGACTTGCTCTTCAGCCTGCTATGCCTGCAGGATTAAACGCTGCCTTCAGCCTCTCTGTTGGAACATAGGGTCAATACTTAGGCCTCAAGTCCTCTAATTTTTTTTTCCAAAATAGTGACCAGTTTCCACTTAGTGCAGATGAAATCTCGTCTTTCTTCCGGGAGGAAGACAAACATGGCACATGCTGTGCAGGTAACAACAGCAGACCTATCACCATCCATACCTGTCTTCCTTCTGAGAGATTGCTCAGATGTTATTCAATGCCTCATTGAAGGGCAGAAATGTACCAAAAAGATTTTAAAGAAATGATGAGTGTATCTCACTCCCTTCCCATTCCCCTTCCCAACTCCCTCTCCAAACTCCCTGTTAGGAGTCCCTGTTCACAAGCTCCCTGGTCGCTGACTCAGTCCTTTATAAAGCCCTGGACTGCCCTCCCCCTGAGTAAGGATCAACCCATGAGCCCAGGCTTCTAGATTTCAAACCCTAATTAGACGCTCACAGCTTGCACCTGCCAGCCACAGCACACACTCCATAGGGGGGAGGGAAAGGAAAAAAGCCAGCCAAACACAGGTTCAGCAAACAGCAAGATACCAGTGGAGAACCCTGATGTGCGCAGCTCTAAAACTTACACTGTAGAAAGCCACTCAGGAGGGGAAGGGGCGGCTATACTGTATAATGGGCACTAGGGCAGCAGAGGGTGGGTGGGGAGGGGCGGCTATACTGTATAATGGGCACTAGGGCAGCAGAGGGTGGGTGGGGAGGGGCGGCTATACTGTATAATGGGCACTAGGGCAGCAGAGGGTGGGGTGGGGGAGGGGCGGCTATACTGTATAATGGGCACTAGGGCAGCAGAGGGTGGGGCGGGGGAGGGGCAGCTATACTGTATAATGGGCACTAGGGGCAGCAGAGGGTGGGTGGGGAGGGGCGGCTATACTGTATAATGGGCACTAGGGCAGCAGAGGGTGGGGCGGGGGAGGGGCAGCTATACTGTATAATGGGCACTAGGGCAGCAGAGGGTGGGGCGGGGGAGGGGCAGCTATACTGTATAATGGGCACTAGGGCAGCAGAGGGTGGGTGGGGAGGGGCGGCTATACTGTATAATGGGGCACTAGGGCAGCAGAGGGTGGGGCGGGGGAGGGGCAGCTATACTGTATAATGGGCACTAGGGCAGCAGAGGGTGGGTGGGGAGGGGCGGCTATACTGTATAATGGGCACTAGGGCAGCAGAGGGTGGGGCGGGGGAGGGGCAGCTATACTGTATAATGGGCACTAGGGCAGCAGAGGGTGGGGCGGGGGAGGGGCAGCTATACTGTATAATGGGCACTAGGGCAGCAGAGGGTGGGGGCGGGGAAGGGGCGGCTATACTGTATAATGGGCACTAGGGCAGCAGAGGGTGGGTGGGGAGGGGCGGCTATACTGTATAATGGGGCACTAGGGCAGCAGAGGGTGGGGCGGGGGAGGGGCAGCTATACTGTATAATGGGCACTAGGGCAGCAGAGGGTGGGTGGGGAGGGGCGGCTATACTGTATAATGGGCACTAGGGCAGCAGAGGGTGGGGCGGGGGAGGGGCGGCTATACTGTATAATGGGCACTAGGGCAGCAGAGGGTGGGGCGGGGGAGGGGCAGCTATACTGTATAATGGGCACTAGGGCAGCAGAGGGTGGGGCGGGGGAGGGGCAGCTATACTGTATAATGGGCACTAGGGCAGCAGAGGGTGGGGCGGGGGAGGGGCAGCTATACTGTATAATGGGCACTAGGGCAGCAGAGGGTGGGTGGGGAGGGGCGGCTATACTGTATAATGGGGCACTAGGGCAGCAGAGGGTGGGGCGGGGGAGGGGCAGCTATACTGTATAATGGGCACTAGGGCAGCAGAGGGTGGGTGGGGAGGGGCGGCTATACTGTATAATGGGCACTAGGGCAGCAGAGGGTGGGGCGGGGGAGGGGCAGCTATACTGTATAATGGGCACTAGGGCAGCAGAGGGTGGGGCGGGGGAGGGGCAGCTATACTGTATAATGGGCACTAGGGCAGCAGAGGGTGGGGGCGGGGAAGGGGCGGCTATACTGTATAATGGGCACTAGGGCAGCAGAGGGTGGGTGGGGAGGGGCGGCTATACTGTATAATGGGCACTAGGGCAGCAGAGGGTGGGGCGGGGGAGGGGCAGCTATACTGTATAATGGGCACTAGGGCAGCAGAGGGTGGGTGGGGAGGGGCGGCTATACTGTATAATGGGCACTAGGGCAGCAGAGGGTGGGGTGGGGGAGGGGCGGCTATACTGTATAATGGGCACTAGGGCAGCAGAGGGTGGGTGGGGAGGGGCGGCTATACTGTATAATGGGCACTAGGGCAGCAGAGGGTGGGGCGGGGGAGGGGCAGCTATACTGTATAATGGGCACTAGGGCAGCAGAGGGTGGGTGGGGAGGGGCGGCTATACTGTATAATGGGCACTAGGGCAGCAGAGGGTGGGGCGGGGGAGGGGCAGCTATACTGTATAATGGGCACTAGGGCAGCAAAGGGTGGGGCGGGGGAGGGGCAGCTATACTGTATAATGGGCACTAGGGCAGCAGAGGGTGGGGGCGGGGAAGGGGCGGCTATACTGTATAATGGGCACTAGGGCAGCAGAGGGTGGGGCGGGGGAAGGGCAGCTATACTGTATAATGGGCACTAGGGCAGCAGAGGGTGGGGCGGGGGAGGGGCAGCTATACTGTATAATGGGCACTAGGGCAGCAGAGGGTGGGGCGGGGGAGGGGCAGCTATACTGTATAATGGGCACTAGGGCAGCAGAGGGTGGGGCGGGGGAGGGGCAGCTATACTGTATAATGGGCACTAGGGCAGCAGAGGGTGGGGGCGGGGAAGGGGCGGCTATACTGTATAATGGGTACTAGGGCAGCAGAGGGTGGGGTGGGGGAGGGGCGGCTATACTGTATAATGGTGTGACGGGTTGCTGGGTGCGATCACCCCCTCTTGGGCGAGCAGGGGGGACTCAGCGGACCCGCCGTCTGACTTAAGGTCCAGTTAATGGGGCCCAATGCCCCGAGTTCAGGGGTCCGTCGGCCTTGCCCACCAAAGCTGCCGACACCGGCGTGCATTGGCGTATCTGTGGATGCTGGGTCATGGGGCAGGGGGCAGAGGGCCCTAAGTACAGGGTGCTATGCCATCCCTGCACGACAGACGGGGTTCACTCCTGAAACGTGTCTGTCCATGGGCGCCACAAGGACCCCGCCATGGGCTGCTTCCTTCCCCCAACAGGCCCCTGGGGACCGGCCTCCGGCTCCCTCGTGCCTACCGTGATTCCAGTGTCCTGCTCCTCGGTTGACCCTCGGCTGCTCCTTCCAGGGATCTGCTCCCCCGCACTGTTCCTCTGCCGGGTCTCACCCTCCACCAGCTGCAGATGCTGCCCCGTGCTGCTCTGTGGCCGGGACTTGCCGTCTTTTCGCTGTGGAGGCTCCCCCCTGCTGCCCCTCAGCCGGGGCTCACCGTCCGCTGGCTGTGGAGGCTACCCCCTCCCCGATGCCAGCGGGGCCTTTTGAAATGTCCCACCAGTTGCGACATGGCCCGGGGGTCCCACCCTCTTCATGACGTGGGGGCTTCCCCCGTCACATCCAGGCCGTCACTCACCACCTCCGCCCCCACCCCGGCTGCACGCCGAGGGCGGGGCCCGCGTCCTTCCTGCCGCTCAGGCGAGGAGGCAGGTTTTGGCCCCACTGCTGCTCAGCAGCGGCGTCCCACCGCTTGTGCTCACTGCCTGCGGCCCCGCTCTCCTCCCGCCTCCCCCTGCTGCCCAGCGTGCGGGCAGCTAGCAGCCCGTCACACACACCCCCCTTAGGGAGGGGTCATCCCCCCCTCTGTCCTGCTCATGTACCCTCAAAAAGAAATCCGCATTTTGGTGTTTTGCCCCCGCCCGATACACCACCTCGAAACAGTGCGGCTGTAGCGTCATGTACCACTGCATGATGCGGGGATTTGTGTCCTTCATTGAATTCACCCAGACTAGTGGTGCATGGTCTGTGATCAATTTAAATTTATTGCCCTACAAGTAATACCTTAACAAGTCCACCACCCACTTCACTGCCAGGGCCTCCTTTTCAATCGTTGCATAGTTCCTTTCGCATGGCAGGAGCTTCCTACTGATATACAGCATGGAGTGTTCCTCTCCCTGGTGCTCCTGAGCCAATACGGCTCCTAATCCACACTCGGCGGCATCTGTATACAGAAAAAAAGGTTTTTCAAAGTCTTTTTGTGCTAGGACCGGGGTAGTCTGGGTAGTCCATTGGACCCTGGTGGGTTTCGCGTTCTTAGTTAATTCTGTTAAGGGATCTGCTATCGTTGCAAAGTCCAGGACAAATCTACGGTAGTACCCGGTAAGCCCCAGAAACTGTTGTACCTGTCTCTTGGTTGTTGGCACTGGATAATCCCGTAGTGCTTCCACCTTGCTCATCAAGAGCTTCAGTTGGCCCCCACCCACTGCATACCCCAGGTACGACACCTCCTTCTGGGCGAAGTGGCATTTCTTGGGGTTGGCCGTCAGGCCTGCGTCTTGCAAGGCACACATCACGGCCTCCAGATGGCCTAAATGCTCCCGCCAGGTTATGCTATAAACCACAATGTCATCAATGTATGCTGCGGCGTAACACCGGTGGGGGGCCAGTACCTTATCCATGACTCTCTGGAAGGTCGTGGCGGCCCCATGTAGGCCCAAGGGCATTCTCCGAAATTGGTAGAGGCCAAACGGGGTTGAGAAGGCGGTCTTTTCCCTGTCTCCCGGCTCGAAGGGGATTTGCCAATATCCCTTTGACAAATCCAAGGTGGATATATAGCGTGCTTGCCCGAGACATTCAAGTAATTCATCCACCCGGGGTATGGGGTAGGATTCGAACTGTGAGATGGCATTAACTCGTCGAAAGTCAATACAAAACTGTATGGACCCGTCGCTCTTAGGGACCAGCATGATGGGACTTCTCCAGTCACTCCGCAACTCCTCGATAACCCCCCATTGCTTCATAAGCTGGACCTCCCACGGTACAGTTTCCCACAATTTTTGCAGGAGTGGCTGGCGGGGTTCTCGTACTACTCGCCCCGGTTCAGTAATTATACGGCGCACTCCTACCTCGGTCCACCCGGGCGTCGCCGTCAGGACGTGACTGAACCTCCGCAGGAGTGTCCCCACTTTTTGTCGTTGTTCACTCGACAGCTCTTCCCCCATCGACACTACCCCTTCTGCCAAACAGTCCTCGCCCCAAGGCCCGAGGTCTTCTTCCGGGCCGGGGGGGCTAACAGGAGAGCCTCCCTGTCTACCCATTTCTTAAGCAGGTTGACGTGGAAAATCTGCGTGTCCCAGCACCTACCCAAGAGGCATACCTCATAATCAATGTCTCCCATCTTATGGACCACCTCGTACGGGCCCGGTCATTTTGCCATGAACTTGGATTCTTTGGTGGGTAGGAGCAACAGCACCCGGTCCCCTGGCTCGAAGTGGCGGGTTCTTGCTGTTCGGTTGTAGTAGTGCTCCTGTCTCGTCTGGGCCTTCAACAGGTTTAGTTTCGCATAGCCGTCCACCCGTTGGAGTCTCTCGTGCAACTGTAAAATATACTGCACTGCACTCTGACAGCGTGCTGTCTGTGCCTCCCAATCCTCCTTTAGGATGTCCAATATGCCCCGGGGCTGGCGCCCGTACTATAACTCAAAGGGGGAAAATTCTGTGGACACCTGGGGCAATTCCCGGATGGCGAACAGGAGGGCCAGCAGCATTTGATCCCAATCGCGGGGGCCCTCTTGTACTAGCCTTCTCAGCATATCTTTTAAGGTTCGGTTAAACCTTTCCACCAGGCCGTCTGACTGGGGGTGGTATACCGAGGTTAGTAGGGTTTTTATGTGTAATAGGACGCACAGTTCCTTCATTAACTGGGAAGTGACGTTGGTGCCTTGATCAGTCAAAATTACTTTCGGGAACCCCACCCAGGCGAACACCTTTACTAGTTCCATTGCTAGTGCTGGGGCCCAAGTATTCCGAAAGTCCCTGGGGTCTCCAGCCTCGGTCCTCCTCCGATTCAGCTCCCTCCGTGCCAACTCAGCCCGAGTTTCCGGACACATGTACCCTTCTGTCTCCTGGGGTCGTTCGTCCTCACCCTTCTTTGCCACAGCTGGTGCCCCTGCCTGTAATAAATGAGGAAACCCCGGCCAATCCCTTCCTAGCACGATGGGGTATGGTAGGGCCAGGGCTTTTCCTACTCGCCAAACCCTTTCCCGACAGCCGTCCGAGAGGTATACCCAGACTGTGGGATAGGCCCTAATGGACGCACTTCATCCAGATCACCTCTCCCATCGCAGGGGTGCCTGGGATGAGATCCGCGCGCACCAATGTGAGGGCCGACCTAGAATCCACCGGGGCATTCATGGGTTTCCCCTCAAGCCATAAGGTCACTGTCGGTCTTTGTCCCTCCATCTCTTCACCCCAGGCCTGGTTGTGCACCGTTTGACTCAGCGTACAGTCCATCATGGGGCAGTCTCTCTTGAAGTGGCCTTTCCGCCCACATTGGTAACATGCATTCATCATCACAGGCTTCTTGCCCTCTCCCGCTTTCTCCTCTGTCCCCTCTTTGGTCTCCCGGAGGTCCTCCACCGGCTGTTCAGGCCAGACTGGGGCCATCTTGCACCCTCCAGTGTATGCCAGCCTCGGCTTCCCCCTTTTCGTCTGGGTCCCAGAACCTCTACCGCCCGTGAACTCACTTTGTGTAGGCCCGGGCACCACCTCCCACTGCTCACCCCCCTCGCATCCTTCCACGGCAAGGTGGGCCTCCGTGAGAGTAATGGCCTCAGCCAGCATCGTGGGCTGGTGCCTCCGGACCCACTTCTGCGCGTCCTGTGGGAGAAGGTGTATATATTGCTCTAGGACCACTGCCTCTGCAACCTGGATGCCGGTCCTCTGTTCCGGCTCCAGCCAGAGCCAAGCCCATTCTCGTAACTGTTGGGCAAATGCCTGGGGGCGCCCCCTTGGCTTAAACTACTCCTGCCTGAAACGGTGTCGGTAGGTATCCGTCATGACACCCAACTGGTCTAGAATGGCCTCTTTAACCTTAAAAAAATGCAATGCATCTTTGGCTACAGAGCCATCTGGGCCGTCTGGGCTGGTCCAGACAAACAGGGGGTGAGCAGCATAGCCCAGTGGCTCTCGGGCCACCGAGCGACCTCTTGAAGGTCGTCAGGTAGGCTTCCGGATCATCCTCCAGTCCCATTTTGGTCAGTCTGAGGGGGAGGGAGCCAATTCCTCTCTCGTCTTCTTCCCCCTCCGTGATCACGACTGCCCCTCTGCGCCTGGTGCTTGTGGTCTGGAGCCACCTTTCCTGTTGCGTCGCCAGTTCCTGGATCAGCTGTTGTTGTTGGTCCTGGAACTGAAAGGCTAGTTGCTGTAGCATCTGGGTTTGCTGCTGTTGCTGTTTTCCCCACCCAGTCCAGGAGCTGTTTTGGATCCATCTCTTCTGTGTGTGGAGTTGCTTCCCTACATAGAAAATACTCCCTATGATTTCACGCTGCCTAGTGGGTCTAATGCCCATGTTCTCCACCATGTGTGATAGGTTGCTGGGTGCGATCACCCCCACTCGGCCAAGCAGGGGGGGTTCAGTGGACCCCCCCTCCCCGTCTGACTTTCTGTACCGTAGTCTGTGTCCTCTCCCCTGCGGACGGGGTATTCGGGTGTGATCACCCCATCTCGGGCGAGCAGGGGGGATTCAGCGGACCCGCCATTGGACTTAAGGTCGAGTTAGTGGGACCCTATACCCCGAGTTCAGCCCCTCCCTGGGGTGGGGTCCGTCGGCCTTGCCCGCCAAAGCTGCCGACGCCGGCGTGCACTGGCGTATCCGTGGATGCTGGGTCATGGGGCAGAGGGCCGAGGGACCCGGGCCCGCCCTCTCCACCGGGTCCCAGCCCGGGGCCCTAAGTACAGGGTGCAATGCTGTCCCTGCAAGACAGACGGGGTTCACTCCCGAAACGTGTCTGTCTATGGGCACCACAAGGACCCCGCCACGGGCTGCTTCCTTCCCCCAACAGGCCCCTGGGGACCGGCCTCCGGCTCCCTCGTGCCTACCGTGATTCCAGTGTCCTGCACCTGGGCTGGCCCTCGGCTGCTCCTTCCAGGGATCCGCTCCCCTGCACTGTTCCTCTGCCGGGTCTCACCTCCCACCAGCTGCAGATGCTGCCCCGTGCTGCTCTGTGGCCGGGACTTGCTGTCTGTTCGCTGTGGAGGCTCCCCCCTGCTGCCCCTCAGCCGGGGCTCACCGTCCGCTGGCTGTGGAGGCTTCCCCCTCCCCGACGCCAGCGGGGCCTTTTGCAATGGCCCACCAGTTGTGACATGGTCTGGGGGTCCCACCCTCTCCATGACGTGGGGGCTTCGCCCATCACATCCAGGCCGTGACTCACCACCCCCACCCCCACCCCGACTGAACACCGAAGGCGGGGCCCGCATCCTTCCTGCCGCTCAGGTGAGGAGGCAGGTTTTGGCCCCACTGCCGCTCGATGGATGCAGCCTTCCGCTTGTGCTCACCGCCTGCGGCCCCGCTCTCCTCCCGCCTCCCCCTGCTGCCCAGCATGCGGGATGCTAGAGGCCCGTCACAAATGGGCACTAGGGGCAGCAGTGGGTGGGGGGCGGGGAAGGGGTGGCTATACTGTATAATGGGCACTAGGGCAGCAGAGGGTGGGGCGGGGGAGGGGCAGCTATACTGTATAATGGGCACTAGGGCAGCAGAGGGTGGGGCGGGGGAGGGGCAGCTATACTGTATAGTGGGCACTAGGGCAGCAGAGGGTGGGGTGGGGGAGGGGCGGCTATACTGTATTATGGGCACTAGGGCAGCAGAGGGTGGGGTGGGGGAGGGGCGGCTATACTGTATAATGGGCACTAGGGCAGCAGAGGGTGGGGCGGGGGAGGGGCGGCTATACTGTATAGTGGGCACTAGGGCAGCAGAGGGTGGGGCGGGGGAGGGGCGGCTATACTGTATAATGGGCACTAGGGCAGCAGAGGGTGGGGTGGGGGAGGGGCGGCTATCCTGTATAATGGGCACTAGGGCAGCAGAGGGTGGGGGTGGGGGAGGGGCGGCTATACTGTATAGTGGGCACTAGGGCAGCAGAGGGTGGGGTGGGGGAGGGGCAGCTATACTGTATAATGGGCACTAGGGCAGCAGAGGGTGGGGTGGGGGAGGGGTGGCTATACTGTGTAATGGGCACTAGGGCAGCAGAGGGTTGCGGTGGGGAAGGGGCAGGTATAGTGTATAATGGGCAGTAGGAGAATGAAAGCCAGAGAGATGTGGTAGGCTCAGGCTTTGTTCATAAATGAACAAATCGAAGCGTCCACGGCTTCGATTTTTCATTCCTGCAGCTTCAGCGTCTCTTGCTCAGACAGAGCCCTGTATTCTCCTTGTGTCAGAAGCAATCCCCAGCCTCTGAGCGGCAAAGAACAATAATTAATCCCAGGGGAATTCCTGACTCCTGTCTTGTCCCAATTTGTTAGAGCTACTGCAACTATTCCCCGTAAGGTCCTCTGAGATTTTTGTCCTGTATTTTCACTAGGGACCGTCTATGGTCCTTGGTAATTTTCGGCTCCTCACTGTTCAGAGCTGGCTTCATTTGCCAAGGGGCTGAGGTCTCACTGATGTTACGGGGAGACACCGGTCTCCAATTCTGCATTATTTAGACCCAGGTGTTTAAGCTTCATCTGGAATAAAAAGGACCCAAATAATTCCCCTGCTAGGCTCCTGAAGGGCCATTTCAAGTAGAGCAACAAGGTTGACGCCTCTGCCTGTTGGTGTCTCGGAACATAATTTCTCTACTGCAATGTACTGGGGCTACTTGGCATCTAGGGATTCTGTTTGTTTGTCTTTCACATTCACTTCCACCGTTTCTGCACTCGCATCACCCCAACACTTCTGGTGTGTAAACATGGCCAAGAGTCATAGTGTTCCAGGACAAAAGAGACCACTAGCTTCTCTCTTCCGGCCTCCTCCATCTCCCATTGGCTTGGCTCACATGACTGCAGGGCACAGCACAGCTTAGCCCTGCAGCAACCTGAACAGAACAGAGAAATGTTGTCGGAGGTCTCTGCAACCCAGAACTGAAATTCAGTCAGCTCTTGTGTGCAGTGTATAATGTGTGTGAGTGCACAGCCATGCAGTCATTCCAGTGATATAGAGAGTGACAGATCCTAGGCTGAGGAGCTGATGGCAGAAACGCAAGAAACAGACAGGCCCAGACTCACCACAATGACTTGGGCAGACCAGGCGGGGGAAGGGCTGTATTTTGGTGGTGGCGAGAGAGACTGAAGTTGGGGCAGGGAAAGATCTCCCCTCCCCTGCATGGTCTCTCTAGTGCCCAGGGCCCAGGCGGCTACAGCACCCTGCAGACAGGAACAGCTGAGCAGACAGTGTCAGGAGGAGGCCTCACAGCGTGAACAGGGGCAGTTGAATAGACACAAGTTCGCAAACCAAGAGTCAGCGTCCCTCACAAGCCATCCTAGGCTCTGTGCTTTGTGTGGGTGCAGGCGGGCATGTTGCAAGCAGCAGGTGGAGAGCCATGAGGGGCTGGCAGACACCAGAGTGTGATATTTTCAGTGCGAGGTGGTAGCACACGTGCGATCGCATGAGCGCCATGGTCAGTCACTGAGGAGGGGCTCCAAGGCGTGAGGGGAAGGGACCAATGACCTGGGGAAGAAGCCATCATGATATTCCTGCTGTGCCAAGCTAGACATGAGGGGCAGCGGTGGGGACCCTGCTGGATCTGCCTTGGGCACATGGGCACCCAGTTAGCACATGGTACACTTGTCCCCTGGGCGCTGTGCCACGGGACAGACCAGATGACGCCCGCGCATGGGGATGCCGGTGGGGAGGGGAAGAGAAGTGAGATGATCACTAACCCATTGGGCTGTTTTAAAGGGCAGGTGTAAGTATTTCGACACTCGGCTCCTTCTGTGTGGACGCTGCCTGGCTGGCTGGGTGTGTCAGTGACTGTGCAGACGGTGCTGGTAACACTGCTGTCCACAGAGTGCAAACTCCTCAGCGGGCTGATGTGTCAGGTTCCCATCTCACTACAACCATGTGTCGCTGGTTCTCCCTCCTCCCAGGGAGAGTTTGTTCTGATGCCCTTGGGAGCTCGTCCTGACTCTGGTCCTTCTGGTCCGTCTGCAAACTGCAAACTGACTGGAGCCAAAGGGACCTGCCCCCTTTCTGTTCTGGACTGTGGGGCTGGCCCTCAAGCATGGAAATGGGCCCTGTGGGTAGGGCAGGGGGGTCTGGGAGTGAGGACACTTGCGCTGGGTTCCCATATCTGGCAGGAGACTGGGGTGGAATGGTTAGAGCAGGTGGGGTTGGGAGTCAGTGCTCCTGGCTTCAAATCATGGCTCTGAGGCAAAAGTGGGACCCAGAGTCCCAGAGCCCTGAGTGTAGTTCCTGCTTCTGCCCAAGTCCTTATGTTGTGTGACCTTGGACAGATCATTCCCCCTTCAAGACAATAAAGTGTCCCACCATTTACCACTGTCAGTAAATCCCATCACGATTGTCAGAGAGAAACTACACGTGATATCGATGTTGACAAGGATGGTGCAAATTCCTGTGACATGACTGACCTAGCGAATTTTGTTTTGTTGCCATTTGAGACAGTGTTGTTCCACCTGCAAGGAATATGACAAGAAATTTTCTTCAGGGACTTGGTCCCAGAAGCCAGGGAATGAAATAAAAACACCTCCAATTCCTGCTACAGGTACAGTGCCTGCAGCTAGGAGATGGCTCGATTCTTCTTGCACAAGGTCGGTCAAAAATCCGTGACTTCAGCGCCCAGCCATTCTCCCACTAAAGTCTATAGACGTTGTGCCCCCATTTGCAATAACAGCAAAATCATGCCCCTAAATTTCTGCATGTGTATTATACATACATGCATACAGCCTGATTTTGTGTCTGAGCACATGGGTTGTGTGTGTGCGCACATGCATCTAGCTGCTAGATAACACTCCAATTCTGTCAAACCCACCCGGCAGTCTGTCTATTAGTGTATCGATTAACCTGTTGCTCTCTGAGCCTCTCAGTCAGAAATCCACTAATTTAACACCCATGGGCTAGGTCCTGGGCTTGACTTCAGCACTTTTATGCTAATTATACTAGGCGAAGTCTCGTGCCCACCAGAGTGACAGACGTGCACCAGATATGCCCATCCCCTCACCATGATTCTCTTCATTGCTTGTGTTGTTTCTGTGTCTGTGGAGTTCTTTCTGGCTTCTCTCCTCTCTTGTCTTTCCTCTCCTCTGTTCCCCCTGACTCTGTTCCACTGACTCTGAGTGGAAATGCTGGTCGTTAAAGTGGGTCTTCTATTGGGGTCCAGATGCAGTCAGCTGGGTGGGCTCATGCTGATCTGTTTTGGCCAGAGAATCCCCACCCATGACCCCATCATGGTGCATTCTCTGCCCCTGGGCCCAAGAGTTAAGTCGTGGGCTCTGTCAGCTGAATTTACCTCAACTCTCTCTCCACATAATATCTGATTCCTTCATCGCTTCCATGTTCTCCTGTTCATAAACATAGTGTCTGGATGCCTTGTAAAGCTCTGAAACTATCCCTCCACTGCCAGTGACAAGAACTTACAGTGACCTTATTCCTAATGGTGAGTAAATTTCTCCTTTTACTTAGGGCCGATCCAAATGTCAGATAGGAACTGAAATAAATCAAAATCCCTATTGGTGTTTTTCATGAGAAAAAAATTAATGTTGATGTCAGTATTCCGTTTTCCATTCAATTTCATATTGAATCCTCTGAATCTAATTTATGTCACTCACTAAATCATCTTTTCATATTGATTCAGTCAACCTGAAGAGTTTGGAACAGTAGATTTCCCATGAGGTATAAATGCAATTTCCCCCTTAACTCAGCATTGACTGCAATGGTTGTGATGAGGAAAGTGCTCACAAGTGTTAATATGTTCCCCAAAGTAGCTCTTATGAGATGCAGGAGAATTCCCTCCTCTTCTCCAGGCCTCTGTATTTGAGAATATTTCTTGTAAATTGCTCTATGTGCCCACTGCAGAGTGTCCCTCCAGAGTTTGCTTTGGTTTCATTTTTTTCCTGCTTCGTAGCATTGCTTTGAGAGTCACATATTGAAAGTGCAAAGGGTGTGGAAAATACAAATTTGTTATCACTCATTTTAATTTTATCTCCGTCATTTCATGGTCATGCCTGTAATATTTAAGTTCCCTCTCAACAAATAACTTTGAAGTAAAATAAATTGTAAATACTGACTCTTACATTATAGGATCCTTCTTGAAAAATTCTTTATAGGCAGGATATAAAAGATCCACAACTGGTGTAAATCACTGTAGCTCTTTTCATCCCCATGGAACTGTTACGATTTACACCAGCTAAGGAATAGGAATTTCTATGGTGGCGGAAAACGATGCATTTAGGGAGGTGCTATGAGAGAGACAGGAAAGAATCCCCTTTCCTAGTATCAAAACAGGCCAAATCCCACATTGTTTCAAGATTCTTCCAGTGTCTCACTCTTCTGAGGGCTTCGTCATGCTGGGCTCAGCAGCATGACATTCCCCATGTGAACAGCCCTCGCCTTTGTGTGTGGTAGCTGCAGTGGGAACACTGGCAAAAGTGTAACTGTTCTTGTGCTTACAGGACGAGTGAGCTCAGAATCTGCCCTCCTTTGAGAAATCACATTTTGTGAATATGGCTTTAGGGTAACATTCCTCAAGAAAAACAATGAAGCGGCACCTTAAAGATAAACAATTTTATTATTGCATAAGCTTTGGTAAGTTGCAACTCCCTTCATCAGACGCATGAGGTGAGAGAAAGGGAAAGAGGTAGCAGAGACACAGAGATGGGAGTGGTACATCAGCTACCCCAAATGACACCATCATAGGACCTAAACAAACTAGCCATGCCGTAAAAGGCTCATTCGCCTGCACTTCTACTAATGTGATATATGTGGACACAAATCAGACATCAAGAATGGTAACACACAAAATGCAGTGGAATAAAATTTTAACTTCCCTGGACTCCGCCCCCTGGGGAAAAAAAGCAACAGCTGAGCTGGAATTCATGTGCAAAACTGGCACCATCAGAATAGGGCAGACCAGGGACCGGAAATGGCCTGCTCATTCCTATAAGTCATTTTGCACGTAAGGCATTCTCACCTTCTTATCCACAGCCACTCTGATTGGAGGAGCTCTGATGTAACACTCCCATCTCTGTAACCCTACTATCTGTTAGCTAGAAAGAAAGCAAGAAAGTTCCCTGTTAGAATTTTCATGGAGACAGAAAGAAAATGTGTTTAAAGGGAAAGAATAGATTTCCTGATATTGGACCTGATATAGCTTCTTGAGAGCCAATTCAACCACATCCCCATGTGTTGTAAATCAGCTGTAGCTCTACTGGTGTGCACATGGTCTAATCTCCAGCCGACCTACCCTGATATAGCTGGATTCACATACAAACAGAGACACCAGCTGATGCCTGATGATGACTGGGCATAGTTACATATTAACATACAAAATTGCAGCAGGTTTTACTCTCAAGTATCCTGATGTTAAGGAAACCAATGTGAATTGATTGATTCACACCCATATTTTGTGTTTGCCTCACGTTCAGTGTCTGTTTTTGCCACCCCAACAGACGAGCAATTCTGAGAGCCACTCTGGAGAGAACCAGACCATCAACAAAGTGTTCATCCTGGTGGGGTTTTCCTACCTTAACAAGCTGCAAATCCTTCTGTTTCTGGTGTTTTTTCTGACTTACCTGCTTGCCCTGACAGGGAACCTGCTCATTATCCTCATGATAAAGGTGAACCCCTCCCTCCACACCCCCATGTATTTCTTCCTGGTGAATCTGTCTTTTGTGGACATCTGCTTCACCACCAGTGTGATCCCTCAGCTGCTGGTTCACCTCTTGGTGGAGGAAAAGACCATCTCCCTTGTGGGCTGTGCATCCCAGATGTATGTCTCCACCATCATGGGCCTCACAGAATGTTGCCTTTTAGCAGCCATGGCCTACGACCGCTACGTGGCCATATGTCACCCTCTGCATTACACAACCATCATGAGCAGCCGAGTGTGTGCACTGCTCGCAGGGGCTTCATGGGTCATCGGCATCTTGGTTGCAGTAGCTCAGACCACGTGGCTCTTCAGCCTGCCCTTCTGTGACTCCCACCACATCCACCATTATTACTGCTATGCCCAACCGTTAGAGACATTGGTATGCACCGACACAGGGAAGAATGTGCTCGTGGGCTTGTCCATGCTGGCGCTATTTGTTATGGGCCCTTTCTTACTGATAACACTGTCCTACATCCTCATCATCTCCACCATCCTCAGGCTGCCGTCGGCAAAGGGGAGGCGTAAAGCCTTCTCCACCTGCTCCTCCCACCTCACGGTGGTGTCTTTGATCTATGGAACAGGCCTTTTGAGTTACCTGAAACCCACGTTCAGCTCCAGCCCAGAGAGTGATCAATTGATTTCCCTCATGTACACAGTTGTGACACCCATGTTGAACCCTGTAATATACACGCTGAGGAACAAAGAGGTTAAAGGAGCCTTTAGAGACGCTGTAGGGAAGGCCATCTTTTCACAAGACCGGACATATTAGAGGATGAAAAGCAGAGTTGAGTGAAACAGGGCCAAAGAGGGACAGTTATTAACATTTGGTTGAGGGTTCTCCTGATGACCCTCATTTTTTTCACATTTTGCCATTTGACAAATGATGACCTGTTCTAAACCTGTCAGGGAAATTGGAAGAGAAACATTTCTTAGAGAAAAATCTAAATAGAAAGTAAATTTCTCTCACTCTTTTGTTAGATCCTTTGAAAAATCAAATGAGCACATTTAGTCAGCGTACTATCTTGATTTGAATCTGCATCCGTCCCCTCAGAAATAAACATGGATATCTCCGTCCATATCAGTGGATGGTAGATACTCACCGATGTAAAAGGGATCTCCTGGGTCTCCTGGGCTCTTGAGAGTTCAAATTTTGAAATGTCAAAGGAAAATGCGAAACATTTCATAAAACATTTACTTCTTTTTTGGCAAATTTAACCATTTTCACCAGAATTTTCATACAGGAAAAATTCCAAACTGCTCTACCAAGAAGTCCATTTGGGTTTCTGCTTTTGCTGCTGTGCCGGCCGAGTGCAGTATGTGAGCTTCTGGCGAGGGTTGGGTTGGGATTTGTTTGGCTGGCGAATACATTTCTCCAGGGCTCCCTGTGGCCTAATTCTAAATAATATTCCTCAACACTTCTGAACAGCTTCCTAGGCCAGACTGTGATGGATCTTCCAATGCCTGACCTGAACAGGTCCCGTAATGACGCTGGGAGACGGCTCCTCACTTCTATTACCCTCAGACAGGTGCAGAGCTCTGTGCCGGCAGGTTGCGTGAGAACCCCACAGCGCACAGCACAGATTCATTGATTACAAGGCCCAAGAGACCATTTTGATCATCGACTCTGATGTCCTGCTTAATTAAGGCATGAGAATTTCACCTGGATGTTCTGGAGTCAGGTGAACACTGTGTATATTGTATATTACAAACATAAATTAGAGCCATGTTAAAAATTCATATAGCTATGAGTGATGCGATCAATGTATCACACTATTGCCCCAAAAGCCTGTGTATGTGGTACGTAGATGTATAACAAGACCATCAAAATAACTTACTTTACCCTTATTTTGGTGTGAGTATCTACCTATGTGGCTGGCTACGTATAATAAATTGCCATACAAAACCTCCCTCCCCAGCCAGCATTTTCATGACTCTATCTATGCGCCATATCAAACAACCCAGGTCATCAGAAAACAGGATTGAACCCAGCACGTTAAGAGCAAAACCCACGAACCTTGACTGCACGTTCGAAGAGCCACGCTGCTCTGAGGTCAGGCTCTAGAGCAGCCTAAACTCTTCCCCTCTGCGCTCTCAGCACCCCAGGGTTACATGCCGAAGGCCCCTGCCCGAAGTGTCGCTAGCATTCATTCCTAGGAAACTAAAAATACATGAAGCCTCTGTGAGGAACTGGCTGGATGGTTTTATCCTTTCTCTGTGACACAATTTGCTGATTTATTTAAAATTATATTTTTGGCAAGATGACTTACGTGTCTTTTAGAAAGTGTGAGTAAGAGGTAAAAACACGTGAAGATAAACAAACCTAATATTCCTCTTCTTTGAGAAACAGAGTAGGCCAGGGCAATATGTCCCGGGAAGTACAAACTCAGCACAGAAATTGTAGGCTTTGGGTTATTAGCACACGAGCATGGTGGAAAATGCTCTGGATAATGGGTTGGATAAAATTTGGTGGGGTGGAATTAGCAATGCAGAATGGCAATATGTATAAATGGCTTATGCACTCAGCTGGAAAAGGGTGAATGCAATCATGAGATCCAGGGAGGTGATGACCAGCATGGAAGGACTGACTTCTAGGTGCCCCAGAATGTCCTAACCTGGGCCCCTTTACATGGCCAGTCGTAACTCTTATTACTTGTCAGACAGAAAGATACATGGAGGCACTATGGGTGTGTCTAGACTACAGGGTTTTTTTGAAAAAAGTGGCCTTTTTTCAAAAAAACTTCCTCTGTGTCTCGACTGCTGCCACATTCTTTTGAAAGTAAATCGAAAGAACGTGACAGTTTTTTCAACCACGGAAAACCTTGTTTTATGAGGAATAACTCCTTTTTTCCTAAAGTGCTTTCGAAGAGCTCTTTCGAAAAAAGGCACTATATAATGCAAACTGTGCTTTTTCGAAAGAGAGCATCCAGACTGCTAAATGCTGTTTTTCGAAAGAGGCTTTCTCGAAAGAGGCTTGCAGTCTAGACGTAGCCTGTAGGAAGAAGGGTTTCTGGAAGTTAGGGTGAATTAGGACTGGTTCCTGAGCCAGCCGCTTTTTTAGGGTCTCAAAAGCAGTCTCACAATCCTTCTGGGGTAAGGATTTTCTGGTCAGGTCAGTCAAGGAGTTCGCCACGGTTGCAAAATCCGGTACGAACCACCTGTTGTAGCCTGCCAGTCCCAGAAATTGCCTGACTTGCTTCTAAGTTGCGGGGGTGGGCTAGTCCTGCTGAGACTTTACTTTAATGGGTAGCAGGTTTAAAACTAATAAAAGAAAGTTCTTCTTCACACAGCATGTAGTCAGCCTGTGGAACTCCTTGCCAGAGGAGGCTGTGAAGGCTAGGACTATAACAGAGTTTAAAGAGAAGCTAGATAATTTCATGGAGGTTAGGTCCATAAAAGGCAGTATGTGAGCTTCTGGTGAGGGTTGGGTTGGGATTTGTTTGGCTGGCGAATACATTTCTCCAGGGCTCCCTGTGGCCTAATTCTAAATAATATTCCTCAGCACTTCTGAACAGCTTCCGAGGCCAGACTGTGATGGATCTTCCAATGCCTGACCTGAACAGGTCCCGTAATGATGCTGGGAGACAGCTCCTCACTTCTATTACCCTCAGACAGGTGCAGAGCTCTGTGCCGGCAGGTTGCGTGAGAACCCCACAGCGCACAGCACAGATTCATTGATTACAAGGCCCAAGAGACCATTTTGATCATCGACTCTGATGTCCTGCTTAATTAAGGCATGAGAATTTCACCTGGATGTTCTGGAGTCAGGTGAACACTGTGTATATTGTATACTACAAACATAAATTAGAGCCCTGTTAAAAATTCATATAGCTATGAGTGATGCGATCAATGTATCACACTATTGCCCCAAAAGCCTGTGTATGTGGTACGTAGATGTATAACAAGACCATCAAAATAACTTACTTTACCCTTATTTTGGTGTGAGTGTCTACCTATGTGGCTGGCTACGTATAATAAATTGCCGTAACCACAAGAGGGGAAAAAGGAGAATGGGAACCCTGCGTTCTGTCTGGCTTCGCTTGCTTTGCTCAGTCAAGGCCGCTCCTCGGGCCTGGGCCTCTGCGCACATTCCCACCCCTTGCCGACCTCCCAAAGTACAACTCCTACGGTTACAACAGGTGCAGCCTCATGGGCTGCACCTGCTCCTGTGGGTGCTGCTGCTCCTGGGGCGGCCGAGGCTGCACCTGCTCACCACCCTCAGCTCCTTCTCCCCAGGCCTCCTGCCCCAACTGGCCGGAGTAGCTCTCTTTTATCCTAGAACAGCTGGAGCATGCCCAGTAGGCTAAAGGGGGGTGTGGCCTCCTCTGCCCGCTGGCTTGAGTTAACCCCCTCCTGCACAGTGTGGGGGGCATGCACCCTGTCACAGGCAGCTATACTGTATAGTGGGCACTAGGGTAGCAGAGGGTGGGGTGGGGGAGGGGCGGCTATACTGTATAATGGGCACTAGGGCAGCAGAGGGTGGGGTGCGGAAGGGGCGGCTACACTGTATAATGGGCACTAGGGCAGCAGAGGGTGGGGCGGGGAAGGAGCGGCTATACTGTATAGTGGGCACTAGGGCAGCAGAGGGTGGGGCGGGGGAAGGGCAGCTATACTGTATAATGGGCACTAGGGCAGCAGAGGGTGGGGTGGGGAAGGGGCGGCTATACTGTATAGTGGGCACTAGGGCAGCAGAGGGTGGGGCGGGGAAGGAGCGGCTATACTGTATAATGGGCACTGGGGCAGCAGAGGGTGGAGTGGGGGAGGGGCGGCTATACTGTATAGTGGGCACTAGGGCAGCAGAGGGTAGGGCGTGGGAGGGGCGGCTATAATGTATAATGGGCACTAGGGCAGCAGAGGGTGGGGCGCGGAAGGGGCGGCTATACTCTATAGTGGGCACTAGGGCAGCAGAGGGTGGGGCGCGGGAGGGGCGGCTATACTGTATAATGGGCACTAGGGGGGCAGAGGGTGGGGTGGGGAAGGGGCGGATATACTGTATAATGGGCACTAGGGCAGCAGAGGGTGGGGCGGGGGAGGGGCGGCTATACTGTATAATGGGCACTGGGGCAGCAGAGGGTGGCGTGGGGGAGGGGCGGCTATACTGTATAGTGGGCACTAGGGCAGCAGAGGGTAGGGCGTGGGAGGGGCGGCTATACTGTATAGGTGGCACTAGGGCAACAGAGGCTGGGGTGGGGGAGGGGCGGCCATACTGTATAATGGGCACTAGGGCAGCAGAGGGTGGGGTGGGGGAGGGGCGGCTATACTGTATAATGGGCACTAGGGCAGCAGAGGGTGGGGTGGGGGAGGGGCGGCTATACTGTATAATGGGCACTAGGGCAGCAGAGGGTAGGGCGGGGGAGGGGCGGCTATACTGTATAGGTGGCACTAGGGCAACAGAGGCTGGGGTGGGGGAGGGGAGGCCATACTGTATAATGGGCACTAGGGCAGCAGAAGGTGGGGTGGGGGAGGGGCGGCCATACTGTATAGTGGGCACTAGGGCAGCAGAAGGTGGGGTGGGGGAGGGGCGGCCATACTGTATAGTGGGCACTAGGGCAGCAGAGGGTGGGGTGGGGGAGGGGCGGCTATACTGTATAATGGGCACTAGGGCAGCAGAGGGTGGGGTGGGGGAGGGGCGGCTATACTGTATAATGGGCACTAGGGCAGCAGAGGGTGGGGTGGGGGAGGGGCGGCTATACTGTATAATGGGCACTAGGGCAGCAGAGGGCGGGGCGGGGGAGGGGCGGCTATACTGTATAATGGGCAGTAGGGCAGCAGAGGGTGGGGCGGGGGAGGGGCGGCTATACTGGATAATGGGCACTAGGGCAGCAGAGGGTGGGGCGGGGGAGGGGCGGCTATACTGTATAGTGGGCACTAGGGCAGCAGAGGGTGGGGTGGGGGAGGGGCGGCTATACTGTATAATGGGCACTAGGGTAGCAGAGGGTGGGGCGGGGGAGGGGCGGCTATACTGTATAATGGGCACTAGGGCAGCAGAGGGTGGGGCGGGGGAGGGGCGGCTATACTGTATAATGGGCACTAGGGAAGCAGAGGGTGGGGCGGGGGAGGGGCGGCTATACTGTATAATGGGCACTAGGGTAGCAGAGGGTGGGGCGGGGGAGGGGCGGCTATACTGTATAATGGGCACTAGGGTAGCAGAGGGTGGGGCGGGGGAGGGGCGGCTATACTGTATAATGGGCACTAGGGCAGCAGAGGGTGGGGTGGGGGAGGGGCGGCTATACTGTATAATGGGCACTAGGGCAGCAGAGGGTGGGGCGGGGAAGGGGCGGCTATACTGTATAATGGGCACTAGGGCAGCAGAGGGTGGGGGTGGGGGAGGGGCGGCTATACTGTATAATGGGCACTAGGGCAGCAGAGGGTGGGGTGGGGGAGGGGCGGCTATACTGTATAATGGGCACTAGGGCAGCAGAGGGTGGGGGCGGGGAAGGGGCGGCTATACTGTATAATGGGCACTAGGGCAGCAGAGGGTGGGGTGGGGGAGGGGCGGCTATACTGTATAATGGGCACTAGGGCAGCAGAGGGTGGGGCGGGGAAGGGGCGGCTATACTGTATAATGGGCACTAGGGCAGCAGAGGGTGGGGTGGGGGAGGGGCAGCTATACTGTGTCATGGGCACTAGGGTAGAAGAGGGTGGGGAGGGGGAGGGGCGGCTATACTGTATAATGGGCACTAGGGCAGCAGAGGGTGGGGCGGGGAAGGGGCGGCTATACTGTATAATGGGCACTAGGGCAGCAGAGTGTGGGGGTGGGGGAGGGGCGGCTATACTGTATAATGGGCACTAGGGCAGCAGAGGGTGGGGTGGGGGAGGGGCGGCTATACTGTATAATGGGCACTAGGGCAGCAGAGGGTGGGGCGGGGAAGGGGCGGCTATACTGTATAATGGGCACTAGGGCAGCAGAGGGTGGGGTGGGGGAGGGGCAGCTATACTGTGTCATGGGCACTAGGGTAGAAGAGGGTGGGGAGGGGGAGGGGCGGCTATACTGTATAATGGGCACTAGGGCAGCAGAGGGTGGGGTGGGGGAGGGGCGGCTATACTGTATAATGGGCACTAGGTAAGGGAGGGTAGGGGGGGGGGGGGGCGGGGCGGCTATACTGTATAATGGGCACTAGGGCAGCAGAGGGTGGGGTGGGGGAGGGGCGGCTATACTGTATAATGGGCACTAGGGCAGCAGGGGTCGGGCGGGGAGGGGCAGCTATACTGTATAATGGCACTAGGGCAGCAGAGGGTCGGGGGGGAAGGGGCGGCTATACTGTATAATGGGCACTAGGGCAGCAGAGGGTGGGGCGGGGAGGGGCGGCTATACTGTATAATGGGCACTAGGGCAGCAGAGGTGGGGTGGGGAGGGGCGGCTATACTGTATAATGGGCACTAGGGCAGCAGAGGCTGGGGTGGGGGAGGGCGGCTATACTGTATAATGGGCACTAGGGCAGCAGAGGGTGGGGTGGGGAGGGGCAGCTATACTGTATAATGGGCACTAGGGCAGCAGAGGGTGGGGGGGGAGGGGCGGCTATACTGTATAATGGGCACTAGGGAGCAGAGGGTGGGGGGGGGAGGGGCGGGTATACTGTATAATGGGCACTAGGGTAGCAGAGGGTGGGGTGGGGAGGGGCGCTATACTGTATAATGGCACTAGGGTAGCAGAGGGTGGGGGGGGAAGGGGCGCTATCTGTATAATGGGCCCTAGGAGCAGAGGGTGGGGGTGGGGAAGGGGCGGCTATACTGTATAATGGGACTAGGGAGCAGAGGTGGGGGGGGAAGGGGCGGCTATACTGTATAATGGCACTAGGGAGCAGAGGGTGGGGGGGGAAGGGGCGGCTATACTGTATAATGGGCACTAGGGAGCAGAGGGTGGGGGGGGGAGGGGCGGCTATACTGTATAATGGGCACTAGGGCAGCAGAGGGTGGGGTGGGGAGGGGCGGCTATACTGTATAATGGGCACTAGGGCAGCAGAGGGTGGGGTGGGGGAGGGGCGGCTATACTGTATAATGGGCACTAGGGCAGCAGAGGGTGGGGTGGGGGAGGGGCGGCTATACTGTATAATGGGCACTAGGGCAGCAGAGGGTGGGTGGGAGGGGCGGCTATACTGTATAATGGGCACTAGGGCAGCAGAGGGTGGGGTGGGGGAGGGGCGGTATACTGTATAATGGGCACTAGGGAGCAGAGGGTGGGGTGGGGAGGGGCGGGTATACTGTATAATGGGCACTAGGGTAGCAGAGGGTGGGGTGGAGGAGGGGCAGCTATACTGTATAATGGGCACTAGGGTAGCAGAGGGTGGGGGTGGGGAAGGGGCGGCTATACTGTATAATGGGCACCTAGGGTAGCAGAGGGTGGGGGTGGGGAAGGGGCGGCTATACTGTATAATGGGCACTAGGGTAGCAGAGTGTGGGGGTGGGGAAGGGGCGGCTATACTGTATAATGTGGCACTAGGGTAGCAGAGGGTGGGGTGGGGAAGGGGCGGCTATACTGTATAATGGGCACTAGGGCAGCAGAGGGTGGGGTGGGGAAGGGTGGCTATACTGTATAATGGGCAGGCACTAGGACAGCAGAGTGTGTGGGGTGTGGGAGGGTCAGGCTATAGCAGGTCTGAGGAAAATGTGGTCTGCACTAGGGACAGCCACTGGATCCAGCCCATGGATTCAGTGGGGAGCCTCAGAAGGGCTCCCTGATTTGCCCTATCCACACTCTGCTCAGAAAAGCGGCTGCGGGACCATTTCTCTTTCATACCTGTGAGCCAGCAGATGATTGGGTGGAAGGTTTCATGAGCTCCCCCTCCGGCAGCTATACTGTATAATGGGCACTAGGGCAGCAGAGGGTGGGGTCGGGGGAGGGGCGGCTATACTGTATAATGGGCACTAGGGCAGCAGAGGGTGGGGTGGGGGAGGGGCGGGTATACTGTATAATGGGCACTAGGGTAGCAGAGGGTGGGGTGGAGGAGGGGCAGCTATACTGTATAATGTGCACTAGGGTAGCAGAGGGTGGGGTGGGGAAGGGGCAGCTATGCTGTATAATGGGCCCTATGGTAGCAGAGGGTGGGGGTGGGGAAGGGGCGGCTATACTGTATAATGGGTACTAGGGTAGCAGAGTGTGGGGGTGGGGAAGGGGCGGCTATACTGTATAATGTGCACTAGGGTAGCAGAGGGTGGGGTGGGGAAGGGGCGGCTATACTGTATAATGGGCACTAGGGTAGCAGAGGGTGGGGTGGGGAAGGGTGGCTATATTGTAATGGGCAGGCACTAGGACAGCAGAGTGTGAGGGGTTGGGAGGGTCAGGCTATAGCAGGTCTGAGGAAAATGTGGTCTGCACTGGGAAGCCACTGGATCCAGCCCATGGATTCAGTGGGGAGCCTCAGAAGGGCTCCCTGATTTGCCCTATCCACACTCTGCTCAGAAAAGCGGCTGCGGGACCATTTCTCTTTCATACCTGTGAGCCCGGAGATGATTGGGTGGAAGGTTTCATGAGCTCCCCCTTCCCCCAGAACAACCCATTGACCAGAAACTGGCCAATGGGAGCTGCCTGTTTGAAAAGCACCATGGCCCCCTCCCTTCCGGCTTGTAGCTATTCACACACTCACGTGCCCCTTGCAGTCTATGTGGGGGCAGGGCAGGCAGGGAGGCTTCCTCAAAAACATGCTGGGCTGCTAGCTGGGAGTCACCCTAGTACTCCCAACCCTCCTTCCCCCAGCCCTCTGCCCCTGCCTTCTGCCACCCTACCCTACATCTCCCAAACCCTCTGCCCGCCCCCCTCCCTCGCACCCAGACCCCCTTCCCAGATTCTGCATCTCAGTCTCCTGTTCCAGGTCACAACCCCTACCCTTGCCATCCTTCTGTACCCCAGTTCGCTCCCTCAGGTCACCGGCCCTTCCTGCCCGAGGTCACAACCCAAAACCTTGCACCCCAACCCAGTGCCCCAGATCACAACCACCTCCTTCACCCCACACTCGCTCTGTACCCCAATCCCTTGCCCCAGGCTCCCTTCTGCACCCACCCTCCATCCCAGACACCACATTCCCTCCATGAAAATGCAGCCCTTGGCCACCTGCCAAAATCTTGGTGTGGCCCCCCCATTAAAAATAATCGCCCAGTAAGGATGTTGGTTTTTCAGCTCCTGCAGCTCTGGACTCTTGTGTTCGGCCAGAGCTGTGTATTCTGCTTTTGTCAATAGAAATCCCAGCCTCAGAGGAGCTCAGGAGCTCAGTCAATCCCCGGGGAATTCGTCTCTCCTGCAGCGCAAGCTCTTTGTTACAGCTAGTGCCTGAACACCCACTATGGTTCCCTGAGCTGTTTGCCTGGTGTGTGTCGGCATGGCCAGGGCAGGCAAGGGGCCTGGACCTCATATGGTCCTGGGCCCTTTCCCATTCCCCACATACAGATTGTGTGTCTGTGTGTGCAAAGGGTGTGTGTCTGTGTGTGCAAAGGTCTCCTTGACTCCCATGGCAGATGTTGCGGTGACTTAGACCCAGGTCGTTGATCTAAGCCTAGATAATAAGGACACAAAATATCGACCTTCCCCTCCTGGTCTCCTGACGGCACATTTCATATAGAACAACAAGGGTGATGCAGCGGCCTTTGGCTGTCTCCTAACATCATTTCCCTGCTGATCGGGCGCTGGGGCTTGTGTCTTTGCAAAAATAAATAAATAAAGAGAGAATCACTTCTACTCTTCTGGGCCATTTGGAAACTAGTGATACCGTCTGCTCAGGGCCGGATTAAGGGGGGGGACTAGCCAGGCAGCTGCCTGCGGTGCCAACCTATGGGGCGCACCTGATTGAAGTGGTAAGGGGCACCGTGCGCCCAGGGGCAGGGCCGCGCATGCGCCGCGCGCCCGCTGCCCAGAACACAACTATGGCTCAGTCCGGTCCTGCGTCTGCTTGTCTTTGAGAGTCACTTCGACCACAGCTGCGCCTGCTTCATCCCCAACACTTCCGGTCGGACATCACTGTGTATTTATTAGTGGAAGAAAGTCATAAAATGTAAGGAAAAAGCGGACCAAGAGCTCATCTAGTCTGACCCTCTCTACCTGCCATTGCCTCGGCTTTCACCCTCCCCTGGTGAAAAATCACCCAGCAATATTGGGGGGGGTCAATTGACATGGGTACAATAATGCTAGTGACTAGCGGTTTGCTGGTCGGGCAAGAGGAGCAATTGTCACACCAGGCCACACAGCTGATGAATGCCACGCTCCTGTGACAACAGGAACACCCTGTCTGCCTTTCTCCCATGACCACGGTTTTAGTCTGTATTTTCCTGTCTCTGCGTTCAACTGATGAAAATATTCTATGGTCAGAACTTGGCTATTAATCCATTCAAGGAAGGCCCTGGATACCAGCATCACAGCCCCTTGCACACTCTATCAGTAGCGACAGCCAAGTCCTTAGTCAGCTTCATCAAGCCCCAGGCTTTCTCTCGTTTTCAGGTGCAGAATTTACCATTGTTGTTTGGAGTATATGGCATTGTTATCTGCTTGACTGTCTCTAGTTTTTGTTCTGTTTTGCTGGCTGATCTGTTCCCTGTGAATTGTGGCACCTGAGAAATGTTTGCTTAGCAGCTTGTGACTTTTTCCCCTTTCTTGTTCTCCCCATCTATTGGGGGGTGTCAGTGTCTTGCCTTTGATGGGATTTTCCAAGACTGCTCAACCTTTCATCCCCGTACTGATCAAAAGGGGTGGGGCAGAGGGAGGGGGAGATTCTGTAGATACAGGAATGGCAGAGTTCCTGCTGAAATGATTACTTTAATGTGGATGTGATTTCAGGCTGAAATTGGTGATTTGTTGTGGCTTGGGTGGGCATCTTTTAAGAAATACTTTAACTAAATAAATGCGTGTCGTGCGCTGGAAGGACTATTTTTGATGCGCTGGAAGGACTATTTTTGAAGAGGAAAGTTGTGCCATGTTCCCCATGACCAATCAACCCCCAGCTAACGAGGCCACATGGGGATCCCACTGAGGTTCGGGGCGGACAGCTATGCTGTGGCATTATCACTGGGAGGGGACGGCTGCATTAGGATGAGAGTGGGGGGGCTGGGGCTTGGACTCTCCTTGTTGCTGGCCACCAACCTGGGTAAGTGACTCCCCTTACCCCAGATCCTCACCCCCGGCCCCTGGCTGCAGTACCAGATGAGGGAAGCCGTGCTCTACAGGGACCCTCCAGGGAGCGCCGCCGGCAGGGCACCACCACCCTAGCAACATGGGAGGAGCCACTGGCTGGGCAATGCCACCCTTGCAGCTGTGGATGGCCCCACTGAGCATCCAGCCACACAAACCCCCTGCCCTCAGCCTCCTACCCCCTGTCCTGACTCCTGCAATCTCCACCCACTGCCCTGAACCCCCCAGCCTTGACTCCTGCCCCCCATTCCCCCCAGTAAGCCCCCTACACCCAATCCCTTGCCCTGACTAGTGCACACCCATTCCCCACACTTAGTTTTGCATCCCTTTCCTGTCCTCACCCTACAACTCCAACCCCCTCTCCTGACTCCTACATCCCCACTACCTGCCCTGAGACCCAACTGCCCCTGCCCTGAGCACCTCACACTCCCATCCCCCTGCACAGAGCTCTCCACCCCCAGACCTGACTCCTGCACCCATCCCCTGCCTGGAGCCCACCCACATCCCCAACTCTCAGCCCTGAGACCCGCATCCTCCGCACCCCTCACCCCTGCACTAAGTCCCCCAACACCTTCTAGTCCCTGCCCTGACTCCTGTACCCACTCCCACTGCCATGAGGCCCAAACCCTGCCCTGTCTCCTCCATCTGCCACCCCTACCCTGAAGCCCCCAAGTCCTGTCCCAACTCCAGCCCCTACACTGAGCCCTCCTACACCTCTCAGCCCTTGGCCCTGACCCCTGCACCCCCACCCACTGCCCTGAGCCCTGTTTCTGGTCTCTGAGTGCACACCCTCAGGTCTCTGCTCTGTGCCTGCCCCTCTCGTACGGAGGAATCTCCCCCTTGTAAACTGGGTCCCTAGGTTGCAGCAACTTGTGCACCAGCCGTGACTTCTCCAGTCGCCTTAGTACTGGGAGTTCTGCCCTCAATGGCTGTGACATGCTGTAAATTGAGCTGGATTTCTCCACACAAAGTACCGTTTATTTACCACTGAGGGAATCAAGTGTGACATACCAGAGAATATGCCACAGCAGTTACAGATCTGTCACTGCAAAACTTTAATAGCACAGAAATTTGGACTCATTATTCATAAGAACATAAGAACATCCAAACAGCCACACTGGGTCAGGCCAAAGGTCCATCTAGCCCAGTATCTTGTTTGTTGGCAGTCGCCAACGGCAGGTGTCTCAGAGGGAGGGATCACAACAGGGAATCCTCACGTGATCCCTTCCTGTCACCCACCTCCAGAAGAACAGAGGCTAGGGACACCATTCCTACCCATCCTGGCTAATAGCCATTCATGGACCTAACCTCCATGAATCTAGCTAGCTCTTTTTTCAACCCTGTTAAAGTTCTAGCTTTCACCGCCTCCCCTGGCAAGGAGTTCCACAGGTTGACTGTGCACTGAGTGAAGAAAAACTTCATTTTGTTTGTTTTAAACTTCCTGCCCATTAATCATTTGGTGACCTCTAGTTCTTATATAGTGGGAATACATAAATAACTTTTCCTTATTCACTTTTTCCAAACCAGTCATGATTTTATAGACCTCTATCATATCCCCTCTTAGTCTCATCTTTTCTAAGCTGAAAAGTCCAAGTCTTTTAAATCTCTCTTCATATGGGACCCATTCCAAACCCCTCATCATTTTTGTTGCCCTTTTTTGAACCTTTTCCAATGCCAAGAGAGCTTTTTGGAGATGAGGCGACCACATCTGTATGCAGTATTCAAGATGTGGGGTACCATAGTTTTATATAGAGGCAATAAAATATTCTCTGTCTTATTCTCGATCCCTTTTTTAATGACTCCTAACATTCTATTTGCTTTTTTCAACTGTCACTGCACATTGAGTGGATGTTTTCAGAGAACTATCCACAATGACTCCCGCATGTCTCTCTCGAGTAATTGTAGCCAAATTAGTCCCCATCATATTGTATGTATAGTTGGGGTTATTTTTTCCAATGTGCATTACTTTACATTTATCAATGTTAAATTTCATTTGCTATTTTGTTGCCCAATCACTTAGTTTGGTGAGAACTTTTTGAAGCTCTTCACAGTCTGCTTTGGTCTTCACTGTCTTGAGCAGTTTGGTATCATCTGCAAATGTTGCCACCTCACTGTTTACCCCTTTCTGTAGATCATTTATATATAAGTTGAATAGTTTTGGTCCCACGACAGACCCCTGGGGGGCCTCACTAGTTACGTCTCTCCATTCGGAGAGAAGTATTCAGACTGTTTGTCTTTAGGAAACATTGCCATAACTTTCTCTGCCAAAACCACTTTCCATCATAGCAAGAACAATTGAGTATCTATCTATCTATCTATCTATCATCATCATAACAACACACATATAAATGGTTCTATGTGTCCTTACACATAAGAAATAACACACTAAAAACCCATCAGCATTAAAATATTCATTAGAGCAAGAACCAAGCTACCAGATACCTGGACAAACTGTTTTACAATGCTTCATTAATGAAGAAAGCAAAACTTGAGGGCCCTTAGAAAAACCCATTCCAAAAATTGTGACATTGACCTCTTGAATAGATGACAAAATAAACAGACATCACATTTAGTCAAGTGTACTCCACCGTCCCAAGCTCCAAACCCCAAAGCCAACTGGATCAAAAGAAGACATCAACCATAAATCAACAACACAGCTAGCTGTATTAAAAGACAGAAATTCCAGATTCATTCTTGCATTAGTTTATTAACATAAAAAATGATTTATTATTCAGACTCAGTTTGACTTTTGGTAACAGTGCCATAGCTTTCTCTTCCAAAGGCTTTTCCATCAAAGCATTTATTTGTGTAAATAAATAACAATACAAATAAATAATCTATATAAATATGAATGGTTTGAAGTGCTCTAATGCATTGCAAATAACACAATAAAATCCTGTCAGCCTTAAAATATAATTTGAGCAATATCTCACCTAACCAGACACCTGCCAAAACTATGTTTCATCAATGAGGAAAGTAAAACTTGAGGTCCCCCAGAAAACCTGCTAGCCAGCTTTCTGTCTGTCTTACAGTCCATTTATCCAATCCATATTCCTTAACTTGCTGGCAAGAATATTGTGGGTGACGATAGCAAAAGCTTTGCTAAAGCTGGCACTGGGGGCTTTGGGAAGACCAGAAATAGCTTCAGGTTGGGGGGAGGGATAGCTTGGTGGTTTGAGCATTGGCTTCTTAAAGTCAGGCTTGTGAGTTCAATACCACAGCAGGCCATTTGGGGCAAAAATCTGTCAGGGATGGTACTTGGTCCTGCTGTGAAGGCAGGGGACTGGACTCAAACTCCCTTGCAGTTCTAGGAGATAGGCAATCTCCATAATTTATTTAATTTAAACTTATTTGAATATTCATCATTTGATTAATGAATATGCAAGTATGCAAATGAATGTTACCAGTCCTCCAAAAGTTCATGAATGGATTTACTGGTCCCCGTGTCAAAAAGTTTGGGAACCCCTGGTCTGCATTCTCCTGCCATACACACATGGCTCTCAGCTCTCCCAGGTGCAGGTCCCTGCTGGGTGACTTGCATTTGCTAAGGTGCACCAGTCTCACAGCTTCCTGTTAACAGCTTCATGGGATGGGAATTGCAGTTTCCTTCTGCTCTGCTAATGCTTGGCTCTTGTCTCAGTTGTGGGACACTTTCAAACTTCCCACGCGTGGAGGGCACTGGGGTTCTTTTGCTTCAAATAAGATGAAAGCTGAGAGTCTGCTGTCATGGCACAGCTGGCTCTTGGGCGTGGCAGTACCATCTTCTGCTCCTTCTGCCCCTTCGGTTCCTGGGTGAACCCTCTGATTCTGTGGATACTGATATATTTCCAGGGCTTTCCACTTCCTCACATGTGGATATGCAGACGCACAGGGCTCTGCTAGTACAGCAGCCAAAGGGGAATAACAGAATGCCCCATTTGAACAGCAGGCCGAGAGACAGGAGCTGATTGAACAGTGAGGTTCTGGCTGTGCAGAGGGGCCAGCCATGGCCCCATGTTAGAAGGACTTGCATGTCTCTGGTCCTTGGACATGTCATGAGAGAACCCATCGAGCAGCCCACTCAACCCAGCAGCAACCAGCTGAGCATCTCAGAGGTGGGAGGGGGCAGTTCATTCCTGCAGTCCCAGTCACATCATCTTCTCCTCATGCAGACTGGGATGACAGTAAAGTGGACAACTGTTGCCAATCAAAGTTTACGGTGGAATTGGAGGGGATGGGTTCAGATCTGTGGCACACCACACAGCAGTGTGTTCTGTGACAACTCCAAGCCATTAGAGGGCTCCACCAATGTTTGTGGTGGATATCTTCTTGCTATTAAGACAATATTTAAAATAAAATACAAGTACTAATAGATAGATAGATAGATAGATAGATGGGGTGTATAGGGATAGATAGAGGGAAGAGGCGTATGGGGATAGGGTTAGGGTTTAAGGATAGGGTTAGGATTTAAGTTAGGGTTAGTGTTAGGAGTTAGGTTATAGTTATAGGTTGGATTAGGGTTAGGGTTGTGTTAAGGGTAGGGTAGAGTTAGGGCTATGGGCTGTGTTAGAGTTAGGTTAGGATTAGGGTTATGGTGGGTGGTTAAGGGTTAAGGTTAAGGTTACTGTTATGGCTTGGGTTAGGGTTAGGATTAAGGTAAGGATTACAGGTTGTGTTAGGATTACGGTCAGAGTTAGGGTTAGGATTTAGGGATTGGGAGCTGACATGGAGGACCTGGGGAGGTTGGGTGCAGTAGGGCTCTGGAAACAGGAGGCAGGCACTGGGGGGTGTGGTGGTTGAAGGGGCTCTAAGCTTTAAGGTGCAGAGGCCTGGCAGAGTTGAAGTCAGCTGTTCGCAGCAGCTCTGGGGGCCAGGGCTTTTGACAGACCGGTAACATTTTATTTGAGTATTTGTATGTTAATTTACATATATGCAAATAAAATGTTACCGTCCACCAAATATTTGTGAATGTGTTTGCTGGTCCACAGTATAAAACGGTTGGGAACCATGGCCTCTGAGTGTGCCCTGAAGGTCAGTACAGTTGGACTGTCGGAGGAGAAGACAATTCCAGTGTCAGTGACCCACCCCGTATTTTCTCAAGTTCCTGCGCAAACAATGACCCGAGGTTCAAGGAGCATCGCTGCTTAGTGACATGCGCAGCACAGCACAGGACATTTGGAGCAAAAATTCTCATTGGCTCTGCCAGAAGCTGCAGTCGGCTCTTTCTGTCTGTCGTTTCAAGAACTGAGGACAGCTCTGAACCAGAGACTCTGCCGGACCACAGGAAGTCAATATTGTCTAGCAGCATCACCAGCACTTCCTGTGCTTGCTGAGCTCTAAGAAGACATTTAAGGGTAAATTACAGCTAGAAAACAGCACAGAACACTGAGAGGCAGGACTGGTTGGTGGCTTGTTAACCAACTTTATGGCACCATGGGAAACTTGGCAACCCCCATGATAAGTGGACATCCAGCTCACTAACAACCAGACCATTGATGTTGATAGACCAGAGAGTGCTGGACTAGAGATATTCAACCTCTATTTCAAGGGGAAATACTTTTCCCTTGGAATAACTGAAACAGAAAATGTTTGAGTATTTAACGTGGTATTAAATGGAAGAAATTTTCCCAAGTGGTCTGCTGTTCTCGAAAAAGTAACCATTTGTTTGGAAAATTCAAAACATTCATTTCCATTCCAGTGACTGTTTCAATTTTAAGCCTTTAACTTGAAACAGTCTGGTTCTGAATGAAGAAAAAGACCAACAAAAAAAGTTTTGGTTTTCACAATTTCTATGTACAGTCAGCTGTTCTCTCGGGGGTGGGGGACTTAGAGCATCTCTAAATGTTTGATTACATTGAAGGATTCCGGCTGTAATTCACAGTTGTATTTTGAAATCTTCCCAGTATATAAATATCTACATGTTTGATTTCAATAACAAACTCACTGTGCCGGTCTTTGCAGAATGTTTCCAGCCTCTGGTGCATGTGGCAATTCCCCACCAGGATGCTTCCGTCAGTGCCTGTCTGAGTGAATAATGACCCCCAACGCTGTGCTATCTGAAAGTTGTTTCCCTACCCTGCTACCAGATCCCCTGGGTCTCCACAGTTCCCAGCAGCCAGGGACCCACAGCACAGGCAGGCTGGGCAGAGAGGTGAACCCCTCCCAACACTGAAACTGCTCCCGGCTTGGTCAGGCTGCAGACATGGTCCCAATCCCGGCTGTCGCTGTTCTGGGGATACACAGCTGGGCCCGGCCTCCAGGACTCTGAGCCCAGCTCTGATCTCACCTCAGGACCAAACCCCAAGACCCTGCCCTAGTTGGTCTGGGCCCTCCTGAGGGGGAACCCAACCTGCCCTGGGTCTCACACAGTGACAACCCCCCTGGCTACAAACAAGCGTGGGCTGTAGCCCAGTATCCGTCTGAGGGAGGCAGCAGAGCACAGGGTATATCGGTAGCACAGACATGTGACCTACAGCAGCTCAGAACCCGGTGGCCCCAGCTGGCCTGGGACTGCCTGGTCCCTCATGAACCCCACACAAGCTGCTCTGGGGGAGCAGGGACATTTGGTCCCCTGTGTTGGACCAGCAGCTCTTGGGATGTGGCCCCCAGAGGATCCCACACTCTGGCTGCCCCATGTGTTCGATGTGGGTCTCTCAGAAGCAGCCAGAGGCAAAGGGGGAAGGCTCCACGCCAGTGGAGGTGTGGCCTGTGATTTCCATGGAGCTACTTAGATCTCCATTGGCTGGGGATCTGTCCCTGGGATGCCCAAAGACCTATGTCAATGGTCACCCTCTGGCCACTTTCACTCCACTGGAGCGACAGCTCTGGATCTGTGCCATTTAATAGTGTCACACCCATTTTCCTTGCCTGGAATCAGATCTGAAGGGGACACACAAGGTCCAAACCGTGTCTGTGTTGTCTTAGCTCTCTGCCCCATGGGATTGACTGGAAGAATGGAATGTTCAATGGCTGAGGAGCGATTCCCATGGGGGCAGAACTTCTGAGGAATTCAATATTAGTATGATCTTATTGTCAATTGTTATTGTTATTGAGATGACTGGACTATCTTTCTTTCTTTCTTTCTTTCTTTCTTCCCTCCCTCCCTCCCTCTCTCCTTCCTTCCTTCCTGGCTCAGTCACTGGTTGTGATTCAGCCACACCAAGGCCAGCTGTCCCTGGGCTACTTCCAGACTCCCCCTCTGGGCACACTGGGGTCCAAGGCAGCTCCTCTGGGGCATTGGGGGCTGGAACCTCTGGCAAGATTGGCAATTCATCCAGATCGACGTCTGTCTGCAGGTGATCCTGGCCAGTCTCAGCCTCTTTTAGCTGCACTGCCACCTCCCAGCTTGACAGCGCAGGGCAGGCCTCTGCCTCTTTTGGTGTCTGGGGCCTGACTGGGCTCTTGAGCTGCCCTTTTATAGCTCTAGCCCTGCCTCCTGACTTCTGGTCAGGCAATGTGCTGGGGCTAAGCTCCACCCACCAGGGCTCTGGCAGAGGATCCTCCCGCTCTGGGACCATGAGCGGCCACTTGGCTTCACTACAGGTTGGGAGCCCCAATATGCTGAATGACAACTCCCTGAGGGCAAAGGAAAACTCTAAGCGATTTTCTCATCAAGTGAGGAAAGACACAAATGCTCCAGATCAGAGACAAAGACTGCAGCCATGTACCATTCAGCTGATACCTGGTACCATGGCTTCCAGAGAAACACCCCATGCGTGGGATGGGTGGGAAGAGGTCATGGATCTGGTCCCTCAAGTGCTAAAGAAGCCTAAAGGCCAGATGTCACCTAAATAGTAGGTCTCAGGGTGGGTCCTGACAGTATAGTTGGACTGTACGGAGAAGAAGACAATTCTAGTGTCAGTGAACCACCCCCTATTTTCTCAAGTTCCTGAGCAAACAACGACCCAAGGTTAAAGGAGCATTGCTGTTTAGTGACATGTGCACCATAGAACAGACGCAAAGGACATTTGGAAGGAATGTTTTCATTGGCCCTGCCAGAAGTTGCAGTCGGTTCTTCCTCTCTGTCGTTTGAAGAACTGAGGACAGTAATAAAAACTTTTTCTGTATGAATATTAGTTTTTCATTAGTTTTACTATTAAAATTGATATATTTCAGGTGAGTTCCTGGCCCTTCTGTGGCTACACCAGGAGTGGACAATAAGCCAGAGGTGGTTCACCTGGGTTAGCCCCTTTCAGGCTGCCCACAATTTATTTACCTGCACGTCCACAGGTACAGCCTCTTGCAGTTCCCATTGGCTGCAGATCACTGTGCCTGGCCAATGAGAAAGAGGCACAGACCTGGACACCACTTCCCATAATTCCAATTGGATGGGAAAGATGATCCACAGGCAATGGGACCTGCCAGCAGCTGTACCCATGGATGTACAGGTGTGACGGGCCATTAGCGACCCGCACTCCAGACCATAGAGGCTGGTGTGCAGCCGTGAGAGGTGGGTGCCAGGAGTGACGGCCAGGGCAAGGTGGGAGAAACCGCCACATCACGGGAGGGGGTGGGGGCTCCAAGCCCCGTCACAACCGGCGGGCCAATTCAAAAGCGCCCACTGGCAGCGAGGCCGGGGGCAACCTCCGCCTCTGCCTGTCAAGGAGTACCGGCCCCAGCATGAACCGGTGCAGCCCCCATGACCCGCCAACAGCTGGGCACCGCCCCCAGCCGGCCACGGACAGCCTTCGCAGGTGGCTGATGGTGAGCCCGGGCTCAGTCGCCAAGCCGGAGCAGCCCCGGCCCCAACGACGGGACAGGCACCCCGAGGAGTGACCCGGGAGGAGTGGACCCCGGGACAGCATAACCGTGGACCGGTGCCGACGCAGAACCCCGGTAGGCACAGGGGGGCTGGAGGGCAAGCCCCAGGGACCTGGGGGCAGGGAGAACATAAGAACATAAGAACGGCCGTACTGGGTCAGACCAAAGGTCCGTCTAGCCCAGTATCCTGTCTGCCGACAGTGGCCAGCACCAGGTGCCCCAGAGAGGGTGGACCGAAGACAATGATCAAGCGATTTGTCTCCTGGGCGGGCCCCTTCTGGTGCCCATGGACAGACGCATTTCGGGAGTAAACCCCCATCTGTCATGCAGGCTCCTCTTCCCCACAACCCTCGCAACCCAGCATACTATGCAAACACGCACCTGCGCCGGTGGGCCAACCAGGCACAAGCCGGCGGGATTAGCCCTCATGGAGGGGCCAAACCTGGGGCCTAAGGCCCACACCCCGAGCCGGGGTATAGACAGCAGGTTCGCTGAATTCCCCCCTGCTCGGCGGAGAGGGGGTGATCGCACCCAACCTACTGGCCCCGGGGGTCAGGAATTCCACCCAGGGGTCAGACCAACGGACGAAGGGGTTCGCTGAACCCCCCTGCCCGGCCAGCAGGAGGCGATCCCACCCCGCGACTCGTCCACAACAGGTAAAGAAAGTGCCAGAGGACTGCAACGGTCTAGTCCTGGAGAACCACATCTGTCCCTGGATTCCACTCTGAAAACATCCCTCTCCTGAGTGTTTATGGCAATGGTGAAGGTGAAGCAATTGGGTTCGGGACATTTCAAAGGGAGCCAAGGGAACCGGATGCTGAACTGTCACTGAAAGTCAGTAAGACTTGGACATCTAATGACCATGGGCCCAGCTGAAAATCACACCCATGCCCTCCTAATCCACATTTTTAAATGTGCACATCAGCATGTGCTCCACTGTGCGCCTCCACGTTGGCTGCTCTCCTATTTAACGGTACGCTCTGGCTCACACGTTCTTCCACATCAGAGCCAGAACTCACAACTGTCAACTTCAGTTCTTAATGCACAGTCGCTGAGTGGACAAGAAGGTCTGATGATTTAGACCAGCTGAGGGACAGACCCTTTGTTTTTTTTAAGGACATTCATTATAATAGTCCCGTGTGTCCAATAAAGCAGCAGAAGCAGAGCATGTTAAAATCTACCCAGTCAAAATCGTGCAATGCGCCCTGACAATGCATGTCCTGCAGTTCTTGGTAAGATGCTATGGAGTAAGAGATAGGCACAAAAAATAATTAAAAAGTGATGAAAAAGAGGCAAAATAAATTACCACTGGCTATTCGTAACCTGGCTCTCTGTTCGCGTCCGTGTCTGGAGGGAGGCCAAGCAGCCCCACTGTGAGGCAGCAGAGCCGGGTTAGTAGTGCAGCCCATCCCGCCTCAGGCAGTTTGTGTGGCCCAGCCTAGGCTCCGGCCAGGCCTGGGTCCAGGCTCAGCCACTGTCAATAAGCCCAGGCCCTGGGCCAGGGTTGGGAGACAACAAGTAGCTCTTCCGGGAGCTCAGGACGCTTCTCAGACTGAGCAGCAGTCGGTCTCCTTGCTCTGGCACAGACCACAAGTGCAGGGGGTTGGCCCGAAACAGGGGAAACCTGCCAGCCAGAGCGTGGGGGGAGATGCAGGCCCAGCCGTTCCACTGCGTCCCAGCCCATGGCCCTCGGTCAGCCGGGATCCTGGCCATAATCCGCTGCCCAGCTGACTTCCTCCTCCTTGGCTGGACATGGGTCAGCTACCCCTGGGCTGCTTCCCAGTTCACTGGGGGATTGGTCCCCTCCCACCCGGATCTGCGGGGAACAATGGCACAGGGCAGGTGTCCATCCGCTCTAGGTCTGGGGTTATTGGAGGATCCTGGCTGCCCAAGTCCCCTCGGAGGTGCAGCCACACCTCCCCCCTCGGGCAAGGCCTCTGGCTTCCTCATGGCTGGGCACCAGCGTGCCTCGCTCCAGCCTTTGTATTTCCGGCCCGCCCTGGCTCCTAGGTGTTTGGGGGAGTTCCTCCCCTTCCAGGTCAGAAGGAGACAAAGCTCCCTCCCTCCACTGTCTATATGCTCCTTTGATTTTATTGTATTTTATTTGATATATGTCATTTACTCAGCTGCACAAACACAGTTAGAGTCCACCTGTCTGCGAGTCCATTTGTTCAAGACCTCATCCTAAACCTAAGAGCGAGGACCACCAAATGTAGAAGGGAGCTTCCTCTCACAGGTTGGGGTTTGGTTGCAGCAGGACAATGGGAGGTGCCTGAAATCTGATCATTTTCCAAAACATGGCAAGGGTTCAGACTCACTGCAGGAACAGTAACACGACAGAGTGACCAGTGGAGGCAGCCACAGCACATGGGGTCACTTGCACATGGGGGTCTTCATCACCCACTGGGCCAGGTAATTACTCCCCAGCCCCCCCAGCCCAAGCTCAGTTTGGGCTGGGGAAAGCAACCCAACTCTGGCCCCAGCCTCCTCCCACACCCCCATAAGTCATATCAGGACTGGAGAAAGCCGCCCAGCCCACCCTCTTCCCCCGCTCCCGGAGCTCAGGCTGGGGAAGGCAGCACCCCAGGAGCTAAGCCCACAAGCCACCCCCCCCCGACACAGTTCTGGAGACTGCTCGCCTTGCCCATTCCATGTCACATAACATCCGGGGGCAGCAACACACATTGTGCATACAGCTATCGGGCAGTGGGCAAGCATTGGGGACGGCACTCAGGGTTACGTCCCAGAAGGTAGACCTATGGCCAGGGTCCCAGCTCCAGGAATCATGACATACCAGAAGAATCTACATTTTTCTTTTTAAACAAAAGTTATTGTTTGGTCTTCCTGGGCTGGCCGGCTTGGGAACATAAGCCCCATGACTAAGGCAGTAACCACGTTTAATCAGTAGAGCAACATCTGCCTGAGTCTGCAGAGAGCTGGCATCCGCTGCTCTGAGCGGGTCAGACAACTCTGAATGGAGCTGACCCAGTGACACCTGCAGGGGTCCTCTGAGAGTTGGATCCAGCTGCAAAGTTAACTCCCGGTGAGGACCAGTTCTAGGAGATGCAGCCCCAGATGTTTCAAGACGTGGTTCCGCTTCTCCCCACTTTTTCCCGGGATACCTCTGAGGTGGTCTCCTGACAGGTGCAGGCCCTTCCCCAGTGTAGGTCTCTGACAGGGCCTTTCCCTGCTCTCGGGTCACTCAAAAGCCAGGCTTTGTTGCCTGGCAGCCCGAGACCTGTCTGTTTGATCATCGGTCAGTTTCCCAGCCAGGTGCCCATCTCACGGATTTCTCTCACTGAACCACAATCCTGAGAGCTCAGAATAGTTGATGGGTATTAAAACGGGAGGGTGGTTCTAAGCAAGGAGAATCTGAGAGACAGGACAAACAACGAACTGGACACATGTCAGCCGGAATAGCTCCATGGCCCTGTGCACATTTACACTCTATGGGGGTCTGGCCTTGTCGATTCCAATGTGTGGGGAGCAGGATTTGGCCCCTTTGACTCCAAAGGAACTACAGCTGATTTACACCACATGGGGATTTGCCCCTTTGTATTTTTTTTGGTTTCTCTGACATACTGACAATCAGTGGGATCTGACTGTGATGTAGTTGGGGGGGGCTGTCTGCTCCATAACCTGGGGTTCCCCTGCACTGTGCTGTGTGATTCCCACTGACTCACTCACATGTGTATTGGCCCAGATACCTAGTCCCAGCCTGAGCAGATAACACTGCTCTTCCCAGGGGAGAGACAAAGGAAGGGGGCAGAGACAGCCACTTGGCAGGGCCTGGGAGTGAGGCAATTTTTTTGCAGGGAAACCATGAAGAGAAGGGACTATGCAGAGTGCTGGGAGTTGAGGGGCCTGTGGACCCCCTGCCCCAAGCTGCCAGCCCCTGACTCCTTATGTCCACATCACGTCTATTCTGTGCGGAATCCTGGAGCAGCAATCAACCCTCTCTAGTCTACTGGCTGGCGGAGTCTCATCTTGCTGCTCTGGGGGTGCAGGATTGGGGGGATCCCTGATGCGCCGCCACAGCAACATTGTACCTGCAGCATAATGAGCCTTTCAGTTTAGTGTTATCTGCACAAAAACAGGACAGTCCTGCTCCAGAAGAACCCTCAGCACTGCTTGGTGACCAGCAACATGCTGAGCCCTAGTCACAGCTGGCCAGTGTCTTGCTGTTGTGGCTGTCCACATTATAGCTCCCCCCTGCCAGCTCACTCGGGGTCCCTCTGCAGCATAGCTCCACGTGTTCACTGCCCTCGAGGGGGGGGGGTGAGTGTCACACCCCTACTCTCTGCTCATTCCTGGCATTTCCTATTTTCCTGGAACAACCAAGCTCTGACCACGCTTTAAGTTAGGAGAAGAGGAGGCTGCATCCCAAATTTGGTGGCCCCAGCTCTTACTGTTTAGGAAGAGTTCTCGAACAAACGGACTTGCAGACAGACAGACAGACAGACAGACTTACAAATGCACATATACTCTAAAATATAAATATAGATTAATATTGATACTACTACTAATAAAATAATACAAATCGCCAACTGCTAGACTGGACACATTTGGATCCTTGTGTCAGATCCTTGGCCAAATCCAAATCAACCCTTTGAAGTGAAAGGTTAAATCCCAGTTTTCATGGTTACAGAGTTAGCTGCACCTCTGCTGACTTGTATGGTTTCTGAGGCTATGTCTACACAGCAGCATTATTTAGGAATAACTGGTGTTACTCCAAAGTACCAGAGAGCACATCTACACTACGAGCCTTTATTCTGAAATAATGTCGAGCTGGAGGACTTCTCACTCTGACTCAGGGTAACCCTCATTTTACGAGGAGTAAGGGAAGTCAAAGGAAGAGCGTGGACAACTCTAAAAGCTGAATTCAGCTATTTTGACTTCAGCTATGCAATTGACATAGCTGAAGTTGCACAGCTTAATTTGACTGTAGCCCTGTTGTGTAGACATACCCTGAGTGCCCATCCCTGTGCGCCACCATATCATAGTTAGCTGATTCACTTCCTTTCAAACTGGTTCCCCACCTTAAGCATCTTGTGCAGCTACGATGGTTTCCCCAAAATATTTGGTATATGCAATTCTTCCCATGGAAGTGGCGTGATTAGCCAGACTTCTTCAAACACACTACATTTTATTTACCACCCAAGGAACAAGCAAATATTAGACAACATATGAGAAAATATTAGACATCAATCACAGCTCCATCACATCAATAGTTTGGTTGGATAAAAATTTGCCCATATTATCCAGACTCAGTTTTGCATTAGGAGATGTAATATCCTTCTCTTCTAAAATGCCTTTCAATCATGGCAAGAAGAATAGAGCATTTGTTTACATATTTAAATAATTATAAGTATAATTACATAAGGCTGGCAGTGCCCTACCACGGTGTAAATAATTCAATAACATCTCATCAGAATAAAAATAATATTTAGAAAAGGAACTCAATTATCCAGGCACCCAGTGAAACATTTTTTCCATCTTCATCAAATGGGAGAGCAAACTTGATTAGGAAGTTTTTATAAATGTGAAACAAGTCTCTCAGAAAACATCTTGAAAGAAACCTAGACCATAGACACCTTGAATACATGACAAAACAATCTGATATCCCCATTCATCAAACATACTCCAAACTTTCCAAACATTACCCCAAAGAGATCAAGACTCTGGTAAAAAGAGGGCCTAAAACATTAACCCTTGTATAAAAGGCCTGGCATCAGGCCTCGGCTAAAGTAGGAAGAAACAAGCAAACACACAAGTCAAACCTCTCATACTGCAAGCACAATTTTTACCTCAAAAGAAAAGATGAGCTGGAGAATTCATCATGTCATCTATCAGACATTTAGCTACAGTAATTGATATTCTAGGCAAAATGCTCAGGTTATGTCTATACTACAGGGCTTTATCGGAAAAAGGTATGCAAATTGCGCTCTGAAATTTGTGTACCTTTTCCCGATAGTTTTTTTGGAAAAAGGTAGATGGGCCAAATTTTGGGGAAAAAAAAAACCCTCTTTTGGAAGAGCCCTTCTTCCTCGTGGGAGGAGGAAGACAGGACTTCCGAAAGAGCACGTCTGCTGCCCGTAGTCTAGACATAGCCTCAGATGCCATACTGCCAGTAGATGTAGAAATCAATTTGACAGACAGATAGATAGCTATTTTGATTCTCATCTTAGTCACAGCACAGTATAGTCCTTCACCAATTCATGTGAACGAATCCAATTTTATGACGTCATAACTGGATTGCACCTTATGTTCTCAAGGAGACAATTTTCACATCAGCTGATACTATCCATTCAGGACTCTGAATGAAATCACTGTCAAGAAGCAAAGACCTCACTAATCCCTGGTGACTAATCTCTACACATTCAGGTTTTTTACTGCAGCTTTGATCTCCTTGTTTCTCAGACCGTAAATGACCGGATTCATCACAGGAGGCACCACGGCATAGAGCACAGCCCCAAGCAGATCCAGACTTGATGCTGAGCTGGAGGTGGGCTTCAGGTATTCAAAGCCGCCAGTGCAAATTAATAAAGAGAACACAATGAGGTGGTGGAGAAGGCTTTGCGCCGGCCCTGCTCTGAGGGGATTCTCAGCACCGCTCTGAAGATCTGCACATAAGACACATTGTAATTTTCATCTGTTTTGTTTTTATCAAACACACTAAAGGCAAGAAGCCCAACTTCACTGAGGTAGGAGTCGGAGCAGGCCAGCTTGAGTAGATGGGGGATATCACAGAAGAACTGGTTGATGATATTGGACTGGCAGAAGGGTAACCTGAGGGTGTTCCCGGTGTGCAGGGCAGAGTAGACAATACCAGCGATCCAGGCACCAGGGGCCATGTGGACACAAGCTCTCCTGTTCATCACTCGCTCGTAGTGCAGGGGCTGGCAGATGGCGATGTGTCGGTCGTAGGCCATGACAGTGAGTAAAGCAATATTGGCTGCAGCAAAGACGACAAAGAGAAAGACTTGGGCAACGCATCCAGCATAGGAAATTGACCTGGTGTTCATGAGGGAGTTGGCCCTGGATTTGGAAATGGTGATGGAGATGGAGCCAAGGTCCAGGATGGACAGATTCGCCAGGAAGAAGTACAGGGGGGCATGAAGATGGTGGTCAAGGGCTACGACTAAGATGATGAGAAGATTCCCCACCAGGGCTGCCAAGTAAAAAAATCAGAAATAGCACAAAGTGTAAAATCTGCAGCTCCCGAACGTCAGAGAACCCCAGGAGGAGGAACTCGGTCACTGTGGTTTGGTTGGACATTTCCTCCCTCAGAACTAGGTGTGATGGCTGTGGAGAGAAGGAGAAAGGCAATGGAAGGGATTAGAGTCACAGAGGAAATGGCCCTAATTTCTCTCAGTAATATTTCATGTCAGAAGACCCAAAAGTGCACAGCACAATATCATGGCATTAGCTAGGGGTGGTGAGTAAACACGAGTGGAAATTTCATTTCTCTCTTAAAGTCAAAGTCACAACCTGCCCTATGTTAAGATCTGAGTCAGGGTGCGGCGTGATATAGAACAGTACGGTGGGAGCACACCCAAGCACGCCCAAAGCTAAGAATTCTAGCCATGATGTGGAGGTCAGACACTGAAAAACCTAACGCCATCTGGCGTCCACTTTCAAAGGAAATACTTTGAGATGGACTCCCATAGGCATCCCATATGTCAGCTCACTTGTCAGGCTTCCACTTCAACTCCGACTGGCCGCCTTCTGCTGCTTCCAAAACTGCTTTGTGGCACTAAATCCCAGCTGCATTTCCATCTCCATGAGCTTCACTCAGCTATCTCTAGGCTGTATTGTTCCCCCCTGCGACTTATGCCTGTGATGGGCAGGCCAGTATCCGTCAGAAGATCTGTTTTCTACTCTGGGTTCTGCCACAACCTTATTGTATGACCGGGAGACAGTCCCGTCCCTTCCCCATGGCTCTGTCTCCCCTCCTTCCCTGCCTCTGCCTTGTCTACTTAGTCTGTCAAATCTCTGGGTCATTGGCTTTGTCTCACTTTGCCTATGCGAGCCCTGGCAGAGAGCAGTTCTGCTTAGCAAGCGTCAGCATGGGCAAGCTGGAGCAGGAGGTCTGGGGTCTATTCCCATTGCCCTTTTCTTTGTCCTTGGGGAGAGACAGGCTTTTTCTGGGGCTTCAGCTCTCTGTGACAAAGTCTGAAGATGCCTGAATATGTCAAGCATATTCTATGGGTAACAACTTTATTTCCTCAGTTTTCCCATCCTACACGTGTACCTTAGAAAAATCAACCAATAGAATGAATGCGTTTAACATTGTGCTCTTCTTGGAGAATATTAATTTTGGCATCCTGGCTTAATTATTGTTTGCAATCTGGGCTACTCCAACATTTTCAGTTTAAATTATTTCAAAGTTTGCAATTAAAATTTTTTTTTTCATGGAATTATTTTCTATCCTCACAAAGCAACATTTGTGCAGGACACATTTTTTTAAAGTGATTATTTTCCATTTTTCCCATCAATTATTGAGTTTCAATTACTGGATTTTTTGTTTTTCTTTTCACAGTTTGTATGAAAATTTATTTTTCCTTCTAGGGAAAAAAATGAGGAACTGTACGTGCTTGATTAAATGATAGCAACTATCTTTAGGAGGGTTTCAATTGGACTTCAGAGCACAATTGTTAGGTTTCTATATTATTTTAAGACCCTAACATATTTAATTAAAATAGAAAACTTACAATGTTAGTCTGTAATTTATCCCAGTCCATAAGGACAGTCCACTCACTGCCTGGATTCTTCATTCATTGTCTATGAATATAGCTGTCAATAATGTCCTTTTTCTGGTAGGATGCAGAAAAGTTTTTGTGCCACTTCATCAGAGTCCCTGAGTTGTGGAGTCTCTGCTACTCCTTGAAGACAAGGATCCACTCTGCAGATGGGTACCAGCCTGCTCTGCTCCTTGGGCAGGCTTGCCAAAGAGGCCAAGGGCAAAATAATGGAGAGAGAAAGCCCCTCCTGTCTCTGAAACTGCTCCTGGCTTAGACAGGATTCACAACAGGCTCATAGCCCGGGGTGTTCCTGGCCCGGAGTTAAGGAGCTGAATCCAGTCTCTTGGACTGTGAGCCCAGTTCAGATCTTACCTCCAGAGCAAACCGCCCTGATATCCGGCCCAAGCTGATGCTAATCTCACAAAGGGGGAGCACAACCCACCCTGGATCTAGCAGGAGGGCAGCATCTCTGGAAGGCTTTTTTGCTAGAAGCAAGGCTGCACCGAGTCGCACATGGTGTCCCAAAGAGACAGCAGAGCACAGGTAGCACAGACCTGTGACCTACGGCAGCTCAGAGCCCAGTGGCCCCAGCTGGACTGGGACTGCCTGGTACCTCATGAACCCCATGGGATTTGTTACAAGAGAGAAACTTTTAATTGCTAAAGAGTACTTTAGTCCCACTGGGGAAAGAACTTTGGAGGATTTCAGTGTTGCTTAGATTTACTTTATCTGATTGTCAACTTCTATTCAACGTCTATTCAAATGGAAGAACCAACTCTTCTTTCTTTAGCCTTCTTTCATGAAGGCTTGGCCAAGTATAGGGCCAGATATTTCCCAGGAATATTAATAAAGTGTCCAAATTCTTTGCCCATATTTAACATCCTCACTCTAATAATGGGGGAAATGGACTAAGATAGCGGTGTACAAGTCGTGAGCACATTCTAACACACATACGCCATAAACACTGCCGCCCTTTACTGCAAAAGAAACGTTGGGACAAGCATGTTGAGATGGTGCCAGAGCACGGACAGGATGTGTTGGTTAAGCACTAGCGCTCTCCCCTGCAGGGAGAGGCACCAGAGCAGCCCTGTCCATCTCCATAACCACTCAGCCACCCTGGACTCTAAATGTTGCCAGTTGTCTGGCGGAGAGGGATGAGTGTCAGAGAGAAAAACGCCGAGCTAGAGCAGTGGACCTGCACTCCACCTGATGGCCTGAAGCGTGGGTGGGAGGGAGCTTGTCTGCCACCCAGCCCCCACCACCAGGCCAGAGCTCTTGACCCAGTTCACCCGGATGGAGGAGGCTGCCAAGCAGACAGCTTGGCAGGCCTCCACCCGTGCCAGGTCATGCCACATGCACCAGGTCCTGGACCATGTGGAGCATGTCATCAGCATACACGGACAGGACCAGTTGTATCTCTGGCTCACAGAGCCTCAACCTCTTGCGAAGGAGATGGAGGAAGGACTCGATGGCCGGACTATACAACTGGCCCGCCAGCAGACAGCCTTGACATACTCCCTGCCCGAAGCTGACCGGTGGGGTCAGAGTCCAGTTGAGCTTGACCAAGCACTTTGTAGAAGTGTACAGCACCTGGAGAAACCCCACAAAGAGGGGCCTGAAGCCGAAGGCCCGCAGGGTGTCCAGGATGCACCCATGGTCCATCCAGTTGAACATCTTCCCCTGATCCAAGGACAGGAAGGTGAATGCCAGACTGTCCCTACACCTAAGCTCTAAGAGGTCCCAGACCAGAAAAAGGTTGTTGCAGATGGATCGGATGGGGATGGTGTAGGTCTGGTCTGGATGGACCACGTCCACCAGCCCAGACTTGAGTCTCAGGGAGGTGGCTTTGGTGATGATTTTATAGTCGGTGGTCAGGAGCAAGATGGGACGTCAGTTCCTAAGATCGCAGAGGTCCCCCTTCTTAGGCAGCACTATAAAGGGAGGATCCTGTTCTCCAAGGACTCAGCCCAAACGCTGGCACAGTCTGGCCCAAGACCATCTGTCAGCCGGTGGTCAGGGCAGTGAGTGTGTGTGTGTGTGTGTGTTATACACCCGAGACTTCAACTGCTAGGACTGGGGTCCTTTAGCAGCGGGCAACCTGGAGGAGGTTGACGGGTGCCCCAAAGGATTACAGGGAGAGCTTTACACCTCAGACTTTAACTGCTAGGACACAAAAGTCCCGTCGCAGCGGGCAGCCTGGGGAGGCTGAGAGGTGCCCCAACGGATCTGCCCCCTGGAGGCGACACGATCCAACGCCCAAGCTTCCCTTTTGTCTGTCCCTTATGACCGGCTGGAGTTCTTTTGTTTGTGTTCGGTTCGGATACAGCAGCACGGGTTCAAGTCAGAAACTTGAACCACACTTGCTTATTTGTAAGAGAAAGGAGAAAGGAAAAAAAAAGAAAGAAAAGAAAACTTGGTTCAATATATATATGTATAAAGTGAATGAGGGCACAATCTTATTTTTACTATAGTTTAGGGTGGCGGTCCGAAAGCAAACCGCGGCGATTTGATTGACAGGGAAATGACTCCTCGGGGCTTTAAAAATGGCTGCCCAATTTATGAATGAAACAAAATGGCTGCTGCACCTTTGATTGACAAGCTAATGATTTTCCTGCGGTCTGATTGGATAATTGCTGACCGCAGGTCTCCAATGAAACCAAAATGGCCACTCGGAGTGTTTCAATTAAGGAGAAAGTTTCTTAAGTGTGATTGACAGCCTAACAAGATACCGGAGTTTACATAGAAGTAAACGGCAATTCCAATGGAAGTTAAATGTTTATTGCAGTTTACAAGTAGATACAAAGACTCCCTGCGGTTTGATTGACAAGCTAATTAGATTCCGCAGTTTATAACTAAATCACATTACTAAAGGCAGTTTACAATAGAAATGAAACAGTTTGATTTAAGAAACTTATAACATAGTAACTATTAAAGTGTACACATAAGGAAAAACACCTAGCAGGTATAATTCTCACCCCTGCGTTCCAGACTTGGCGTGGCCAGCGTCTTTCTCTCAATCCCTCGGGAAGAAGTAGGGTGAGGTTGGGCATCCCACAGACCTCGGGAGACCACCAATACCTGCCAGCAGGTATAGATGATTGGAGCTCAAATGGGGTGGGCTACTAAACCCCTCTTTATACCCCTTGGGTCACGTAGGCTTCTTCCTGGTCTCAAGTGGCCAATTAGGGAAAATGGCTTTGAATGCCAAGTTTCCCATGAAGGGTGCAAAGCATAATTCACACCTGGGAAAATGCAGACAATGGGCACCTCTAGTATGTGATGGGCGAAGATTCCTCTCCTGGGACAGTGTAGACGTGTCAATTACTGGTGCTAGCCATCAGGGCGGCAGGAGGTCCCCTGGTTGTCAGCTAGCCCATTTACTGTCTGGTTTCTGTTTATTAGAGTCAGGGACAAGCAGCACCCCTGCGTTCCCAGGGCATCAAAGGCTGATTGCCTTTCTCTTGCTCTCTGGGGGGGGGGGAAACAAGATGGGGTTCATGTCTGGCTACACCATCCCAGAACACGTGGTAGAACTCCACAGTCAGCTCGTCCAGGCCTGGGGACTTGTTGGTGAGCATGAGATGGAGGGCTTCCGAGAACTCAGCCAGAAAGAGAGGCAGCTCTAGCTGAACTGGTCATCTGCACTGACTGTGGGAATTCGTTCCAGAGAACCCTGCGGGCCTCGGCATCGGTCAACAGCAGAGAGGCATAGAGGGCATGATCCCTCTCGCACTTCTCCACTGGTTCTGTGAGGGGGGGGGGTGCCATCCCCCGCCAGAAGACAGCTGATGTGCTTTTTAGTCTCCTCCCCCCCTTTTTCTCCAGGGCTCAGAAGAAGTGGGAGATGCGAGAACGAAAAAAGGCGCCCCGGGCCTGAAGGTCGATGGGGGCCCAGAGATCCTCCCACTTCTCCCGGTACGCTCCACAGAGGGGTGGATCTCCAAGACTGGTGGCCAGCCACCTCACTCACTCTAAGACCTCCCTTTCCAACTGCTCTATCACCACATCCCTCAGCCAACTTGCCCCCAGGGTGTAGTCACTGCAGAAGAGGTACACACCTTCCCCACATCCCACTACCACTGCGCCAAGGGGAAGGCACACCGCCACCTGTGCCAGGCCAGCCAGAACTCCCAGAAGGACGCTACGAAGCCCACCTCCTCCAGCAAGCTGTTGTTGAAATGCCAGTAGGCCAGCCCTGGCCCCTCTGAGGAAAGAGAGGCCATTACGGCCACCAGGTGGTGGTCAGAGAATGGGGCCCGCCGAATGCTGGAGGAGTGGGTCCAGAAGAGATGATGATGAGAAAGTTAAATGCAGTCCATCCGGGAGTGGAATGACCATTAACCCATCACCTGGACATAGGTAAATGCCGTGTTCTTGCCTAGGTAGGGCTCTTGCCAGGGAGTGTTGGTCTATTATCTCCCTGACGACACCCGCAGTAGCCAGGCACTGCTCAGACCCTGTACGGTCCTGTTCCTCGAGGGTGCAGTTGAAATCCCTGCCCCTAACCAGGCACTTGTGAGGATCCAGTGAGCTGAAGAAGGCAGACACTCACTGGTAGAAGCAGAGCCTCTCTGGGCTCGACATTGGGGCATAGATGCTAATGAGACTCTCCATCTAAACCTGGAGATGCAGCAGTCGGCCCTGCATGACCTCAGCAGTCTCCAGCACCTTGGGCTGCAGGTTTGGGGAGAACAGGGTAGCCACCCCAGTTTGACGGGGCTACAGGTGGCCAAAATAGACTCTGTTCCCTCACTACAGCTGCCAGCTAGCTTCGATGGCCCAAGCAGTGTGGTTCTCCTGTAGGAAGATGACAGGAGACTCCCCCTACCCCAAAAGGAAGGAGAGTACCTGACACCTGCGGAGACCCCAGCCTGCAGCTCCGGGTGTTCAGAGTGGTAAGGATGGTCGACGGCATCCACAGGGCTGGAAGAAGATCCTCACTGGCAGGAGTGCTGGTGGGCCTCATTGGGCCCCGCAGCAAACCGTGACTGTACCCAAATGTGAGCAGAGTATAATGGAAGCCACGGACCTCCTGGTAGGACTCTTGCATCCCCATACATCAAGTTTCTTTTGAAGCAGAACGCAGCGCAGTTTCTCACCTATGTGCGTAAGAATGCTATGACTACTTGTACACATTGAGAACAGGCATCAAACTTGTAAAAATATGTCTTTAAAGATCTAATGCATGATTAGGTTTTTTTTCCTGCACGTGAAAATGTCCCAAGCAAATCTCTTGTGCGAATGTAGTTGTGCAGGCCTCGACAGCGTGTGGCAGGTTTTTAGCGCATTTCTGAGGCCATATAAAAATTTGGCGGGAATAATGCCTCGGTAGGAATACTGATATGGGGCAATGCTGAGATAGTGGTATACAAGTCGTGAGCACATTCTAACTCACACACGCCATAAACACCGCTGCTCTTCACTGCAAAAGAAATGTGAATTATGGCGGGGGGGGGTCATTGAGAACAGGCATCCAACTTCTAAAAAAATGTCTTTAAAGATCTAATGCACGATTAGGTTTTTTTCCTGCACGTGAAAACGTCCCAAGGAAATCTCGTGTGCGAATGGAATTTTGCTGTCCTCCAGAACGTGTGGCCAGGTATTTAGCGCATTTCTGAGGCCATACAAGAATTTCTATAAAAAGTGTTTTCTTTGGATTACTGATATTGGGCCATACTGAGACAGGGGTGTACAAGTATTCAAAACATTTTACGAAGCTCAGCATTCTATAATCTCAGCATTGCCGAGTGTAGCTATCACTAGCTAGACACTTTTTCACACAAATTCTTATATGGAGTTCTGGAAGACTGCAGAACTCCATTCGCACACGAGATTTCCTTGGGACGTTCTTACATGCAGGACAAAAAAGCCTAATCGTTCATTAGCGCTGTCAAGACATGGTTTCCAACACTGATGCCTGTTTCCAGGACACCTCGTGCATCAAGTTTCTTTTGACGCCTAACGGAGCGCAATTTATGCTCTTTTTACTGCTTATGCTGGGCAATGCTGAGATATTGGTTTACAAGTAGGCATAGCATTCTAACACATATGTAGCATGAACTGGGCTGCGTTACGCCTGAAAGGAAACGTGCTCTTTGAGGGGGCATTGAAAAGAAGCATCAAGCTTGGAAAACATGCCTTTACAGAGCTAATGAAGGCGTAGGTGTTTTTCCTGCATGTAAGAAAGTCGCAAAAAAATCGCGTGTGCGAATGTACTTCTGCAGTTGTCCAGAACGTGTGTCCCGAGATTAGGCGCATTTCTGAAGCCAGAGAAGAATTTGTGTGAAACCGTGTCTAGCTAGTAGTAGTTACATTCGGCAATGTGGTGTACAAGTAGTTATAGCATGTTATCGCACATACAGCATAAACTGCGCTGCGTTTTTTTAAAAGAAACGTGATGGTTGAGGAGCCATTGAAAACAGGGCTCAATCTTGTAAAACATGTCTTTACAGAACGAATCCACGACTAGGTTTTCATTGTCTCGGCCAAGAGAACGATCAGAAGATCTGCAAAATCCCTCATCTGCAGACATTTTTTCAGTGAACTACATGTTGTTGGTCTGAAAAGGAATGAAAACACTCATACTAGCAACATACATTGAAAACAACACTACCCGTGAAAAAGCCCCAAGGAAATCTCGTGTGCGAATGGAATTTTGCCATATAATTTGGGAAAGTTTTCAGCAAAAATGCTGCTGTCTCCAGGAATGGGCATTAAAACCATGTAACTCGCTACATACACTTAACTCACCAGTCCCCTACATGAGGTTTCCTTACGAGACGCTTTTTCACTCACTTCCTTGTTTTCGCTCAGATCTCTGTGAAAAAGCTGCCACGCGTTGACAAGAACGAAAGAAACTTGACCAACTACGTGATTCGCGTGGGACTGTCCTAGAAGGGGAAAAAAATCAACTGTTCCATGGTCTCTTCCAAGAAATGTGACCGAAGATCAGAAAATTCCCCCATGTACACGTAGTTTTGAGGAAAATCCATGTGCTTCGTATGAAAAGGGATGAAAACACTTTCACTAGCTCCATAAACTTAAGTCAATATTCCTCTACGTGCGGTTTCCTTGTGAGACGATGTTTCATTCAGTTCTTTGTTGGCTCAGCTTTGTGTGAGAAAGCTACGACGAGTTTAACAGGACGCAACAACGTTGTTCAAGTATGTGATTGGGGTGGGACAGTCATACAAAGAAAAATGCAAATCGTTCATTGTCCCGACCAAGACTACTATCAGAAGAGCAGTTTTCAGGAAAATCCATGTTATTCATCTTAAACAAAATGAAAACACCCTTAGTCGCTACATACACTTAAGTCAACATTCCCCTACATGAGGTTTCCTTACGAGACGCTTTTTCACTCAGTTCCTTCCTTTTTCTCAGATATCTGTGAAAAAGCTGCCACCGGTTCCAGAGACGGCAAGAATACTGTTTAAGTACGTGATTCGTTGGGAGAGTCCCCGGTGGAGGAAAAAATGGAATCTCTTATTGTCTGCCACACGAAAGTTGTCGAAGAGCTCCATTCTCGGTATTTTGGTCACGTTTTCAGCAAAAATGCTGCTGTCTCCAGGAATGGGCATTAAAACCGTGTAACTCGCTACATACACTTAACTCACCAGTCCCCTACATGAGGTTTCCTTACGAGACGCTTTTTCACTCACTTCCTTGTTTTCACTCAGATCTCTGTGAAAAAGCTGCCACGCGTTCACAAGAACGAAAGAAACTTGTCCAACTACGTGATTCGCGTGGGACTGTCCTAGAAGGGGAAAAAAATCAACTGTTTCATGGTATCTTCCAAGAAATCTGACCGACGATCAGCAAATTCCCCCATGTGCACACAGTTTTCAGGAAAAGCCATGTGCTTCGTATGAAAAGGCATGAAAACACATTCACTAGCTACATACACTGAAGTCCACTTTCATCTACATGAGGAATAAGTCCCATTCGCTTTTTTAAATGAATTTCTTCTATTGCCTCAGATAAGTGGGAAACAGCTGCCACCAGTTCCAGAGAAGGCAAGACCTCTGTTCAAGTACGTAACTCGTTGGGAGAGTCTCCGGTGGAGGAAAAATTGAATCGCTCATTGTCTGCCAGACGAAAGTTGTCGAAGAGCTCCATTCTCGGTATTTTGGTCACGTTTTCAGCAAAAATGCTGCTGTCTCCAGGAATGGGCATTAAACCCATGTAACTCGCTGCATACACTTAAGTCACCAGTCCCCTACATGAGGTATCCTTACGAGACGCTTTTTCACTCAGTTCCTTGTTTTCGCTCAGATCTCTGTGAAAAAGCTGCCACGCATTCACAAGAACGAAAGAAACTTGTCCAGCTACGTGATTCGCGTGGGACTGTCCTCAAGGGGGAAAAAAATCAACTGTTTTCATGGTCTCTTCCAAGAAATCTGACCCAAGATCAGCAAATTCCCCCATGTGCGCACAGTTTTCAGGAAAATCCATGTTCTTCATATGAAAAGGCATGAAAACACTTTCACTAGCTCCATAAACTTAAGTCAATATTCCTCTACGAGCGGGCCCACGTTGGGCCTGATCCTGGGACCCGGGCCCAGAGTCACTGACAGCAGCGGGCCCACATTCCGCCTGATCCTGGGACCCAGGCCCAGAGTCACTGACAGCAGCAGGCCCACGTTGGGCCTGATCCTGGGACCTGGGCCCAGAGTCACTGACAGCAGCGGGCCCATGTTGGGCCTGATCCTGGGACCCGGGCCCAGAGTCACTGACAGGAACAAGCCTCGAGCTGGGCCTGATCCTGGGATGTGGGTGCAGAGTCACTGAGACCGAGTGAGACCTGCACCTTTCAGTGCCTGACCCTGAGATACAGGCTCAGACTGGAGCTACTGATGCTGATTCTGCCTTCTTTTAGAACCCTTGGATGAATGCCATCCGATCCCGGAGGTTTGTTAACATTAAGTTTTTCTATTTGTTCCAAAACCTCCTCTAATGACACTTCAATCCGGGACAGTTCCTCAGATTCATCACCCACAAAACACGGTGCAGATTTGGGAATCTCCCCAACATCCTCAGCCGTGAAGACTGAAGCAAAGAAATCATTTAGTTTCTCCGCAATGGCTTTATCGTCCTTGACTGCGCCTTTTATAGTTCGATCGTCTAGGGGACCCACAGGTTTTTTAGCAGGCTTCCTGCTTCTAATGTACTTAAAAAACATTTTGTTATTTCTTTTTGAGTTTTTGGCTAGCTGTTCCTCAAAATCTTTTTTTGCTTTTCTTATTACATTTTTACACTTGATTTGACGGTGTTTATGTTCCTTTCTATTTATCTCACTAGGATTGGACTTTCACTTCTTAAAAGATGCCTTTTTGTTCCTCACTGCTTCTTTTACATGGTGGTTAAGCCACAGTGACACTTTTTTAGGTCTCTTGCTATGTTTTTTAATTTGGGGTATACATTTAAGTTGGGCCTCTATTATGGTGTCTTTAAAAAGTTTCCATGCAGCTTGCAGGGATTTGGCTCTAGTCACTGTGCCTTTTAATTTCTGTTTAACTAACCTCCTCATTTTTGTGTAATTCCCCTTTTTGAAATTAAATGCCAGGGTGCTGGACTGCTGAGGTGTTCTACCCACCACAGGAATGTTGAATGTTATTATATTATGGTCACTATTCCCAAGTGGTCCTGTAACGGTTATTTCCTGGACCTGATCCTGCACTCCACTCAGGACTAAATCGAGAATTGCCTCTCCCCTTGTGGGTTCCTGCACCAGCTGCTCCAAGAAGCAGTCATTTAGGCCATTGAGAAATTTTCTCTCTGCTTCTCTTCCTGAGGTGACATGTACCCAGTCAATATGGGGATAATTAAAATCCCCCATTATTATAGAGTTCTTTATTTTGGTAGCCTCTCTAATCTCCCTCAGCATTTCAGTGTCAGTATCACTGTCCTGGTCAGGTGGTCGGTAATATATCCCTACTGCTAATTTCTTATTATTGGAGCATGGAATTACTATCCATAGCGATTCTATTGAACATGTTGATTCACTTAATATTTTTATTTCATTTGATTCTACATTATCTTTCACATACAGTGCCACTCCACCACCCACCTGGCCTGCTCTATCCTTTCGATATATTTTATATCCCGGTATGATTGTCCCACAGATTTTCCTCATTCCACCAGGTTTCAGTGATGCCTATTATGTCAATCTCCTCATTTAATACTAGGTACTCTAGTTCACCCATCTTATTAGTCAGACTCCTAGAATTTGTGTAGAAGCACTTTAAAAATTTGCCACTGCTTATTTGTCTGCCCTTCCCTGGTGCATTGGATTCCTTTGTATGCGATTGTTTGTCTGCTCTGGCCCATGGTTTGCCCTCTCCCCTCCTCTCTTTCTGACTACAGCTTAGAGAATCTCTATCAATGGATTCTCCTCTAAGAGAAGTCTCCCTCCGATTTACGTGCATCTCCGCACCAATCGGTTTTCCCCCATCTCTTAGTTTAAAAACTGCTCTACAGCCTTTTTAATGTTTAGTGCCAGCAGTCTGGTTCCACCCTGGTTTAGGTGGAGCCCATCCTTCCTGTATAGGCTCCCCCTCTCCCAAAAGTGTCCCCAGTTCCTAATAAATCCAAACCCCTCTTCCTTACACCATCGTCTCATCCACGCATTGAGACTCTGAAGCTCTGCCTGCCTACCTGGCCCTGAGCGTGGAACTGGAAGCATTTCCAAGAATGCCACCATAGAGGTCCTGGATTTCAGTCTCCTTCCTAGCAGCCTAAATTTGGCCTCCAGGACATCTCTCCTACCCTTCCCTACGTCATTGGTACCTACATGTATCACGACCACCAGCTCCTCCCCAGCACTACACATAAGTCTATCTAGATGCCTTGAAAGATCCGCAACCTTCGCACCAGGCAGGCAAGTGACCATACGGTTCTCCCGGTCATCACAAACCCAACTATCTATGTTTCTAACAATCGAATCACCCACTACTAACACCTGCCTCTTCCTAACGGGCATTCCCTGCCCCTCAGAGGTATCCTCAGTGCGAGAGGATACCGCAACATCCTCTGGGAGGAGGGTCCCAACTATGGGATGGTTTCCCTCTGCTCCCATTGAATGCTCTGTTCGCTTGAGACTTTCATCCTCCTTAAGAGCACTGGGGCTCTCAGACTGGAGGTGGGACAGTACTACAGTGTCCCGGAAAGTCTCATCAGCGTATCTCTCTACCTCCCTTAGCTCCTCCAGTTCAGCCACCCTGGCCTCCAAAGCCCGAACCTGGTCTCTGAGGGTCAGGAGCTTCTTGAAACGGGTGCACATGTATGCCACCCGCCCACAGGGCAGGTAATCATACATGTTACACTCGATGCAATAAACAGGATAGCCCCCACTCTGCTGCTGGGCTTCTGTCTCCATTTTTCTAATGAATAAGTTTAAGCAGAAACTGGGATTCTTTTTAAACCTCTGGAATATAGATTCTTATAAGAGTTATGTTTTAAAGAAGGTCAGAAGTCCCTAGTGCCCTCTAACCTCCCCCTCTAAACTCCCTCTCCAAACTTCCTGTTAGCTGTTCCTGGTCGCTGGGTCACAGGCTTATATAGCTCTGGTAGCCCCTCCCCCTGACTGAGGCTCAGTCAATTAACAGAGGCTTCTAGATTTCAAACCTTTTAGAAGCTCCTTCAAACCAACCAACCAACCAACCAAACACACAAACACAAGCTCAGCACACAGCAAATAACTCCCCCACACACAAACACACACTCCAGACAGCCACTTACCACAAGGGTCCCGTTTTTACTCCTCTTTTACCTGGAGAACTCCCTCTCCAAACTCCCTGTTAGCTGTTCCTGTTCACAAGGGGTACCTGGGAGCAGTGTGCCAGTGGGGACTGGGACAGGGTGACCCCACCCTCCTGACCAGGTTGCAGCTCTGGAGCCAGCCCCACACAGCTGGTGGTGCTGGGAGTCCAGAGTCATCCAGGAGACGGGCCAGCGCTACCCACCTGGGATGGGGCTGGGACGGCCCCATTGGAACCCCTGGCCCTGCCTCGGCCTGTGGCTTGGGCCCAGGTGGGCTCCAGCCCAGGAGGTGCCATATGGTGGTTCTGGTGCAGCTGGAGCCAGAGTGTCATGGGAAAGGCCCTTCCTGGGGGTTCCTGGCCCAAGCCTGGTGCCTGGGCACAAGAGGTCAGGCCCCGTCCTGCAGCCCCCCAACAACCTGCCCCTCTCGCCTCACCAGGGACGCTGATCCGGGGCCTGGAGGCCCCGCGCGCCCAGAAGCTGGATCTCAATGTCCAGCAGGGCAGTGGGTGGGTGCTGCCAGGGCAAGCCCCAGCCTGGGACTGGGGAACACTCCCAGTGAAGGCAGGGCCTGGCCCATGGGCCGGGCACTGGCTGTGAGGGCACAGCCCTCCATGGATGTAGGACTTGGCATGTGGGTCCTTGCCCAGGCCCTGTACCCCAGAGAGCTGCCTTCCCCCCCAGGCAGCTCATCCCCAAGGGTTTCCCTTCCCCTGCAGCTCTCTGGGCATAGTACCAGGACCCCAGCACAACAGGAGCCAGAACCCAGCGGAGCCATCCCCAGAGCCCCCATGGGGCTGGCTTGCATGAGGAGGCTGTTCAAGAGGAGGGGGAGAATGTGATCAACCAGTAGGGCCTCCGACGCTGCAGTCACCAAGGGTATGTCTACGCTACAAAGTTAATTCGAAATAACAGCCGTTATTTTGAATTAACTTTAATAGCATCTACACAGGCAAACTGCTATTTTGAAATAAATTCGAAATAGTGGAGCCCTTATTTCGAATTTGGTAAACCTCATTCTACGAGGAGTAACACCAAATTCGAAATAGCTATTTCGAATTAAGTGCTGTGTAGACACTTAATTCGAAATAGGGGGCCTCCAGCCTTTCCCAGGGAGCCCTGGTGGCCACTCTGGGCACAACCAGGAAAGCTTACTCTCCTTTTCCCCAGCCCTGGAGCCATTAAAGGGGTAGTGCCAGCTCCATGCCTGCCAGCCCAGAGCCAGCAGTGGCCACCGGGGCCCCTGATCCAGTGGCCCCAAAAATGAGCCAGCAAGCCACTGGCAGCCAGCCCTCCGCCGGTCCCCAGGAGCAGTCTGCCAGCTCCCAAGAGCCTGACAGGGGCCAGAGAAGGCAGGTGACTTCCTGGTCCAGGGTGGAGATCGTGGACCTTATTCAGGTTTGGGGGGGATGCCCCCAACATCCATGATCTCCGCACTAGACAGAGGAATGCGGCTGTCTATGGCAGGATAGCTGCCAGCCTGGCCACCAAAGGCCACATGCGAACCCAGGAGCAGGTTAGCATGAAAGTCAAGTTGGTCCAGCGAGATGCACAACCCTGAGCCCTGAGCTTCCCCTCCCCTTTCTTCCCCTTGCTTCCCCCTTCCAGCTCCCGCCTCCCAGGTTTCCCCCTCCCCTCTTCCACCCTCTCTCTTCTCCTCTCCCACCTCCTTTTCCCAGTCTCCCCACAGGTTCAACCCCCCCCCCCAGTTTTGTTCAATAAACCCAGTTTCTATTTTTGAACATACGTGTCTTTTATCTGACATCAGGAAGAGGGGCTACGGAGGGGTAAGTGGAAGGATGTGAGGGAGGAATGGGGCACGAGCCCCCAGTGGGGAGGACCGAGGAGGCTTTGAGGGCTTCTCGGGGTGGACGCTGTCCCTCAGGGCCTCCTGGATCCTGACAGCCCCCCGATAGACCCCTTGGATGGCAACCTGCAGCAAGTGCAGTTGGGCTGATGGCAACGACCCCACGAGATGCCAGGGGCAGCTCTGGCTCCATGTGGCTGAGTGCTGTGGTGTCCCGAGTTCGGGCACTCGGGGCACTCCGAGACAGGACTGCTTTGCTGTCCCTCATCGAGGTAGACAAGCAAGCGGGGAACCCTGAGAACTGTCTGTCCGGGGTGGGGGTAGGGTCCCTTTAAGCACGGAGCTCAGTTAGCCTCAGGCAGCAGCCCCACACACTCAAGTCCTAACCTGATGGCCTGCTGGCACTGGTTCCAGCCTTAACTTTGGTTCAGGGTCCACTCAGTGTGGACGTGCTATTTCGAAATAGCAAAACGCTATTTTGAAATAGTTTTTGTGTCTAGATGTGTTATTTTGAATTAGCTTAATTTGAATTAACTATTTCGAATTAAGTTAATTCGAAATAGTGCTGTAGTGTAGGCATACCCTAAGTGTCTCCAGCCTCTGGGCCAGGGAGGAGCTGGAGCTGAGCATTGGGACCCATGTGCCCCTCCCTCGAGGGGCTGTGTGTAGAGCCCTGTAGATATGTTCTGGGCTTTTCTCCAGCCGTACCTTGTGTTTGTGAGTCCAGGGCCCCAGGCAGTCCCGCCCCGAGCCAGCAGGAGCTGGGAGTGCAAGGAGCTCACACAGAGGCCCGTGAAGGTACAGCCCCCATGGAACGGCCCCAGCCCAGGGAGATGCTCCCACGGTGAGATAAGGACTGAGGGGTGTGACTGGCCTGGGGAGCTGCAGGCTGGGCTGGCCCAGAAGAGGAGATTGTGCTTTGGACTTGGTCTGTTACCTAGATACCTCCCCCCTCCCTGATCTTTCCCTGCTGCCCAGGGTGAAGCCAGCCCCTGCCACGGGCTCTGAAATGCTGCGCCTGGTGTGGAATGTAGCAGTTCCTGGGGGCCACAGCGCAATTCCAGGGGGCATCCTGTGCTGCTCCTTGGCTCCCAGGTTTGCTTATCTGACCTGTTAAAAGTTCCGTGGGGGCCAGCCCCACCTCCAGAGAGTCTCAGCCTCACCTCCCCCCGCCCCCGGCTCCCAGCCTGTGCCCTCTTCCCAGCCCTCCCCCCCCCCCGCCGGATTTCACAGGTGGCAGTGCCAGACATGCAGCTGCTGCGTAGGAGGAGAGGGTGCTGTGCTGCCTTGCTCAGTGCACCTAATTAGCCCCACCTAATAGCTCTTGACCTGAATGGAGATGGGACCTGGGTGTCTGCTGTCTGAGGTGCCAGGAGCCAGTCTCCTCCTTGCAGAGCAGCTGTGCTCACTTGATCTGTAGCGTAGTCACACCTCTTAGTGCCAGCTTCATCCTCAGCAGAGAGCTCACCCTTTGCAATGTTTGTGATGTCCCCGCCCCCCTCCCCGCCCTGGTTCCTAAAAGGGAGAGATTGGTTTTGTCTGAGGAACACGAGAGGAGTAGAGGTCCCAGTAAACTCCCCCTCCATGAGGAGTGGCAGGAGGCATATTGTTATGGTAACTACAGCAGGGAGCTCTGACACCCTGTCTGATCCATTCACATCTCCTTTGCTTTTCTCTCTCCCCCGCTAACCGCAGGCTCAGTCTCACACCCTCCCATTTATCCCTCCTCCAACACGGTGTCCTGCACCAAGTAGGTCTCGGCATGTTCTCTTCTCTAGCACCATCTCCTAACCACAGACATGGCTATTGACATAACCAGCTTCCGGTCCACAGGGAAAGTCCAGAGACAACCCAGTGTGGGAAGGGCTCTTAGAACAAAGGAGGCTCAACCAGGGATACAGAGAACAAGTTGCTTCCTACAGGCAAGTGCTTATCACAGCCTAGTTCTGACATTTAACAGCTGCAATAGCCTGTGGGGCTTCAATGTGCTTGGCAGACAGATAGGAGCGCAATACACCGGGCTGGCTGAGAGTTATAAGAATTTTTAATGCAGCTGTAAATTATGTGTGTGATATAAAATATATATAGTCTTCATCTGACTCAGGAATAGCCGCCTTAAATTCTCTGGCCTTTGTTAAGCAAGATGTCAGATCAGACAATCAAAATGGTAATCAGCAAAAAATGATGAGGGGGCTGGAGCACATGACCTATGAGGATTTGGGCTTGTTTAGTCCACTGAAAAGAAAAGTGAGAGAGCTGGGGTTTTGATAACAGTGGGGGAGGTCTAGGTTGAATACAAGGACAAACGAGTTCACTAGGAGGGTAGGGAAGCACTAGAATGGGCTCCCTCAGGAAGGGATGGAGATTCCATCCCCAAAGGCTTTTAAGTCCCAGTTTGACGGGCAGCTATGTCTACACTGCAGATCTTCCGCAAAAAAACCACAAAAACCCCATAAAAACCCCCCACACTGTCATGTGCTTTTGTGCAAGAGATGTGCTTTTGCAAAAGAGAGCATCCACACTGCCATGGATGCTCTTGTGCAAGAAAGCTCTGATGCCCATTCACAGAATATGGGTTTCTTGTGCAAGAAATCCCTGTTGCTGTCCACAGATGCCTTTTCGCACAAGAGCTCTTGCGCAAAAAGGCTTATTCCTCATAGAAAGAGGACTAACTCTTGCACAACAATCCCTGTCTTCTGATGATCTACTGTACTTTTTCTTGCACAAAAATGCATTTGCAGTGTGGACTCTCTATGAGTTTTTGTGCAAAAACATCTGGTTTTGTGCAAAAACTCTGCAGTGTAAACATAACCAAAGCCCTGGCTGGGATGACTGAATTGGGGTTGGTCCTTCTTTGGGCAGGGGTTGGACTCTGACTCCTGAGGGCTCTTCCAGCCCTGTGGTTCTATGATTCTATGGATCTCTGCTGTGCACCATCGTGTTCTAATGCAATCTGCCAGCATGGAACCTCTGCACTTCTTTAAAGGAAAAAGGAAATGAAGATCCCTCTGCCAAAGTAGTTATAGGTCCGGATCAGGTGAGGTATTGAACGAACAATCAGAATCTTGCCTTGGAAGCCCTTCATAAGTGCTGAGCAATATAATTTAGAATTAGACCACAGGAAGTCCTGGAGAAATGCATTTGAAAGCCAAATAAATAAATAAAATAAAAAAATCCCAAACCAAACCCAAACAGAAGGAGAAGACCAAATGCATTTTTCTGTAGAGTGGCTTGGAATTTTATAGTATTAAAATTATGGTGAAAATTGTTAAATTTGCCCAAAAGAGGTGAAAGATTTTGAGTTATTTTTTTCCTTTGGCATTTCAAAGTTTGAAGATATGTAGAGTCCTGTAGATTCACAAACATCCCCTTAATATTCACAAGTATCCATCATCCGCACATGTGGATGCGGATAGCCATGGTTCATTTTTGAGGAGATGGATGCAGATACAGTTATTTTATCTGTGCACAGCTCTAAAGACATAAAATCAGGCTTGTACCTTGAATAAATATGCTCATTGGGTTTTTCAAAGGATCTATCAATATAGTGCTGGAAATTTCAATTACATTTTCATTTTTTAACCAATGTTTCTTTTCTGATTTTCCTGACATGTTTAGAACTGGTTAGCATTTTGCAAAAGGAGAAATATCCGTTAAAAAAGTCAAACAAAATGTTAATGATTTTCCCTCTTACACACTGTTTCAATTAACTCTCTTTCTCTTCCTCTCATTTCTCTGGCTGTGGGAGAAGATGGCCTTCCCTACAGTGTTTCTAAAGGCTCCCTTCACCTCTTTGTTCCTCAGCGTGTATATTATGGGGTTCAACACAGGTGTCACAACTGTGTACATGAGAGAAATCAGCTGATCACTCTCTGGGGTGGAGCTGGATGTGGGTTTCAGGTAGATGAACAGGCCTGTTCCATAGAACAAAGTCACCACCGTGAGGTGGGAGGAGCAGGTGGAGAAGGCTTTCCGTTTTCCATCTGCCGATGGCAGCCTGAGGATGGTGGAGATTATGCGGATGTAGGACAAGAATATCAGTAAAAAAGGGCCCAAGATGAAGAGCAGCAGCACTGGCAAGCCCACGATCACATTCTTCCATGTGTCAGCGCAGGCCATCTTCTCTAGCGGTCGGACGTCGCAGAAATAATGGTGGATGCGGTTGGAGCCGCAGAAGGGCAGGCTGAACAGCCACGTAATCTCAGCTACTTCTGCCAAGATGCCGATGCCCCATGAAGCACCTGTGAGCCGGACACACAGCCGGATGCTCATGATGGTCGTGTAGTGCAAGGGGTGGCAAATGGCCACATAGCGGTCGTAGGCCATGGCTGCGAGGATGCAGCATTCCGTGAGGCCCGTGATGGTGAAGACGTACATCTGGGCTGCACAGGCCACAAGGGAGATGGCCTTTTCCTCCACTAGGAGGTGAACCAGCAGCTGAGGGACCACACTAGTGGTGAAGCAGATTTCCAAGACAGACAGGTTCACCAGGAAGAAATACATGGGGTTGTGGAGGGAGGGGCTTATTTTTATCAGCAGGATAATGAGCAGGTTCCCCATCAGGGCGACTAGGTAGGTGAGCAGAAGCAGCAGAAACAGAAGGATTTGCAGCTTGCCAAGGTACGAAAACCCCACCAGGATGAAGACATCGGAGATGGTCTGGTTCTCGCCAGAGTGGCTCTCAGAACTGCTCATCTGCAGGGGAGAGAAAGGCAGACACTGAACACGAGACAAACCCAAAATGTGGGTGTGAATCAAACAATGTGACTTGTTTTCTTACTATTGGGATGCTTGAGAGTAAAACCTACTGCAGTTCTGTGTGTAAATATGTAACTGGGCCCAATCATCATCAGGCATCAGCTGGTGTCGCTCTTTGTATGTGAATCAAGTGATGGCAATGTAGGTCAGCTGGAGATTTGACCCTGTGACACCAGTGGACCTACAGCTGATCTACAACGGATGTGGCTGTGGTTGAATTGCCTCTAAAGGAGGTACATTAGGTCCTATATCGAGGATTCTATAAGAACCTAAGAACATAAGAATTGCCGTCTAGCCCAGTAGCCTGTCTGCCGACAGTGGCCAGCACCAGGTGACCCAGAAGGGGTAGACCAAGACAATGATCAAGCGATTTGTCTCGTGCCATCCATCTCCAGCCATTGACAAACAGAGGCCAGGGACACCATTTCTATCCCCTGGTTAATAGCCTTTTATGGACCTAACCTCCATGAAATTATCTAGCTTCTCTTTAAACTCTGTTATAGTCCTAGCCTTCACAGCCTCCTCTGGCAAGGAGTTCCACAGGTTGACTACGTGCTGTGTGAAGAAGAACTTTCTTTTCTTAGTTTTAAACCTGTTACCCATTAATTTCATTTGGTGTCCTCTAGTTCTTCTATTATGGGAACTAATAAATAACTTTTCTTTATTCACCCTCTCCACACTACTCATGATTTTATATACCTCTGTCATATCCCCCCTCAGTCTCCTCTTTTCTAAACTGAAAAGTCCCAGTCTCTTTGGCTTCTCTTCATATGAGATCCATTCCAAACCCCTAATAGTTTTAGTTGCCCTTTTCTGAACCCTTTCCAAGGCCAAAATATCTTTTTTGAGGTGAGGAGACCACATCTGTACACAGTATTCAAAATGTGGGCATAGTTTTATACAGTGGCAGTAAGATATTCCATGTCTTATTTTCTATCCCTTTCTTAATAATTCCTAACATCCTATTTGCCTTTTTGACCGCCACTGCACACTGTATGGAAGTTTTCAGAGAACTATCCATGAATAACTCCAAGATCTCTTTCCTGATTTGTCGTAGCCAAATTAGCCCCCATCATACTGTACGTATAGTTGGGGTTATTTTTTCCAATGTGCATTACTTTACACTTATCCACATTAAATTTGGAATTTGCCATTTTGTTGCCCAGTCACTCAGTTTGGTGAGATCTTTTTGAAGTTCTTCACAGTCTGCTTCTATCTTGACAATCTTAAACAGTTTAGTATCATCCTCAAACTTTACCACCTCACTGCTTACCCCTTTCTCCAGATCATTTGTGAATAAGTTGAACGATCTATCCTTCCTCTTTGAACACATTTTCTTTTTGAGACAAAATTAAAATTCAAACAGTGACCTTTCTGTTCAGATGAACAAACCCATTTTCTTTCTTTCTTGTTTCAGAACTAGTTGTGTTAATATTTTTCAGCAAAAACAAGGAGCACCTTAAAACTAACAAGTTTATTATGGCAGAAACATTTGTGAGTTGCAACTCAGTTCATCAGATGCATGAAGTGAATGAAAAAGAAACAGAGAGCAGGAGTCAGAGATGGAAATGTTACATCAGAGCTAATTCAAACAGGGTGGCTGTGGCTAAAAAGCTGAGAAAAGTGGAAATTACTTATGGTAATGAGAGAGACATTCCTATTCTTCAATCAAACACATTTTGATGGTGTCAAATTTTCATATGAATTCCAGCCCTGCTGATTCACATTGCAGCTGGTTTTTGAAGATTTTTTGTGTGTGAAGAGGGCAACTTTCATTGCCATTATTGTGTGCCCAGAGAGGTTTGTCCGATGTACATGGCAGAGGGACATTGCTGGCACATGATGGCATATATCACATTAGTGGATGTACAGATGAAGGAGCCTTTGAGGGCATAGCTGATGTGGTTAGGTCCTAAGACTCTGTCACTAGGGCAGATGATGTAACACTCCCATCTCTGTAGCCCTTCTACTATGTGTTTATTTTTTTCTCCCTTCATGCACCTAATGAAGTGAATTGCAACTTATGCCACAATAAAATTTTCAGAGGGGTAGCCGTGTTAGTCTGTAACTGGAAAAAGTTAAAAAAATAACTTATTACGGTCTTGCAGCACCATAGACACCAACAAAACATGTAGATGGTATGATGAGCTTTCATGTGCACAGCCCACTTCTTCAGATGACTGGAGTTTTGTGCAGACGCAAAATAAATGGGCGGGGAGGGGACAAAAAAATGGAAGGGGGCAGGAAACAAAGAGCAGAGGGTATGAAAATATCAAAGGGAAAACCAAATAGGCAGAACTGGTAATCTATAAGCACTTAAAGATTGGATAGTTAAAAGAAGCAGATAAGGATCATAGGATAGCAATTAGAGAGGAAGGGTACTAATCTAAGTATGGGGCACTTCCAGCCCACTCAATTAGCCTCATTAGCACCTGCACTACAACTGACAAGTACTTCCCCCCTCCTTCTTTTTCTTTTACAGTATACATTCGTAGAGTCTGCCTTTTTTCTTCACTCAAGCTCATCTGAAGAAGTGGGTTTTGCCCACAAAAGTTCATGATACTATAAATCATTTTGTTAGTGTTTAAGGTGCCACAGGACTACTGGGTTTTATAGTTACAGGCTACCCCTCTGAGACTTTTAGAACAATTTTAATCCATTCTCATACAAGCATCCTAAATGCATTGTTTTCTACCAATATACTAAAAAAAAAAAAATCTGCTTATAGCCATTTCCTTAGCTGTTATAAATCTTAACATCTCCATGGGTATGAAAAGAACTATAATGATTTACACCCGTTGTGGATCTTTTATAATTGTCCTTCAATAATTTTATGCAAAGCAAGATCCTACTAAGAGAAGATTTTTTCCCATTTTTTTTTTTTTTACTTCAAGCTTATTTGTTGAGAGGGAACTTCAATATAATGGGGATCACATTGAAGTTACAGAATTAAAATGAGCAATAACAGATATGCTATTTTCCATTCTCTTCACAACTTCAGTATGAGTTACTAAGCAGGAATTTGGTAATTACAGAGAGAAGAGACTGTGTTTGCACTATGAGTCAGCATTTCCAGAAATGGAAACTGAGGTCTGCTAATACCTGAAACTGCTCCATATCTAAAGGACCATTCTTTCTCCTGGAAACTACACGCACTCTCTCTCTCTCTTTCTGTCTCTCTCTCTCTCTCTCTCTCACACACACATACGGAATGCAGGGCTGACTGAGAAATGGAATTTCAATCTCATGTTTTCATCCTGACTCAATATGAAAAATGGAAATAACAACTAACCTACATTAAGATGCCCAAGATTTAATCTGAAATTGAATGGAAAATTGAATACCATCAACATCAATTTCTTTTTTCTCATCAAAAACATCAATACGGATGAAACCATTTTTTCAGCAGGGATTTTGATTTTTTTGTTGGCTAACATTTTGACTAGCCCTAAATAAAAGGAGAAATCTACTCACTATTAAAAATAAGGTCAGTGTAGATTCTCATCTCTGGCAGTTGAGTGATATTTTCAAAGCAAGTCAAAGCATTCAGACCCTGCAAGAGAACATGAAAATGATGAAGGAGCCAGATCTTATGTGGAGAGTTGAGGTAAATTCAGCTGAAAGAGTCCAAACTTAACCTTTGGGCCCCAGGGGCAGAGAATGCACCATGATAGGATCATGGGAGGGGATTCTTTTTCTAGAAAAGATCAGACTGAGCCCACCCAGTGGGCTGCATCCAGACCCCAATACAAGACCCACCTTCAGAATCAACATTTCCACTGAGATTCAAAGGATGATAAGGAGGGTTGGGCAACAGAGGAGAGCAAAGACAAGAGAAGGGAGAAGCAAAAAAGAAACACCACCACAAACAAAAAAACAACTAAAATAATGAATAGAATCATGGCATGGTGATGGGCATGACTGGTGCAGTGGGCACTATGGAATTATGGGACAAGAACTTCCCCTAGCTTTTAATTAGTGTAAAAGTAGTGAAGTCAAGCTCAGGACCTAACCCATGATTGTTAAATTAGTTGAATTCAGACAGAGAGATTCAAAGAGCAATAGATTAATCAATTCACTAATAGAAAGACTGAAGAGAGGATTTGACAAAATTAGATAGATAGATAAATATATAGATAGATAGAGGGGGTGAATAGAGAGAGGGGGAGTATATGGGGATGGATAGATAAATAGAAAGATAGATGGGATGTATGGGGATAGCTAGCTAGACAGATAGATGCAGTGTGTGGGGATAGATAGATAGATCCATGTGAACATAGATACAACCCCTGTGCTCAGACATACACTACGGCTCTCTATGCACTTATGGAAAATTCAGATGCAGAAATGAATGACATGAATTTCTCTAATGGCAGACGGGGGCACAATGCCAATGGACTTCAGAGGGAGAATGACTAAGGGCGTAAGGCCTGGATGTTTAACCTACCCTGCTTAAGATGAGTCGTTCCATTTCCTAGCTGCAGGCTCTGTACATGTAGCAGGAATCAGAGGGGTTTTTATTTCATTCACAGGCTTTTGGGATCAAGTCCCTGAAGGAAATTTCTTGTAATTTTCCACCGAGGAAGAGCAGCTCTGCCCCAAACTGCAACAACACGAAATTCACCAGGGTTTGTCATTTCACAGGAAGTTTTTCCCCATCAATGTCAGCATCAACATCATGTGTGTTTTCCACATGGAATTTGTGATGGGATTTACTGACAGTGGTAAATAGCAGGACACTCTATTTGTCTAGAAGGAGGCATGATCTGCCCAAGGTCACACAACACAAAGAGTCAGTAGCAGAGGCAGGAACAAAACCCTGAGCTCGTGGTAAAGGGTCTGTCACATTTTTGCTAGAAGAATTAGAGACATGATGAGCCGACTGACTTGTCCAACACCACACACAGCGTCAGGGACACACCCAGGGCTCATGGATCCAGGTCTCTGATGTTCAGACTCTGAGCCCCACACTTGTCTCAGAGCCAGGCTGAGACCCCAAGAGCTCTGACTCCCAGCCCCACCTGCTCTAACCATTATACCCCACTCCCTTGCCAGGGCTGGGAACAGAACTCAGGAGTCCTCACTCCCAGACCCCCCTGCCCTGCCCACAAGGCCCATTTCCTTCCCTGAGGGCCAGCCCCACTGCCCAGAGCAGTCAGGGGATGGGTCCCTTTGGCACCAGTCAGTTTGCAGCAGCACCAGGACCATGACGAGCTCCCAGGGGCATCAGAACAAATTGTGAGTGGGAGCAGAGGGGCTGGGCCCCCTCTGTGTGGGGCAGCAGGGAGTGCGCTGGGTGGCCCAGGAGGAAGCGCTCCCCTGTTGGGCTTGGTGCTGATCCACAGCGACCCACGGCATGTCCATGGTGACAACACCCAACGCGGAGCAGCTTACACTGGAATTATAGCAGATTTATTAGCAGCGCTTGGAAAGGCGCCAACCCAGAAGTCCAGCAAGGCAGGGAAGGAGCCTACAGAGGGAGCTGAACATGGAAATACATTCACCAGCCCTTCCAAAACACCCCTGAAAGTTAGTGACCATCCTACTTCTCTTCCCCTCAGCACCAGCCCAGAGCCCAGGGCACGATTCTATCACGTGTTACCCCACATCTGAGCCGGACTCCACAGGGCGTTCCCACCACGTCTCCTCCACATCGTCCTATGGGAACAGCCTTCTCCCAGCGCCTCCTGCTGAGCCCATCCCCCAACTGACTGCCGTGATATTCTCCTCGTGCCCCTGCTGGAAAGACACCAGCAGCCCACTAGGGTGTGTAGGGAGCAGGGGTGGCCTCTTACTGGCCCAGAAGGGGAAGAACCCTTTTTCCAGCGTGGGTGGGCTGACCCCGTCTTCCTCTTTAACCCCCCGGAAGCCAAGGGGCTGGAAGAGTGGAATAAAAGCCCAGCCCAGGAGCTCAGTAAGGCCCCAGCCACCAGAGGAGGCAGGGCCTGCCCCAAGCTCCCACACCGAGGAGGAGACCCTGGTAACACAGCCGGAAGGTGCAGACCCTGATGACCCCGAGTACGAGTAGGAGTAGCCCAGGGGAGCCGACCGCATTGTCCTGTGGCAGCCTTTAGTCAGCAACATGCTGACACACGCTGACACAGGACAATGCAGTCAAGCTTCTCCTCTTGACAAGACAGACACAAGCTGGTCCAGCCACCTGACTGACTTCCTAGGATCCTGGGCCCAGATGGTTACAAGAGCCCTGCACACTAGATCAGCTTCCACAGTAGCACCAGTAGAAGGCCCTGGGCTGGGATACAGTGGGGCAGGGAGGGTCTGTGTCCTCCCTGCCACCCCACTCCCTGGGAGGCAGTCTCCCCCTCTCTTGCCAGTGTATTTGTGTGTCTGCCCCACCTTGCCCCAGGGCCTAGGCTTAAAGGGCTGAGCCATGTGGCTTACAGGGTGAGACACGAATGGTTTGCAACACTTGGGAGCATGCCAGAAATGCACAGAACGCTGCGCTGTTTTGGGTCACGGTGCGTTCACTTCCTTGTGCCCACCCATTGCGCCATGGTTGGGTCAGCAATGAGGCCTTCTACTGGCGCTACTGCGGAAGCTGGTCTAGTGTGCAGGGCTCCTGTAACCGTCTGTCCCCAGGGTACTAGGGAGACAGTCGGGTGGCTGGACCAGCTTGTGCCTCTCTTGTCAAGGGGAGAAGCTCTCACCTCAGCCACGTGGCCCTTCCAAAGAACTGTCATGAGTGTGGGGCTGTCGCTCTCTTCTGCTCTGGGTTCCTCACCCCTTTATCCTCTGATACCACACAACGGTCATTGATGTACTGCTGTGTCCTCCCTGCATGGGCTACAGGTCTCTCTCCCTCTCTCTCTCGCTCTCTCTCTCTCACACACACGCACGCACACACACACATGTACCCACACACACACATGTACTCCCCCCCCCACACACAGAGTGTGTCTATTGAGATAACATGGTCTTTCCTTCCTGCTTTAATCATCTCCTTAACAGTGTGGCATGACATTATACCGGGGTGGGCACTAGAACCGTGGTAGTAAATATCATTATTTACATGCCTCCCCTCTAGTTGGGGCATGGGTCAGTCTGTTGGTATCTGTAGGGGGACGCTGGTGCTGGGGGCTCCGGGGCTGGCCTGGACTGTGTTTACTGACTTGTGCCTGGTACCTCTGGGGTGTGTGTCTGCCACATCAGCCCTGGGCCTGCCCCTTTCTGTGAGCAGAGCCTGCCTCTCGCTCACAGCTCAGCCATGCTTTATATTGGCAAAGTCCTGCCAGCTTTGCCCGGGTCTGAGGCCTCACACCCAGCCTGTGACACATGGGCTGATGTGTCAGGCCCTCTTCTCCCTCCACCTTAATCACCAGACTAGTGGCGTCCCACGGCATCCTGCACATGGCAGGCGAGAGTCGCTGGAACTGGACTGGCCACTTCCAGAGACCCCTCCCCCCCGGCACATTTCTCTAGTAGCTGCTGTTTGGGGCAGGGCTTGAGGGCTCTGTGGGCCGGCGGGAGCACAGACAGACAGCGGGAGATAGAATAGTAATAGAGATGTTTCAGCAAGAGATAGAGCAAGTCAGACAGGACGAGACAGGGACCCTTTTGTCCTGAAGCCTTATGACTCACCGCTTCCAATGAATACTCTGGGCTGTGTGACCAGCCATGCTGGGGATGAGGCAGGCACTGACGGAGAGTGAATCCCAGAGACACACACACGGAGTGTCGAGGCTCCAGGTGGGCCCAGAAGGGCAGAAGGGATGATCTGCTCATTTTTGCACAGACAGAAAGTAGAACACCAGGCAGCAGGGAAATGTTTGAATCAGTGAAGGGCCTGGCATCATCCTTGTTACTCTACTCAAAATGTTTCTTTAGGAGCCTGGTGTGGGGGCAGGTTCTGCATCCTGGTGAATTATTTGTGTCTTCCTCCAGCTATGGATCAAACACTTGGTGGTGTTTAAACCTGCCTCTGAGACCTGCATCTCCCACTGAAGTCAAGGAGACCTCAGCCCCTTTGGTAACTCAAGCCCATGTGAGCTGTGATGGATGGGAAATGACCCAAGACCATGGCAGGACAGGGCACAGGTCCTGCCGCAGCCACACTCTCAGGTAAAGGGTGAAGGCTCAGCCCCCCCCCACCCTCTGCTGCCCTAGTGCCCATTATACAGTATAGCCGCCCCTTCCCCACCCCACCCTCTGCTGCCCTAGTGCCCATTATACAGTATAGCTGCCCCTTCCCCACCCCACCCTCTGCTACCCCTAGTGCCCAAGAGTGTGCCAGCTCTTACTGCCCCTAAACCTCTCCTGCCCCAGTTGCTGGACCACACTTTGGTGCAGTGTGAAATACAGTCAAGAGCCCAAATAACTAAACTCAGGCAGGCTACTTGTGAGATGTCAGTTACTGTCTGAGGGGGTTCAGCGCACTGACAGTCTGCACAAAGTCAGGTCATGCAACTTTGTTTGGTTCCCCTTATGCAGGAGCCGGGCTCCCCAATTTCCATGCTGCAAGAACAGTGTTTCCCAGACGGCTGCAGATAAGTTTCAACATGTCTAGTAACCCAGCCTGTTGGTTCATGCAAGTTCCTCCCCTGGCTGTTCTAACCCTTCCTTTCCTGTGCATTCAACATGAGGCTTCTAGCTCACGGCACAGGAGATGCTGCCCAAATCTCGTACTGTGGCCAAGAGTGGGTGTGTCTTGGCTGTGACACGTTCCTTCACTGCCTGTGTGAATGCAGAGTGACATGCCAGGTGACAGGGGAGGCAGCTTAGCCCAAGGAAATTCATCTTGTGTCACTGCCAGGTGTTCATGTCATGGGGCATCTGCTAACCCACCTGGCCACTGACTCTTGTTCTGATTAGTGTTCTATGAGGGTGACTCCTTTGCCCAATGAATGCATGAAGCACAGATCAGGGAATTTTTGTGGGATTTATACTGTTTAGTCACTTTGTGTCAGTGGCTGTTGGCAGTGTAGAGTGGGAAACTGAGTCACAGCTCCACCCAATTTAGGCTTGATCAGTTTTGCCTTTGCTAATACAATTTCAGACAGAATGACTCTCACTCATTGTGCCTTTCTGGCTGACAAGTAATGAGTCACGACTGAACAGGTAAAGGGGCCAAAGTTACCATATTCTGGGGCACAAGAAGTCAGTCCTTATTTTACAATAGTCATCACCTTCCTGGATCTAAGAACATAAGAATGACTATCCTTGGTCAGACCAAAGGTCCATCTAGCCTAGTGTCCTGTCTTCCAGCAGTGGCCAATGCCAGGTGATCCAGAGGGAGTGAACAGAACAGGGAATCGTCAAGTGATCCCTCCCCATCACCCATTCCCAGCCTCTGACAAACACAGGATCCCTACTCATCCCAGCTAATAGTCACTGATGGACCTAACCTCCATGAATTTATCTGGCTCTTTGCTGAATCCTATTATAGTCTTGGACTTCACAGAGTCCTCTGGCAAGGAATTCCACAGGTTGACTGCACTCTATGTGGTAAAAAACTTCTTATTGTTTGATTTAAACCTGCTACCTATTAATTTCATTTGGTGACCCTGCATTCTTACGTTATGGGAACAAGTAAATAACCTTTTCTTATTCACTTTCTAAACACAAGTCATGATTTTATAGACCTCTATCATATCCTTTCTTAGTCTCCTTGTTTCTAAGGTGAAAAGTCCCAGTCTTTTTAATCTCTCCACATATGGCACCTGTTCCAAACTCCTAATCATTTTTTTTTCCCTTTTATGAACTTTTTTCCCATACCAAGGTCCACTGATCTTTTCCTTCAGTCAATTCTTAATTTCTGGCCAAGTGTTTCTCCAGCTTTGGGCCCTTTTATCTATGTGTTCTTGTACATTTTGCAGTTCTCAATTTCCAATTTCCCTTCAATATTTGATCACTGCATTATCCATTGTATGTTCCCTAACCTGAACATTCCCCATGCCTAAGTGCTAATAACATAATGGCTACAATTTTCTTGCTGAATTTGTAGTTCCTGGGTCATATTGCCCTCTGCCACTCTGTTTTCCAGTTTCTCAGACAAAGGGAGTATTTTCTTTGTTTCCCTGACTTGCTTTTATCTCTTGCATCTTCCAACATGACACGTTATTTATCTTGCCGAATATGATTGTAAATAAATTCTCCTTTTATATCAAAGAGAAATAATAAAATGCTGCCAGCCAGGGCCTCTCAGAGCCTTAATGTGTTTTAAATGTCCTATGAGTGAATTCTAGGGAAATTGAGAGAAAGAAGGACTAGATGACTAATCCAGCGGTTGTGAGCTCACTAGGAGGAACAGTGAAGTCTGCTCTACTGCCTGAACGTACAGCCGATTTAGCCCCTAATATCCCAGATTCAGTTGTGCCTGCTGATGACCCAGGCCGTCGGCTTTCCATGGATAGGTTCATGTAAATGCAGAGCTAGAGATAAAGGTTTTAAATTGCAGTTTATTATAGATAGAAAGTCATGGAGACAAACAAGAAAACAGAACAGTATTTCTCAAAGTAAGAATATAGATTGATATTTTTATCATAGAGTTATACAAATACGTAACACACAGAGACATTTGGTGCAGTTCTTGAGAGCTCTCATAGTTATGAGTTTCTTAAGAGAGCTGTTAGTTTACATGTATGGTATAAAATGTAAACAGTGATTATCTGACTCAGGAATAGCAGGGTGAAATCCTCTGGCCTTTGTAAAGCAGTGTGTCGGTCTAGATAATCAAAATGGCCCTATAATGCCTTGTAATCAAGGAATCTATGCTATGCTGTTCTAAATCAATCTGCCAACACAGATCTCTGAGGCAATGGAAATCCAGGGTCATCTCCCAGAGTAGTTGTGTGACTCGATCAGGCGAGGCATTGAATGATCTCTCAGAGTCTGACATAGGAAGCCCTTCATAAGTGCTGGAGAATATTATTTAAATATAGGCCAAAGGGAACACTAGGGAAACGCATTCAACAGATAAAATACCCAACCTAATCCAAGATGAAACCTTAAGTGCTGTAATGGGCCTTCAAAGGTGAAGCCCAAATGGACTTACTGTAGATCAGGTTGCAATTTTTCCACTTTTAAAATTTTTGAGAAACTTGTTAAATTGGTACAACGTGAGGTGAATGTTTTCATATTTTTTTTATTTGGCATTTCAAATTTGGAAGATATAAAATCAGGAAAGTACTTTCATTAATATTCTCAGGTGATGGTTCAGTGAATTTAGACCTCACCGACAAAGTAGTGATAGAAATTTCCCTTGTATATAGATTTACTTTTATGGTAACAAAATTTTCTATTTGAATTTGCTGGAAGGATTTACAACAAGTCCAAGTTGCCAGAGGCAAAATATCAGTTAAAAAATGAATGTCATCAGAAGAAATTCAAGAAAATGTTAATGATTGTCCCTCTTTTCCACTGTTTCAGGTAACTCTCCTTTTCATTCTCTAGTTTTTCTGGTTGTGGGAACAGACACTCTTCTCCAGAGTTTTTCTGAAGGCTCCATGCACCTCTTTGTTCCTCAGCGTGTATATTATGGGGTTCAAAATGGGTGTCACAACCGTGTAAATGAGGGAAATCAGGTGATCACTCTCTCGGGTGTAGCTGGACTTGGGTTTTAGATAAGCTGAAAGGCAAGTTCCGTAGAACAAAGACACCACCATGAGGTGGGAGGAGCAGGTGGAAAAGGCTTTACGCCTCCCCTCCGCTGATGGCAGCTTGATGATGGTGGAGATGATGAGGATGTAGGACAGGATTATCAGTACAAAAGGGCCCATGATGAACAGCGCAGAAACAGTCAAGCCCAGGATCTCATTCTTCCATGTATCGGCGCACACCATCTTCTCTATTGGCCGGATGTCGCAGAAGTGGTGGATGTGATTGGATCCACAGAAGGGCAGGCTGAAAAGCCATGTGGTCTCAGCTGATTCTGCCAAGAGGCCAATGGTCCATGAAACACCCGAGAGCAGCACACGTGCTTGGCCACTCATGATGGTGGTGTAGTGCAAGGGGCGGCATATAGCCACGTAGCGGTCGTAGGCCATGGCTGCGAGGAGGCAGCATTCTGCGAGGCCCAGGGTGCTGAAGACCAACATCTGGACCATACAGCCCACAAAGGAGATGGTCTTTTGCTCCACCAGCAGGTGAACCAGCAGCTGAGGGGTCACATTGGCGGTGTAGCACATTTCCAAGAGAGACAGGTTCACCAGGAAGAAATACATGGGGGTGTGGAGAGAGGAGTTTAGTATTATCAGGAGGACAATGAGTAGGTTCCCCACCAGCGCAATTGGATAGATGACCAGAAGCAGCAGAAACAGAAGGATTTGCAGCTCGTTGAGGTAGGAAAAGCCCACCAGGATGAAGCCATCGGAGATGGTCTGGTTCTCGCCAGGCTCACTCACAGAATAGGTCATCTGCAGGGATGGGAGAGGAAGAGATGCTGGAGCTGAATCTGTGGAACACCAAACATGTGTCTGTGAATTGAACAAGTCAGGCTAGGTCACCATCCCTTGGGACTCTCCGCAGTCAAACCAGCTGCAGTTCAGTATGGAAATGTGTCCCGGGGCGCTCTCTGCTGACCAGGTGCAAACTGGTGTCACTGTTTTTATGTCAATTGAGATCAGCTCCAGTTGTGACCATATAACTGCAGTGGAAGTACAACTCATTTACAGCAGGTGGGAAATCAGATGTATTGACTCCAAAGAAGCCTCATCAATTTCTACCAGCAAAGGAGTTTTACTATTTTCCTCTGCCTGAGAATCTAGTCTACCTCCTCAGACACAATTTTATATCTAAATGAATGCTCAAAAAAGAGATGAGTCTTTCCTTTCATTTCCTTCTCCCTCTGGGGGTGTTATTCTGCAGTCAGGTTTAAATTATAAGCTTTCTTCCTACAGGGCCAATTTCTTATCTCACACATAGGAGCTTCGTTATGGCCATGCAAATATTCCCACTGACTTCCTAACTCACATGAGGGGGGTGGCTCCCAAGAGTAAAGTGTAAGTAGGGAGACCAGCATAGTTAAAGCCCTCCGGAGAGTGAAAGAATGCCGAGATGGCAAAAGCTGAAACATAGGGCTGTGTCTAGACTGGTGTGATCTTGCGCCAGAGCTATGCAAATGAGGCTCAGTGTGGAATATCGCCAAGCCTCATTTGTATAACTAGTGAGCTGCCATTTTTGCGGAAGAGGCTCTTGCACAAGACAGAGCTGTCTACACTGCCCCGTCTTGCACAAGAAGGGGCAGTGTAGACAGCTCCGTCTGGCGCAAGAGCCTCTTCCGCAAAAAAGGCGGCTCATTAGTCATGCAAATGAGGCTCGGTGATATTCCACACTGATCTTCATTTGCATAGCTCTGGCGCAAGATCGCGCCAGTCCAGACACAGCCAGGGAGGGTCGCTGACGTTTCTGGCACTGTCATTCTTCCCAAAATGGAAGAGGTGAATTTCAATCCTCTCATTCCAGAGTGACATCGGACATGACTGGTGTCTCCAAGTATGGGAAAGAAGAGGCCAGATTCTTATCTGGTATCAGTCTCACAGCCTGGGTGAGGGACACAGAGCTCTAATGATTTGCAACTGTTGAGAATCTTTTCTCATTTCCTGGCTGTTAAGGGGCTGGAAGAGGAAAGATCCTGCAACACAAGATGTGATTTCTTTTATACCAGGGCTGCGTCTAGACTGGCATGATTTTCCGCAAATGCTTTTAACAGAAAAGTTTTTCCGTTAAAAGCATTTGCGGAAAAGAGCGTCTAGATTGGCATGGACGCTTTTCTGCAAAAGCACTTTTTGCGGAAAAGCATCCGTGCCAATCTAGACGCGCTTTTGCGCAAGAAAGCCCCGATCGCCATTTTTGCAATCGGGGCTTTTTTGCGCAAAACAATACCGTGTTGTCTACACTGGCCCCCTTGCGCAAAAGCATTTGCGCAAGAGGGCTTTTGCCCAAACGGGAGCAGCATAGTATTTCCACAAGAACACTGACAATCTTACATGAGATCGTCAGTGTTCTTGCGGAAATTCAAGTGGCCAGTGTAGACAGCTGGCAAATTTTTCCAGAAAAGCGGCTGATTTTCCGGAAAAACTGGCCAGTCCAGACACAGCCCAGATGTTTTAATTTTCACAAGGGATGTCATAATAATGGGTAATGACTTGGAAACCCAACTCCTCCAGAGTTGAAATAAAAATGAGCAATAATATATTTGACCATTTTGCATGTTCTTAGCACTTTCAATATGCAACCAAGAATAACAAATTAGCCAGATGGAAACTGGGAATGGAAGAGTGCAGAGAGCTGGACTACTCAGTGAGTTGGCATTCCCAGAAATAGAAGTTGGGTCTCGTGAAACCAGATTTTGTGCCACCACCATAAGATCAGTCTTTTGGAAATGCAACCCACACACACATGTGTGATGTGCGCGCACACACACACACACACACACACACACACACACACACACACAGACTCAATGGAATGAAACAGAGAAAATTGAATCAACCCACCAGGTCACTCTCGGGGGTAGCACTGTACGACGGGCCCGGCATAGAAGCAAAGGAAAGGGTGATCTCTCAATAAGGAGCACTGGAGAAGAGGTGGGAATTCTTCTGCCTCTCGCTGGGGAACTTACATTGGCATTTCTGAGCACAACCACAAAAGTGACAAAAAAGAGCTGTCTGGAAAATGGAAGGTCTGATGGAAATTCCAATATTCCAACACTTGTGCTGTCCCTGAATCACTAGGGAGCCTTGGAAGAAAGACAACCTGAATTCTGCTGCAGAAGGGTCAATATGAAATCGCATGGAAAATATAAAGTGTCCTCGACATCAACGTTTTCTCATGGAAAACATCAGTGCTGAGGAAATCTTCATTCAGGTGGGATTTTGTTTGATTGATGGCTGACAATGGGAAAAACTCTCCATAAATGGAGACATTGACTCACCGTGCGGAACAGGGCCTGTACAGGTTCTGGTCCCTAGGGGCGGAGTGATATTTTCATAGCTCTTCAGGATGCCTGCATGCTCCATGGATAGTCAGGAGAACATGGAAGGAACTACAGAAACACATATTAGCTGGAGGGAGGGATGAGATATATTAAACACTTCTTCACTGTGGAGCAGTAGGCGCAGGGCATGCTAGAAATGAACTGTCTGAGAAGGGATCAGACTTTGCCCACCCACCCGACTGTGTCAAAACCAAAGAGAGGACCCACATCAAGGAATATCATTTCCCTTTGGATTCAATGAAGGAGGAAAAGGAGGACTGGGGAGTGGAGAGGAGTAAGGAAGAGAAGAGGAGAAACCCCTACCACTGCCACCCACACCACAGTAACACGATCAACACAAACCCTAATTAGACTCAAGACATGGGGATGAACCTGTTTGTGGTTAGATATCATTTTGGGGGGCACTTAGGTAGTACGGGGCCAGATCCTCATATGGTATATATTAGCCTAACACACCTGAGATCTAGTTCACAACATGACATCTCATCCTATTTTCTATCCCATAATAGAATTGGATCTAGTGAGATTGAATAGATCAACTGACATTGAATAGAGAGATGACGGATTCAGAGAACAATAGCTTAATTGACATTCTAATAAAGAGACTGCCAGGGGGATTTGAATAACGAGCTATCTAGATAGTAGATAGAGGGGTGTATGGGGATAGGGAGAGAGATAGAGAGACAGAGAAAGAGAGAAAGAGATAGAGATGGAGAGGGGATGGATGGGGATAGATAGATAGATAGGAGAGAGAGAGAGAGCTGTGCTATATGGGGATAGGCAGACTGAGAGACACGGAGGTATCTAGATCGATACATGGATAGATCCTTTGCCCATGCACAGGACATTCAAATGAAGAAACCAGGGACAGGATGTTTCTCCCATTGCAGAGCAGGGCACAACACCACTGCAGGTCGCTGGGAGAAGGACAGCAGGTTCCATCCTTCATTCAGACCCTACCGTGGTTCAGGAGAGAAGTTCTGTCTCATGCAGAAAGAGCTAAATGCGTGGAAGGGAAAACCGGTGTTTTTATTTCACTCTCTGGCCTCGGGGATCTAGTCCCTGAAGCGATTGTTTTATAACATTCCTCGGAGGCAGAACAACCTGGCCTCAAACTGCAACAACACACAATTCCCCAGGTCTGTCGGTTCGGACGAACTTCCATCATCAGCAACACAACGTGTTGTCTATATGAGAGTCGTAAGGGGCTTTACTACCCACAGGGAAGGGCCTGACAATTTTTTTGCGGAGACATGATGAGGAAGACTGACTTGTCCAACACAACACACAGCGTCAGGGACACCCCCAGAGCTCATGGGTCCAGGTCTCTGATGCTCAGACTCTGAGCCACTTATCACAGAGCCACTCTGAGAACCCAGGAACTGTGACTCTCAGCCACAATTGCTCAAACCACTAAATCCCACTCCCCTACCAGAGCTAGGAACAGAGTAATTTTTGATGGGGTCCATGCTAGGAATTTGGAAAGTGGTCAAGGGCCACACTCTTCCCTGATATTAATGGAGGAGGTGCAGGGTCTCGGATGGAGGTTAGGCAGAGATGGGAGCTTGGGGTAAGGAAGGGAGTTTGGGTGAAGGAGGCAGTTGTGACCTGGGGTACTGCACTGGGGTGCAGGTGGTTGGATTGTGACCTAGGTCAGGGAATTGAGGTACAGGAGGGGGTGCCAGGGTTTGGGTTGTGAGCTAGGGCAGGAGGGGACTGTGATCAGAGGCAGTGGATTGGGGTGCTGAATCTGGGAGTGGATATGGGTGCAGGAAGGAGACAGAGGATTTGGGTATGGGGAGTAGGGGGCAGGTGTGGGGGGCAGAGTGTTGGGGAACAGAAGGGATGGGGTGCCAGATGCAGGCTTTGGTCTGGACACTACCAGCCATCTGCCAGTTCTTAAATTGGTCTCCCTGCCTGCCCTGCTGTCACACAAACTGCAGCCATATGTCTGTGAATCACTATGAGCCCCTTGTGATTCATGGCTGCCTGTTATTGAAACAGGAAGCTCCCATTGGCTAGTTTCTGGCTAGAAGCCCGCCAATGGGATTGTGCAGTTCCTAAAGCTTTCCCTCCTCCCCATGGGGCTCAGTTTTTAGAGAGAATCTGCCCCATAGTTGCATTTCTTAGCATTGTGGAGGTGGGGTGAGGCAATTGGGAAGGGCCGCATCCACAGGCCGGATCCGGTGGCTTGGCCGGTACAAGGCCTTTGCTTAAGCTCTTTTATATGGAGCTGTTGTAGCTGTCTCGGCTATAGGCAAAAGTGAGCTCAAATCTTCTCCTACACCAACATTTGTCTGCCTCACCAACACTAAAAGATATCACCTCTCCCACTTTGTCTTTCTAGACAATTATGAAATCATTCAGGTAAGTCTCCTCGCCAGAGCTTGCCTCTTTGAGTGACCCCCCATCAGAAATCATTGCCCTCCTGCTGTACACATTTCGCATATCTGGAGTTGCTTATTTGAAGCCCAGCTCTGGCGGCATCCGCACTGCAGACTTGCCTGAGTGACTCCTAGCCATCAGCCCATCACGTTTCTCAGTGAGCCAGCCAGCCAGTCTTCCTGTCTGGCTGCCTACCCCAACTACACTTCCAGTTTTTGTGTTCAGGTTGCAGGGCCATGCCCGTGTCTGAATAACTACAAGTTACAGTTTTGAAAGAGAAATAGCCCAACAGCCACTTTTCTGAGCAGCATGCGGGCACCTGGAGCTCCCTGCTGTGTCTGCTGACCAGATCAAGAGGCTTGAAAGGCTGAATCCAGCCCCCGGGTTGTATTTTGCCCAGGCCTGGTGTACATGCAGTCAGCTTACCTTAAGCCAACCTTCCTGGTCTAGTATAGCCCAGGCCTCTATGTGCGGCTGGTGTCGGAGTGCTCTGGAACTAGCCTGCAATGTTCCTACATGACACGTGCCTAGCACGACTTGGATATGTTTCTGCATCATCAACCCTATTCCCGACAGAGTCTGATCATGGCCGACCTCTTCCTCACAGCTCAACTTTGATTTATATAGCTAAGTCTTGACAGCTTTTGACAAGGCTGCAAGCCTCACCCCAGGCCTGTGGCACCTGGGCTTAGGTTTCAGGCCCTCTTCTCACTATACCTTTATCGGCGGTTGAAGGGCGCCGCACGACATCGTACACTCTACATGCAAGAGTGGCCTGAATTCAGTTGCCAGTTACAGAGCCCACCAAGGACATTTCTCTTTTCGGTTCAGTTTGGGGCAGGGCTGGAGTGGTCTGTGGAACAGCATGACGAAAGCCAAGACAACGGGAGACAGAGGATGTCAGACTAGATTAGCTATTTGTGCCTTTTGTCCTTCAACTTTATGCCTCTCTGCCAATGTGAGATACCCTGGTGAGATGTTATCACCAGCTCAGTAGGAAAACGGTGGCCCCAGAGAACTCAAGGCAATTGCATCACCCTTGTTTCCTACATACAATGTCCCTTCAGGTGTCTTTGGAGGGGGCATCTGAATTATTTTTGTCCTTATGCTCTAGGCACTGATCAAGCACCCGGGTCTAATTTATGGCAGCTTTTGAGACCTGAATCACCTACAGAAGTCAAGGAGTCCCCAATACCTTTGCAAATCCAGCTCATTATGAATGGTGGCAAATAGAAAATGATCAAGGGCCATACCACGTCCAAGCCCAACTTCTGCACTGAAATGCTCAGAGGCCACACTGAAATGCTCAGTGACAAATTCTAGGAATACAGCCCACTTTATTATCCTCATTAGCACTGGCCCTATAATTGTCAGGTAACTTTTACCCCCTTCTTCTCTGTTAATAAATATCATGTTTCTGTTTTTTCTACTCCAGCTCATCATCTGAGGAAGTGGGTTTTACCCATGAAAGCTCATGATACTAGATACTTTTGTTAGGCTCCAATGTGCCACAGGACGACTTGCTGGTTTTAAAGAGATTTTTGCATTAGCTGTGACAAATAGCCACACTGAATGCCCTTGGGATTTATTAATTTTCCTCCCACGTCTAAGACTGGGAATTGCTTCCAAAAAGGGAATACAAGTTTCTGTGTGACCAAGAGAGTCTACAGCAGCAGGAGCTGAAAACTCAAAGTCCCTGACAATATTTCTGACCACCCCTTGACTCTCCTGCACCCCTCACTCTCTGCCCCCTCAATGCACGTTCCACGGTACAGAGCACAACCTAGTTTGCGTCCAGCCACAGAACAAGCCCTGGGACGATTCCCAGCCACGCCGGCCTTACCCTTCTCTCCCGGCTGCGTCCTACTGACTTGGCCTTCTCACTAGCAGCATGAGGGGAGCTGGTGGGGTGTGTGTGTCAGCAGGAGCGTGATAGCTCCCCACTGCTCCCCTGAGTGCACTGCTGCCTCCCTGGCAGGGACAGTCCCTGGGGGGTTGGCCAGAATTTGGTGTCTCATCACAAACTGAGCATCCCTCAGCGGGCAGGCCCAGGAGACCAGCTTCCCGCTTCGCCTGTCCAGCACCAGCCCCCTCCCCATGCTGCTTGAGTGGGAAGGTGCAGCTGGCAGTGGGATGTGGGTCTATCTCAGGGGGGCTATGAAGGGATGGGGTAAGGCAGAAGAGATGGGGCATCAGGCATAAAGAGTGGAGGTTGGGCAGCAAGTGCATCACGCCACTTCTCTACAACCTTCAGCACCTCCTCCCCCTGCCCCCCGCTGTTCAGAAACCTGCTGCTGGGTGCACATGGGAGGGCGTGAGCACAGAGAAGTTTAAAGGGTTGATAAGGTGTGTGGATGTGAGATGTCTGACTGATTTTTCTGTGCCGAATATCACAGCTGCATTCCTCGGATCCAGGGCCTGTCCCCTGTGGTTTACCCCAGTGCCTCGTACCCCCTTCCCTTCCCCAAATGAAGAGGGGGCTGTGTATAAAGTAAACCAAGACTGAGCGTATTAGGGGATGGTACAAAATCAGGGAACTTGGGGCAGAGAGGTAACATGCCAGCAAGCCAAACAACAAAGAAACTAGTGATGTCATGACTTATTCAGCTGGATTGAAGCCCCGACCCAGCTGGGTAAAGCCGGCCACATCAGAGAAGTCGAGGCAAGGAGACCCCGATGCAAAGATCTGATCTCATGACCGATGGGGACAGATGCAGGAGAGGGATCAGCAGGCCCTCGCTGTTATTCAGGGGGAGAAGAGAGCTGCAGGTGGAGCTGGGAAGCAGGTGAGTGGATGGGGCTGGGGGATGGCTAACGGGGGAGTGCCTCTGTTCCCCCCACAAGGGTGGAGGGGGGCGCGTGTCAGAGGGGACCCGGCTCTGGCTGCCTCTGGGGCGGCCGCAGCGACTGGCGCCTCCCAGGCTGCTTGGCGGGAGCCCTGAGGGGAGCAGAACTCTCAGCAAGGCGGGAAAATCTGGTTGGAACCGGTTCCCCAACGGTCGCTGAGCACGCCATGGGGGGGAGGGGCAAAGCCCAACATGGAGCCCAAGGGAGCGAAGGTGACCGACTCCATTTTGTTTGATATATAATCACTATTTTAAAATTAAGATCATTAATATACAGCCATAAACACACAACACATTTATATATGTTCGAAATTAACTACTATGACATACACACATCTCACTCCCCGCAACACCTGGACCCCTCTGACACACACAGGCTGCCTCTCCTCCTCCTGGCTTCCTGTCTTTCTGCCTTTATGCCTGTCCAAGAGCACTCCCTGTGGCCACCGCCTGCAACATTCACCTGCCAGCCTCACACAGGAGACTGCTGTGGTTGTGCCAGAGCTGGCTCTAGGTTTTTTGCTGCCCCAAGCAAAAAAAAATGTGGCTCCCCCCCCCCCCCTTTTTGTTGGCTTTTACACATATTTTCACTTTGCGGCCCCCCCCCCCCAGTGCTGCCCTGTCCTGGGCCGGCTGTGGGGCCTGCTCTCTGTCTCTGGAGCCTGGCAGCGTCCTGCCTCCTTGCGCCGTGGCACATCCCTTGCAGCTCATGGCGGGGCTCCAGCCTCCAGCCTCGCTGTGCGTTGTTAGCTCATTGGCGCGGAGGGGCAGGTAATCCCCAGGCTTCAGTTCCAAGGGGCGGAGTCTGGCCGGGGCTGGAGTCACTTTTCCTTGAAATCCCTGACTATAAAATGGGCCTAAGGAGAAGCGGGAGCTCAGCTGAGCTGCAAGGAGCCCGGCAGGCAGGCGTGTGTGGAAGGGGGCAAGAGCTGGAGCCCCACAGCCCTCATGATGCTCCACTCCCTCGGCGTTCACACCTTGCAGCTGCTCACCCAGGCCGCTGCCTGCTTCCTCCCACTGCCCCGCTTCCTGCTCCCCACCCTGATGCTCTGGCTCCTGGATTTTCTGTGCATCTGGAAGCAGCGGCAGATATAGGGCTTCAAGAGGCCCCGCGTATGCGCCGTGTCAAAAGCGGGGGGGCGTGAAATTGTGCTGCCCTGGGCCCCACAAAACCCTTATCCACCCCTGTCCAGAAGAAGGTGTTGCTGATGGGCAGGGCGGAGGAGGCAGTTAGGCAGCCCTGGCCAGAAGCCACCCTCTGATGACCTCCCAGTCTGCGTGTCCGACTCCAACCGCATGTTCCCCCTGGAGTCCCTGAGAGCCATGTGGCACGGGCAGAAGCTGGACTCCTTCAAGTCGGTGCACATGGGTTCCTCTGCCTCCAACCCCGAAGTCATCCAGCTGGATGGGCAAAAGCAGCTCTGGATCCTTGACTATGCCCGAGGCAACAAAATCAACAAACTTTTCTCTGTCAGACCATTGGGATGACTCTGAAGCACCAAAATATGGAGTTTTACATAGACGTGTTGATGGGGAAAAGTTGGAAATTCAGTCCCAGAAAAATCGGCGGGGCGGGGCATTGCCAGGGGTGGCTGCTTACCTGGAAACGCTGCCCCTGGAAATGTGCCGCCCGAAGCACCTGCTTGATTTGCTGATGCCTAGAGCTGGCCCTGCCATATTCCTTGGAGGAAGAAGAACCCTGCTTCAAATGTCAACAAAGCAATCATGTCCCAGGACATTGTATCATGAGGCGCGGTTTCTCTCTGACATTCATGATGGGATTTACTGACAGTGGCAAATTGTGGGACACTTTATTGTCTGGAAGGGGCATTCTAAGGTCACACAACTTAAGGACACAGGGGCAGAAGCAAGAGAAACACTCAGAGCTCATGGCCCCTGATGTTCAGACTCTGGGCCCCACTCTTACCTCAGAGCCACAATTTGAACCCAGGAGCTCTGACTCCCAACCCTACCTGCTATAACCATTACACACCACTCCCCTGCCAGGCCTGGGGACAGAATCCAGGAGTCCTCACTCCCAGATCCCCTCTGCCCTACCCACAGGGCCCCTTTCCCTCCTCGAGGGCCAGCCCCACAGCCCAGAGCAGTCAAGGGGGCAGGTCCCTTTGGCTCCAGTCAGTTTGCAGCAGGACCAGAGTCAGGGTGAACTCCCAGGAGCATCAGAACAAACTCTGTGTGAGAGGAGGGAGAACCTCGTGTGTGCACTCAGCCCATGTAGCAGAGACCGGGCGTGAGACCCGAGGCCCAGGCCACAGCCGTCAGGACTTTGCGCAGTGATGCTGAGCAAGAGGCAGGCGCTGCTCAGACTCCAGCAGCATCAGGCCTAACGAGGTCACACGCTAATTGGCACCAGACCCAGGTTAGGAGTATGTTCTCGAGAGGCCGGGACAGAGCAGCTGGTAAGGAGACACCTTGGTACCAACACCCCTCCCCCCCCATGTACCAGACACAGTGACCCAGATTCAGGTCGGGGGTGAACCTGGCAGCAGGACGGATAGTGACTGAACCCTGGTGAGCGAGGGAATCTTCCCCTCCCCACCGGCATCCCCATGAGCGGGCGTCACCCCGGCCCCTCCCCCGGCACAGCGCCCAGGGGACAAGTGTACAATGTGCTAACCGGGTGCCCATGTGCCCAAGGCAGATCCAGCAGGGTCCCCACTGCCACCCTTCATGTCTAGCTCGGCACTGCAGGAATATCACGATAGCTTCTCCCCTAGTTCATTGGTCTCCTCCCCTCACGTCTCAGAGCACCCCCCTTAGTGACTGACCATGAGGCTTATGCAATCGCACGTCTGCTGCCGCCCCACACTGACAGTATCGCACCCTGGCATCCGCCAGCCCCTCATGACTCCCCACCTGCTGCTTGTAACACGCCTGCCTGCACCCACACAAGGCACAGAGCCTGGGATGGCTTGTGAGTGACGCTCACTCTCGCTTTGTGTACTTGTGTCAATTCAACTGCCCCTGTTCACGCTGCAAGGCCTCCTCCTGACACTGTCTGCTCAGCTGTGCCTGTCTGCAGGGTGCTGTAGCCACCTGGGCCCTGGGCACTAGACACAACGTGGGGGAGGGGAGATCTTTCCCTGCCCCAACTTCAGTCTGTCTCGCCACCACCAAAATACAGCCCCTCCCCAGCCTGGTCTGCCCAAGTCATTGTGGTGAGTCTGCGCCTGTCGGTCTCTTGTGTTTCTGCTGCCAGCTCCTCAGCCTAGGATCTGTCACGTTCTTTACACCTGGAATGACTGCGTGGCTGTGCACACACTGCATGAGCTACAAGTCTCTCTCTCTCTCACATAAGTGTGCACACATGCACATACACACGCACACAAAGCGTTTCTAGTTTGCAGAAGCTTTCTTCCCCGTCTTTCTTTTTCTTTCAGAGTGTTGATCAACATCACACACTCTGCACACTAGAGCTGTCTGCATTTCAGTCCTAGGACACAGAGACCACCAACAATATTTCTCTGTTCTGTTCAGTTTGCTGCAAGGCTACAGGGCTTTGTGCCGCAGGGTCACGACATCAGTCAGAGGATACCAAAAGTGTTCCTGGCTAAGCAAGCACAAATATGGTGGATCTCAAAGATAAACAAACAGAATCCCCAGCCACAAAGCAGATGGCAAGGATCTCCAGAAGACTTGGAGCGATGATCAGCGTGGGAACCATGTTTGCAGACAGCTACAGGCAGCTGCATCATTCTTGTTCTCTGATGAAATGTCCCTTCAGGCCAGCAGGGGAAGGGTCTGCTCCCACAGGTGAACTGTGTCCTGTCTACCACAGAAAACTCCTTGATCCAATTTGCAGCAGGACTGGAGACCTGTGTCTCCCCCTGACCTCAGTGCGACCTCAGCCCCTTGGCCAATCAGGACCATTCCAAGTCTACACTAACAAATACAGGACAAAAGCTCAGACAAAGAAATGGCTTTTTTTGCATTGGCTGTAAAAAATCGGGACACAACAGGAGTAATGAATTCCCCTGGCACTAACTAATCTTCTGGCCTGCTCTGAGGCTGGGGATTGCTTCTGACACAAGGGGAATTCACAGCTCTGAGTGAATAAGAGAGTCTAAAAACCGCCTCGTGGAATGAGGTTTACCGGAGCGGTCGACAAAGGCTTCCGTTGTCGACCGCGGAGGGTCCAGACTACCACGCTGTGCCGCGAAACAGCTGATCGGCACAGCGTGGCAGCCATTTTGATGTAAATGAAGTGGTGATTATTTAAATTGATGCTTCATGTTCCTATGTCTAATATACTATGTCAACAGAGCCATGTAGTCTAGACATACCCCTAGCGTCCAAGATATGAGGGCACAAACTTACAAACATTCTCCTTTATATATTAGATAGGGTGGTACTTGGACAGATGTGGTGGAAGAAAATCAGATTCTCTGTCTATGTGGGGCACAGGGTGGCAGTTAGGGAGGTAGAAGGGGAACGGTGGGGAGGAGCGGGGCGCTGTCTACGTGGGGCACAGGGTGGTGGAGAAGGGTGGGGAGGAGCGGGCTGGCAGTTAGGGAGGTGGCGGGGGAGGGGTGGGGCGGAGCGGGACACTGTCTGTGTGGGGCACAGGATGTCAGTTTGGATGGTGGTGGGAGAAAGGGGGGGTGCCAGTGTGCAAAAGAGTTGACCCCTCCCCCCTTCTTCCTTCTCCCTCTCCCCCCTGTGTCTGGCCCAGAGCCGGTTTTACCTGTCAGCGCCCTTTTCCACGTTGGCGTCCCTGCTCTCCCCAGGTCCACCTGCCCGCCAGTTTGCACGCCAGCTGAGGTGCACCTGCACCATGAGCGTGGTCCTCCGTGCGCCGTCTCTGCGCAAGCGCCACAGGCCCAGAACAGTGGTGGCCTGGGAGCGCATTGCTGCTGGTGGAGTTAGCGCCGGTGGAGTTAGTGCCTGTCACACACTCCCACAGTATCTTAAAACCTTCTCCTGGAGGAAAGGTTATCCCATGGAAAGTTTTGTTGTGGTAGCTCTTATACTGTTCAAGTTATTAGAGCACAAACATAGAAACATTCTCCTTTATATAGAGTATAGCCACCCCTTCCCCACCTCTGGCTGTTCTAGGTGCTGGTTCCCATGGAGAGTATGAAATGCAGACACTGAGTGTCTCCCTCAGGAACAGTGGGGGGAAATTCCCTGGCCTTCCTAGAGCAGGAATCCAGCTGGATACTCAGAATGGCGCCTTACTGCCTCCCAATCAAGGAGTCTGTGCTGTGCAGCATTGTGTTCCAATGCCACCCGCCTGCCCAGCCCTCTGGGCTTGTGCAAAAGGCAACGGAAGTGCAGGGCCATCTCCCGGAGCAGGTGTGTGACCCGGTCAGGTGGGGCATTGAGAAAGACATCACAGCCTGACCTAGGGAGTCTGACCTAGGGAGCCAGGAAGAATATTTATATGTAGGCCTCAGAGAACACTGGGGGATGCATTTGAGAGAAAAAGCACCCGGCCCAATCCAAGCAAAACCTCAAATGCTGCTCTGCAGGAAAGGGAGAAACCCAAATGGATGTTCGGCAGACCAGGTTGGAATTTTTCACTTTTAAAACATTGGTGAAAATTGTTAAATTTGCACAATATGATGGGAAAGTTTTCTGAACTATTTCTCATTTTGAGTTTTTTCCCCCCTTTGGGATTTCAAATTTGGAAGGTATAAAATCAGGAAAGAATTTTGATTAAATATTCTCAGTTGATGGTTCAGTGAATTTTGATCTCACTAAAGCAGTGATAGAAATGTCCCTCGTATTTACATTTACTTTTATATGGTAACAATATTTTCTCTTCCAATTTGTCTGAAGGGTTTGCAACAAGTCAGAATTAGGAAAGAGGCAAAATATCAGTTAAAAAAATGAGTGTCATCAGGAGAAATTCAGAAAATGTTAGTGATTTTCCCTCTTTTCCAACGTTTCAGGTAACTCTTCTTTCCATTCTCTAATTTCTCTAGTTGTGAGAACAGATGCTCTTCTCTAGAGTTTTTCTGAAGGCTCCATGCACCTCTTTGTTCCTCAGAGTGTATATTAAGGGATTCAACATGGGTGTCACAACTGTGTACAGGAGGGAAATCCAGTGATCACTCTCTGGGGTGTAGCTAGGCTTGGGTTTCATGTAAGTTATAATGCAAGTTCCATAGAACAAAGTCACCACCACGAGGTGGGAGAATCAGGTGGAGAAGGCTTTACGCCTCCCCTCTGCCGATGGCAGCTTGAGAATGGTGGAGATAATGAGGATGTAGGAAAGGAGTATCAGTATGAAAGGGCCCATGATGAACAGCGCCACCACAGTCAAGCCCAGGATCTTGTTCTTCCATGTATCGGTGCACACCATCTTCTCTATTGGCCGGATGTCACAAAAGAAGTGGGGGATGCAGTTGGAGCCACAGAACGGCAGGCTGAAGAACCACATGGTCTGAGCTAATTCCGCCAAGAGGCCAATGGTCCATGAAACACCCGCGAGCAGTGCACACGCCCAGCCACTCATGATGGTTGTGTAATGCAAAGGGCGGCATATGGCCACATAGCGGTCGTAGGCCATGGCTGCAAGAAGGCAGCATTCTGTGAGGCCCAGGGTGGTGACGACCAACATCTGGGCCATACATCCCACAAAGGAGATGGTCTTTTGCTCCACCAGGAGGTGAACCAGCAGCTGAGGGGTCACATTGGTGGTGTAGCAGATTTCCAGGAAGGACAGGTTCACCAGGAAAAAATACATAGGGGTGTGGAGGGAGTGGTTTAGCTTTATCAGGAGGATAATGAGCATGTTCCCCATCAAGGCAACTAGGTAGATGACCAGAAGCATTACAAAGAGAAGTATTTGCAGCTCGTTAAGGTAGGAAAAGCCCACCAGGATGAACCCATCGGAGATGGTCTGGTTTTTATCAGGCTCACTCACAGAATAGGTCATCTGTAGGGGTAAGAAAGGAAGAGATGCTGGAGGTGAATCTGTGGAACACCAAACATGTGGCCATGAATTGAACAAGTCAGGCTGGGTCATCGTCCCTTGGAACTCTCCACAGTCAAACCAGCTGCAGTTCAATATGGAAATGTGTCCCGGGGCGCTCTCAGCAGCAGGTGCAAACTGATGTCACTGTCACTCGGTCAGTTTAGATCAGCTGGAGATGCGACCAGATTGATTCTAATGGAGTCACAGCTGATTTACAGCATGTGTGGCTGTGATGTCCAAACTCCAAAGGAGACTCATCAGTTTCCAACAGCGTTGGATCTATACCGCGTTCCATTGCCTGGGGTCTATTCTTCTGCTGCAGAAGAAACTGTTCTATCTGCACAGAAACTGAAAAGGGATGAGTCTTTCTCCCTCTGGGGGTGTTATTCTGCAGTCACGTTTCAATGATAAGATTTCTTCCTAAAGGGCGAAATTCTCATCTCACGCATAGGAGCCGTGTTATGTTCATGCAAATATTCCCTCTGACTTCCTAACTCACATGAGGGGGGCTGCTCCCAGGAGTAAAGTGTAAGTAGGGAGACAAGCAGAGTTAAAGCCCTCTGGAAAGTGAAAGAATGCCGGGCCAACTCCATCTCCGATGGGTGAAAGCTGAAACCCAGGGAGGGTCCCTGACATTTCTGGCACTCATTCTTCCTGCAATGGGAAAGGTCAATTCCAGTCAATTCTCTCATTCTCCAAGTGACATCAGACATGCATTGGCTTCTCTCAGTGTGGAATTGAAGACCTCGGCCCAGATTCTCATCTGGTATCAATCTCACAGTGTAGGTTAGGGACACAGAGCCCTAGTGATTTGCACCAGTTGAAGATCTGTTCTCATTAACTGGATGTAAAGGGGCTGGAGGAGGATAGATCCTCCCTACAAAAGATGCAATTTCTTTTATGCCAGATGATTTAATTCTCATAAGGGATGTCATAATAATGGGTAATGACATGAAACCCTCCCACAGCTGAAATAAACACAAACATTTTTCATGTTCTTAGCTCTTTCAATAACCAACAAAAAAAATTAGGGGGAAACTGGAAATGAAAAAGTGAAGGGTTCTGGTCTACTCAGAGAGTCGGCATTCCCAGAAATAGAAGTGGGGTCTCGTGAAGCCAGATTTTATGCCACCACCATAAGATTAGTCTTTTGGAAATGAAACACACATACACACACAGTATACATACACACATGCACAATCAAACACACACACACACAGACTTGATGGAATCAAACAGAGAAAATTGAATCAAACCACCAGGGCACTCTCGGGAGTAGCACTGTACGATGGGACCAGCACAGATCCAAAGGGAATGGTGATCTCTCAATAAGGAGCACTGGAGAAGAGGTGGGAATTCTTCTGCCTCTTGTTGGGGAACTTACATTGACATTTCTGAGAAGAACCACAAAAGCATCATCAGAGCTGTCTGGAAAATGGAAGGTCTGATGGAAATTCCAATATTCCAACACTCGTGCTGTTGGGGAAATCTCGCTCCCCTGGGGTACAGAGTCCCCAGAAGGGTCCGAGGCTGGAGGTCAAAGCAGTGAGGCAGGAGAGAAATCTAGAAGGAAAACTTTATTATGCATGTATGCAGGCTGACAGCTACCAGAGTGAGAGCAGCAGCAGCCGTGAGAGACAGTTTCAGGGATCCTTTATACAGTATGTTCAGACAGTTTAGTTGATTGTTTTCTTTTCACACCAGAAGTGCTAGAAGTCAGTTTTACAGTACAAAGGCACATGATAACCTGAGTGAGGAGTCTACAAGGTAAACTATGACAAAGATAAGAGTTTACATGGCAATTTGTGACAGACTAGGAGTCTCCATGAACTTGAGATAGGAGGCATTGTAAGGGTTTGATTAGAGTCAAAATGATTTCTCTCTGTTACAGGGAGAGAGGCCTGGAAAACTTTTAACCCTTACAGCAGTTTTCTTTTAGAGAGTTTTGATTCCCTCCACAGTCCCCCCTTTAACACAATTGGAGTTATTTGATTTTTCTCCCACAGTGCTCACCCTGAATCGCTAGGGAACGTTGGAAGAGAGAAAACCTGAATTCTGCTGCAGAAGGGTCAATGTGAAAACCCATGGCAAATACAAAGTGTCCTCAACATCAGTGTTTTCTCATGGAAAACATCAGTGCTGAGGAAACCTTCATTCAGGTGGGATTTGTTTGATTGATGTGTTGGCTGGCAGTGGGAAAAGCTCTCCATAAATGGAGACATTTAGTCACCGTGAACAACAGGGTCTGTGCAGGTTCTGGTCCCTGGGGGGTGAGTGATATTTTCACAGCTCTTCAGAGTGTCTGGACACTCCATGGATAGTCAGGAGAACATGGAAGGAACTATAGAAACACATATTAGCGGGAGGGAGGGATGAAGTATATTAAACGTCTCTTCATGCTGGAGCAGTAGGTACAGGAAATGCTAGAAATGGACTCTCTGAGAAGGGATCAGTCTTTGCCCACCCACCCAACTGTGTCCAATCCCAAGAGAGGACCCACATCAAGGAACAACATTTCCCTTTGGATTCAATGTAGGAGGAGGAGGGTTGGGGAGCAGAGAGAAGTAAGGACGAGAGGAGGAGAAGCAAGAAACAAACACCCCTACCACTGCCACCCACACCACAGTAACATGACCAACACAAACCCTTAGTAGACTCAAGATATGGGGATGAACCTGTTTGCAGTTAGCTATCACTTTGTGTGGCACTTAGGTAGTACGTGGCCAGATCCTCATATAGTATAAATTAGCCTACCATGCCTGAGATATAGTTCACAACATGCCATGCCATCCTATTATCTATCCCATAATAGATTTGGCTCTACTGAGATCGAATAGATCAACTGAGATTGAATACTGATGGATTCAATAGCTTAATTGACACTCTAATAAAAAGATTGCCGGGTGGATTTGAATAGATAGGTAGGTAGATAGCTAGAGGGGGGTGTATGGGGAGAGAGAGAAAGAGAGAGAGAGAGAGAGAGAGACAGAGAGAGAGGGGTGTGTGCATGGGGGTCGCTGGGAGAAGGACAGCAGGTTCCGTCCTCCATTCAGACCCTACCGTGGTTCAGAAGAGAAGTTCTGTCTCATGCAGAAAGGGCTCAACGTGTAGAAGGTAAAACCGGTGTTTTTATTTCACTCTCTGGCCTCGGGGATCTAGTCCCTGAAGTGATTGTTTTATAACATTCCTCAGAGGCAGAACAACCTGGCCTCAAACTGCAACAGCACACAATTCCCCAGATCTGTGAGTTCAGATGAACTTCCATCATTAGCAACACAACGTGTTGTCTAGATGAGAGTCCTAAGGGGCTTAACTACCTGCGATGAAGGGTCTGTCAATTTTTTTTTCAGACATGATGAGGAAGACTGACTTGTCCAACACAACACACAGCGTCAGGGACACCCCCAGAGCTCATGGGTCCAGGTCTCTGAGGCTCAGACTCTGAGCCCCACTCTTGTCACAGAGCCATGCTGAGAACTCAGGAGGCCTGACTCCCAGTCCCACCTCTCTAACATTACACCCCATTGCCCTGCCAGGGCTGGGAAAAGAACCCAGGAGTCCTCACTCCCACATCCCCCTGCCCTGCCCACAGGGCAGCAGCACCAGGACCATGACGAACTCTCAGGAGCATCAGAACAAACTCTGAGTGGGAGCAGAGGGGCAGCAGGGAGTGGGCTGGGTGGGCTGGTAGGGGGCGGGGCGCTCTCTCCTTGGGCTTGGTGCTGACCCACAATGACCCACGGCATGTCCATGGTGACCACACCCATACGGAGCAGTTTATACTAGAATTATAACAGATTTATTAGCACCATTTGGAAACGTGCCAGTTGGAAGCCCGGCAAGGCAGGGAGGGAGCCTACAGAGGGAGCTGAGCGTGGAAATATGTTCACCAACTCTTCCAAAACAACCCAGTATAGCCGCCCCTTCCCTGCCCCACCCTCTGCTGTCCCTAGTGCCCATTATACAGTATAGCCGCCCCTTCCGTGCCCCACCCTCTGCTACTCCTAGTTCCCATTATACAGTGTAGGCAGCTCTGACTGCCCCAAAACCTCTCCTGCCCCAGTTGCTGGACGAAACTTTGGTGCAGAGTGAAATACATTCACGAGCCCAGATCACTCAACTCAGTCAGGCTACTTGTGAGATGTTGGTCATCGTCTGAGACCAGCTGGGGGTGCAGCGCACTGCCAGTCTGCACAATGCTGGGCCATGCAAAATTGTTCGGTGCCCCTTATGCAGGAGCCGGGCTCCCCAATTTCCACACTGCAAGAGCAGTATCTCCATGAGGGCTGCAGACAAGTTTTTACATGTCCAGTAATCCAGCCTGTTGGTTCATGCAAGTTCCTCCTCTGGCTTTTCTAACCCTTCCTTTCCCGTGTGTTCAACATGAGGCTTCTAGCTCATGGCACCGGAGATGCTTCCCAAAGCTCGTACTACGGCCGAGAGTGGGTGTGTCTTGGCTGTGACACATTCCCTCGCTGCTTGTGCAAATGCAGAGTGACATGCTGGGTGACAGGGGAGGCAGAATAGCCCAAGGAAATTTGTCTTGTGTCACTGCCAGGTGTTCATGTCATGGGGAATCTGCTAACCCACCTGGCCATGGACTCTTGCTCTGATTAGTGTTCTTTGAGGGTGACTCCTTTGCCCAATGAATGCATGAAGCAGAGATCGGCATTTTTGTGAGATTGACCCTATTTAGTCACTTTGTGTCAGTGGCTATTGGCAGTGTAGAGTGGGAAACTGAGTCACAACTCCATCCAATTTAGGCTTGATCAGTTTTGCCTTTGTGAGTACAATTTGAGACAGAAAGACTCTCACTCAGGGTGTGTCTAGACTGCAGGGTTTTGTCGACAAAAGTCCACTTTTGTCGACAAAACTATACCTGCGTCTACACTGCCGCTGAGTTCTGTTGACATAACATCGACAGAACTCAGCAGTTTTGTCAATGACTGTAAACCTCATTCTATGAGGAATAACGCCTTTTGTTGACAGCTTGCTTTGTCGACAGAACTGGATGTAGTCTAGGCGCTCTGTCAACAGAAGCTTTGTCTACAGTATCTGTCGACAAAAGCCTATAGTCTAGATGTACCCTCAATGTGCCTTTCTGCCTGTCAAGTAATGAGTCATGACTGAACAGGTAAAGGGGCCAAAGTTACCACATTCTGGGGCACAAGAAGTCAGCCCTTATTTTACAATTGTCATCTCCTGCTTGGATCTAAGAACATAAGAATGACCATACTTGGTCACACCAAAGATCCAGCTAGCCCAGTGTTCTGTCTTCCAACAGTGGCCAATGGCAGGTGCCCCAGAGGTAGTGAACAGAACAGGGAATTATCAAGTGATCCCTCCCTGTCACCCATTCCCAGCTTCTGACAAACAGAGGCTAAGAGACGCCATCTCTACCCATCCTGGCTATGAGTGTAGATTTCTTCCTACAGGGCCAAATGCTGATCTCACACATAGGAACCTCTTTAGGCCCATGCGAATATTCCCACTAACTTCCTAACTCACATGAGGGGGGCTGCTCCCAGGAGTGTAAATAGGGAGACCAAAATAATTAAAGCCCTCCAAAGAGTGAAAGAATACCGGGCCAACACCATCTCCGATGGGTGAAAGCTGAAACCCAGGGAGGGTCACTGACATTTCTGGCATTGACATTCTTCCTGAAATGGGAGAGGTCAATTCCCGTCAATTCTCTCATTCCAGAGTGACATTGGGCATGCACTGGCTTCTCTCAATGCAGGAAAGAAGAGGCCACATTCTCATCTGGTATCAATCTCACAGCCCGGGTTAGAGATACAGAGTTCTAGTGATTTGCACTCGTTGAGGATCTTTTCTCATTTCCCAGCTGAAAAGGGACTGGAAGAGGAAAGATCCTGTAACGCAAGATGCAATTTCTTTTATGTCAGATGTTTTAATTTTCACAGGGGACACCATAATAATGGGTAATGACACGAACCACGCCCCCCCAGAGTAGAAATAAAATGAGCAATAACACATATGAGCATTTTGCATGTTCTTAGCATTTTCAATATGCATCAAAGAATTAGCCAGGTGGAAACTGGGAATGGAAGAGTGCAGAGATCTGGTCTACGCTGTGAGTCGGCATTCCCCAAAAGAGAAGTGGGTTTTCACGAAACCAGATTTTGTGCCAGCACCATAAGACCAGTCTTTTGGAAATTCAACACACACACACATGCCCGCGCATGAACAATCAAACACACACACATACACAGACTCAATGGAATCAAACCAAAAGGGCACGTTTGGGGGTAGCAATGTATGACAGGCCCAGCACAGATCCAAAGGGAATGGTGATCTCTCAGTAAGGAGCACTACAGGAGAGGTGGTAATTCTTCTGCCTCTCGTTGGGGAACTTACATTGACATTTCTGAGCACAGCCACAAAAGCATCGTCAGAGCTGGCTGGAAATGGAAGGTCATGCCAATTTTCTTCCACAATTTGATCTGAGGAAGTGGGTCTGGCCCACGAAATCTCATCACCTAATAAACCATCTTGTTAGTCTTTAAAGTGCTGCATAGTCCTGTCTTTTGTTTCAGCAAGATCAGATTAACATGGCTGTATCTCTATTACTATTATCATACGAGAACAATAGGCACAGCCTTCTGGTGTTTTGTGACTGAAGCTCTTAGTGATGTTAACTGATTGAGCAACTCATTGGGATATTTATGGTATAAGGCAGGGGTGGGCAGTAATTTTTGATGGGGCCCACTCTAGGCATTTGGAAAGTGGTCAAGGGCCGCACTCTTCCCTGATATTAAAGGAGGAGGTGCAGGGTCTAGGATGGAGGTAAGTGCAGATGGGACCTTGGGATAATGGAGGGAGTTTGGGTGAGGAAAGCAGTTGTGTCTTGGAGCACTGGACTGGGGTGCAGGTGGTTGGATGGCCTAGGTCAGGGAATTGGGGTACAGGAGGAGTGCAGGGGTTTGGGTAGTGAGCTGGGGCAGGAAGGGACTGTGATCTGCAGCAGGGGATTGGAGTGCTGGATCTGGGAGTGGGTATGGGTGCAGGAAGGAGGCAGAGGATTTGGGTTTGTGGGATAGGGGGCAGATGTGGGGGGCAGAGAGTTGGGGAACAGAGGGGATGGGGTACCAGAAACAGGCTTTGGCCAGGAGACTACTAGCCAGCAGCCAGATCCTGAATCAGTCTCCCTGCCTGCCCTGCTGTCACACAAACTGCAGTCACGTGCTCTGCGAATCACTATGAGCCCCTTGTGCTTCGTGGCTGCCTGTTATTGAAACAGGAAGCTCCCATTGGCCCAGGTCTGGCTGACAATGGGATTGTGCTGGGGCGGGAGTAGCTCTTAAAGCTTTCCCTCTTCCCCACGGGGCTCAGTTTTTAAAGTGATTCTGCCTCACAGTTGCATTTCTGAGCATTGTGCAGGTGGGGTGAGGTAGTTGGGGAGGGCAGCATCCACAGGCTGGATCCGGTGACTTGGTCGGCCGAATCCGGCCTGCGGACTGTATTTTGTCCAGGCCTGGTATAAGGCCTTCGAACTGCTTAAGCTCTTTTATGTGGAGCTGTTGTAGCTATCTGGATTACAGGCAAAGGTGAGCTCATATCTTCTCCTACACCAACTTTTGTCTGTCTCACCAACGCTAAAATATATCATCTCCACCACCTTGTCTTTCTAGACAATTATTATGAGTCTAGGCCTGTAGGTCTCTTTCCATTATCCTTTCCATACCATATAACAATCATTACCAAAGTCTTGAATCATAGAACACTAGAACCAGGAGGGACCTCGAGAGGTCATTAAGCCCAGGCATCATGGCAGGACCATTTAGATCTGGCCCTCCAAGCTACTGGATCTGGCCCGTGGATGCAGCGGGGAGCCCCAGGTAGGCTCCCTGATTTCCTCACCCCACCCATATGCTGCTCAGAAAAGCGGCTGTTGGGTCATTTCTCTTTTAAAACTGTGAGCCAGAAGAGGAGAGGGGAAGACTTCATGAGCTGGCTCCACCCCCACACAATCCCATAAGAGTCTACCACAAAGCACCACGCCCCCCTCCCCTTTGGCTAGTAGTCATTCACACACGCACATGGCCCTGCAGCCTGTGCGGAGGCAGGGTAGTTGGGCTAGGCAGGCAGACAGGAAGGCTGGGCTGTCTCGCTGAGAAATGTGCTGGGCTGCTGGCTGGGAGTCACTCAGGTAAGTCTTCTGGCCAGAGCTTGCGTCTTGGAGTGCCCCCCCCATCAGAAATCATTGCCCTCCCGCTGTACACATTTTGCGTCGCTGGAGTTGCTTATTTGAAACCCAGCTCTGGCGGCATCTGCACTGCGGACTTACCTGAGTGACTCCCAGCCAGCAGCCCAGCACATTTCTCAGTCAGCCAGCAAACCTGCCTTCCTGTCTGCCTGCCTACCCCACCTCCAGACAGGCTGCAGGGCCATGTCCGTGTGTGAATAACTAGAAGCCGGAGGGGAGGGGGTGTGGTGCTTTCTGGCAGCCTGTTATTCAAACAGGCAGTGCCCATTGGCTGTTTTCTGGCCAAAAATTGGCCAATGTGATTGTGCTGGGGTTGGGGGCAGCTCATGAAGCCTTCCTCCCTCCTCTTCTGGCTTGCTGTTTTGAAAGAAATGGTCCGACAGCCGCTTTTCTGAGCAGCATGTGGGTGAGGTTAGGCAAGCAGGGAGCCTACCTGGGGCTCCCTGCTGTGCTTGCCAGCTGGATCCAGAGGCTTGAAAGCCTGGATCCAGCCCCCGGGTTGTATTTTGCCCAGGCCTGGTGTACATGCAGTCAGCTTACCTTAAGCCAACCTTCCTGGTCTAGTATAGCCCAGGCCTCTATGTGCGGCCCATCCCAACTCTCTCCTCGGCATGGCTCAGTCCACTGTCATCTGTGGGAGCGTGCTAGTGTCGGAGTGCTCTGGAACTAGCCTTCAATGTTCCTACACGACATGTGCCTAGCACGACTTGGATATGTTTCTGCATCATCAACCCTGTTCCCGACAGAGTCTGATCATGGCCGACCTCTTCCTCACAGCTCAACTTTGATTTATATAAGCCAAGTCTTGACAGCTTTTGACAAGGCTGCAAGCTGTGGCGCTTAGGTTTCAGGCCCACTTCTCACTACACCTTTATCGTCGGTTGAAGGGCGCCGCACGACATCGTACACTCTACATGCAAGAGTGGCCTGAATTCAGTTGCCAGTTACAGAGCCCACCAAGGACATTTCTCTTTTCGGTTCGGTTTGGGGCAGGGCTGGAGTGCTCAGTGGAACATCATGACGAAAGCCAAGACAACAGGAGACAGAGGATGTCAGACTAGATTAGCTATTTGTGCCTTTTGTCCTTCAACTTTATGCCTCTCTGCCAATGTGAGATACCCTGGTGAGATGTTATCACAAGCTCAGTAGGAAAACGGTGGCCCCAGAGAACTCAAGGCAATTGCATTTAATGCATCCGAGAGTACTGAGGGAGTTGGCAAATGTCATTGCAGAGCTTTTGGCCATTACCTTTGAAAACTCGTGGAGATCAGGAGAGATCCTGGACGACTGGAAAATGGCAAATGTAGCACCCATCTTTTAAAAAGGGAAGAACTATCTAGGGAACTACAAACCAGTCAGCCTTACCTCAGTCCCTGGAAAAATTATGGAGGGGATCCTCAACAAATACATTTGGAAGTACTTGGAAGAGGAGAAAGCGATCAGGAATAGTCAGCATGGATTCACCAAGGTCAAGTCATTCCTGATCAATCTGATTAGCTTCTATGATCAGGTTATGGGAAAGTCGGTGGATGTGATATACCTTGTCTTAGGAAAGCTTTTGTTACGGTCTCCCACAATATTCTTGCCAGAAAGTTAAGGAAGTATGGATTGGATAAATGCATTGTAAGATGGATAGAAAGCTGGCTAGACTGTCGGGCCCAATGGGTAGTGATTAATGGCTCAATGTCAAGTTGGCGGTCGGTTTCTAGCAGAGTGCCCCAAGGATCAGTTCTAGGCCTGGTTTTGTTCAACATCTTTATTAACAACATGTATAAGGGGATGGATAGCACCCTAAGCAAGTTTGCGGATTACATTAAGCTAGGAGGAGAGGTAGATAAATTGGTGGGCAGGGGTCTGGTCCAGAGTGATCTAGACAGATTAGGAGATTGGGCCAAAAGAAATCTGATGAGGCTCAACAAAGACAAGTGAAGAGTCCTGCACTTGGGATGGAAGAATCCCAAGGATTGTTACAGGCTGGGGATAGACTTGCTAAGTAGCAGTTCTTCAGAAAGGGACCCAGGGATTACAGCAGATGAGAAGCTGGATATGAGTCAACAATGTGCCCTTGAAGCCAGAAGGACTAATGGCATATTAGGGTGGTTTAGGAGGAGCATTGCCAGCAGATCTAGAGAAGTGATTAATCCCCTTTATTTGGCTCTGGTGAGGCCGCATCTGGAGTATTGTGTCCAGTTCTGGGCCCCCCCACTATAGAAAGAATGTGGATGCATTGGAGAGAGTGCAGCACCTGGCGACCAAAATGATGAGGGGCCTGGAGCACATGACCTGTGAGGAGAGGCTGAGGGATTTGGGCTTATTTAGTCTGCAGAAGAGAAGAGTCGGGGGGGATTTGATAACAGCCTTAAACTTTCTGAAGGGAGGTTCCAAAGAGGCTGGAGAGAGGCTGTTCTCAGTGGGGGCAGATGGCAGAACGAGGAGCAATGGTCTCAAGTTGCAGTGGGCGAGGTCTAGGTTGGATATTAGGAAAAACTATTTCCCTAGGAGGGTGGGAAGCACTCGGCTGGGTTCCCTAGGGAAGGGGTGGAATCTCCATCCCTCGAGGTGTTTAAGTCCTGGCTTGAGAAAGCCCTGGCTGGGATGATCGAGTCAGTGTTGGTTCTGCCTTGGGCAGGGGGTTGGACTCGATGACTCCTGAAGTCTCTGCCAGCCCTGGGATTCTATCATTCTCCGAGCTGAGCCATCCCCCCACTCCCTGCTGCACCTGGCCCCCAGCTCCCCTGCTCCCACTCAGAATTTGTTCTAACACCCCTGGGACTTCGCCCTGACTCTGGTCCTGCTGCAAACTGACTGGTGCCAAAGGGACCCGCCCCCTGACTGCTCTGGGTAGGGCAGGGGAGGTCTGGGAGTGAGGACTCCTGGGTTCTGTTCCCAGCCCTGTCAGGGAAGTGGGGTGTAACGGTTAGAGCAGGTGGGGCTGGGAGTCAGAGCTCCTGGGGCCTCCTTGTGGGTCTGTGACAAGAGTGGGGCCCAGAGTCTGAGCACCTGGAGCCATGAGCCCTGGGGTTTGTTCCTGTCCATGCCCCAACTGTCTCTGTTGTGTTGCCTGGGACAGACCATCCCTGCATCCAGACAAACAAGTGTCCCAGCCTTCACTACAGGTAGACGATCCCAGGGCGATTGCTATCTAGAAATGACTCGTAGTGATAACGATCATACAGCCTCCCATGAACTGATGGAGCTGGTGAATTCTGCTTTGTTGCTGTTCCAGGCAGCACTGTTCTTCCTTTGAGGGACAGCAGGAGAAATTTTCTCCAGGGACTTGGTCCCAGAAGCCTGGGAATGGAATAAAAACACCTGCTTCCTTCCCCATGTTTCAGTGCCTCCAGCGAGGAGACAGATCTGCTGTTCTGATGCAAGGTAGGCTCGGAATAAAGGACGGATGCCTCCGTTAGTCTCCCACTGACGTTCTTGAGCACTGTGCTCTTATCTGGCCTGGCACGGCCATTTCACTGCTTTCTTGTTTGAATGTCACAAAGGTGGGCAGAGAACCATAGTGTGAGTCTGAGCACATGGGCTGTGTCTGTCTCTCTGTCTATCTATCTATCTATCCCCAGACACCCCCTCTATCTATCTATCTATCTATCCCCAGACACCCCCTCTATCTATCTATCCCAATACACCCCCTCTATCTATCTATCCCAATACACCCCCTCTATCTATCTATCCCCATACACCCCCTCTATCTATCTATCTATCCCCAGACACCCCCTCTATCTATCTATCTATCTATCCCCACACACCTCCTCTATCTATCTATCGATCCCCAGACACCCCCTCTATTTATCTATCTATCCCCAGATGCCCCCTCTATTTATCTATCTATCTATCCCCAGACACCCCCTCTATCTATCCCCAGACACCCCCTCTATTTATCTATCTATCCCCAGACACCCCCTCTATCTATGTATCTATCTATCCCCACACACCCCCTCTATCTATCCCCAGACACCCCCTCTATCTATCCCCAGACACCCCCTCTATTTATCTATCTATCCCCAGACACCCCCTCTATCTATGTATCTATCTATCCCCACACACCCCCTCTATCTATCCCCATGCACCCCCTCTATCTATCTATCTATCCCCACACACCCCCTCTATCTATCTATCTAGCTATCCCCATACACCCCCTCTATCTATCTATCTAGCTATCCCCATACACCCCCTCTATCTATCTATCTATCCCCACATAGCCCCTCTATCTTTCTATCTATCTATCTATCTATCTATCTATCTATCTATCCCCATACACCCCCTCTATCTATCCCCACACACCCCCTCTATCTATCTATCGATCCCCAGACACCCCCTCCATCTATCTATCCCCATACACCCCCTCTATCTATCTATCTAGCTATCCCCATACACCCCCTCTATCTATCTATCTATCCCCACACACCCCCTCTATCTATCTATCCCCATACACCCCCTCTAACTATCTATCTATCTATCCCCAGACACCCCCTCTATCTATCTATCTATCTATCCCCACACACCTCCTCTATCTATCTATCTATCTATCGATCCCCAGACACCCCCTCTATTTATCTATCTATCTATCCCCAGACACCCCCTCTATTTATTTATCTATCCCCACACACCCCCTCTATCTATCCCCACACACCTCCTCTATCTATCTATCTATCTATCCCCAGACACGCCCTCTATTTATCTATCTATCCCCAGACACCCCCTCTATCTATCTATCTATCTATCCCCACACACCCCCTCTATCTATCCCCACACACCCCCTCTATCTATCTATCTATCTATCCCCATACACCCCCTCTATCTATCTATCTATCCCCACACACCCCCTCTATCTATCTATCTATCTATCCCCATACACCCCCTCTATCTATCCCCACACACCCCCTCTATCTATCTATCTATCGATCCCCAGACACCCCCTCTATCTATCGATCCCCAGACACCCCCTCTATCTATCTATCTATCCCCACACACCCCCTCTATCTATCTATCTATCTATCTATCCCCACACACCCCCTCTATCTATCCCCACGCACCCCCTCTATCTATCTATCTAGCTATCCCCATACACCCCCTCTATCTATCCCCACACACCCCCTCTATCTATCTATCTATCGATCCCCAGACACCCCCTCTATCTATCTATCTATCCCCATGCACCCCCTCTATCTATCTATCTATCCCCAGACGCCCCCTCTATTTATTTATCTATCCCCACACACCCCCTCTATCTATCCCCACACACCTCCTCTATCTATCTATCTATCTATCCCCAGACACCCCCTCTATCTATCTATCTATCTATCCCCACACACCCCCTCTATCTATCCCCATGCACCCCCTCTATCTATCTATCTATCCCCACACACCCCGTCTATCTATCTATCTTTCTATCTATCTATCCCCATACACCCCCTCTATCTATCTATCTAGCTATCCCCATGCACCCCCTCTATCTATCTATCTATCCCCACACACCCCCTCTATCTATCTATCTATCTATCTATCCCCATACACCCCCTCTATCTATCTATCTAGCTATCCCCATGCACCCCCTCTATCTATCTATCTATCCCCAGACACCCCCTCTATCTATCTATTTATCTATCTATCCCCAGACACCCCCTCTATCTATCTATCTATCTATCCCCACACACCCCCTCTATCTATCCCCATGCACCCCCTCTATCTATCTATCTATCCCCACACACCCCCTCTATCTATCTATCTATCTATCTATCTATCTATCTATCCCCATACACCCCCTCTATCTATCTATCTATCCCCACACACCCCCTCTATCTTTCTATCTATCTATCTATCTATCCCCACACACGCCCTCTATCTATCCCCACACACCCCCTCTATCTATCTATCTATCGATCCCCAGACACCCCCTCTATCTATCTGTCCCCACACACTCCCTCTATCTATCTATCTATCTATCGATCCCCAGACACCCCCTCTATCTATCTATCTATCCCCACACACCCCCTCTATCTATCTATCTATCTATCCCCACACACCCCCTCTATCTATCCCCATGCACCCCCTCTATCTATCTATCTATCCCCACACACCCCCTCTATCTAGCTATATATCTATCCCCATACACCCCCTCTATATATCCCCACACACCCCCTCTATCTATCTATCTATCTATCTATCTATCCCCATACACCCCCTCTATCTATCCCCACACACCCCCTCTATCTAGCTATCTATCTATCCCCATACACCCCCTCTATCTATCTATCTAGCTATCCCCATACACCCCCTCTATCTATCTATCTATCCCCACACATACCCTCTATCTATCTATCTATCTATCTATCCCCAGACACCCCCTCTATCTATCTATCTATCTATCTATCTATCCCCAGACACCCCCTCTATCTATCTAGTCAATCCAGTTGATTGTCTATATATTGATACATCAATCAATCTCTTGATCTCAATCTATCATTCTGAATTCTACTAATTTAACTCCCCTGGATGAGCCCATGACCTGGGCTGCAGGGTTGTTTTGTTAATTTTCACCATGGGAAGTTGTGATCCCATATCACTAGTACCCACAAGTGAGAGAAGCAGCTGACATGCTCATCACCGTGCCTTGATTCAATGTTTTATATTTGTTCTTGTAGTGGTTATGTTTCTTGGGGCTCCTTCCTCTTGCCCCTGCCTCCAGTGCAGTCCTTTCTCATATGTACACTACGCAGCTGTGTAGAACACCAGAAAAGTTGGGGCACCCCTGGGTGTTAATGTCCACCCACCTGCTTCTTCCTATCCCTGTTCAGTGGCTCTGCTTCCTCTGGAGAGGGTCTAGTTATCTTCAAAGTGAAAAGCCTTCCTATCCTATTACCAGCACACTGAACCTTTGAAAGAGCCATTCATGTGGTAATGAAGCCATTTAACAGGCCAACTCCAGATGCAATGGTCCTTCTAATCTTTTCCATCCATGTGCTAATTTTTCCATCGATGCGCACAATAAATTTGATGTTCACCGAGGTATGTGCGGATGTGCACCACCAGCAGAAACAAACAACCTCATTGTGGGCAGCATTTGAGTCTCTCTTGTGCGGCTGCACAAGCGCACAGATCACAGGGAACACTGCCGAGGGCTACACTGTCAGTTTCTGAATGTACTCTGTTAGTGCATAGGACCTTCGTTTAAGATTTGCTTTAGAAATAGTCCACCAGTGTGTGCTGGAGATTAGAAAATCACAGCTCTAAACAATCCCACCCCCGGGCTGCCCTTGGGTGAAGGGGCACTGCTGTGTAGGGTCCTGTGAATGCGAAGGACAGCCCTGCTCCCCTGTATTGGACAGCACCCATGGACAGCCATTGAATCACTTACACATGTTGTTTGTGGAACTGAGACTTATCCTCAGATGTGAATAGAGTCGCTTGGGCAGGCAGAGTCTGTCCAGAGAATCCACCACTAGGATCCCTCCACAGAACATGTTCTGCACCAGGTTCCCAAAAGTTAAGTTCTGGTCTCTTTTAGCCATATTTCCCCCAGTCCTCTCCCCACATAATGTAAGTGTCTTCCATTGCTTTCACGTTCTCCTGAATGTCAATGGAGTGTGCAGACGGCTTGAAGAACTATGACAAGATCACTCAGCTGCCAGTGACAAGAAGCTCTGCCGACTTTATGCATGATGGTGAGTAAATGTCTCCATTTATTTAGCGACAGTTCAAATGCTGCCAATAAAGAAAAGAAATCAAAACCCCTCCTGAGAAAATGGGCTTTATAAATATGGATGTTTTCCATGGGAAAGCGTTGATGATAGTCTCCTCTTTTCCAGGCTGAAAAGTCCCAATCTCTTTACATGGGACCCATTCCAAACCCCTAATCATTAGCAAACTGAAAACTAAGGGGGGATATGATAGAGGTCTATAAAATCATGAGTGGTGTGGAGAAAGTGAATAAGGAAAAGTATTTCCTTGTTCCCATAATATAAGACCTAGGGGCCACCAAATGAAACTAATGGGCAGCAGGTTTAAAACAAATAAAAGCAAGTTCTTCTTCACACAGCGCATAGTCAATCTGTGGAACTCCTTGCCTGAGGAGGTTGTGAAGGGTAGGACTATAACAGAGTTTAAAAGAGAACTAGATAAATTCATGGAGGTTAAGTCCATAAATGGCTATTAGCCAGGATGGGTAAGGAATGGTGTCCCTAGCCTCTGTCTGTCAGAGGGTGGAGATGGATGGCAGGAGAGAGATCGCTTGATCATTACCTGTTTGATTCACTCCCTCTGGGGTACCTGGCATTGGCCGCTGTCGGCAGACAGGATACTGGGCTGGATGGACCTTTGGTCTGACCCAGTATGGCTGTTCTTATGTTCTTATGTTTTCTTCTCCCTTTGTAAATGGGATTCTACACCACATTTCTCAAAGGCTATATCTAAGCTGGGAAGGTTCGACAGCCAAAGCAGGACCCATCCCAACTCAATCATCCCAGCCAGGGCTTTGTTGAGCCGGGACTTAAACACCTCTAGGGATGGAGATTCCACCCCCTCCCTAGGGAACCCATCCCAGTGCTTCCCCACCCTCCTTGTCACTTCGTATTTTCTAATATCCAACCTAGACCTTCCCCAGTGCACCTTAGCAATGTGTAGCTGATGTCAGCACAACTTCTGGTGTTTGCTGCACCAATGCACATTCACGTAAAGAATTACAGTACATTTTAGGATGACAGATCCAAACAGATGGCAAACTGTTGCTTAACTGACATCCACATGTTTGCTAGGTCTCAGATTTATTTCCAGTGTCTCTTTCTCACTCCTGCAGATGACCTCTTCGGAGAGCGACCCTGGCGAGAACCAGACCATCTCCGATGGGTTCACCCTGGTGGGCTTTTCCTACCTTAACAAGCTGCAGATCCTTCTGTTTCTGCTGCTTCTTGTCACCTACCTGCTCACCCTGATGGGGAACCTGCTCGTTAGCCTCCTGATAAAGCTGAACCCCTCCCTCCACACCCCCATGTATTTCCTCCTGGTCAACCTGTCTGTCTTGGAAATCTGCTGCACTACCAGTGTGACCCCTCAGCTGCTGGTTCACCTACTGATGGAGGAAAAGACCATCTCCTTTGTGGGTTGTGCAATCCAGATGTTTGTCTTCACCACCCTGGGCCTCACAGGTTCCTGTCTCCTCGCAGCCATGGCCTATGACCGCTACGTAGCCATAAGCCACCCCTTGCACTACACGACCATCATGAGTAGCCAGTTTTGTGCAAAACTGGCAGGTGCTTCATGGACTATCTGCATCATGGTGGAAATTGTTCAAACCACCTGGATCTTCAGCCTGTCCTTCTGTGGCCCCAACCGCATCCAGCATTACTTCTGCGACATCCCACCATTATTGAAGATGGCCTGCACCAATACATCCAGAAATGAGGTGGTGGTCTTCACTCTCTCAATTGTGTTCATCATGGGCCCTTTCCTGTTGATAATCCTGTCCTACATCCGCATTCTCTCCACCATCCTCAGGCTGCCGTTGGCAGAGGGTAGACGTAAAGCCTTCTCCACCTGCTCCTCCCACCTCATGGTGATGACTTTGCTCTATGGAACAGCCCTTATCACCTACCTGAGGCCCAAGTCTACCTCCACCCAGGAAAATGATCAGCTGATTTCCCTCATGTACACAGTTGTGACACCCGTGTTGAACCCCATAATATACACGCTGAGGAACAAAGAGGTGCACGGAGCCTTTAGAAAAACTCTAGAGAAGTGCATCTGTTCACTCAACTGGGGAAATTAGAGAATGAAAAGGAGAGTTAATCAAAACAGGTTGGAAAGGGGAAATTCATAAGCATTTGCTTAAAATTCTTCTGATGCACCTCACGTTTTTAATTGGTTATTTTGCCAATTGAAAAATCTTCACCTTTCCTAAGTCACTCAGAAAAATGGGAAGAGAAATATTTTAATTAAATATGTAAATATCTACATTTTTGATGAACTTTTAAAAGTCACATCCTTTGAAAAAGATCAGAACTGAACTGAAAAATGAAATAAGATCAGTTAGTGGTCCTGATGTTATAGCTTCAAAATTTGAAATGTCGAAGGAAAAAATAGTTCAAAATGAGAAACATTTCATCATCTGTCCACCTGCTGTTGTGCGAATGTTACAATCTTGTCTGGAATTTTTAACTGGAAAATATTCCAAACACATATGCAGAACAATCCATGGCGGGTTGTCCTTCTGCCCTTCAGTGTGGTGCAACATTTTAGGTTTTGAGTAAAGTTGATTTAAAAAAAAAAAAATCCATTGTGTTTCCGCAGTGCTCCCTCTGGCTTACATTTAAACCATATTTCCCCAGCACTTATGAACGCCTTGCAATGTACGACACTCATTGGTCTTTCAATGCCAAACCGGATCAGGTCACACAACCGCTCTTGGAGATGGCTCTTCATAGACTCATAGACCACTAGAACTGGAAGGGACCTCGAGAGGGCATCAAGGCCAGTCCCCTGCCCTCACAGCAGGACCAGGCACCACAGCCCTTAGCCCAGGTGCAGAGGTCTATGCCGGCAGACTGGATTTTAACACGTTGATGTATAGAATAAATTCTTTTAGAACAAGGTCACGAGGGACACTTTGATCCCCTAGTCTGACACCCTGCTTAGCACAGAGCCAAGAATTTCACCTGGCTATTCCCAAGTCAGATAGGCACTGTTCATTTTTGAGATTACATGTGTAATATAATAGCTGTGTTAAAAAACTCACATAACTGGAAGAGGGTCCCTCAATGAGTACCACTGTCATACCAGAGAAACATGTACATGCTACATGTTTATTTAAAAATGCCTTTCTCTAGTCTGACGACGGAAAGACGATTCTCTTTGCCTCTCTACACAGAATGCTGTCTACGTGTAATAAATCGCTAATAATTCTCCTTACTCCCTGGCTCAGCATGTTCACGACTTTCGCCTTGTTCCACTCAGCATCCCCAGAGCGCATTGATAGGAAGCTCTACCTGCATTAAGATGCGGAACTGTATTGTCTGGCGGGAGGAGATGCTTTGATTGGTTCTCTGTGACATAATCTGCTGATTTGTTAAAACGAGATGACTTATGCATGACTCAGTTGCTAGAGCATTTAGCAGAGGTGTCAGCTGCCTCTGTCTATATTTAAGAGCAGGGGTCTCCTCCTACTGCTTTAAGCACGAGATCACTTTTTGAGTGTAAGTGCAATCCAAGATCGACCTCAAACCCAAATACCCTTGTCCTGCCTCCTTCATGCCCCTTCTCCAAGGCCCTGCCCCTGCTCACTCCATCCTCCCTCCCTTCCCCAGCCCCTCCCTTTCACCAGGCAGGGACAGAGGGTTGGGGCACAGGCTCTGGTCTTGGGCCAAGGGATGTGGAGTGGGAGAGGGCTCTGAGCTGAGCCTGGGGCAGGAGGTTGGAGTGTCAGAGGGGGCTCAGGCTACAGGCTCTGGAAGAGGGTCTGGGTCCTGGGGCTCAGGGCTGGGTCAGGGACTAGGGGTGCAGGAGGGGTTCATGACTGGGGCAGGGGTTCAGAGCTGGCTCCAGCTGGGCACTGTGTACCTCAGGGGGCTCCTGGGTGGTGGGCAGGCTCAACCCTGCTCTGCTCTCAAAAGCAGACAGAAAACTCCCTCCCAAGCCCTGTGCCCCTCCTCTGTTCTATGGAGATAGAATACAGGGTGGGAGGGGGCACCCTGACATCAGTGCCCTCCTTTCCCTCCCCTGCCCCAGGAGGCTCCCAGGGGCAGGCGGGGGGGGAGGATCCAAGGCAAAGGACAGGAGATGTACAGTAGTCGGGGGAGGGGCAGCTGAAGTGCTGGCACCTGAGAGCCTCTTGGCCAAACCAGTCAGGGTCACCTGTCACAGGCTCCAAGACCCACCTGCAGATCCTGATCCACCGGCTGGTGGCCGCTGGCTCAGAGTGAGACTGTCTGTCTGTCTGTGAGTCCGTCTGAGTGTCTGTGAGCCTGTTCAGTCAAGAACCCCATTAAGACATAAGAGCTGGGAGCACCATGTTTGGGATGCAGCTTCCTCTTGCCCTAACGTAACCCCAGGGCAGGTTTGGTTGTGGCTGGACAACAGGAAATGCCTGGAATCAGATGGGATCCAGAGCATGGCACAGGACACTGCAGAGTAACCCTGGGGGCAGCGACACTGCAGAGTGGCCCTTGGGGGCAGTGACACTGCAGAGCAAACCTGGGAGCAGACACACTGCAGAGGAATCCTGGGGACAGAGACACTGCAGAGCAACCCTGGGGGCAGAGACACTGCAGAGCAAACCTGGGGGCACCGACACTGCAGAGTGTCCCCTGGGGGCAGTGACACTGCGGAGTGGCCCTTGGGGTCAGTGACACTGCAGAGCAACCCTGGGAGCAGTGACACTGCAGAGTGTCCCCTGGGGGCAGTGACACTGTGGAGTGACCCTTGGGGGCAGTGACACTGCAGAGCAACCCCTGGGGCAGTGACACTGCAGAGCAACCCTGGGAGCAGTGACACTGCAGAGTGTCCCCTGGGGGCAGTGACACTGCAGAGCAACCCTGGGAGCAGTGACACTGCAGAGTGTCCCCTGGGAGCAGTGACACTGCAGAGCGACCCCTGGGGGCAGCTGCAGCAGGAGTGCAGGGGCCAGCAGGGGACAGGGCTCTGCACCCTGCCATCAACCAGAGAGAAGTGCCCTCTGCCCTCTGTCCCCTCCCTCGACCCTTGTCCATAGCACTTGTCCTGCCATTCCCAACGCCCCCTGCAGCAGCCCTCCCAGGATTATCCCCCGCCACAGATGTCTGGGCCAGGATCCCCCCACACCTCAGTCCCAGGCTGGGGAAAGCATCCCGTGTGAGACGTCAGGGTCTGAAGGAGATGCCAGGGTCACGCAGCACAGCTCTGACCCTCTCCCCCAGACCAGCGATGTCACAGCCATCGTGGGAGGCCCTGGTCAGTCCCCCCATATCTCCCAGCCCCCTTCCTTGAACCCCGACCCCTGCACTAAGCCCCATCACATACCCAACTCTGCACCCTCCACCTCCTACCGTCTGCCCCCACCCTCTGCCCTCACTCCTGCACCCTACACCCCTTGTCCTCAGCCCCACCAACTCCTGCCCTGAGCCCCCTATAACCAACCTCCTGCCCTGTCTCCTTCATGCCACACTTCCTGCCCTAAGCCCCCCACACCCAACCCCCTGTCTGAGCCCCTCCACTGCTCCCAGACCCCTGCCCAGACTCCTGCACTCTCCAACCCCACCCTCATCCCTCCACTCACTGAATCCCCTACCCGAGGCCCCCCACCCATGCCCTAAATCCTGCACCCCATTTCCTGTCCTGACTCCTGCTCCCCACCGGCTACCCTGAACCCCCTCGCACAACCCTTCATACCTCCCAGCCCCCTGCCTTCAGTCCTGTGCCCCCACCCCTGTCCTGAACCCCCCACCACTGTCCTGAGCCTGCCCACACCTCCCAACCCTGACCTGACACATACACACCACCCGCTGCCCTGACACAGGCACCTCCAGCCCCTGCCCTGAACTCCCAACCACTGTCCTCACTCCATCCCCAAGCACCTCCCCTCAGATCCTCACCTCACCCAAACCCCTACCCTATACAATTATTTAAATCAAGTTCATACATTTTTCTATCATTTTTTAAAAGAAAACCTGGTCCCAGGTACGAACTGGAGCCGCACCAGGTAAGGATGCCACTACAGCGATCATCTCAGAAGCAAGCCGTGGCTGGGCTGTGCCGGCACACTGGGGAGGTCAGTATGTGCCCTGATACATGGACACCTGTGACATGTCACGAGTTTTGCGACTTGCACAGTCATCTCAGAGACACTCTTAGCTGCCATGAGTGGGGCTGGGAGTCACAGCTCCAGGGTTCTCAGCGTGGCTCTGTGACAAGAGAGGGGCCCAGAGTCTGAGCATAAGGGTCCTGGACCCATGAGCTCTGGGGGTGTCCCTGACGCTGTGTGTTGTGTTGGACAAGTCAGTCTTCCTCATCATGTCTCTGAGAAAAGAGTGTCAGACCCTTCACCGCAGGTAGTAAAGCCCCTTAGGACTTTCATCTAGACAACACATTGTGTTGTTCATGATGCAAATTTGTCGAGCTCCCCCGGCTACACACGGCCCCTAGCTCCCCCCTCCCTGCCCCTGAGCTCCCCCAGCTACACACGGCCCCTAGCTCCCCCCTCCCTGCCCCTGAGCTACCCCGGCTACACACGGCCCCTAGCTCCCCACTCCCTGCCCCTGAGCTCCCCCAGCCACACACGGCCCCTAGCTCCCCGCTCCTTGCCCTTGAGCTCCCCCGGCCACACACGGCCCCGAGCTCCCCCCTCCCTGCCCTTGAGCTCCCCCAGCCACGCACGGCCCCGAGCTCCCCCGTCCCTACCCTTGAGCTCCCCCGGCCACACACGGCTCCGAGCTCCACCCTCGCTGCCCTTGAGCTCCCCCGGCCATACACGGCCCCGAACTCCCCCCTCCCTGCCCCTGAGCTCCCCCGGCCACACACGACCCCTAGCTCCCCCCTCCTTGCCCTTGAGCTCCCCCGGGCACACACGGCCCCGAGCTCCCCCCTCCGTGACCTTGAGCTCCCCCGGCTACACACAGCCCCTAGCTCCCCGCTCCCTACCCCTGACCTCTCCCGGCTACACACGGCCCTTAGCTCCCCCTCCTTCCCCTTGAGCTCCCCCCCACGGCCCCGAGCTCCCCCCTCCCTGCCCCTGAGCTCCCCCGGCCACACACGGCCCCTAGCTCCCCCCTCCCTGCCCCTGAGCTCCTCCGGCTACACACGGCCCCTAGCTCCCCCCTCCCTGCCCCTGAGCTCCCCCGGCTACACACGGCCCCTAGCTCCCCCCTCCCTGCCCCTGAGCTCCCCCAGCTACACACGGCCCCTAGCTCCCCCCTCCCTGCCCTTGAGCTCCCCCGGCCATACACGGCCCCGAGCTCCCCCCTCCTTGCCCTTGAGCTCCCCCGGGCACACACGGCCCCTAGCTCCCCCCTCCCTGCCCCTGAGCTCCCCCGGCCACACACGACCCCTAGCTCCCCCCTCCTTGCCCTTGAGCTCCCCCGGGCACACACGGCCCCTAGCTCCCCCCTCCTTCCCCTTGAGCTCCCCCCCACGGCCCCGAGCTCCCCCCTCCCTGCCCCTGAGCTCCCCCGGCCACACACGGCCCCTAGCTCCCCCCTCGCTGCCCCTGAGCTACCCCGGCCACGCACGGCCCCTAGCTCCACCCTCCTTGCCCCTGAGCTCCCCCGGCTACTCTCGGCCCCTAGCTCCCCCCTCCCTGCCCCTGAGCTCCCGCGGCTACACACGGACCCTAGCTCCCCTCTCCTTGCCCTTGAGCTCCCGCCCACGGCCCCGAGCTCCCCCCTCCCTGCCCCTGAGCTCCCCCGGCCACACACGGCCCCTAGATCCCCCCTCCCTGCCCCTGAGCTCCCCCGGCCACAAACGACCCGTAGCTCCCCCCTACCTGCCCCTGAGCTGCCCCGGCTACACACTGCCCCTAGCTCCCCCCTCCCTGCCCCTGAGCTCCCCCGGCTACACACGGCCCCTAGCTCCCACCTACCTGCCCCTGACCTCCCCCGGCTACACACGGCCCCTAGCTCACCCCTCCCTGCCCCTGAGCTCCCTTCTCCCTGCCCCTGAGCTCCCCCTGCTACGCACGGGCCCTAGCTCCCCCCTCCCTGCCCCTGAGCTCCCCCGGCTATGCACGGCCCCTAGCTCCCCCCTCCCTTCCCCTGAGCTCCCCCGGCTACCCACGGCCCCAAGCTCCCCCCTCCCTTCCCCTGAGCTCCCCCGGCCACACATGACCACTAGCTCCCCCCTACCTGCCCCTGAGCTCCCCCGGCTACACACGGCCCCTAGCTCCCCCCTCCCTGCCCCTGAGCTCCCCCGGCTACACACGGCCCCTAGCTCACCCCTCCCTGCCCCTGAGCTCCCTTCTCCCTGCCCCTGAGCTCCCCCGGCTACGCACGGCCCCTACCTCCCCCCTCCCTTCCCCTGAGCTCCCCCGGCTACGCATGGCCCCAAGCTCCCCCCTCCCTGCCCCTGTGCTCCCCCGGCTACACACGGCCCCTAGCTCCCCCCTCCTTCCCCTTGAGCTCCCCCCCACGGCCCCGAGCTCCCCCGGCCACATACGGCCCCTAGCTCCCCGCTCAATGCCCCTGAGCTACCCCGGCTACGCACGGCCCCTAGCTCCCCCCTCCTTGCCCCTGAGCTCCCCCGGCTACTCTCGGCCCCTAGCTCCCCCCTCCCTGCCCCTGAGCTCCCCCGGCCACATGGCCCCTAGATCCCCCCTCCCTGCCCCTGAGCTCCCCCGGCCACAAACGACCCGTAGCTCCCCCCTACCTGCCCCTGAGCTCCCCCAGCTACACACGGCCCCTAGCTCCCCGCTCCCTACCCCTGAGCTCCCCCGGCCACACACGGCCCCTAGCTCACCCCTCCCTGCCCCTGAGCTCCCCCAGCTACACACGGCCCCTAGCTCCCCCCTACCTGCCCCTGAGCTCCCCCGGCTACACACGGCCCCTAGCTCACCCCTCCCTGCCCCTGAGTTCCCCCTGCTACGCACGGCCACTAGCTCCCCCCTCCCTGTCCCTGAGCTCCCCCGGATACACACGGCCCCTAGTTCCCCCCTCCCTGCCCCTGAGCTCCCCCGGCTACACACGGCCCCTACCTCCCCCCTCCCTGTCCCTGAGCTCCCCCGGATACACACGGCCCCTAGTTCCCCCCTCCCTGCCCCTGAGCTCCCCCGGCTACACATGGCCCCGAGCTCCCCCCTCCCTGCCCTTGAGCTCCCCCAGCCACGCACGGCCCCGAGCTCCCCCCTCCCTACCCTTCAGCTCCCCCGGCCACACACGGCTCCGAGCTCCACCCTCCCTGCCGTTGAGCTCCCCCGGCCATACACGGCCCCGAGCTCCCCCCTCCCTGCCCCTGAGCTCCCCCGGCCACACACGACCCCTAGCTCCCCCCTCCTTGCCCTTGAGCTCCCCCGGGCACACACGGCCCCGAGCTCCCCCCTCCGTGACCTTGAGCTCCCCCGGCTACACACAGCCCCTAGCTCCCCGCTCCCTACCCCTGACCTCTCCCGGCTACACACGGCCCCTAGCTCCCCCTCCTTCCCCTTGAACTCCCCCCCACGGCCCCGAGCTCCCCCCTCCCTGCCCCGGAGCTCCCCCGGCCACACACGGCCCCTAGCTCCCCCCTCCCTGCCCCTGAGCTCCTCCAGCTACACACGGCCCCTAGCTCCCCCCTCCCTGCCCCTGAGCTCCCCCGGCTACACACGGCCCCTAGCTCCCCCCTCCCTGCCCCTGAGCTCCCCCAGCCACACACGGCCCCTAGCTCCCCCCTCCTTGCCCCTGAGCTCCCCCAGCTACACACGGCCGCTAGCTCCCCCCTCCCTGCCCTTGAGCTCCCCCGGCCATACACGGCCCCTAGCTCCCCCCTCCCTGTCCCTGAGCTCCCCCGGCCACACACGCCCCCTAGTTTCCCCCTACCTGCCCTTAGCTCCCCCAGCTACGCACGGGCCCTAGGCCCCGCTCCCTGCCCCTGAGCTCCCCCGGCTACGCACGGGCCCTAGCTCCCCCCTCCCTGCCCCTGAGCTCCGCCGGGTAAGCACTGCCCCTAGCTCCCTACTCCCTGCCCCTGAGCTCCCCCCTCCCTGCCTCTGAGCTCCCCCGGCCACACACGGCCCCTAGCTCACCCCTCCCTGCCCCTGAGCTCCCCCGGCTACACACGGCCCCTAGCTCCCACCTACCTGCCCCTGAGCTCCCCCGGCTACACACGGCCCCTAGCTCACCCCTCCCTGCCCCTGAGCTCCCTTCTCCCTGCCCCTGAGCTCCCCCTGCTACGCACGGGCCCTAGCTCCCCCCTCCCTGCCCCTGAGCTCCCCCGGCTATGCACGGCCCCTAGCTCCCCCTCCTTCCCCTTGAGCTCCCCCCCACGGCTCCGAGCTCCCCCCTCCCTGCCCCTGAGCTCCCCCGGCCACACACGGCCCCTAGCTCCCCCCTCCCTGCCCCTGAGCTCCCCCGGCCACACACGGCCCCTAGCTCCCCCCTCCCTGCCCCTGAGCTCCCCCGGCACCACGGCCCCAGCTCCCCCCTCCCTCCCTAGCTCCCCGGCCACACACGGCCCCGAGCTCCCCCCTCCCTGCCTTGAGCTCCCCCGGCCACACGGCCCCGAGCTCCCCCCTCCCATCCCCTGAGCTCCCCCGGCCACACACGGCCCCTAGCTCCCCCCTCCTTGCCCTTGAGCTCCCCCCACCGGCCCCGAGCTCCCCCCTCCCTGCCCCTGAGCTCCCCCGGCACACACAGCCCCTAGCTCCCCCTCCCTCCCCTGACTCCCGGCTACACACGGCCCCTAGCTCCCCCTCCTCCCCTGACTCCCCCCCACGGCCCCGAGCTCCCCCCTCCCTGCCCCGAGCTCCCCCGGCCACACACGCCCCTAGCTCCCCCCTCCCTGCCCCTGAGCTCCTCCCAGCTACACACGGCCCCTAGCTCCCCCCTCCCTGCCCCTTGAGCTCCCCCGGCACACACGGCCCCTAGCTCCCCCCTCCCTGCCCCTGAGCTCCCCCGGCCACACACGGCCCCTAGCTCCCCCCTCCCTGCCCCTGAGCTCCCCCGGCTACACACGGCCCCTAGCTCCCCCCTCCCTGCCCCTGAGCTCCCCCGGCTACACACGGCCCCTAGCTCCCCCCTCCCTGCCCCCGAGCTCCCCCAGGCCACACACGGCCCCTAGCTCCCCCCTCCTTGCCCCTGAGCTCCCCCAGCTACACACGGCCGCTAGCTCCCCCCTCCCTGCCCCTTGAGCTCCCCCGGCCATACCACGGCCCCTAGCTCCCCCCTCCCTGCCCCTGAGCTCCCCGTACACGGCCCACTACTCACCCCTGCCCCTGAGCTTCCCCCTACCCTGCCCTGAGCTCCCCCAGCTACGCACGGGCCCTAGGCTCCCCCTCCCTGCCCCTGAGCTCCCCCGGCTACGCACGGCCCCTAGCTCCCCCCTCCCTGCCCCTGAGCTCCGCCCGGCTACAGCACGGCCCCTAGCTCCCCACTCCCTGCCCCTGAGCTCCCCCCTCCCTGCCCCTGAGCTCCCCCGGCCACACACGGGCCCTAGCTCACCCCCTCCCTGCCCCTGAGCTCCCCCGGCTACACACGGCCCCTAGCTCCCACCTACCCTGCCCCTGAGCTCCCCCGGCTACACACGGCCCCAAGCTCACCCCCTCCCTGCCCCTGAGCTCCCTTCTCCCTGCCCCTGAGCTCCCCCTGCTACGCACGGGCCCTAGCTCCCCCCTCCCTGCCCCTGAGCTCCCCCGGCTACGCACGGCCCCTAGCTCCCCCTCCCTTCCCCTTGAGCTCCCCCCCCACGGCCCCGAGCTCCCCCCTCCCTGCCCCTGAGCTCCCCCCCGGCCCCTGATCCCCCTACGCCTAGCTCCCGCCTGCCCCTAGCTCCCCCCTCCCTGCCCCTGAGCTCCCCCGGCCTACACCCGGCCCCTAGCTCCCCCCTCCCTGCCCCTGAGCTCCCCGGCCACACACGGCCCCGAGCTCCCCCCTCCCTGCCCCTGAGCTCCCCCGGCTACACACGGCCCCGAGCTCCCCCCTCCCTGCCCCTTGAGCTCCCCCGGCCACGCACGGCCCCGAGCTCCCCCCTCCCTCCCCTGAGCTCCCCCGGCCACACACGGCCCCGAGCTCCCCCCTCCCTGCCCTTGAGCTCCCCCGGCCACACACGGCCCCGAGCTCCCCCCTCCCTGCCCCTGAGCTCCCCCGGCTACACACGCCCCTAGCTCCCCCTCCCTGCCCTGAGCTCCCCCGGCTACACACGGCCCCGAGCTCCCCCTCCTTCCCTTGACTCCCCCACGCCCCGAGCTCCCCCCTCCCTGCCCCGAGCTCCCCCGGCCACACACGGCCCCTAGCTACCCCCTCCCTGCCCCTGAGCTCCTCCCGGCTACACACGGCCCCTAGCTCCCCCTCCCTGCCCCTGAGCTCCCCGGCTACACACGGCCCCTAGCTCCCCCCTCCCTGCCCCGAGCTCCCCCGGCCACACACGGCCCCTAGCTCCCCCCTCCCTGCCCCTGAGCTCCTCCAGCTACACACGGCCCTAGCTCCCCCCTCCCTGCCCCTGAGCTCCCCCGGCTACACACGGCCCCTAGCTCCCCCCTCCCTGCCCCTGAGCTCCCCCGCCACACACGGCCCCTAGCTCCCCCCTCCTTGCCCCTGAGCTCCCCCAGCTACCACGGGCCCTAGCTCCCCCCTCCCTGCCCTTGAGCTCCCCCGGCCTACCACGGCCCCTAGCTCCCCCCTCCCTGCCCTGAGCTCCCCCGGCCAACACGCCCCCTAGTTTCCCCCTACCCTGCCCTAGCTCCCCCGCTACCACGGGCCCTAGGCCCCCTCCCTGCCCCTGAGCTCCCCCGGCTACGCACGGCCCCTAGCTCCCCCCTCCCTGCCCCTGAGCTCCCCGGTAAGCACGCCCCTAGCTCCCCTCACTCCCTGCCCCTGAGCTCCCCCCTCCCTGCCCCTGAGCTCCCCCGGCCACCACGGCCCCTAGCTCCCCCTCCCTGCCCCTGAGCTCCCCCGGCTACCACGGCCCCTAGCTCCCCCTCCTGCCCCTGAGCTCCCCCGGCTACCACGGCCCCTAGCTCCACCCCCTCCCTCCCCTGAGCTCCCTTCTCCCTGCCCCTGAGCTCCCCCGCTACGCACGGGCCCCTAGCTCCCCCCTCCCTGCCCCTGAGCTCCCCCGGCTAGCACGGCCCCTAGCTCCCCCTCCTTCCCCTTGAGCTCCGCCCCCACGGCCCCGAGCTCCCCCCTCCCTGCCCCTGAGCTCCCCCGGCCACACACGGCCCCTAGCTCCCCCCTCCTGCCCCTGAGCTCCCCCGGCCACACACGGCCCCTAGCTCCCCCCTCCCTGCCCCTGAGCTCCCCCAGTCCCGCACGGCCCAGCTCCCCCCTCCCTCCCTAGCTCCCCCGGCCACCACGGCCCAGCTCCCCCTCCCTGCCCTGAGCTCCCCCGGCTACACAGGCCCCAGCTCCCCCCTCCCTGCCCCTGAGCTCCCCCGGCCACGCACGGCCCCTAGCTCCCCCCTCCCTCCCTTGAGCTCCCCCGGCCACCACGGCCCCGAGCTCCCCCCTCCTGCCTTGAGCTCCCCCGGCTACACACAGCCCCTAGCTCCCCCCTCCCTGCCCCTGAGCTCCCCGGCTACCACGGCCCCTAGCTCCCCCTCCTTGCCCTTGAGCTCCCCGGCACCACGGCCCCGAGCTCCCCCCCCTTCCCTGAGCCCCCCGGCCCACCCCCGCCCCTCCCCCGGCCACACACGGCCCCTCGCTCCCCCCTCCCTGCCCCTGAGCTACCCCCGCTACACACGGCCCCTAGCTCCCCCCTCCCTGCCCCTGAGCTCCTCCGGCACACACGGCCCCTAGCTCCCCCCTCCCTCCCCTGAGCTCCCCGGCCACACACGGCCCCTAGCTCCCCCCCCCTGCCCCTGAGCTCCTCAGCTACACACGGCCCTAGCTCCCCCCTCCCTGCCCTTGAGCTCCCCCGGCTACACACGGCCCCTAGCTCCCCCCTCCCTGCCCCTGAGCTCCCCCGGCCACACACGGCCCCTAGTTCCCCTCCGCCCTACCCTTCCTGCCCTGAGCTCCCCCAGCTACACACGGGCCGCTAGTCCCCCCTCCCTGCCCCTGAGCTCCCCCGGCTACGCACGGGCCCTAGCTCCCCCCTCCCTGCCCCTGAGCTCCCCCGGCTACAGCACGCCCCTAGCTTCTCCCCCTACCCCTGCCCTGAGCTCCCCCGGCTACCACGGCCCCTAGCTCCCCCTCCCTGCCCCTGAGCTCCCCCGGCTACCACGGCCCTAGCTCCCCCCTACCTGCCCCTGAGCTCCCCGGCTACAGCACGGCCCCTAGCTCCCCCCTCCCTGCCCGCTCGCCCAGCTCCCCCCTCCCTGCCCCTGAGCTCCCCCGGCCACGCACGGCCCCTAGCTCCCCCCTCCCTGCCCCTGAGCTCCCCCGGCTACACACGGCCCCTAGCTCCCACCTCCCTGCCCCTGAGCTCCCCCGGCTACACACGGCCCCTAGCTCCCCCCTCCCTCCCTTCGCCCTGAGCTCCCTTCCTCCCTGCCCCTGAGCTCCCCCGGCTACGCACGGGCCCTAGCTCCCCCCTCCCTGCCCCTGAGCGCCCCCGGCATCACAGGGTCCCTGAGCTCCCCCCATGGCCCCGAGCTCCCCCCTCCCTGCCCCTGAGCTCCCCCGGCCACACACGGCCCCTAGATCCCCCCTCCCTGCCCCTGAGCTCCCACGGCCACAACGACCCTAGCTCCCCCCTACCCTGCCCCTGAGCTCCCCCGCTACACACGGCCCTAGCTCCCCCCTCCCTGCCCCTGAGCTCCCCCGGCCACACACGGCCCGAGCTCACCCCTCCCTGCCCTGAGCTCCCCCGGCTATACACGGCCCCAGCTCCCCCCTCTCTGCCCCTGAGCTCCCCCGGCTACGCACGGCCCCTAGCTCCCCCCTCCTTGCCCCTGAGCTCCCCCGGCTACTCACGGCCCCGAGCTCCCCCCTCCCTGCCCCTGAGCTCCCCCGGCTACACACGGCCCCTAGCTCCCCCCTCCCTCCCCTGAGCTCCCCCGGCTACGCACGGCCCCTAGCTCCCCACTACTTGCCCGTGAGCTCCCCCGGCTACTCACGGCCCCGAGCTCCCCCCTCCTTGCCCTTGAGCTCCCCCGCCCACGGCCCCGAGCTCCCCCCTCCCTGCCCCTGAGCTCCTCCGGCCACACACGGCCCCTAGCTCCCCCCTCCCTGCCCCTGAGCTCCCCCGGCTACACACGGCCCCTAGCTCCCCCCTCCCTGCCCCTGAGCTCCCCCGGCCACACACGGCCCCTAGCTCCCCCCTCCCTACCCCTGAGCTCCCGCGGCCACACACGGCCCCTAGTTCCCCCCCCCTCCGCCCCTGAGCTACCTTGGCTACACATGGTCCTGAGCTCCCCCCTCCTTGCCCTTTAGCTCCCCCGGCTACACACGGCCCCTAGCTCCCCCCTACCTGCCCCTGAGCTCCCCCGGCTACGCACGGCCCCTAGTCCCCCCCTGCCCCGCCCTTCCCTGCCCCTGAGCTCCCCCTGCTGCGCACGGGCCCTAGCTCCCCCCTCCCTGGCCTGAGCTCCCCCGGCTACCCACAGCCCCAAGCTCCCCCCTCCCTGAACCTGAGCTCCCCCAGCCAAGCACGGCCCCTAGCTCCCCCCTCCCTGCCTCTGAGCTCCCCCGGCTACACACACGGCCCCTAGCTCCCCCCTCCCTCCCCTGAGCTCCCCCGGCTACCACGGCCCCTAGCTCCCCCCTCCTGCCCTGAGCTCCCCCGGCTACCACGGCCCCTAGCTCCCACCCCTGCCCCTGAGCTACCCTGGCTACGCACGCCCCTAGCTCCCCCCTCCCTGCCCCTGAGCTCCCCCGGCTACTCACGGCCCCTAGCTCCCCCCTCCCTGTCCCTGAGCTCCCCCGGCCACTGCACGGCCCCTAGCTCCCCGCTCCCTGCCCCTGAGCTCCCCCGGCTACTCACGGCCCCTAGCTCCCATCTCCTTTCCCTTGAGCTCCCCTCACGGCCCCGAGCTCCCCCCTCCCTGCCCCTGAGCTCCCCCGGCCACACACGGCCCCTAGCTCCCCCCTCCCTGCCCCTGAGCTCCCCCGGCCACACACGGCCCCTAGCTCCCCCCTCCCTGCCCCTGAGCTCCCCGGCTACACACGGCCCCTAGCTCCCCCCTCCTTGCCCTTGAGCTCCCCCGGCCTACACACGGCCCCTAGCTCCCCCCTACCTGCCCCTGAGCTCCCCCGGCACACACGGCCCCTAGTACCCCTCCCCCCCTACCCTCCCTGCCCCTGAGCTCCCCCGGCTCACACGGGCCCTAGCTCCCCCCTCCCTGCCCTGAGCTCCCCCGGCTACACACGGCCCTAGCTCCCCCCTCCCTGCCCTGAGCTCCCCCGGCTACACACGCCCCTAGCTCCCCCCTCCCTGCCCTGAGCTCCCCCGGCCAGCACGGCCCCTAGCTCCCCCCTCCCTGCCCCTGAGCTCCCCCGGCTACGCACGGCCCCTAGCTCCCCCCTCCCTGCCCCTGAGCTCCCGCGGCTACACACAGCCCCTAGCTCCCCGCTCCCGGCCCCTGAGCTACCCCGGCTACGCACGGCCCCTAGCTCCCCCCTCCTTGCCCCTGAGCTCCACCGGCTACTCACGGCCCCGAGCTCCCCCCTCCTGCCCTGAGCTCCCCCGGCCACCACGGCCCCTAGCTCCCTGCTCCCTGCCCCTGAGCTCCCGCGGCTACACACGGCCCCTAGCTCCCCCCTCCTGCCCCTGAGCTCCCCCGGCACACACGGCCCCGAGCTCCCCCCTCCCTGCCCCTGAGCTCCCCCGGCTACACACGGCCCCTAGCTCCCCCCTCCCTACCCCTGAGCTCCCGCGGCCACACACGGCCCCTAGTTCCCCCCCCCCCGCCCCTGAGCTACCTTGGCTACACACGGTCCTGAGCTCCCCCCTCCTTGCCCTTTAGCTCCCCCGGCTACACACGGCCCCTAGTTCCCCCCTCACTGCCCCTGAGCTCCCCCGGCTACGCACGGCCCCTAGTTCCCCCCTCCCGGCGCCTGAGCTCCCCCGTCCACACACGGCCCCTAGCTACCCCCTCCGTGCCCGTGAGCTCCCCCGGCTACACACGCCCCTAGCTTCCCCCCTACCCTGCCCCTGAGCTCCCCCAGGCTACGCACGGCCCCTAGCTCCCCCCTCCCTGCCCCTGAGCTCCCCCGGCTACGCACGGCCCCTAGCTCCCCCCTCCCTGCCCCTGAGCTCCCCCGGCTACCCACGGCCCCAAGCTCCCCCCTCCCTGCCCCTGAGCTCCCCCCGCTACTCACGGCCCGTAGCTCCCCCCACCATGCCCCTGAGCTACCCCGGCTACGCACGGCCCCTAGCTCCCCCCTCCCTTCCCCTGAGCTCCCCCGGCTACCCACGGCCCCTAGCTTCCCCCTCCCTCCCCTGAGCTCCCCCGGCCACGCACGGCCCCTAGCTCCCCCCTCTCTGTCCATGAGCTCCCGCGGCTACACACAGCCCCTAGCTCCCACCTCCCTGCCCCTGAGCTACCCCGGCTACGCACGGCCCCTAGCTCCCCCCACTTGCCCTGAGCTCCCACGGCTACTCACGGCCCCGAGCTCCCCCCTCCCTGTCCCTGAGCTCCCCCGGCCACTCACGGCCCCTGGCTCCCCCCTCCCTGCCCCTGAGCTCCCGCGGCTACACACGGCGCCTAGCTCCCCCCCCTTGCCCTTGAGCTCCCCCCCACGGCCCCGAGCTCCCCCCTCCCTGTCCCTGAGCTCCCCCCCACGGCCCCGAGCTCCCCCGGCCACACACGGCCCCTAAATCCCCCCTCCCTGCCCCTGAGCTCCCCCGGCCACAAACGACCCGTAGCTCCGCCCTACCCTGCCCCTGAGCTCCCCCGGCTACACACGGCCCTTAGCTCCCCCCTCCCTGCCCCTGAGCTCCCCCGGCCACACTCGGCCCCTAGCTCACCCCTCCCTGCCCGTGAGCTCCTTATCCCTGCCCCTGAGCTCCCCCTGCTACGCACAGGCCCTAGCTCCCGCGTCCCTGCCCCTGAGCTCCCCCGGCTACGCACGGCCCCTAGCTCCCCCCTCCCTTCCCCTGAGCTCCCGCGGCTACACACAGCCCCTATCTCCCACCTCCCTGCCCCTGAGCAACCCCGGCTACGCACGGCCCCTTGCTCCCCCCTACTTGCCCCTGAGTTCCCCGGCTACTCACGGCCCCGAGCTCCCCCCTCCTTGCCCCTTGAGCTCCCCGCTACCACGGCCCCGAGCTCCCCCCTCCCTGCCCTAAGCTCCCCGGCCACTACACGGCCCCTAGCTCCCCCCCTCCCTCCGCCCCTGAGCTACCCGGCTACACACGGCCCCTAGCTCCCCCCTCCTTGCCCTTAGCTCCCCCACCACGGCCCCAGCTCCCCCCTCCCTGCCCCTGAGCTCCCCCGGCCACCACGCCCCTAGATCCCCCCTCCCT